>OW569397.1:4405000-5605000 GCA_937620795.1 Thecophora atra | reverse complement strand
TTCTTTCTCTTTTTCCACTTTTTTTCCTTCATTTTTTCCTTCATTTTTATAACGATTCTTAACACAAAACTTAACACATCGTGAACAGATCGTCTGAGTTCATAGATTTAAAAATAAATCCACTTTCAGACGTCGTCGCAGGAAGACGAAGAAGAGCAACAAAACAGAGCTACATGAAAAAATTCCAATTCAGACACAACAACAGCAGCAGCAGCTACGATTCTAATAAGATTTTTAAGCAAAGTTCAAGCGAGATAAATGAATGCGATGCACGCTTCTGGCGGCATTTAAATTAATAGCTTCATCCAAATCAACAAAAATATGAACAAATGACAACAACAACAACAACTGATCATCATACATAATTTTTTTTTTCTGATGTAGAAATTCTTGGCATCGACAAGCAACACTGAACAAAAATGACAAACATAAACAAGTTGACAAATAGAAGAAGAAGAAGAGGAGGAGGAGGGAGAAGAAGCATGTCCCCTTTCCCTCTTCAACGCTGCCAGACACAATCACGTCGACGGAATCTACGCAAGAATTTCTGTAGTAAAACATTTTTTATTGCTCTTTCTCTTTCCTTCGCGATCTTTTTTAATCGTTTACTCTCTTCTTTTGTTTTTTCTTTATTTATTTTTTTGCTTTATTTATTTTTGCAATTAAAAGATTTATTTTTGAATTTCCTTTTTCGTATTATGATTTTTTTTTATTTCCTGTTTTTTTATTGTGAACGCAACAGAGAAACGTTCCGTCGTTCATACGTGTTATTTTTTTATTTCTCTCACAAACAGCATGAGCATTTTTCATATCAGAGCGTGTGTGTGTGTTTGTGTATGTGTTTGCGAGAAGAACTTCGCCTTTATTAAGCATCGCCATCAATGCACAACTTTGTTTGCGAAAACGATGCACGACGATTGTTGTTGTTGTTGTAGTTGTTGTCGTGCACTCGTTGCTCGTCAACGATGGTCGTTTTTTTGCCTCGTGATCGTGTTTCGCTGCTGCATCGTTTCTATGCTGATGCTTGCTGCTGTTGTTGTTGTTTTTCTTTCTTTACTGCGCCGTCGCCGTCGACTGCTTCGTTGACGTTGTTAAATTTGGTCACTGTTTTGTTTGTTGTTGCTGTTGGGAGCTCGTGGGCGCATTCGTACGTGTCTCTGCTCATTGCACATAATTTTTTCAACGTTCAAGTGTTTCCTTTGAAACTTCAGCATGAAAATTGTTGTTGAGTGACTGACTTAATTCCGAGCTGCAGCGCAATCAAGCAGCCAATTAAGCAGCTTGCCACCCTGCAATCGGCATTTTCAACACAAAATAGCAATAATTTAATTTTTACTTAAGTAAATTAATTTCTTTAGAAGAATTTGTGATGAGAAATTCCAACGAAATTGAGTTCCAATTGGAATCTCATCCCTTTTCCATTCGCTGAAGTTTTGATGTTGCTGTCGGCGCGACACGACGATCGTTTCACTGCACGAAGGAGCGACGGCGAGAGAGAGCGGCGACGGCGAGAGAGCGTCGAATGGGAGGCGCTCCAGCAGCAGCCGAGCGTAGCAAAAAAAGGAGTCAATAAAAACGTCGTTAAATACATTGAATGCAAGGCGAGCGCACGCGTTGCCAGCTTTGAATTATTTTATAGAACATTAAAAATTATGTGAGAAGCAAGCAAAGTTGAGCAGGCGAAATGGAAGCCAATCAATCGCTTCTTATCAGTCTTTCTTCTTCTTCTACTCGTTACGTAATCTGCGTGTTATTATCCTCGTTGCGCTTCGGCCGGCAGTCAGCGTGTCTCTCAGCAGAGTTCAGCGCCGGAGGTCAAATAAACAAACGAGCGGCGGGCGGCGACGCGTGATAACGAAATGAAAAGTCTTCGTAAACATCGACAGCCTCAAAAAAAAATTATATTTAATTGTGTTGTTTCCATGCGATCTGCTTTCGTCGTTTCTATTTTTAGCGAATCCTTCGACAAGCGACGCAACTCGAACATTTTTATGCATGCTCCTTGCAACTGCAGCGATTTCAATCACATTTCTTGAGGTTTTTCTTGTTTAAAGTGATTTTTCGAACAAATAAAAGGCAAAAAAATATTCCAATCGAAATCTAATCGTAAACAGAAATCAAATAATAATCATAAACGCTGTGTTTCCATTTCCGTTTGTCGATTATTTTAAAAAGGAAAACAGAAATCTGGATTTTTATTTGTTTTGCTGTTTGATTATAAACATCGTCTTTTTCACAGCCGATAAACAAACTTCAAACGAAAATAGAAAAGCGAATTTTTATGGCGTTTCCAAAGCAATTCAACAAACAACAAGAAATTCGTTCAAGCAGAACTCAACACAGAAAAGAAACTAAAATTAGCTGCTCACTCGATTTAAGAATAAATATCTAATAATAAAACAATCATTTTTCCCAATTAAATTCCGAATTTCTTTTCATTTCAGCATTTTAACAGTGACAGACGACGCTTCATGAGGCTGCTGCGAGTGACGCACGCCTCATGAAACTCTCAGCGTTTGAGAGAAGAGCTACAAACGACGCTCAGAGAAAAGCTACAATCCCAGCTCGACACTCTGATTGGGGATTTCTATTGCAGCGAACATCAAACAGAAACTGATTCTCTTTTTATTTATTCCAGTGAACATCAAAGTGTTTCGTGAATACATATGTAGCTCATTAAAATCCAGAATTTAACGATGTTTTCTTTATTTAAACCATAATAAAAAATTTCATTTTCAGCGCTGATAAACGTAAATAAAAACTGCTTCCAATCAAATTTAAAAAAACTGAAATATTTTCGTTTATTTTTGTTTGTGTACTTTTCATAATTGGGGAGCTTTGTTCGCTTGTTGTTCTTTTGCTTTTCAATTCCAAGAACAGTTAAAGTTTTTTTGCCCCATTTCATCGAGGGAGAAGTGAGCATAAAATGATTACAGCAAACGAAACGCACGATTCTCGAGAAAAGCAACATAAAGCAACTATTGACACAACAACAACAACAACAACAGCAACACTGGAGAAGAAAAAAAGTTATTTATAAACGAAAGCATTCAATTGAAGACGACTGTGACGTCGGCGTCGGCCGCAAACAACGCTTTTTGCTGCGCTCAACTTGGATAAAGCGCAAAAGCAGCGCTGCCGACGGAAGCTGGATCCGAATCGCAGCAGCTTCGGCTGAGAATTTGAAGCCACTTCGGCTTTTTTATTTAACCAACGGCGAATTGAATTCGGCTCCATTCGGCTTAATTCTTCGTTGGGAGCTTAAATCGAAGGAGCTGCTTCATTCCGCGTTCTTAAAATCGCCTTTAAAAAGCGTTTCGCTTCAAATTTCTTTCGTTTCTAATGAAAAATGCGTTTAGTTTTGGGAGCCAAAACATTTTAATCGCCGATTTCGGTGCAAAGCGACCGACTGCTGCAGTTCAATCAAAGAGCAGCGGCGACCGACGTCCAAAACTCAACTCGTCAAGCAGCATTTTTCGGTTCTTTCTTCGCCGTTGCGCGTTTTGTGGTCCATGAAGCTCACGAGCGACATTCAAGGCTCCAACGATGGCGTGCGGGGAGGGGAGAGGAGGGGGAACGTAGCCAATCGTGGAAACTCGTATTTGAAGTCGTAAATTAACCGAAGTCTACTTTTTATTGCTCCTTCGTCTTCTTCGCTTCTCTGCGGCCGTTTGCAGTTTAACAAATTCTTTGTTTGGACTGCGTTCGGCTCTCGTCGTTGTCGTTGTTGTTGTTGTTTAGCCATATTTTTATTAACATGTTTTGAGCGTCGTTTTTGTTGCTGTTGTGACGCTGCTCGTGATGAAGCGACGACGACTGCGGCGACGACTGCGACTGCGACAGCGTCTAAATTGGCGCGAGCCTCGGAGTCGCTGCCGAATCTCACCGAAGCAGACGCGGAGACGAGGAAGAAAACCTGAAGCCAGTTTCTGGTTTGGAGCTCATTAAACGCCGCGCATCGCTGCGATTGGCTCTTGCCACATCGTGATCATAGACGAGCCACTGTCAAGGTCATCGACGATGGACGGACGGACGGATGACGAAGACTGGGAAATGATTTGAGGCTTTGGCATGGAATAAAATGGATTCGCTTCGATGAGGCAACGAAAAAGCGGAGAAGAGGAATTTTTGCTTAGATTCTCTTCTTCGTTTTGAGTCTATTTTAATGCTGGTCTCTGCTTTCGTTCAGTTTCTTGACTTCGGTTGGGTTCAGCGAGTGTTTAAAGGCGGCTCCTCCTTCATCGACGCTTTTCTCGGAATTCAGTTGCTTGGACCAACTTTGAGATCGTTTTTTTCGGGTTTATCGAAGTGAATGATGCAGAAATTGTCTCTTTTTTACCATTTTAATGTCGAAAATCTATTAAAATGACGCAGACTTCACTAAATTCCAATTAGAACAACAGCTAAAAACAACGTCCAGACGACGACAATTGGAATCTCTTCGGCATTCACATGATTCGCTTCTTTATTCATCGCTAGACGCTGATTGTTTGCCTTTTCCACAAATCGTCGTCGTGCTGTGTGATTCGTCTTTTTTTCACACTCCATTTTACTACACAACAACAACAACAACAACAACAACAACAACAGCGATAACCGAGCCTTAAACGAGTTGTGAGTAAGCAAGCAGCAAACAAACTTTTTTGTTGGGCGAACTGAAAGAAGCAGCGGAACCGGTTTTTCAAGTCTTTACGCACAACGCGACGACCCACGTCAAAACGTGTAGATAAACGGTCGCCTGGACGGACGGAGGGGGAACGGAGGAAGGAGCGATTTCGGGGGCTGGCAAACGACGCACTTGAAGTCTACAAACTACGATTTTACTACGATTTCCAGCCACAAGCAACCGTCAACATGTGGTCGCCAACAACAACAACAACAACAGCACGATCAAATAAACGCACGACGATAAGAAGAAGAAGTAAACAAGAGACTTGTAAACGAAGGAATGCGAATGGACAAAAAACACACGAACACAGCCAGAGATGCGCCTCACATCAGGTAAAAGAAACGTCGTCATCGTTGTTGTTGTTGTTGTTGCTGGGCCCTTCGAAAGCCGATTTTATCTCAAGTCATGCAAACAAACAACAACAACAACAACAACGAACAGTTGTGATTACTTTGCTCCTTCTTCTGGCAACTCTGGCGACTTCGGCAAAGCAGTCGCTGGGCGCGATGGTCGTTCGATAAGCAGCCGACGACGACCGAAAAAGTTCTATTCAAGGAGTACATTAGAAAGAATTACAAATCATCTCAATCAAAAAAGCAGAGAGAGAGCGAGAGAAAGACGCTCTGAGACTCTCCTTAAACGACGCAGCATGAAAACCTCGTCGCATATGAAACGAGAAGGAATTGAAAATTGATTCTCTCTGAAATTGTGAAGGATTCTCTTCCCCTTCTCCTCCTCCCCCTTCGACATAGATCGTGTCTTGTACCATTTCCAGGGCAATAAATATTTAATACAAAATGTTATCTGCTCACGATAAACAGAAACAGAAACTTACTCCGATTCCTTTTCGCGCTGTCGTCCAAGTTTGGAGTTTGTTGCTTTCTGCTTTTAGTTGTCGTTGTGCTCGGCGGTTCTTTTATTTGCTAGTGGCCCCACCGCCTCCTTCTCCGGCGCGTGGACATTCATAATCCGCTTGACAACATTGACGAAGCGAGAGCGAGCAGAATGGGCTCGTGCGTGTGTGTGTGCGTGCGTTCGGGTTCGTGTTGTTGCTCAACAAAAACTCGTTTTGTGTGAAGCTTTGGTTGTGTGCGTACCACTTTCAAAAGCAAGAACAAGCACAGAGACGACAACGGAATCAACTGTTGCTGTTACTCGAGTTTAAAATTCTGTTGCTCCTCTTTTCGAGTGATAAACAATTGGCTTCGTTCTTAAGATTTCAGATTTCGAACTTCGCTTTTAATTTCAACACATTTTTCAGCACAACAACAACAATAACAACAACAACAACCACAGCAAAACTTGTGTTTGCTGCTGCTGCACGTGTTTCGAGTTGATTTTCTGCTCAGATTCATGAATTTTTCAGCTCATTTCAAGTCGCAATCACAATGAGAAACAAGAAAAAAATAAACAATGCGTTTCTAATCTCGTTTCGTTAATTGAATTTTTATTAATAGGAGCGAAAAAAATTTAATTTAATTACACTATTCAAATTGAAATTTAATAATTTTTACTTTAACTTCTTCCAAGTGAAACGTCGAATTTTCATTGTTTTATTTCACTGCTCAAAAAGTTTATGTATTTTCAATACACGCGCTCGATCAAGGACCCGAAAATTGAATTCTCAGCGAATAGAACGACGTTCGTCAGCCGTCTACGAAACGATGAAAGCAACTGAGCGTCGCTGAGACAATTACGGCTCCCGCCTCACAGCAAGAGAGCCGTAAAAAGCGACAGCCACAAAAAGAGCAAACCAACGAAAAAGAGCGAACTACGATCGAGCGCAATCGCCATGTGGAGCTCGTCTGTTGAGAGCGAACACAGACGACGCACTCGACATAACAACAACGAACAACGAGCTACTCTGATCAGTTTTTGGTCTATCGAACGAAGGAATGAAAGACACACATCACCAGCAGCAGCAACAAAAACAGCAAATAATTGTACTAAACGAACAAAGGCAAACAATGTTGTCCATGTTGGATTGTTTTCGTTTTTTTTGGAGCGCAGAGAAGAGAGCGCGCTGCTCCTAACGTGGACTACAAAAACCCAAACAACAACAACAACAAGGAACACAAAGAAAAAGATTATGAGAAGAACTTGTTAAACGATCCCGTCTCTGCGTCGAGTGGGGAGTGAAGCGAACATCGAGCTGCGTGTTCGTTCGACTTTTGCATGATTATTAATTGTGTTGTTGTTGTTGTTTAGCTGCCTCCACTCGTCTGCGTGTGTATGCACGGTGTCAATGTTGGAGCAGCACGCTCAGGCGAAAAATGTTCAAGACAATCTTCTGTAGCCCAATCAAAAGGGTTGCTTACGAGAGGAGATGAGAGAAAGGGAGAGCAAAAAAGGAAGAAATAGAATAAACAGAAAAACTCTTTGGAAGCAGATCAGCGACCCGAACTCGATTCGTACGCTCAGCTTTTTGTTGTCGTCGTCATTGTTTGTTGTTGTCGTTGTTGTTGTTGTTGTGTTCGTTGTAGGTGCGCTGATGGAGCAACAGATCGTTGCGAGAGAAACGCTGCTTGAATTGCAGCGCAGTACGTTTTCCTTGTCACTGGTTGCTGCTGTTGTTGTTGTTGTTTTACGGAATTCTTTGTGTCTCCATTCTCCTTTTTGTTCAGTTTCACAAATCACTACACAGCAGAAAATCTCTAAACTTCTCTGCAAGTTTCATATCAACGTTGGACAATTGAAAGTAATTGTTAATATTTTTCACAGTGTACAGATTTCGAATGGAACGAAACGAAAGAACGAAGCGATGCGCTGCTTCGTTGAGAAAATTAACAGCATTCGCCGCCGTGTTGGGAGCCTTTAATACATCGTGGCTACGTGATTTGTCCATTTTAAGCTTCCTGCGTCTTCGTCTCCGCTATTTTTCCCTCGCCATTTCGTTTCCTTTAATACGCTATTTCTTGCTTCTTTTACCACGTTTTCGTTTGCATGCTTTCAAGAAGATTTCGATGAAGTTTTGCGTTTATTTTCGAGGCTTCAAATTTGCACACGTTTTTTTTGTGTAAACAGACAGAAATTATAAATCGCAGTCTCGGTTTTTGTTGTTGTTGATGCTGCCAAATCAACGATTCGTTATTTATTATGTTTGTTCGCTGGCGGCTGCACTACATCAAATTGAGTTCACTAAACACAGCAGCATCACCTGAAACAACAACAACAACAACAAATCATCATGCGTCATTGCTACGATCGTTTCTTTGGGAAAGGGGAACGTGGATGCGTACAACAGCAAAACTTGTTTACATACGAATTCTGCTTGTGGTTACTCCAACAAAGAATGCAGCCAAACGGCACTAAAAAAGATTATAGCAACAACAACAACAACAAAGGAGAATTGAAAAATGCGTGTACAAAAGAAATTAATAAAAATCTTTGAAGAAGAAGCAAGCACGCAGTCGTAAAAAGCTTGAGAAAGATAAAGGAACACGGTTGAGAAGAAGAAGAGTAAAGGGAATATTCTTTATAGTAAGAATTTCCTTCGAACGGTCATCGTTCGATGAATCGATTCTCCACATCGATCACACTGAAGCAGCGATAGAAGAACAAACAATTTTACATCCATTTTATTATCGCGTGTAATTATAGAAAAAGTAAAGTAAAGAACTCCATTATTTTTTAATGTTGATCAAAAAATTTTACTGAATTTTTTTGAGTATTAAATGCGATCTTTTTCAAAACTTGTTGCGGCTCTAAAATCGATTTTGCCGTGCATTTCTAATAGAGTTCCAGAGAAAACCGGTTCAAGTTTGGTTTTCATTTCGAAATATGTACTTAACGATTTAATTGAGGAACCAGAACAAAAGCAACGACGGTGTCGAGCATAGCGCCTGGTTCGTGTCCTAAGTCTCCCATAAGATTGTGTGTCGCCATTAACGAGTTCCAAGTTCGTTAATAATTTAATAATTCACACATGTTTCATACGATTATTCGTGTGTAGTTGCGACAAAAGGCTGCTTGAATGCCAAAAACTATGACAATTGACTTGATTGATTGTAAGCAGAGTGAGTTTAGTCAGCCTCATGCAGCCGAATGTGTCGTGGGCCATTCGTCTTCGTCGTTCGTTCCATATTATTTCCCAATATTTCCAAGAAGTTTCCAGTTAAATCCAGTTAAATAAAGTGGAAAAATTACAAATTGGCCAACAATTTGATTGATTCACTTCGATTAAGAGAGGAACCACTGAGTCTGGACGGAGTAGCAAGGAGCAGCAGTTTTCCAACGAGCCAAAGTATCGGCTTGCAGTCATTCTGCTCACTTCATGGATTATTTGTTTGGACTCGTCGAAGGACGGACACAGGTACACACCCGAAATCGACAATCGACGCATTGAAAACACTTCTTGTTTGCGAACGGACTGCGGATTGGGCCAACAAAGCGATTTGCTTAATAACCACTTCAGATTGAAAGGTCGAGTGACGGCGCAACGGTCGACGCTTAACGCAGGCGTGGAGAGTCCTGGAATGACAAACAATGACCGGCGAAAGGGACACTGGAGGCACTCGAAAACGCCGCGGGGCGTCCGGCATAATTACGCCGTTTTGGGTGTTCTTGAAGCAGCGAGAAGTGCGAGATTTCCGTGGAAATCCCCGAGCATGAACGAGGCTCTCAATTGACCAGCAGATCGCCAGTCGAGCGCGCTACCTGCGCCGACTAAGTGCAAACTAACTGCGAAAAAATTAGCCTGGCTCTCGGACGAACAAAGGCTTCAATAGCCGATTGAATTGAATCGCCAGCGACGGCCTCGGAAGGGTCGAACAAAAGGAGCCGGAGGAAAACAAGGCGAAGAAAGCAGCTCGGAGCTGCGACTAGACTA
The DNA here is from genome assembly GCA_937620795.1 of Thecophora atra. NCBI lineage: Eukaryota > Metazoa > Arthropoda > Insecta > Diptera > Conopidae > Thecophora > Thecophora atra. Next base: position 5,595,503 of record OW569397.1, on the reverse strand, counting down.
AGAAGCGCCAGAATAATCGCTAGTTTTAGCCAGCTCACGCACAGCAACAACTCGACTAACACAAAGGAGGAGGCGAAGGTGCAAAACAGGACTCAGACACCAACAACAATGCGATGCATCGTTCCAAATCATCCTCAGTGCGATTGTTCGGCTGAATGCAACTGCAACGGCAATAAAATGTCCTTGCTGTGAATCGTGTCGTGAAAAGTGCTAATATGCAAGTCTTTTGAAGGCAGCACTTGAGTTTGAAGAGGCCGCTCGCGGTGCCCGACAACAGCGCCGTGGGTGTCGCTTCGCCAAATCAGCACAAAGGAATTTTCAAGAGTTCGATTGTTGCAGCCAGCGTGAGCCGTAATTTATTGGCACTTTGGTGTTGCTCTTGCATTGTAGCAGTTGTTGCAACAGTTTGTCTAGCAGCGCCTACGCAGATCCTAGCTGCTTTCTTTGCTTTGGCCAGGATTCGGGGCGCTCAGCGGACGAAATGGCGTCGTCAAGAAACTCTTTTCTCTTTTCATGCAGCTTGCGTTTTGTCTTCCTTTTGTTCTGCCCGTTTATTGGTACCTAATAGGATTTGTATTAAGACGACCTTCGGAAAAAGAAGAATGCAAAAATTGATGTAGCGCCTCGCAGAGCTCAGCAGAAGGCAGACAGCTGATGCGATTGTTAAAAAGGCCAGCTAACGGTTTGTTTCCTATTTCACATTCACATCCACTCTGCCTCAGAACGCTCAGCTTTGCGTCTGAAGCTGGCATAACAATCATCCACCGCTCGCCAAATGCATTTAATTAACCCACTTCCTCTGGAAGAAGCTTAACGGAATACAACAACGAATTTAAAGTGAATTTATTTTACCAATTTTAAGAATGTGATGTAGTAAATTAAAAATTAGAAGCTGTGTTCGATGGAGCTGTGCGCTTCGATTTCGCTTGCAAAGAAGCAACTTTTATGCAACTTATTCAACATCACAAAATTAAAAATTCCAATTATTTGCAAAATCAATACGATTTTATTGATTCTGCAGTTTTGCGAAGCGGTCGTTCTTCATGGACGCTTCCAACTGAATTATTCATCGAATGAATGAATGAAATGAATCTGAAGTGCATTAAAAAGAGATCAACTTCCGCAGTCAAGATTATGTTAGTTGCTACGTCTGAAACTGTTGAATTTTATCCATAGAATAAGATTATATTGGAAAGTTGTTGAAGCCATTATTAAACATGAAAATGAGTTCCAAAAATACATCCCAAACCATTAAAGGTAGTAAACTTTTTTTTGTCTGATCCGTTTCGTAAGCTAAGAATCTTACGTAACGAATCTGCGAGTCGCTACCATCCAAACGTTGAAGGAAAAGGCGTTCATATCAATTCTTAAAAGAATTTTTTCTTTGAAAATTTGCAGGTAGTCAATTTAGCGCCTTTTTTCAATGTTATGCCATTCCGCTGCGCTTTAACAAGTGCTGCCAAACTATGTCATATTTCCAAATGTATGCCAATGTCTAACCAAATAAAGGCCCTTTCAGAATGACAGCGTTGTGATTGCGTGCTATAACGTCAACGTAATATACATGTGCGTGTTACCGTTCAGTAAACAATATTACATTCACGATTAGAGTGCTGATCTGCTACTTGTAATTGAAATAATCGGTTAGGGAGCTCTATCAATTCATTATATACTATAAATTATCTATTTTTTACTTAAACATATCGTTTCTGCATAACGAGCTGTAACATTGATTTGTTTAAAAATATAATCGTAATCGAAAATTTATCAGCTGGATAAATGTTTCCATAAATAATCTCGCCCTGGTTGTCAAACCGAACTGATTTGCTGAAAGTAATAAAATTGATACAATATATAGTGTGCCGACCAAAATTGTCTATATACACAATGACACTAGACAAAGAGTTGAACACCTTGTCTGCAATTTCGATCTTCGCTGTTGTAAACCTAAAACCAAATATTATAGTATTCTAAAATATTTACTACAACTGAAGCTAATACCTAAAAATTTTTGGGTAAGCGCACTAAAAATTTTTTGCTTGCTTTTCGGCCTTAAAAAAATTTATCACAAAAACCTGGAAAAATCCTTTTACGGAAACCGGCTATAATGAATTCAATCTTATTAGTTCATTTGCAAAAAAATTTCCCAATATCGTTGTATGAATTTCTTAATGTAAATAAAGGTTTTTATAAAAAAAGTATAATTTTTCATGCTTGAAAATAATCACTAATAAAAGTGATAAGATTTGCAATATTAAAAATTTTTCATCAAACTCTGAAATATACCACACACGGCTAAATTGCAACTCTGCCTTCGATAACGTCAGTAAATATTGCGTTCACGTAAATAACGTACGCAAAAGTTTACTTCACATCATAGTGTGCGTGTGTGAGTGATTATTTTCTAGACTTGTGAAAATAAAATTTTCACTGAAATTTTGTGAAACTCGTGCAATTGACGTGTGTTTTATTGCAGTTAAAATTATAAATAAATACGCTTAATTCAAATTAGATGTGTATAGCAGATAATGTGTGTGCAAAAATCGCAAAACGAAAGTAGTGGAAGATCCTCGATATCATCGTCGCCAGGGAACCAGCCAGCAAAACTAGCAACTGCCAGAGCTGGTACAGTAGCATCGAAACTGAAATCCAGTTTTACCTTGTAGCAGGTCCTCGAAGAATTCGTGCAAATCAATTTATAGTAAAACGTAAATTTTAACGAGATATGTCAAAAAGCATTGATTATTACAGCAATGAATTGAGGAATTCTATGCTTTGAACAACTGAAACGCCATATGCAGTCGACTGTATGTAAGTAAAAGTACGGTGTACAGAAAATAGCAGAACTTGATTGTCTTTTTAAATATTCCTTTTGTCTTTTGTCCACATTGTCTGAGTTTCTTCAACTTTGGCTCTTGTTCTTTTCGTCAATTTTACTGGCAAAGTAATCGCAGCGATTAACGACCAACGCACTCACACAATGGCAAATACACAGCACTGGATGAAAGTGATTGTGTTTGACAGTGATTGCTGATAGAGGAAAACAAGAAAAGTAACAACAAAGCCAAAAACCAGTACAAAACGCAAATATAAAAAACAAATGATATGTTTTCTACTAATTTGCTATGATTAATTTAGTAATCGCTGTTGTGTATTCATAGAAACGTCAAATTTCTTTGAATCGAGTCACTTTGACACCAATTTCTCATGTACTTTTCCAAATTGCCTTTGAAGTCGCGAGTGATGTCCAGTGATCGTGGTCAATCCTTTCTAGATTTCAGTAATTTCGATTATTAATCAAAAGTGAAAATGACCAAAAGACTTTCATGCAACTGCATAAACGAAAAAGCCTTTGTAATGGCGGAGTTTTTTATAAGTAACATTATTATTATTTAAAAATCCCTTTTTTCATGGTAGTAATTGCAGTAACTCAATAAAATACTTTTCAGATTCATAGGCTGCATTAAACTTTTTTAAAAACTCTTCATCCGACCTCTCCAAACGATAATAAGAATAGTGAAAACACAAATAACCTCCAGTCACGCATCCCACTGCCATTACATTAACCAGCGGAAGTAGTGAAGCTCACGCACCTCCCATTCACAGTCTCCAAGAGCTTCAGTTACAAAGGATCTAGTTTTAGTTGGAAAGAATTCAGACTTCGGTGCATTCGAAATACTCACATAAACGCAAAAGGCCTGCATGGCAGCACGATTTCAAGGTCCTGCAAAGAAAATCGATTATAAGAAAAGCTTGGTGAGGTCGGCGAAGACGGCAGCGCAGCGCAACTTGGAAAGTGGCCAAAAACGCGTGGCAACCACTGCCACGGATCGCTGCGGAGGCAGCAGCTGGAACGATAACTGCGACGAGGCATTTCTCAATTCGCAAGGGACATTTCACAGAAACTACCCAATCACGCCCAACCGAAAAGCATCGCCGTACAGCAGCGCTCGCGGTAATCATCGTCATCGAGCGAACTGCAAAAGCAAAGTAGTAGTAGTGAATCCAGCCAGGCGCAGAACAAGCAACGGCATGTCCAATTCCAACTATCAGCACAACAACTACGGCCGTCAAGGGGGAAGCGGCGGCTCCAACCATCGCCACAGCATGGCTGTCAACGGCGTCAACGAGGAACTGCCGCAATTCAACAGCGGCAGCAATGGAGTGCTGCACGCTCATATGAACGGCTTGTCCGGTGGCGGCGGCAGTAGCCTTGGACTGCACAACGGTCACGCTGCAGGGAAGCAGCTCGAAAGTGTCGCCGTACCAGACATGTGCTTCTTTTGCTTCGAGGTGCTCCACTGCGAGCTGAACAACCTCGAGGGACCTGGCACACCGCATTTCAGCAACGATGCCTAGTAAGCTTCTTCGGTTCTCCTCTTTCCATTTAAAATTCACCTTCTCTGCTCGCAGCCCTCTATTCGTCACCTGGAAGATCGGCCGGGATAAACGCCTTCGTGGCTGCATAGGAACATTCAGTGCTATGCATTTGCACTCCGGACTCCGCGAGTACGCTTTGACCAGTGCATTGAAGGACTCGCGCTTCGCACCCATATCACGTGAGGAACTGCCACGCTTGACGGTGTCCGTCTCCATTTTGCAGGTAAATATTGAAATGTTTATTCCGGAATCATTGCACCTCCTTTGCTCGTACATCTCTGCTAGAACTTTGAGGAGGCACGTGGATACTTGGACTGGATCCTCGGTGTACATGGAATTCGTATTGAATTTCTCAACGAGCGCGGCTGCAAGCGGACTGCTACATATTTGCCCCAAGTGGCCACCGAACAAGGTGAAAGGCGTTTGAGTTGCATACTTAAAATCGTAATTAACAAATTTATCACTTCTTCAGGCTGGGATCAAACCCAAACCATTGACTCACTGCTCAGGAAGGGTGGCTATCGCGCTGCTATCACCCCCGAAACTCGCAAATCGATCAAGTTGACACGTTATCGTTCGCAAGAAATCCAAATGAACTACAAGGAATACCGCGACATCTCCGAGCGTAGGCCGCGTTATGGGAAAGTGCAATGCTAACAACAACAACAAAAAGTCCAGCATGACCAACAAAGCAAATCACAACAAGAGGAGAAGATGCGCCCGTGCAGCGGCTGCAGCTGTAGTAATACTAAGTTTCGTAGTTACTATTATTACAATTCTTATTAACAAATTGGACTAGTTCGAAAGTGAAGGCAAACTAAGGCAGCGAAGAACAGCGTCTATAATCAAGTTTTCCAAATTCAACTAATTACAAATTTAAAAGAGTTAAGAACATGTCTCATGATTTAAACTAAATTGAATTAAGTATAGAATAGACGACTGTCTACAAATAATTTGAATTAGTAGTAACATTTATTTCGCTGTTAATTGTAATGGAATAACTCTAGGTATGAATAAGTACAAGAACAACTCGATGGTTGAGAGTATCTCTTTTATAGCTAACTAAATTCATTTATATTTTATTGACCGAATAATATGCATATGTATGTAACAAATAAAGCAAGAAGATTTAAATCGCTACCGTAGAATACTTTTCTGGCTCCTCACATTAGCTTGTTCGTAATATTCCAATACTTAATTAAATAACACTAATTAAAAAATATGGTGTTCAGTTATTGCAACACAAAATACAGAAATATTTTAATTATCTGCCTTTTGAACTTGAGTACTTCACTAATTAATATAAACTTCAGATATTTTAGTAAAAGTTTATTTCAAATTTAAAGTTCTAAATTTACAAAAGTGTACATAATTAAGATGATTGATTCAAACTGTGGTTATTAAGTATAATAAAATGCAATATTTGAATGCAATCTTCACTGTTTCTGAGTCTCCTATGTGATATTTATTATAATAGATAAAAGGTTAAAGAAACTATTAACTGTATCGTCGTTTAGAACTGCAGTTGCTCTTCTTGCCGTTGCTCCTCTCTTTGCATCAAGTGTTGTATTCTCATGGTTTGCTCAGCTGTCTTGTAAGTCAAATACATGGTGAGCAAGCTCTGTCCTATAGCTGCCGCGCTCAGCACAGGTGTAATTGGCCGTGTGAATTTCAGCCACAGCTGCAGAACTGCCTTTGGCTCCTGAGTTATGCTGGGCAGTCGGTACGTGTAGTGGCGAGTAGCAAACATTAAGGCAGCTAAAGGTGCAAGTACTGTGGGATACGCCACTCCGAAGCCAGTTTGCAAAATTGCCGCTCGCAGCTGAACACACAGCGGACACTCTCCCAATGGATTAAGAATAAGCGACTGTTGTATAAATGCATTATGCGTTACCATCGAAAACATCGCCGGAATAACCACAATCGGCAAATATGTACTGAACTTTCCATAGTTCGCCAGTTTTAGGCGGGAGCGGTAATGCTGGTTCACGAACACGCTTGTCATGGCTGAACAGACTCCCAAAATACCTGCAGTGTTCCTCACAGCCCATCTGCAATTAGAGCAACGAGGTTAAGTTATACAACTAAACACACAGCAGGGAACCAACACGTCTTTAGTGGGTTTCCAATCTTTGATGATGTTCCATTGATGCTGGAAGGCCTCATTTTCCGACAGAATAACTGCATCCTCAGGTATTTCATTTATTTTGCTCCGAAAAAGTGCCATTTCTGTAAACTTTCAATTGAAGAAGCAAAATAATGTACAAAAATGACCAAAACGTATTCTTCTTCTTCACTTTACATTTGGTGGGATTTCTGCCGACTTTTGGCCATTGTTTTATTTAGCTAATACTCCCTTAGCGAATCATTTAAAACAAATAGATAACCACATTATTGTTAAATTTAAAAGGTACCTCAATTAAAGTTTACGTTTAAGCAAAAATAAGTGGTTATTTTAATTGAGAAAAACCAAAATTCATGCTTAATTATGGAAATTTGGCAGCATTTTTATAACAAACGTAAACTGTCAACAAAAATCCTAAAAAATTCCTCGCGTAAAGAGGAATATCATGATAAAACGAACACAAAGAAGAAGAAATAGCAAACAGTGGGAACGTCATTTTCAACGTTTACTTTTTAAAGGCATAGTCACACAGATTTGAAGAAGAAACACCCAACAATTTGTTGTACATTATTATTAATGGCGATGGCTACACGTGTAATCACTTGTTGCGTGAAACATTGATTTATGAGAGAGCTGCTGTAATCATCGAATGAATACGCGTAGAGCCAGAGCCAATGACTACTGATTAAAATATAAAACTGTGGAAAACATAATGTTTTAAATTAATAGGTGTACAAATGCTCAAACTTTAAAATACTAAACTTTGTAGTTAAAGAGATATCAAACTTTATAGAGGTCAGGAAGTGGATGTTGTTATTTTTAGGGCCAGTTCCACAAAAAGCAACAACATTTTGCTATTTGTGAATTTGCTACAATAAAATGATAGCGATGTTTCACGAGCTTCAAATTTAAACGTCTACCTGCAAACGTCACATAATTCCTTTACATGGGATTGCAGCTTTATTGACATGATACCTAATTGATCACACAACATACGTGCGCGTAAATAGCAACGAAAGTTAGCAACGATTTTTAGGGTGGTTTTTTTGTGGAAGTTGTTTGCGAAGCAAAAATAACTTGACTTTTTAAAAAATCATTAAAAATAAACCATAAACCGTAGAAAAATTTTTCGTATACAGTTCGAAAGAGAAAATTATTCTATTTTTGATTATGTTAACACAAAAAATCTACTTAGTCTATAAACCCCATTTTTTTGGTAAATTCCAAAATGAATTTGTGGAAGCCATTACAAAACACCGTTTTTCAGGTTTAAAAAATTTTCTTCCAAAATGGCATATAAACTTTCTGAAAGAGGATTTTTTTCTTAATTTTTCCATATATCAACCAACTCTCTAGCTAACGTGGTTCCCGAGATATTGTAGATGATGACCTCGCGGGTTCAGCCGACGGTACTGTCGTTGTCTTTAGGGATTTGCGAAACCAGTGTATTAATTGCGTATGGTGAACACTTTATTAATAATCGTTTGTTGGTTTAATCTAGAGTAATATTATAATTTAACGCTGAACGAAATAAGTAACAAATAAAAAATGTATATATAAATGACGACCAACTCACCGCAGTTTGTTCTCCCTGGCTGTGACGTGACGACTGATACATAAAATAAAATGTTCTTCAAATAACCTACAAACTATTGATTTACAAACCGGTTGGAACAATGAAAACTGGAACAACTTCCAAGGAGAACACAAACTGCGATGAGCTGGTACACATTGGTATCGGTGGCCGCGTTCACACCTCTAAGCGAGTAGCGACATCCCCGCCCCCGTGAATCGATCCCGATTCACCATCGACGTCTAAAACGGCCAACTTAGAGATTGGACGTTGTATCACGCCTTTGCTGGTCCTGACATCTGCCTTCCTGATCACCCCATCAGCGCCAGCGTGGGTTCGCTCAATCCTGCCTCGACTCCATTGATTTCTCGGTTGGTTTAAATCACAGATGAGAACAAGGTCTCCCACGGCCGGCGGCTTTACTGGTCGACACCACTTAGAGCGACGTGTCAGCGTTGGTAAATATTCCCGTATCCAACGCTTCCAGAAAGCGTCGCGGAGCTGTCGACTGATGAGCCACTGCTTACGAAGACGGAGTGGATTTTTATCCGGTTCGTGTACGCTGGGTGTTTGGGCGGTATTTGACGAGCCCAGAAGGAAGTGGTTGGGCGTGAGAGGTTCGCAATCAGTTGGGCTCACCGGCAAATGTGTCAGCGGCCTCGAGTTGACAATGTTTTCGGCCTCGATGACAAAACACTGGAGGGTATGTTCCCGCGGAGCTATCTCCTTTAACGTCTGGCGTAGTACCCTTTTTACACTCTGGACCATCCTCTCCCAGATGCCTCCTTCAGCTGGATTACACGGGGAACTGAAAATCCATTCAATTCCCCTAGATGATAACTCATCCTGAAGCCGGCCGCATTCAAACACGTCCTCGAATTTGACGGCCTCGTTGTTTGCACCGACAAAATTAGTGCCGTTGTCAGAGCGCAGCCTCATAGGAACTCCGCGGCGATTGATGAAATTACGTATGACCACGATGTATGCATCTGTTGAGAGATCGTGGGCCACCTCGAGGTGAACCGCTCTCACGGTTAAACAAGTGAAGAGCGCGACCCACCTCTTTTCATGCCTGCGACCAATTGTTACCAGAACTGGTCCGAAGTAGTCTAAGCCGGTGAACGTAAATGGCCTGACGTACGGCGTCAGCCTGTCAGCTGGTAGCGGCCCCATGATTGGTTGAAGAGGCTTGGCGTGCAAAAGCTTACAGACGCCGCAGCTAGCTTGCACCTTGCGCAACAAACCGCGAAGGCGCGGTATCCAATATTTCCGGCGCAGCTCGCCTATCACCATCTCGAAATTTTGATGCTTGCAACTTTGGTGTTGGTGAAGAACTACGAGCATTGTGAATCGGTGTTCAGATGGCAGAATGATCGGACGTTTCACGTCGAACGGTAACCAGCTTGCAGCGTCAATTCTTCCGTTTACCCGCAGCAGACCTTCGTCGTCGATGTACGGCATTAGGCGATACAGCTGACTGCTACGGCTCACAGAATTCCCGGATTTTATAGCTTCCAGCTCGTTGGCAAAGCTATTGTTTTGAACAATTCGGCAAATTAACGATTCGGCCTTGCACAATTCCTGTGTCGTAAGGCCATGAGGTGAGCTGTTTGCGTGGATTCGGCGGCATAAGTTGACGAATCGCATTATCCAGGCTACTGCCCGAACCAGCCTGTGAAAATTCGAAAAGCGTTCGAAATTTATTAGGTTGTTACTTACTGAGACGAGAATGTATCGATGACTGATCTCTTCTTCATCAGGTTCACTCTGTTGGCACGCTTTATTCGCTACTGGCCACGTGTGTTCATCGGTCATCAGAAATTCGGGACCCTTGAGCCAGCGCGAAGACGACTCGAAATTGGCCTGGTCATTCCATCGAGTCGCTTCATCAGCTACGTTACCTTCCGTCGGAATCCACCTCCAATCGGATTCGTGCGTTGACTCTAAGATCTCCGCCACCCTATGAGCCACGAATGGTTTGTAGCGGCGATGCTTGCTAGTAATCCATCTTACTACCGTTGATGAATCAGTCCACATTATTAGTTTCTTCGGCTTTATCACGTGCACTTCCAGAATAGTCATCGCCAATCGACTACCTAGAACTGCAGCTTGAAGTTCCAATCGTGGAATCGTTATTCTCTTCAGGGGGGCGCATCTCGTCTTTGCGCATATTAAGCTGCTACCAACACCGGCAGAGGTTCCATATCGCCAATAGGCCACTGCGGCGAACGCTTCCTCGCTTGCATCGACGAAAACGTGTAGTTGCAAGTTGCCTGGCAATCCTTTATCAAAATAATGTCGCGGGACGCTAAAGTTGATTACGTCAGACAGTCGTTCGCGCCAATGGTCCCACAGCTTGAAAACTGCATCGGGAATTGCTTCATCCCAACCTATCTGGCACCGCCATGCTTCACGCATTAATATCTTAGCGCAAATTGTGAAGTGGCTGAGGAATCCTAGCGGATCAAACACTGACATTACAACGCTTAGCAGTTCTCTCTTGGTTGGACGCCTGTGGCCAGAAATTACGTCAGGTTTTACGCGATGAAACTTTAAATTGTAGCTGAAGCAATCCCTAAGCGGCTGCCAGCACATTCCTAAGATTTTCTCGGATGGCATGACTTCAGCCCCGGAGAATAGCAGGGTCTTAGGCTCCCCCTCGAGAGATTTCAATACATATGGCGCTCTTAGCTCAAACCCAGCACTCGCGTGGATTGCACGGATCTTTTGTGAGACGTCAATCGCTTGCTCCGCCGTCTCGAAGCTGTCAACGTAGTCATCCACATAATGGTATTCCAGGATGCCTTTCACTGCTCGTTCATTCTGCGGAGACCGGTGATTCAATGCGTTCAACGTCTTCACGTATTCGGCGGCACAAGGCGAACAGGCTGCTCCGAAAGTCATCACCATCATTTCGTAGATGTCCGGTGGTCGGTTCACATCACCATTCCTCCATAGAAATCGTTGAGCGCACCTATCTGGCGGCTGTACCTGAACCTGATGGTACATTTCTTTAATGTCGGCGCACACCGCCACGGCTCCTTCGCGAAAGTGAAATAAAATGGCTGGCAGCTGACGAAGGGTTTGAGGACCTTTAACTAAGAATGAATTCAATGATTTCCCATTGGTTTCAGCGGCGGCGTCGAACACTAATCTCAATTTCGAAGGCTTGTTGGGATTAAGTACGCCAAAGTGTGGCAAGAACCAGTTTCTGGGATGAAGAATGGCTGCATCTTCTGGCGGCAGTTTCCTGGCGTAACCCTTGGCTATATAACTTTCAATAACTGAGTTATAGCGAGTTGCAAACTGATTATCGCGCTTCATTTTCTTTTCGATCTGCTTTAACCGATTCAAGGCCAAATCGTAAGTTTCGGGCATGTCTATAGTGTCTTCTTTCCATAAGAGTCCTGTTTGAAATCGACCATTTACAAATTTCGTGGTTTTTTCCAGTATCTGCTTTGCTCTAACGTCTTCCTTAGTGAGGACTGGCGGCGATGGTCTCACACCGAAGTTGTCCAGTTCAAAATATTCAGACACCAAGTTTTGTATCGAGCTATCGGTTTGCCTGCTCGCTAACATGCAAGTTCGATTCAGATTCCCACGAGCAGACGTTTGGCCGAAGACAACACGACCAAGCTTCGTCTGCACTATAAACGGCTTAGCTTTGTCTGGCTGATTTACCTTTAAGGGTACGCCGAGGTGGCAGTGATCTAAACCGATCAATATTTTTGGCTCAGCATCCTTATACAAGCGCACCGGCCATGAGTTGGTGTCGATGCCGACGATATCTTCCGCCGTCAGGCTCTGAGAAGGTAGTGACAAGGCCGGGATTCCGAACACATTCCGCAATAAATATTTTCTTTTCATATTTAGGCCGCTGATATGCAGGTTCACTGTCGTTGAAGTTTCATGCGCTCCACGTCCTCCAATCCACTGAATGTCCAGTTGGCACTGCTTACCTTGGAGTCCAAGGTCTCTCAGTAGTGATTCATCTAGCATGGTTACGGATGAGCCTTCGTCCAAGAGTGCGTATGTGTTTAAACTTTTGTTTGGACCATATAGAGTGACTGGCAGGACTCTAAAAAGGAGCTTGGTGTTGCTAGCTGTGTGTGTCGCGCAAGTGAATACGGCTTCTTCTGACGTCGGACGATGGTTCGTTTGACATGCTGCGGACGATGCTGGCTGAGTTGCTTTCGCTTTCTTTTGTGATGGTTCATGAAGAAGTACATGGTGCCACCTTTGGCATCCCTCAGTGGAGCATCGCGTACGAATACGGCAGTCGCGTGTCGCATGTCCAACCCGCAAGCACGAGAAACATAATCTGGCTTTCTTGGCTAAGTCCCACCTTTCTGACACGCTGGCTCTGATAAAACGCTCACACTTATAGGGTGCATGGCTGCTCTGGCATATCGGGCAGCGGTTACCGGCTTTCTGCGTTTCGGACGCGTGCAACACAGCCCGTTTCTTCGTCTCACGTACGTCATTAAGTTGGACTGTACAAAGTATATTTGCAAGTTCGCTTAACCACTCGTTGAAATGCTCGACCGATGGATACGGGCGTATGCAGGCGGCGTGGCGAGCCCATTCCATCCTCTTGCTAATGGGCAATTTTGCGACCAACTCCTCCAATAGGATCGGATTCGCTAAATGTTGTTGGCCGCCAGCTGTCGCGAGGAATGCTGTCAAATTCTTCACTTTCGTGGCGAATGGCACGATTCTCCCTATGGCGTGCTCAGGAATCGGTTGTATTTCTTTTAGTTGGCTCAATTGGCTTCGAATAAGCTGGTCTGGCCGACCAAATCGGAACTTAAGCTGGTCGATCAAATCGGTCACGTTATTCGGATGGATCAACAGCGACTTCACCGTTTCTTTAGCTTCCCCCGACAGACTCTTCTGCAGGCGCTGGTTGTTTTCGAAGTTCGAATAATTATAGGCTGTTGTCGACTCCATGAAAGCCGTGTAAAAGGCGGGCCAGTCCTCCGGCTGTCCGGAGAATGGTGGAAGATCTATTAGCTTCCGAGGTGCGACTCGATGAGCATCACTTGGCGGTTGAGTGTACGTTGGTCTTGCAGATGTGATGGACGTTGCGCTATATGCGTTGTAAGGCGACGGTGTTGTTGTAGGATAATGCCGATTCGTCGTAAATTGCGTTGCGTTGTGGTGGCTGTAAAGAGAAGATGATGAGACAAATGGCATAGATGTTGACGACGTTATGCAATTAGCGTCGAGACTTGAACGTGTATTGGCTTCTCTCAATTCACTGCGCAATATTTCTATTTGTCCTTGCAATGATCTGACGATGCTGTTGACTGAGTCCGTCGCAGCGTTGAACGAAAATACAGATGCTGTTGTAACGGCTGGCGTCCGATCCGCGTCGAGGACGTATACTGACGGCGGCGCGCCGGCCACTATCGGTGGCATTGCGAATGTTCGATCGGCGTATGAGACGAGTGCAGGCGACGGATTGGCGACGGCTAGTGTCGCTGCGTTGGCGGCACTTGGGAATGTGACGCTCGTGCTGGGTGCGTACGGCGCGCTGGCGGCAAGAATTGGCGCTGCATTGGAGGCATGTGTGGGTGCATAGCCCGCATTTAACGCATGCGGCGTGCTGACGACGAGAACTGGCGGTGCATTGGCGGCATATGTGGTTGTAGCACCTGCATTTAGCACGTACGGCGCGCTGGCAGCAAAGACTGGTGCTGCGTTGGCAACATGTGTGGGTGCAGCTCCTACATTATGCGCATATGGCGCGCTGACGGCGACGGCTGGCGCTGCATTGACGGCATATGTGCTAGCAGCGCATGCACTAAGCGCATACGGCGCGCTGGCGGCGTAAGCTGGCGTGGCGTTGGCAGCATGTGATAGCGCGACGTATGCATCAGATGCAAGTGGCGGCTTGGCGGCTGTTTGTGTCGCTGCAGGCATTGACGGCGCGGCTTGTCGTGGTGCGGCAAGTGACCAAGCGACTTTGGCTGGCGCGGCGGCGGATGCAGCGGCATGTTGTCGTGCGGCATGTGATGAAGCGACATATGGTGCCGAGGCAAACCTTGGCGCGACATCTATTGGTGCGATAGACGGTAGCGCGGCGTATTGAACAGCGGCAGATGACATCGCGACATGTATTGGCGCGGCAGATTGTGCACCATCTAACGCAACATCATGTAGTGGCGTCGCAGATTCAGACGCGACTGGCGACAATGCTACTGAAGATGTCGCGATGTATTCCGGGGCGGCAGATGGCGAAGCGACTGGTTGTGTAGCGGTAGATTGCGCTGTGTTTATCGCAGCCGACGGCGTCGATTCAGCTGAACAGCTGGCTTCGCTGCTAGCGTCTGCGTCGGCAGTCAAAGTTTTGGTGACTGCGCGACCCATCAGCCGCTGACTGCGCTTGACCTTGGTTGGAGTTCTCTCCATTGGTCAAATTTATAATTATTTGTAATTTAATGTAAATTTACCGCTAGCACTTTCCGTTATTCCTTGGTAAAAGTGCGATTAAACAGTGTCGTCGTCTTTAGGGATTTGCGAAACCAGTGTATTAATTGCGTATGGTGAACACTTTATTAATAATCGTTTGTTGGTTTAATCTAGAGTAATATTATAATTTAACGCTGAACGAAATAAGTAACAAATAAAAAATGTATATATAAATGACGACCAACTCACCGCAGTTTGTTCTCCCTGGCTGTGACGTGACGACTGATACATAAAATAAAATGTTCTTCAAATAACCTACAAACTATTGATTTACAAAGGCGGTGATTCCACTTGGGTAAAGTTACCCAAATGGGTAAAATTTTGTTGTTGCTCTACGGCAAAATCACAGAAATGAACACTCGCTCACGAGAGAACAGTGTGTTCATCCGTGGGTAAAATTTTACCCAGGAATTTTGCTGGTTTTTCTTGGAGAACAGAGTTCTGTAGCAGCAAAAACCGTTTGGTAGTATGCAAACGTATGTAAAATCAATGAAAGCGGCAGATTAGCACTCAAAATGTATGGAAAAATAACAAACGGAAACCCTTTCGAGCGCTTGTA
Source organism: Thecophora atra (assembly GCA_937620795.1). Taxonomy (NCBI): domain Eukaryota; kingdom Metazoa; phylum Arthropoda; class Insecta; order Diptera; family Conopidae; genus Thecophora; species Thecophora atra. Next base: position 5,580,392 of record OW569397.1, on the reverse strand, counting down.
CATTTTTTCATTTGTTTTGAGCTGTTGACATAGCAACAATTAGTTCAACGATGACCGCTCATCAATGCGGATGTGTTGTACGGACGTTCTATATTAATTATTTTAACTATAGATATATTTTTAATTAAATTTTTTCAATTCTATGTTTGATTATTATGACATGATGTTTTCTTTTGTAACTTAATTTTATGTTTTTTAAAACATCTAGAAACTAACAAAAATTACATTAAATTATAATTATTCTATATTTTTGTATTAGTATAATAATAGATTGCATATTATTAGCTATCTGTAAAATTTTATGACACTCGACGCCACTTTTACGCCATTAGGTAGCAAAAGTATCAAATATTCTTGGGTAAAAATACCCAAGTGTAATCACTTCGGGGTAAAAATTCGATGAACACATTGAGAGAGTAAAATTGCATGGGTAACTTTACCCAAGTGGAATCACCGCCAAACCGGTTGGAACAATGAAAACTGGAACAACTTCCAAGGAGAACACAAACTGCGATGAGCTGGTACACATTGGTATCGGTGGCCGCGTTCACACCTCTAAGCGAGTAGCGACATCCCCGCCCCCGTGAATCGATCCCGATTCACCATCGACGTCTAAAACGGCCAACTTAGAGATTGGACGTTGTATCACGCCTTTGCTGGTCCTGACATCTGCCTTCCTGATCACCCCATCAGCGCCAGCGTGGGTTCGCTCAATCCTGCCTCGACTCCATTGATTTCTCGGTTGGTTTAAATCACAGATGAGAACAAGGTCTCCCACGGCCGGCGGCTTTACTGGTCGACACCACTTAGAGCGACGTGTCAGCGTTGGTAAATATTCCCGTATCCAACGCTTCCAGAAAGCGTCGCGGAGCTGTCGACTGATGAGCCACTGCTTACGAAGACGGAGTGGATTTTTATCCGGTTCGTGTACGCTGGGTGTTTGGGCGGTATTTGACGAGCCCAGAAGGAAGTGGTTGGGCGTGAGAGGTTCGCAATCAGTTGGGCTCACCGGCAAATGTGTCAGCGGCCTCGAGTTGACAATGTTTTCGGCCTCGATGACAAAACACTGGAGGGTATGTTCCCGCGGAGCTATCTCCTTTAACGTCTGGCGTAGTACCCTTTTTACACTCTGGACCATCCTCTCCCAGATGCCTCCTTCAGCTGGATTACACGGGGAACTGAAAATCCATTCAATTCCCCTAGATGATAACTCATCCTGAAGCCGGCCGCATTCAAACACGTCCTCGAATTTGACGGCCTCGTTGTTTGCACCGACAAAATTAGTGCCGTTGTCAGAGCGCAGCCTCATAGGAACTCCGCGGCGATTGATGAAATTACGTATGACCACGATGTATGCATCTGTTGAGAGATCGTGGGCCACCTCGAGGTGAACCGCTCTCACGGTTAAACAAGTGAAGAGCGCGACCCACCTCTTTTCATGCCTGCGACCAATTGTTACCAGAACTGGTCCGAAGTAGTCTAAGCCGGTGAACGTAAATGGCCTGACGTACGGCGTCAGCCTGTCAGCTGGTAGCGGCCCCATGATTGGTTGAAGAGGCTTGGCGTGCAAAAGCTTACAGACGCCGCAGCTAGCTTGCACCTTGCGCAACAAACCGCGAAGGCGCGGTATCCAATATTTCCGGCGCAGCTCGCCTATCACCATCTCGAAATTTTGATGCTTGCAACTTTGGTGTTGGTGAAGAACTACGAGCATTGTGAATCGGTGTTCAGATGGCAGAATGATCGGACGTTTCACGTCGAACGGTAACCAGCTTGCAGCGTCAATTCTTCCGTTTACCCGCAGCAGACCTTCGTCGTCGATGTACGGCATTAGGCGATACAGCTGACTGCTACGGCTCACAGAATTCCCGGATTTTATAGCTTCCAGCTCGTTGGCAAAGCTATTGTTTTGAACAATTCGGCAAATTAACGATTCGGCCTTGCACAATTCCTGTGTCGTAAGGCCATGAGGTGAGCTGTTTGCGTGGATTCGGCGGCATAAGTTGACGAATCGCATTATCCAGGCTACTGCCCGAACCAGCCTGTGAAAATTCGAAAAGCGTTCGAAATTTATTAGGTTGTTACTTACTGAGACGAGAATGTATCGATGACTGATCTCTTCTTCATCAGGTTCACTCTGTTGGCACGCTTTATTCGCTACTGGCCACGTGTGTTCATCGGTCATCAGAAATTCGGGACCCTTGAGCCAGCGCGAAGACGACTCGAAATTGGCCTGGTCATTCCATCGAGTCGCTTCATCAGCTACGTTACCTTCCGTCGGAATCCACCTCCAATCGGATTCGTGCGTTGACTCTAAGATCTCCGCCACCCTATGAGCCACGAATGGTTTGTAGCGGCGATGCTTGCTAGTAATCCATCTTACTACCGTTGATGAATCAGTCCACATTATTAGTTTCTTCGGCTTTATCACGTGCACTTCCAGAATAGTCATCGCCAATCGACTACCTAGAACTGCAGCTTGAAGTTCCAATCGTGGAATCGTTATTCTCTTCAGGGGGGCGCATCTCGTCTTTGCGCATATTAAGCTGCTACCAACACCGGCAGAGGTTCCATATCGCCAATAGGCCACTGCGGCGAACGCTTCCTCGCTTGCATCGACGAAAACGTGTAGTTGCAAGTTGCCTGGCAATCCTTTATCAAAATAATGTCGCGGGACGCTAAAGTTGATTACGTCAGACAGTCGTTCGCGCCAATGGTCCCACAGCTTGAAAACTGCATCGGGAATTGCTTCATCCCAACCTATCTGGCACCGCCATGCTTCACGCATTAATATCTTAGCGCAAATTGTGAAGTGGCTGAGGAATCCTAGCGGATCAAACACTGACATTACAACGCTTAGCAGTTCTCTCTTGGTTGGACGCCTGTGGCCAGAAATTACGTCAGGTTTTACGCGATGAAACTTTAAATTGTAGCTGAAGCAATCCCTAAGCGGCTGCCAGCACATTCCTAAGATTTTCTCGGATGGCATGACTTCAGCCCCGGAGAATAGCAGGGTCTTAGGCTCCCCCTCGAGAGATTTCAATACATATGGCGCTCTTAGCTCAAACCCAGCACTCGCGTGGATTGCACGGATCTTTTGTGAGACGTCAATCGCTTGCTCCGCCGTCTCGAAGCTGTCAACGTAGTCATCCACATAATGGTATTCCAGGATGCCTTTCACTGCTCGTTCATTCTGCGGAGACCGGTGATTCAATGCGTTCAACGTCTTCACGTATTCGGCGGCACAAGGCGAACAGGCTGCTCCGAAAGTCATCACCATCATTTCGTAGATGTCCGGTGGTCGGTTCACATCACCATTCCTCCATAGAAATCGTTGAGCGCACCTATCTGGCGGCTGTACCTGAACCTGATGGTACATTTCTTTAATGTCGGCGCACACCGCCACGGCTCCTTCGCGAAAGTGAAATAAAATGGCTGGCAGCTGACGAAGGGTTTGAGGACCTTTAACTAAGAATGAATTCAATGATTTCCCATTGGTTTCAGCGGCGGCGTCGAACACTAATCTCAATTTCGAAGGCTTGTTGGGATTAAGTACGCCAAAGTGTGGCAAGAACCAGTTTCTGGGATGAAGAATGGCTGCATCTTCTGGCGGCAGTTTCCTGGCGTAACCCTTGGCTATATAACTTTCAATAACTGAGTTATAGCGAGTTGCAAACTGATTATCGCGCTTCATTTTCTTTTCGATCTGCTTTAACCGATTCAAGGCCAAATCGTAAGTTTCGGGCATGTCTATAGTGTCTTCTTTCCATAAGAGTCCTGTTTGAAATCGACCATTTACAAATTTCGTGGTTTTTTCCAGTATCTGCTTTGCTCTAACGTCTTCCTTAGTGAGGACTGGCGGCGATGGTCTCACACCGAAGTTGTCCAGTTCAAAATATTCAGACACCAAGTTTTGTATCGAGCTATCGGTTTGCCTGCTCGCTAACATGCAAGTTCGATTCAGATTCCCACGAGCAGACGTTTGGCCGAAGACAACACGACCAAGCTTCGTCTGCACTATAAACGGCTTAGCTTTGTCTGGCTGATTTACCTTTAAGGGTACGCCGAGGTGGCAGTGATCTAAACCGATCAATATTTTTGGCTCAGCATCCTTATACAAGCGCACCGGCCATGAGTTGGTGTCGATGCCGACGATATCTTCCGCCGTCAGGCTCTGAGAAGGTAGTGACAAGGCCGGGATTCCGAACACATTCCGCAATAAATATTTTCTTTTCATATTTAGGCCGCTGATATGCAGGTTCACTGTCGTTGAAGTTTCATGCGCTCCACGTCCTCCAATCCACTGAATGTCCAGTTGGCACTGCTTACCTTGGAGTCCAAGGTCTCTCAGTAGTGATTCATCTAGCATGGTTACGGATGAGCCTTCGTCCAAGAGTGCGTATGTGTTTAAACTTTTGTTTGGACCATATAGAGTGACTGGCAGGACTCTAAAAAGGAGCTTGGTGTTGCTAGCTGTGTGTGTCGCGCAAGTGAATACGGCTTCTTCTGACGTCGGACGATGGTTCGTTTGACATGCTGCGGACGATGCTGGCTGAGTTGCTTTCGCTTTCTTTTGTGATGGTTCATGAAGAAGTACATGGTGCCACCTTTGGCATCCCTCAGTGGAGCATCGCGTACGAATACGGCAGTCGCGTGTCGCATGTCCAACCCGCAAGCACGAGAAACATAATCTGGCTTTCTTGGCTAAGTCCCACCTTTCTGACACGCTGGCTCTGATAAAACGCTCACACTTATAGGGTGCATGGCTGCTCTGGCATATCGGGCAGCGGTTACCGGCTTTCTGCGTTTCGGACGCGTGCAACACAGCCCGTTTCTTCGTCTCACGTACGTCATTAAGTTGGACTGTACAAAGTATATTTGCAAGTTCGCTTAACCACTCGTTGAAATGCTCGACCGATGGATACGGGCGTATGCAGGCGGCGTGGCGAGCCCATTCCATCCTCTTGCTAATGGGCAATTTTGCGACCAACTCCTCCAATAGGATCGGATTCGCTAAATGTTGTTGGCCGCCAGCTGTCGCGAGGAATGCTGTCAAATTCTTCACTTTCGTGGCGAATGGCACGATTCTCCCTATGGCGTGCTCAGGAATCGGTTGTATTTCTTTTAGTTGGCTCAATTGGCTTCGAATAAGCTGGTCTGGCCGACCAAATCGGAACTTAAGCTGGTCGATCAAATCGGTCACGTTATTCGGATGGATCAACAGCGACTTCACCGTTTCTTTAGCTTCCCCCGACAGACTCTTCTGCAGGCGCTGGTTGTTTTCGAAGTTCGAATAATTATAGGCTGTTGTCGACTCCATGAAAGCCGTGTAAAAGGCGGGCCAGTCCTCCGGCTGTCCGGAGAATGGTGGAAGATCTATTAGCTTCCGAGGTGCGACTCGATGAGCATCACTTGGCGGTTGAGTGTACGTTGGTCTTGCAGATGTGATGGACGTTGCGCTATATGCGTTGTAAGGCGACGGTGTTGTTGTAGGATAATGCCGATTCGTCGTAAATTGCGTTGCGTTGTGGTGGCTGTAAAGAGAAGATGATGAGACAAATGGCATAGATGTTGACGACGTTATGCAATTAGCGTCGAGACTTGAACGTGTATTGGCTTCTCTCAATTCACTGCGCAATATTTCTATTTGTCCTTGCAATGATCTGACGATGCTGTTGACTGAGTCCGTCGCAGCGTTGAACGAAAATACAGATGCTGTTGTAACGGCTGGCGTCCGATCCGCGTCGAGGACGTATACTGACGGCGGCGCGCCGGCCACTATCGGTGGCATTGCGAATGTTCGATCGGCGTATGAGACGAGTGCAGGCGACGGATTGGCGACGGCTAGTGTCGCTGCGTTGGCGGCACTTGGGAATGTGACGCTCGTGCTGGGTGCGTACGGCGCGCTGGCGGCAAGAATTGGCGCTGCATTGGAGGCATGTGTGGGTGCATAGCCCGCATTTAACGCATGCGGCGTGCTGACGACGAGAACTGGCGGTGCATTGGCGGCATATGTGGTTGTAGCACCTGCATTTAGCACGTACGGCGCGCTGGCAGCAAAGACTGGTGCTGCGTTGGCAACATGTGTGGGTGCAGCTCCTACATTATGCGCATATGGCGCGCTGACGGCGACGGCTGGCGCTGCATTGACGGCATATGTGCTAGCAGCGCATGCACTAAGCGCATACGGCGCGCTGGCGGCGTAAGCTGGCGTGGCGTTGGCAGCATGTGATAGCGCGACGTATGCATCAGATGCAAGTGGCGGCTTGGCGGCTGTTTGTGTCGCTGCAGGCATTGACGGCGCGGCTTGTCGTGGTGCGGCAAGTGACCAAGCGACTTTGGCTGGCGCGGCGGCGGATGCAGCGGCATGTTGTCGTGCGGCATGTGATGAAGCGACATATGGTGCCGAGGCAAACCTTGGCGCGACATCTATTGGTGCGATAGACGGTAGCGCGGCGTATTGAACAGCGGCAGATGACATCGCGACATGTATTGGCGCGGCAGATTGTGCACCATCTAACGCAACATCATGTAGTGGCGTCGCAGATTCAGACGCGACTGGCGACAATGCTACTGAAGATGTCGCGATGTATTCCGGGGCGGCAGATGGCGAAGCGACTGGTTGTGTAGCGGTAGATTGCGCTGTGTTTATCGCAGCCGACGGCGTCGATTCAGCTGAACAGCTGGCTTCGCTGCTAGCGTCTGCGTCGGCAGTCAAAGTTTTGGTGACTGCGCGACCCATCAGCCGCTGACTGCGCTTGACCTTGGTAATTATTTGTAATTTAATGTAAATTTACCGCTAGCACTTTCCGTTATTCCTTGGTAAAAGTGCGATTAAACAGTGTCGTCGTCTTTAGGGATTTGCGAAACCAGTGTATTAATTGCGTATGGTGAACACTTTATTAATAATCGTTTGTTGGTTTAATCTAGAGTAATATTATAATTTAACGCTGAACGAAATAAGTAACAAATAAAAAATGTATATATAAATGACGACCAACTCACCGCAGTTTGTTCTCCCTGGCTGTGACGTGACGACTGATACATAAAATAAAATGTTCTTCAAATAACCTACAAACTATTGATTTACAAAGGCGGTGATTCCACTTGGGTAAAGTTACCCAAATGGGTAAAATTTTGTTGTTGCTCTACGGCAAAATCACAGAAATGAACACTCGCTCACGAGAGAACAGTGTGTTCATCCGTGGGTAAAATTTTACCCAGGAATTTTGCTGGTTTTTCTTGGAGAACAGAGTTCTGTAGCAGCAAAAACCGTTTGGTAGTATGCAAACGTATGTAAAATCAATGAAAGCGGCAGATTAGCACTCAAAATGTATGGAAAAATAACAAACGGAAACCCTTTCGAGCGCTTGTACATTTTTTCATTTGTTTTGAGCTGTTGACATAGCAACAATTAGTTCAACGATGACCGCTCATCAATGCGGATGTGTTGTACGGACGTTCTATATTAATTATTTTAACTATAGATATATTTTTAATTAAATTTTTTCAATTCTATGTTTGATTATTATGACATGATGTTTTCTTTTGTAACTTAATTTTATGTTTTTTAAAACATCTAGAAACTAACAAAAATTACATTAAATTATAATTATTCTATATTTTTGTATTAGTATAATAATAGATTGCATATTATTAGCTATCTGTAAAATTTTATGACACTCGACGCCACTTTTACGCCATTAGGTAGCAAAAGTATCAAATATTCTTGGGTAAAAATACCCAAGTGTAATCACTTCGGGGTAAAAATTCGATGAACACATTGAGAGAGTAAAATTGCATGGGTAACTTTACCCAAGTGGAATCACCGCCAAACCGGTTGGAACAATGAAAACTGGAACAACTTCCAAGGAGAACACAAACTGCGATGAGCTGGTACACATTGGTATCGGTGGCCGCGTTCACACCTCTAAGCGAGTAGCGACAGGTACTGTGCATCAAAACACTCTGGCGTTCTTAATGAAGTTGTAAATCCCAACTACACATTCCCATTAAACATTCCAATACAATAAAATAATAACCCAAGTTAAATTTCTTTGTAATTTTTAAAAAATTGTAGAAAGAAATTTTCAAAAATTTTCGAAAAATTATTTGACCCTTAAAAAAATTTTCTTCCCAGACTTCATATATTACAACATTATTAAGAATATTTTTCTGCAATTTTGGATTTAAAAAGTTTTCCTGCAGCTAACGCCGTTCCCCAGATAATTGATATAAAGGCCTATTATATTTACGTAACATATTTATCCACTCCGGTGCACGGACTTCATATGACAACTCATATTTCGGAGAAATGCAATTTTTCCAAAAATTTTGATGCATAAACGAAGTCTGTAGCATTTATAGAGACGCAGAAAATGGAAAATGAACATTATTTCCTCCATTGTTTACAATTGGATGTGACCACGTGCTTTTCTTTGAAACAGCAATGCGTAAACAAACAAGCGTACAGAAAAATGCAGATTTTGGTAGGTTTTTTTTGGAAAAAGGATTCTTTTTTTTGAAATGACAGTTGTAAGGACTAAAAAAGGAGTTCATTCCGTATCATATAAAGCAAAGACCAGGAAAATCTACTGAAGCGTTTTCATTCTATTCCTTTGCAAAGTTAGTGCCTTCTAAAGCGTTCAGGGACCGTTGCTGGCTATCTAAAAATTTTCTTCCCGCAAAACATAAATGCAGTTTTGAAGAGGACATTTTTCCACGTTTTTTGGTGAAAAAATTATTAACGTATGTAGCTTAGTTGTCGAGATATTAAAAAAATTGTATTTTTAGTGACCAAAAATTTCAAGTACCGTTGCTGGCTATCTAAAAATTTTCTTCCCAAAAAGCATGTGTGCAGTTTTGAAGAGGACATTTTTCCACGCTTTTTGGTGAAAAAATTTTTAACGTATGTAGCTTAGTTGTCGAGATATTAAACAAAATGTATTTGAAGTGACCAAAACTTCAAGTACCGTTGCTGGCTATTTAAAAATTTTCTTCCCAAGAAGCATGTATGCAGTTTTGAAGAGGACATTTTTCCACGCTTTTAGGTGAAAAAATTATTAACGTACCTATTACCGTTCCCGAGATATTAAATAGTTAATAAAAATTATTACAGCTTACTAAATGTATACATACATATGTATGCAGTAAAGTTGTTGCTAAGTCAATGCAATGTACCCAGCGCAAAGTTCATCTGCATTGAAGAACATGGAGATTCTTTATTGCTTCGTCGTAGCAGAAATGAAGCATTCTATTCTCTCGCACTACATTATTACTAAAATAAATAACTATAAAACGAAGTTCGCAGAAATACTTTAGAGAAATTTTTGAAGTTTATTGAAATAATTAATGATATCATTGATAACAAATAAATATTTTTCTTGGGTTTTTTGTTTAATGCAATGGTTTAAATGAACTTTAGTTTCCCGCTGGGTAACTTAGAGCAACTAATTCAGTTCATGTATGGAAAAAACCCAAAAATTTTGGAGGGAAATGGCAACAACAATCACAAGGTAGGGCCTAGCAACAACATACATATAAGCATGCTTGCATTTCCTAGAAGAGAGGATTACACAAGCTTTCCCATAGATGAGCTAGCGACAAAGCAAGAACCAATAAATAGAATGGTGTAGGTCAGGGAAAATTAGAAGTACAGCCACGTACGCTGTTTTTATATGAGTTTCCAATCCTTAATAATTAATTACTAGTTGTACAATTTATATGTATATGAATTATAATTATGCACTATAATGTTGAAAATGCTGAAAATTTCGATATATGTAAGTGTTGCCTATTGGAATTTCTTCATTTTCTGCATGTGGTTGGGCATTCGGAATAATCTGTCGTCACATGTTCCTTAATAATTCCTAACGTAAATTTAAGTTAATTTTTTATATTTATAAGTTGTTATTATATCTATTTATTAATGTTTAATATTGTGTTCAATTTAATTGTGTTCATTAAATACATACATATATTTTTAATATTAATTTGTTACCATAATATTTTATTGATAAATATAAAAATAATATGAATGTAAAATTACAATGTGTTCGTTCTATTTTTTAAACAAATTCTTATGTACATATATATTTTGAAAGAGGTAAAAAATGTATATATATATTTAATTTCTAATCAAGAAGCAATTAAAATTTTATAAATATTTTTTAATAAGAGGATACTGATGTAGAAAGAATTAGAACTATGTAGTAAGAATAGAAAATTAAAAATGTATATATGTATGTATGTATGTACATAGTCAATACATTATAGCATAATAAATTACATGTCATTTATTTTTTAATCTTCTGTAACATTATCAGTAAGAGAAATAAGTTTAAATAAAGCATATTGAAGTGAATTGAGAACTTATCTATTTGCTTGAGATCCTTAACTCCATTCTGTTTTATTTATTTACCAAATTAATATGTGCACACATACATACATACTGGCAAACCTAGGCATTGAAGAAACTTGTGCTGCCATTGAAACAATGTCCCTGACCTAGGTTATTCAATGCTTCTTGAAGTTCTCATAACGGGAAGCTTCTGCTCTCCTCTCTACAAAGCACTTCCATATATTTGTATGCATATGTACATATATAGGTATGCGTGTGCATATTTACGTAAAATGAATAGACTCAATTCAATTCTTACATAAATATAAAGTCGTATGTATGCATTCATAGTAAACTGGGTAATCTCTATACAATGCAGTACAAACTCAATAATCTGTACACTTGATTCTACAAATTATGCGATCTCGTAAATTTGTCAAAACATATGTTAGGTTACTTTTGTTCTTCTTTATCTCTTAATCTATTCGTGTAATATTTATTTGTGCTACCCATAAAATATTGAAATAACATTATAGTGCATAATTATAATTCATATACATATAAATTGTACAACTAGTAATTAATTATTAAGGATTGGAAACTCATATAAAAACAGCGTACGTGGCTGTACTTCTAATTTTCCCTGACCTACACCATTCTATTTATTGGTTCTTGCTTTGTCGCTAGCTCATCTATGGGAAAGCTTGTGTAATCCTCTCTTCTAGGAAATGCAAGCATGCTTATATGTATGTTGTTGCTAGGCCCTACCTTGTGATTGTTGTTGCCATTTCCCTCCAAAATTTTTGGGTTTTTTCCATACATGAACTGAATTAGTTGCTCTAAGTTACCCAGCGGGAAACTAAAGTTCATTTAAACCATTGCATTAAACAAAAAACCCAAGAAAAATATTTATTTGTTATCAATGATATCATTAATTATTTCAATAAACTTCAAAAATTTCTCTAAAGTATTTCTGCGAACTTCGTTTTATAGTTATTTATTTTAGTAATAATGTAGTGCGAGAGAATAGAATGCTTCATTTCTGCTACGACGAAGCAATAAAGAATCTCCATGTTCTTCAATGCAGATGAACTTTGCGCTGGGTACATTGCATTGACTTAGCAACAACTTTACTGCATACATATGTATGTATACATTTAGTAAGCTGTAATAATTTTTATTAACTATTTAATATCTCGGGAACGGTAATAGGTACGTTAATAATTTTTTCACCTAAAAGCGTGGAAAAATGTCCTCTTCAAAACTGCATACATGCTTCTTGGGAAGAAAATTTTTAAATAGCCAGCAACGGTACTTGAAGTTTTGGTCACTTCAAATACATTTTGTTTAATATCTCGACAACTAAGCTACATACGTTAAAAATTTTTTCACCAAAAAGCGTGGAAAAATGTCCTCTTCAAAACTGCACACATGCTTTTTGGGAAGAAAATTTTTAGATAGCCAGCAACGGTACTTGAAATTTTTGGTCACTAAAAATACAATTTTTTTAATATCTCGACAACTAAGCTACATACGTTAATAATTTTTTCACCAAAAAACGTGGAAAAATGTCCTCTTCAAAACTGCATTTATGTTTTGCGGGAAGAAAATTTTTAGATAGCCAGCAACGGTCCCTGAACGCTTTAGAAGGCACTAACTTTGCAAAGGAATAGAATGAAAACGCTTCAGTAGATTTTCCTGGTCTTTGCTTTATATGATACGGAATGAACTCCTTTTTTAGTCCTTACAACTGTCATTTCAAAAAAAAGAATCCTTTTTCCAAAAAAAACCTACCAAAATCTGCATTTTTCTGTACGCTTGTTTGTTTACGCATTGCTGTTTCAAAGAAAAGCACGTGGTCACATCCAATTGTAAACAATGGAGGAAATAATGTTCATTTTCCATTTTCTGCGTCTCTATAAATGCTACAGACTTCGTTTATGCATCAAAATTTTTGGAAAAATTGCATTTCTCCGAAATATGAGTTGTCATATGAAGTCCGTGCACCGGAGTGGATAAATATGTTACGTAAATATAATAGGCCTTTATATCAATTATCTGGGGAACGGCGTTAGCTGCAGGAAAACTTTTTAAATCCAAAATTGCAGAAAAATATTCTTAATAATGTTGTAATATATGAAGTCTGGGAAGAAAATTTTTTTAAGGGTCAAATAATTTTTCGAAAATTTTTGAAAATTTCTTTCTACAATTTTTTAAAAATTACAAAGAAATTTAACTTGGGTTATTATTTTATTGTATTGGAATGTTTAATGGGAATGTGTAGTTGGGATTTACAACTTCATTAAGAACGCCAGAGTGTTTTGATGCACAGTACCGTCGGCTGAACCCGCGAGGTCATCATCTACAATATCTCGGGAACCACGTTAGCTAGAGAGTTGGTTGATATATGGAAAAATTAAGAAAAAAATCCTCTTTCAGAAAGTTTATATGCCATTTTGGAAGAAAATTTTTTAAACCTGAAAAACGGTGTTTTGTAATGGCTTCCACAAATTCATTTTGGAATTTACCAAAAAAATGTGGTTTATAGACTAAGTAGATTTTTTGTGTTAACATAATCAAAAATAGAATAATTTTCTCTTTCGAACTGTATACGAAAAATTTTTCTACGGTTTATGGTTTATTTTTAATGATTTTTTAAAAAGTCAAGTTATTTTTGCTTCGCAAACAACTTCCACAAAAAAACCACCCTAAAAATCGTTGCTAATTTTCGTTGCTATTTACGCGCACGTACACAACATATTATTTTGACATTTTTCTTTCGAATTTCCTTATTCTGACAAACCGAGAAAAAGTTGGTGATTTCAGGACCTATTCGGTGGAAAATATCGAGATTTCAAGAAATTCGGAGTTGTATTATTAACGACACACTTTCGCTTGAATACGACAACAGTTCTAGCTGAAGAAAAGAATGGCCTAACGGCTGTAGCGACGTCCAGAAGTAATGTTTCAACACATATATGACAGAAAATTATTCCGACGTCTTTGAATAAACTCCTGCACAAAAGATATACAGCTGTTGTGACATTCCTGCGCTCTTTAAGGGATCGGTATTCCTTAAAATATATCATCTTCCTGTTGTGTGCCAATGTTTCCGGTTTCTAGGATATCCAAAAATTCAAAAAATAGTTTCTAAAAATTTTAATGACAGCATTATTTATTCGCAAACTTTGAATCTTTGGAAAACGAAAGGTAAGTGAATAAAAATATTGAAAACAGTCCAATAATTATATTTTAAACAGCTTTGCCGTTGATCCCACCAAGAAGAAAAAATATATTTACTTCTGCAGCTTCCGGAAGCAGTCAAAATCCTGTGAGCCGCGAATGGGCGCAAAACCAAGTACTTCCGCCACCAGCGGACCTCAAAGTCCGCGAACGCGTACCTTCTCCAGCTCTTCAGGAAACGATGTCGTATCCACTTCAGCACCCACTTCAGCTGGTATCGGCGGTCCGGGTGGTGCAGGAACGCAAGGCTTCAACTTGTTGCGTGCAATACCCGGCATTCAGGCGGCTCAAAACTCGCAGAACTCCTCTTCGACAGATCGGCAACGGGCGCGCAGTCTAAGTTCGGTTCCTGATGCGCATCAGTCGGGTGACGACAGTACAGCAGCGCCCCACACACATCCTGCCGCCTCCACGAACAGCAGTTTCACCACCAACAGCCGAGGTTCCACAAACAATCATCAAATTCACACCCATCACCCTTTGGGCGGCGGAATTCGCATGGGTGTACCACTGAGTGGTAGCTCCTTCCATGGGCATTCGCTGCTCATAAACACTCCCAGTAATCATGCCTTAAGCTACAATCCCTTCGAGGAAGTGGCGCTGGCAGGAGCCGGCTTTGCAGATGGCATCGCTGTGGCCACTGCAACGGCTGCTGCTACGCCGAGTGGTGCTGGAGGTAATGTGAACGGCATTGGACGAGGGGTGTACACAGCGACGTCGTTGCCATCTCATATTTGGTCATTAAACGGTAAGTAAAATGCTAATACATATTCTAACTAAAACTTAATTGTACTAAACCAAATGTCCAATTCCTCTGCTTTGCTAATACCTAACTCTGTGTTGGAGGAGCTATTATTGTACTATAAACAAATTCATCTTCCTTTAAGGTTGGGAGACGTTGTAGAATTGGCTGTTTAATATGTTAAAGGGAAGTTTATTCTCCTTTCGATGATTTGAGTTCATAAGTAATATAAATTTCAACAGATTGAAATTTATTGCATATTTTTAAAGCCGTTGACAGCCCTTTGGTATATCTTTTATATATACAAACAAAACTTTAGACCTTTTTGTCTCTAGAATGGACAAAACATTTCCTGAAGGAGTGTTTGCTGTCTGTGGCATGAACATCTGTTCTGAGTTTATTTGCCAAATTTTGTTTACATTCATCATTTGTGTTGTTACATTTGCTGCTGGAACGTTTATTTTTGCATATCTTCAAAATGTTTCAATATGTGCTATTTTTCCCCTTGCAATCTTTAACTTTACTGGAGTATTTATTTTCGTTTCTGATAGCCAAAAGATGCGGAGTAAAGATGCATCTTAAGTTGTGCAAGGAATTCCTCGTTTGACTCTACAAAACTTCCTTAATAAAATACAGCAACGAATGCGTCTTCAGCTTCGCAGCATTTTGAAAAATGCGCACTCGACAGCGAAATCTGTGTACTCAGAATTTATTATTTTTGTGAATGGTGAATGCAAATATGTATTTCGTCCGACGCAAAACCCATTAATATTAATTAACGCGTTGTAAATGCATTCATTTATTTTATGGAGATGTTTTTTAAACCGTTGATATCGCAAAGAATATCTGATTATCTTTGTAATCGTGGCCGTATTCGTAAATTGTGCTATTCGTGTCGTGCCTTTGAGTAGCCCCAATCCAATCTTCTCTGGTGAGTCGCAGCAAGGAGCACCTCCTTACATTTTAAGATGGGTTGACGAATTATATCCACAATTCGCATTAATTGTTTCAATTATTAAACGCAATAATTGCTTAATTGTTCCACGATGAAATCCCGCCGTAATTTTCCCTTTTGGAATTCTCTGAATAATTGAAGATTTCAATAATCAATTATAAATATGTGTAAATATAGAAAATATTAGCACATACATACATATCAAGGGCTCGCAGGGGATAAGGCTGAACTATAACCTTTAAATTTTAGTGACTTGGAAAAATACTTTCGTTCTTGGAAGTTACAATGTGATAAATATTTAAAACCATAAATCTATGTACATATGTTTAAAACTGCCCAATTCATTTTTTTTATACTTTTAAATAGTAAAAAAATCTTTTTGAATAGGAAATTTTATTGTTATATTGGTTATTAAATGTTCAATTGGTCATATATTTCATTACATCTGAACATAATAAATTATATTTGAATATTCTGAACTCTGCAATATTATAAACAAAATAAAAATAAACAAAAAAGTGTTTCGTCGCACCTTTACGTCATTTGAAGTCTGGAAGGCATTGTGGCCGAAACACACTTCTGAAATTTTAAAAGAGTGTGAAAAATAGCATAGATTTTATAATAATTTTTTCGTCTCGCTGGCAAAAACTCTGCATTATTTTCGTTAATTTAGAATCTGAAGGGAAGGCAAGGAAACTTATAGTCTTTTGTGGAATTTTTTACGATATTTCAAAGCAAATTGCACTTCAAATTTGTATTCACAAACCGTTCTCTAAGAAATAATAACTACGGATGGTGTGTATGGACCTTTTTTCCCAAAGAAAAGTGAAAATGTGACGTCACATGCAAAAAATTATGAAAAACTATTGGAAATCTGCACGTGACGTAATCTTGTTTTCCATCATTGTTGCTTACTTCCGGTAATATTATTCCAATGAGAAAAATTTAAAATGGAACTTCTCCAAAAAAAAGATTCGTATTAATTCATTTATTTGAAATTCTTGGAAATTAAATAAACTTCCAGTTAAAAAAAACTGGAAATTTTCCAGTTATTCCAGAAAATATCCCAAGTTGCTCTGAAAACCCAACTACTTGGAAGTTGTGGTTTTGGAAGTTTTCTGGAATAACTAGCAGTGTTGCCGGAAACAATAAATTAATTCTGCCAGTTTCTTCAGAAAAATGTCTCCATATACAAACATATGTACTTTTTTGTAAAAGGGTTTTTAAATAACAAGTTCTGGAATTTAGTCGCATATTGAAAATAATATAAAACCACAACATAAATAATTCGGCAATAATTTTCCCGTTTTACAAGCACGTTGTTTGTTGTTGTTATAGACGACAAAGAAGAACAGTATCTTTGCCCAATGGTTCACCACCTTCCAAAGTTACAACATTGTGAAAATTTGATTTTGTCAAGATCTCTTAAACCTCAAGAGACAACAACGATCCGAATCCTGGACTCCAGGAATCCGTTTCAGATGCTAGAAATCTAAGAAATATAGGAGCAACTAGTGTTGCCAGGTGCAGTAAAGTAAAAGTATTTTTCACTAATGATGTTTTCATGTTCCCACCGAATTAATACTTCACCGCACGGCAACACTGGCAGCCATAAGATTTTATTTGTTCCGTTTTTCTTTAATGTAATCCTGAGCGTAGTTCCTCAGTTGTACTGGGATAATAACCAAGGAAACCAACTTTCAAAGGGTGAAAAGTCGCTGAAAATGCCGCAGATATTTTGTATTCGTATTCGCAGTGGGTTGCTGTTCCCAGTCTCTTTCAAAAAACCTGGTATTTGCTTGCAGCTCTGAGAAGAGAACAAATTAAAAATTTGCTCAATCAAGAAAATATACAAGAACGTAATAATGAATATACATAGAAACTTTAATAAATAATTGAATCAACAACGCCACCAACAGCAACAACAAAATTCATCGTTTCGTGCTTTTTTATTTTGAATAATATTCTGTGTATACTTTGCTCAGCTGGAGAGAAGAAGCAAACAAAGAAGAAAAACACGCAGATAAATTTAAAAATAAAGCGCAGCCAAGAAAACTCCCAGTCGCTGAAGTGCATTCGTCGGGTTGAAAGTGGGTTGAGTTTTGTGCGTCGCGGAGCTGCGAAATAACTCCTCGGAAGAAGTCTTTTGAGGCGGTTCTCCATCGTGAATTGATTTTAATAAAAGTGTACTAAAAAAAAAAAAAAAAACGAAAAGTTTTATTAAAAGCAGCAGATCGAGAAGTTGACAGTCAAAAGTTTGGACAATAATAAAACAAAAACAGCCCGATCCGAAACTAACACTAGCAAAACTGGTTGAACCAGTGAAGCAGCTGAAGAAACCTTGGTAAAGCGAGCAAAAGAAAAATTCAATTCCGAATTCGATCGAATGTCTCCCGTTTCAATTCTTCGTCTTTTCCGTGGCTGCGAAAATGTTGGCATCTCTCGAAAGCCAAGACGAAATTTTGTTTGCATTCGAATACTCGGCGATGTGCAGCCACATGAAATAATTTTTTGTCGGTTTTCGCCTTTAATTTATCCTTGAGTTGTACTGAATTCACGTTTAGGCAATTTTTAGATTTTCTACCAGAGAAAAAAGACACCAAAGAATAAAGCAATTCAACAAAAAGTCAGTCAATCAATCAATATATTAAATAATTTACCTTTTTCAATGGAAAAAAGACAAATATTAACGGTATTTAATAGTGATTACGAATTATTTATAAAATCTCTGCTCTTTCGTTAGAATTAAAGTGATTTATCACGCCGATTCATCTCAGAAAAGCTAAAGTTTTCCATTAAAAGTGCAATAAATAATGGATTTTAGGATTGACTCGTTGCACTTCGAATAGCGATTGAAGTACATACATATATAAACAATTAAATGCCGGATCGTGTAGCTACTCGCTGCAGCATTCAAGCTCCTGAATATAGCCGGCTTTTTATTATAATTAACTTTGCTCTTTTCATGTTGGAAAGCGCTTATGTAAGCAGCAGAAACATGAGCAGTTGCTTTATCGATGCTTTTGGTGGTCGCTGGTGCCACATCCGGTTGCAGTCTCCATTCTACGAACTCCTTTCGATTTTCTAAGCACACAGCTTCGAATTCTTATCCCTTTGAGTGTAGTTCACGGGGAGGAAAAAAGCTGGCTCGGTTTTGTTTTCCTCCCTACAGCATTTTCTGTTTCGATTCATTTAATGACTACATCAGAAAATCCATGTTCCATCGCGCTTTGAAGCGTGAACGAAACCCTCGCCGGCTGCAACCTGCTCAAGTCGTGTTTGTGAAGCAGGCGACGGCGACGTTGACTCGCTTTTAAAGTTCAACTGTTCGCTGCACAACTGCAAAGCACACGAGCAACAACAACAACAGCAGTTTTACGCTGTGTCCCTTGCCGAGCGAGTGACTGATGAGACGTGTTGCAAATGTCGCTGTTGCGTTTTGTTGCTTTGTGCAGATTTCTTACGTGAACACACCCTAGAAAACCAACAAGACACAAAAATTGAAGCGTTGCGTTGGCAACAACAGTTGCAAAAAACAAAAACCCAACAACATCTGCTTCCTGTTCAATTATTTAATTGAATTATGTGTCGACCACCCGGTCGCCTGCTTTTCCTGTCTGCCGACGTCATTAGAGACGCTGCGTCATCGAGTTGGTCGCCGGACGTGACAGCCGAAAATAGTTTAGCGACCTCAACAACCGCTCAACACCCAACGCGGCGCGTTCTTCTACCGCGACTCAGCGTAATCAGAAAAAACGCTGCACTTGCAAATGCAGCGAACGAACAGTTTTAAGGGCAGCATTAAAAGTCGACATTTTATTTTTCGTTTCTTTTCGTCGCCACGGATTCTTCAGCTTTGTTGCTCTTGTGACATTTTTGCTCTTGTCGTTCAAAAATAGATAAGCTGCTGTCGTCGTCGTGCTGCTTCTTGATTGCGTTGTTGTTCGCCGTCAAAAACGCGGCGAGTAGCATTCAACGAAGACGACAAAAGAACTCATCACTTCGAAAATACTTCGGGAAGAGTGCGAAATATTAAGAAAAAGCTGTGAATAATGAACGTATGTACTTCTTTTGAGAAAGCAAAGACGAAGCCAAATATTCAAGTGACAGTGGAATAATCAAACAGACAGACTAGAAATTCAATACTTGTGCAAACAATCGGCGAATCGTTCAAAGCAACAGCAATCAAAATGGGACAAGTATTTGGAAATCAAAACAACGCGCACAAGCATCATCAAGCGAGCAGCAAATACATTGGTAAGTATCGAATCGGAATCAGCTGCTGAAATTGGTTTGAGTGGACGACGTTGATTTGTCCGTGATCTAAAACACGAAGCGAACGCAGCTCCGTGATTACTTCGCAATTATCTCCTTAGTAAATCCAGCATTAACGAATGAGAATGGATGTTCCCTTCTCGTTTTAACGTTTCACACGCACGCACACAGCAACCAGCAGCTGTTGGCGACGCCGTGATCTGCAGCTGTGTGTGTGTGGCTGAGTAGAACGCAGTCATGTGGGTCTCTTCAAATATTTGTTCGTTCATAAAAGCCTCAAGCAGTCGGGAAAAGAGGTCGCTTAATCTTAGCTTATCTTCGAATTTAGTGAACGACAACAAAAAAGTGCGTTTAAATTAATGCTGAAATTGGGGTGAATCAATGAACATTTCTTGCTAGTTGCGTCTTGTATTGAAGTTTTCGTTTTCAAAGAGGGGAATCAACGCAACCGCTTCGCTAAATATAGAACAAATGAAGGTCAATAAAACGATAAAACCTTGGAATTGATAACCAACCTATCCCAAGAAATCACTTGCAGTCGAAAGGCGACGAAGTATTTTTCATGTGTTCGTTCGTTCGTTCGCCATTTCGCTTTTCTACTGACCGAGTTGAGCTACGACGCAATTCGAATCCTAGAGAAACGAGTTGATTTAGTAAACAAAAACCGGCTGCATTTAGTACAACAACAACAACAACAACGACAAGAAAAAGAAGACGCCGAGGAGAACAAAAAAAAAAGAAGGAAAAACGCTTGTAATTAATTCAATTGCGGCGCATTAATTGTTTTCTTTTCCACCTCTTTTCGCCCCTCGTATGAAATTCGTCTCTAGTCAATTCGAATTGCGTATCCCCGGCAGCCAACAAAAAATAGTATTAATTTCTTGATACGTTTTTATTCTTGTTTTTGTTTTATTGCTTGGGATTTCTTATGATTGTTTTTTTTTTAAGCAAGTTGCAAAACTTTAATTGCACTGTTTTTGTTTTGCTTTATTCTGTACTATTTTTCTGTTTGCTTCTCCCCGTTGTTGCTTTTTTCTTTTCCCCTTCAAATAATACGCAAAATAAATACATCAGTTACGGTAATTTTCCAACGCTGAACCACGGTTGCCTTCGCCGTTGCTACGAAAAATAAAATCCTGCTGATAAAAGAGTATTTGCGGTTATTAATTATTGTTTTTATAAATTATATTCATTGATATATGTATAATAAGCAGTGAATATATATATATGTATTTGCTCTGAAGTAGGTTTTGTAAATTTACATTTTGTATCGCATTTTTCCAAAAACTCTGCTCTTCTTTGACTTTCAGTTAATTAATTGAGAATTTACATTTAATGAACTTTTCCCTTAGTGATGCCAGGTTCGTTATACCGCGTGTGGCATGGCCCACTCGCTTCTAATGAGTGTCTGCCTGTTTCTATCGCTTTTCTCCTTCGGATTCCTCAGAATTTGCCGTGAGCAGATATATTTTAGGATTTCATGAACTGAGTATCTCTCTGTTTGCAAGGCACTTTGGCTAGTTCACAATAGTTCATTCGATTTCTTTAATTTCTTTTGGATTTCGAGTGTAGACGTTTGCAACCGCGTTTTAATTGCGTTGTAATGAGCGTAATCACGACACGTTCAACAGAAGTGACGAATTCTTATCAAATTGCGATAAGGAAGTTTTCGATGACCTTCAAAATATGACCGTTAAAGGAAGCAACTAGTAAATTAGTCATACGACTAAAATTTTAAAGGTAGATATAAATTATAATAATAATAATCTCCGTTTTAAAGCATTTTTTTTGAGGAATTTTCAATAATTACTGTAGTGAATCACAGCACGCATTAAAATCGAATTGTAACCCTGCATTTGACATTCATTCCTTCATTCCAATTGGAACTGTGATCGAATCAGAAATCGAGCGCATTTGTAAAATGATCAGCAAAGCATTGATTATCACATTCAAATGGATTTGCAAGCAGCGCAATCGCTCGAAATGATTGATATTCGAAAACTATTATTAGCAGCTATCGTTTTGCATTGCATTTACATAATATTTTGAGTAAACATTGAGCAAAAAAAAGGACTGTTGAACCTCTAAAAAGGCCAAACATCAGTCATTTTGTGTATTCGAGTTTAAAGCAGAATAAAAATCATCATTATTTTAAGTGTTATAATTAGCATGAATTACATAGAAGCATTTAATTACGAAAGGAATTAAAAATGTTGTTTTTCCGCGAGCTTCTCGCCGATTTATTGTTTAATAAGTGATTAATGCGTTTTTCATGGACTGTGCTGATATTTCACAATTAAATGAAATCTAATAAGAAGCGTTTATAAGCTGCCGTCCATGATTTTTGCGATTTACAAAACAAATCTACGTGCGAGTAATTAAATTGCTCTCAACTTTTCCACAGAATTCCATTATTTATTCATATGAAAGGCAGTCAGAAGAAGTGAGTGCTGCCAACATTTCATTTCCTGACAAACCAATTGCAGACTTGTCCATTGCTAACGCCATTAAAATTTGTGTTACTCTCTGCTGCTCGACTCACAGATGCTTGACTCTCTCTTTCGTTACACCTCAACGTCACCTTGACGCTCGTGTCTACTCGTTGACGTGTGTTTTGAGGTCGAGAGTTGTATGCAATGTGATTTATTAATTTGTTGTTGGTCTCGCTGGTTCTAGTGTTGTTGCTATTGGTCATTAACTCGCAAGAGCGAGCACCTACACACTCAATTAAGAGCAACGTGTGTTGGTGTGCGAGTGGATTTCATTAAATCAAGCGATCCTCTCCAAGTGATTCATGCGCCGGCGACTGCTGTCAGTGGGTTGGATGACATCGAAGGATGCGGAAGAGGAAATTAATTTTGTTTGTCATTCCATTAAACACTTTATTAATCAATGTCAATGGACGAATCGACGTCTGGAAAAATAATTAATTTCCCTTTTGTTGTGTTTTGGGATTAGAAATTTAAATAAAATTGAAATTTCTCCAATATTTAATTTAATTAAACTTTGAACTTGTTATTTTTTAATGACATGTTTACTTTCATGTTTATTAAATTAATCTGTAAATTTTCTATTATTCATAAATTATTTATGCAAAAATGTGTTTTGCTGAAGTCTCTGGCGCTGTGAACATGTTCGCATTCGACGTGTTTCTGTTTGAAGAAATTTAAATAAACGGGTTTTTTCCAGTTTGAACATGCTTCCGGCAGCTGGCCCAAGGCTGAGTTGAGGCACGGAGGCTCTAGCGGAGGATTGCATCTGTTATTCAGACATTTTCAGCATTTCCACATCCTATTCACGTCGCATTCACGTCTTCGGCAAAGGATAAGGGTCACCGCCCACACACACAGGTCATGACAGCGACCTTCCACGGTTTCCTCGTTGCACCTCGTCGTCGTCTTCTCTGCCGCGTGCGGCAGCACGTAGAAGCACGGCACCAAAGAGATACAGAAAAGCCGCTTAAATGTCCACCACGGGCGAAGGGTTGCGGCGGCCGGGCAGCCTGCGTTAAGTGGCCATTAGCTCGAATTCGTTTGCCATGTGCATTTGTGCCATACGTGGGCCTGGCGCCGACTGCTTCTGAGTTTGACTGGCTTCCAGTCGGCGGCGGAGGTCGCAGTTCTGAAGCCGCTGCGAGCCACACAACACGGCATTTTTCGCCGGGTTTCTCCTCAGCGTAATTCGACGTGTTCGCATTGGATTCGATTGATTTGAAGACCAATTAAAAACCCGTTTCAAGTGTTCACAGTCTTCTAAATCCATTTTAGTTTTTGTTTGTTTTGAATGGCCGCTAAAAAGTGTATTTAATTGTTTGTGAATATTGCGCAATAATTGAATAAGTAAAAAATATAATTTTCATTAACATTAATTACCATAAATTTTTCCAAAACATTCCTTCATCTGTTCTTGAACCCGATCTGCTATTGTGAATCTCATTGGAAAACAGAACAAAGCTACCGCCATTTGCATCGAAGCGGCTTCTAATCAGAAACTCACTGATTGCGATCCTCGTATAAGAAGCTTTTAATCTGTTTTGTATAATCAAGTTGTGAGGTCAGAGCGAAAACCTCGTGAAGCCGGCTTTTATGACCCGAAAATTAGGAGCAATCAGTTTAGCAAACTTGCATTTTAATTAAGGTTAAGTGTAAAAGAATCTCGGTAAAAAGTTAAGAATCCACGTACATATAAACACAAAATGCTAAAGTAAATGTTTACAGATGAACGCGATTCTGCAGTTTAGCGCCAATTTATTTACTTTTACTCTCTTTCGCTGCGCTCTTCTCTCCCACGAACACTCAACGCAGACCACAGAAGGCGGCGCTCTTCCCTCAGCTGACCTCTTTTTGCTCAAGTTTCCCTACGCAGCAGTTCCAATTAGACACAATGCAAAGTTAAACATTGAAATCAATGCAAAGCAAAGTAAAGAAAAAGTTTCCACACGCAACAATCGACATCGATTTTTTTTTTTAATGATTTGTTAAAAGCGAAATACGCAATTTTTTTCAATTGTTCTGCTGCGCAATTTTAACAGTTGTTCGTTGGCGATCGAGGGGAGGAGAAAAAAGTGGAATTCTGGTTTTCATGAATGGGTGAAGAAGGGTCGGTCGCTCTGTTGCATTTTCAGTTCACACCGACGAAATTTCTAATCGGGAATTTCGTAATCTTCGCTCTTAAGCGTTGCGTTGCGCTGCGTTGCGTGCGATGAATGAGTGAGCGACGAAGAAGCAGCGTGAAATCGAGAGTTTGCTATTAATTATTCGCTCAACTGAGTACAAAATTTGAAGTTGAGAACTTGTTTTTAGTGCTGCAAACAATAATCAATATCAAGCCGGAAAAAAATGGATTATTTACTTGTTATTTCCTTTGAATTAGCGAAGAGAACGAGTGAATACATGGATGACAAATGAGCAAAATGTGTAAATAAAATATATAGATAAAAAAGAGGGATTTCTCTCCGTCTGTCTTCTTGTCGGCGAATTAAATGCAACGTCATTAATTGACACTACAAAAGGGAGAACAAGGCAACTTTTGGCTCGAGTTGTACAACAATTTTCTTTATTCTATTCTATTAAAGATTTATCTGTCTAGCATTTTTAATTTTTTTTTTTTTAGTTTTGAAATTATATTCACTCCGGAAAAAAACAAAATTTCAATATAAAAATCGGGCTAACGGTCTTTCTTCATATTCTCTTAAGTATTAAATCCAATCGGCAACAATCGGCGTTTAATAAAGCGCGGAATTATTAATTTTAAAGCTGTTTCTGAAAACTCGGCAAAACGTTTACAAATTGTAAGTAAAATTATTTCGGCACATGTGAGAATATTTTATGCATGTGTGTAAGTGACGTCAGTGCTACTCACTGTTGTTTTCACCACCGCAGCTGCTATTCTACACGAGCACAACGAAAAACTCTAGAGCAGCTCTCAGTGATTCTCAACGTCAGCAAGCGTCAGCGGTGTTCGTTTAATTGTTGAATATTTCAAGCGGTCGCCTCTCAAACTTTGTTTGTAACGAATTAAACGCTTTAAAACGAGTTATTTTATGCTTTTCTATTATAAATCATCGTCCATAGGAAAGGCAAAAGTCGAAGTCAAGCAGATTCTCAAAACTGATTCAATTTTTTTAATATTTTTAATAATTTTATTAGTTCCATTTTTAAAATGAAGCTTCAGTTGAATCCATAAAATAACGATTCGTTATTTAATTTATTCAAAATCTCAAAAAAAAAAAATAATTTATCTTAAGCGACAAGTTGGCTTCTGGCGCGCCCAACAGAAAAGATTGTGACTTGCTGAACTCCATTGAATGTGACTGAATTTTGCGCACACGTTTGTAGCTGCTTGGGCGTATAATTCACATCGTGTTCGTGGCGGTGTCTGCATTTATACAGCGCTCAGTGCACTGAATCTTCTTAAAAGGGCGCTCGTCCTGCACGTTGTCCCTTCCAGCTCTGGCGTCTTCTAGGCGTGGGATTCTTTGTGCAGACGCATTGCAGTGGTCCTGTTCGACTTCATTAAATACGGCGAGCTTCTTGGCTCGGCCAGTTTAACGCGACAGAAACCACTCCAGTGGGGTATGGCTTTGCATATCCAGTGCGTAATTTTTGTATATGAGGTCGGCTGTTCCGCTCGTGGATTGCCTTCGAATCGCCCCTCGCGGGTGTGCAGAAGCGCGTTGCCACTGTGAACGCCAGCCTCGTCTAGTGAATACATTGCTAAGAAATTTAAAATGAAAAGGAGGAAGTGGATAAAGTTACAATTTCGCTGTAAATCAACGTTTTGATTTATTGCTGTTGTTTGTTTGCCTTTGAAGTTAACTTATTTCTTTTTTTTTAAATTATTTTTATTATTAAATAATTAAATTTCCATTATTTCTGCTTTTGTGTCGTCATTTATAACGATCGCTCTGCAGTTTTTATTAAATTATTGCTTAAAGTGGCCGCTTGATTGAATGAATTTTGCCGTTGTTTAGGTCAGCAACAACAACAACAACGACGTAGTTTACAGCTCTGCACTTTTTTTGTCGATTGCGCTGCACTTTTTTGGTGCTTTTTTAACACGCAGATTTGGTTACATTGCTTGCGGTGGGGGCGTGTTGCCTTGAACTCGTTTCTGTCGCTCTTGTTTTGCCGTGTGTTTTCTTGTTCTGTCCGTGGGCTGGAAAAAAGTAGCAGAATTCGCTTTTGCGATGTTCGTAGTTAAATTAAACGCAAATATTTATTTTTATAATAACAAAAAAGACAACAAAATTCTTCCGTTGTTTATTATTTTATACCTCGTTTCACCTTTTTTTCGCTTTTGTTTTTTTGGCTTTAGTCGCGCCTACTTAAAAAAATCTTGATGAGTTTTGGTCGTTTTTTTAATTGTAGAAAATTTTAATCATTTTTTTAATTGACGATTTAAGTTGGGAGGAGGATCGCGAGAGAGCGAAAGAAATAATAATTGAATATAAACAGTGATTATTATTTAAAAAAAAAACAAACAAAAAAAAACAATTATCATCGAGTTTAATACGAAAATTGATAAGGATAACGGCATTTAATTTATTACGCTTTTTGCGTTTTTCCGCAATCGATTGATTAACTTGCACTTGATTTTGAAATTTTTTTAATTAAATGACGACTTTTTTGCTTCCGTCGTTGCAGCTGAGGAAAAAAACATTAAAAATGTACTTGGGTTCATAAACATTTAATTTAAATATTTATAAATTTAGACAAACAAAACAACCCCGTTGATAGTTGATTAATTAAACAGTCATCAGCCTTTGAAGTGATTTCCTCTTCTCCTCTTTAATTATTAATTAATTAATTTCAACACCTCGTTAACAATTTAACTGCTCATTAAACTATAAAAACCACCAAAAGCCATACAAAAATACAAACCATTGGCAAAACGATGTTGTAAAAATACAGTTATTAGTGCACAACAGAGCAACAATTGCGCTCCATCGTCGATTGTCCAAAATATTCGCGAGCGTAAAATCGTCGTTGGCCGAGAGAGGAGCGGTTGCGGCCTCTCATTTATAGCATGGGATACGTAATGAGCGCCTGCACACCCGACACTCACTACGAGCTGCAGCGCCGACCGCAGCGTGAAGCATCCAGCGACGGCGATAGCGACGTCAGTAACATTGACAACGACGACGACGACGATGCCGATGCCGCAGTCACGAATAACAATCGGCTGACTGCACATTCTTTGCGACTGCGGAACATCGGCGGCGTGATTGGTAAGTGAGCGAAGTGCCGAGTTCGGCTCGAAAGATACGAAGCGAACGTCTCCTTCGGCATCTGCATAAGTTCCTATTGTTGTCGTCTAATTGGAAAAAGAGTTTCCCTTGAGATGCGACTTGGCCGACGCTCAACTCATTTCCTGATTGCTTTCCTGCAGTTTTTGCTAATGAGTTTTTTAATCTTGCTGTAAAGCAATTATCGCAATTGTTTAGCTGCGGATTATTAAGTTTATTGATTGACGATTGCTTTGCGAAATTCGACTTTGCACACGGATGTTGCGATTACAAAAAATCGGCGATAGTAAAACGTGTATTGGATGTTTATCTGATAGCGTGTCTACTCCAATTGGAATCGCTCTAGACTCCAACTGGGATTCTATAGATCTCTCTTTTTCTCTGCATGTTTCATTGCATCACTTCTCATTCGATGTTCTTCTCGTCGTTGCAGGTATCAAGTGCCCCGTCTGCAGCAAATTCGTGCTCCCGGATGACATCGAATGTCATTTAGTCATGTGCCTAACGAAACCTCGTCTCTCGTACAATGGTGAGTAAAGAGTCTTTAATTGGTCTTATCTATAAATAACTAATCTCTCTCTCTCTCTCTCTCTCTCCCTCATTTAGAGGACGTTCTTACCGATGCAAAGGGCGAGTGCGTCATCTGCTTGGAAGATTTGAACCCGGGCGATGTAATCGCGCGTTTGCCGTGTCTCTGTATTTATCATAAAGGGTAATAATAATGGCCAACTCGTTCCTCCTTCAATTGTTCAATTGTCACTTATCTCTGTCTCTTTTCTTCTCTTTCCGGTTGTCGCTGCGTGCAGCTGCATCGAGAGGTGGTTCGAGGTCAATCGCTCCTGTCCCGAACATCCTGGCGACTAGTTCTAGCTAATTAAGTAATTTAGTGTTTATCTTTTAAATGCCTATATATATTTCTATATATAATGTGTGCTATATGCATATATAGCTATATATATATATATTTTAAAGCGACAAGCAACTGATTGTAAACCTAGTTTTTAATTATAATCAATGCAGCAAGAAATTCAAAAAAGATGCGGAAAAAATGAGGAACAAGACGCGGCAGACGACATAAAAATTAACCGATATTTGTAATTTATCAAAAGATAAATTAACTAAATCAAACACACACACACACACACAATACGAATGAAATATAATTAATTTTGTAAATTTCCCAAAAGCCATGAATCTGGTAACGCTTCTGTTTTGCATTCATCGCGATCTTTTTGAGAGACGAGCAGCAGCAGCAACCAGTCTTCGGCTGCTGCTCGGCCGTTCGTCGGAACGAGTAACGAGTATTCTTGTCAGAGAAAATTCCCAATTAAATTCTCATATTAACTAAAATGTGGACGTATGTGAATGCCAATTGGATTTGTGTTCGCTCTTGTTTTAAGTTCTTCTCATTTCGCTTCTCGGTCATTGGATTAAAGTCGAATTTGATTTTTTGGGAAAAAGACAAGGAAACTCTTATTGCTAATAATAATATTATAATTTTTACTTTGTCATTGTTTAGCTTAAGAAAGCGATTGTAAATATCATAGATTTTAACGTAGAACTCGTTTACAATTAAAAAATAGTCATAATTTAGTCTCTCATTTCTTTCCTGTAAATCTTTAAACAATTTCTACATTAATATTAAATTTGAATACATAATTGTGATGGGAAACTCGAGAGTTTCTTTATTATGGATGCTTGTCAAATGATTTCTAAAATCAATGAAAAAGTGTAAAAGTAAACGACAGCAAATATTGTGATTGTGCAACGCGGAGGCAGCTGCAAAATCCTCTTCTAAATTGTCTTGTGAAATGCTCAAATAAGTTATACATATTATAAACAAAGAAAAGCCCATCATTAGTAGAAATGTTGTATGTACGTGTTTTGTAATAAGTTTTGTATAATTCATAATTTAATGTAAGAACGAATGCGACGCGTTCCGATGCGTCTGCAAAAATAATGCTAAACGAAACAAATAAAAACCCCATCGAAATGATTTTTGTAGAGTATTTAATAAACAAACGTCGGGCACGGTGGAAGAAATTAAAGAAACATTTTCATTCTTTCGCTGTAGCGTGTAATGTTCATTGGTATGGAGGCCACGCCTCTTCCGCCTACAGTCATTAGGGCCATCGGTCATTCGGTGCAATGACTCGCCACGGACGAAGTATGAAACGTTAATTTTGAAGCGATTGTGATTATGAACACAAAAAAAAATAGAAAAAAAACCGAAAATACTTTTAAGAAATTTTGTAAATGATTTTTCTAATATCTGTAACTTTTGGGGTAAAAAAAAGAGTCAGAAATAAGCGACAAAATAAACCTGAAAATAATCTTCATTGTATAACAAGTTAGATATTAATTAAAATTAATTTTAGACAAGTAATCGAGGTTGAAATCATTGCAAAAGTTGAGTAAAACAGGACTATAAATAATAAAAAAAACAAAATTAAAATCCTTACAGTCTGTAAAATTTCAATATTTTTTTTTCCCCAATCTTCATAACTTTTTGTTTTCAATTTTCAGCTAATCAAAAATATTACAGGATGTTTGTTTTCTTTTGTTTTTCGTTTTGCTACTTCTTAATTAGACAATTATTCGATTAATTACGATGTACACTAAAAATCAAGACCAATATCAATTGATTTGCTACGAAAACCAACAAACAATACTACAAAAAAACCCTTTTTCTAGGCAATAAATACATTTAAATGCTTATTGAAAAAGAATATAAATATTAGTAGAATTTTTTGTGATTTAAAACTAAGTAAAGTTATCGAAAAATGTTTAGCAAAGCATTTTGGAATCTTCTTCGACGCTGTATTGAGCAGAGTCATAAAAGGACGATCAACGTTTCTCAGTGTTTTCGCTAGACGAGTGATGAACAGTGACATGTGCACTTAACTGGATATAATTTCCCTGAATAACTTCACATACACAAAACTGACGTGATAATGTAACCACCCTCCATTCGATGTAAACACTCGATGCTTCATCAGAATCCTTCTTCGAATCCCACACAAAATGATTGTAAATAAAACGAACGTCATTCTTTTTCTCTTCTTTTATGAATCTTTTAAAAATTTACATATCTACTTATTTTTCTACATTTGTGAAAAGTTCTTCTATAGTGAATCCTAAAAAAAGTTTAAGATTAAAATTTAATTTAAAAGAAAGAATTAAAATTGTGCAGATAACAAATCGTTTAAAAGAACTCATCAAAAATTCGATAATGGTGATTATACTAAACATTTGAAATTAGTGATATTATAAAAATAGTTTTAATTACTAAACACGATGAAAAAGATGAAATTTCCATTTTATAAGAATGTCGTTTAGTTTGTAAATCAAATAAATTAACTGGAATCACACTGAACACACAGCGTAAAGAGTGTTCGGTACTTAATATAATAATAATTCTAATAAAATTTAATTCAACGTGTAGCTCGATTTAATAGTTGTTTAATTGTGATGTTTGAAAGTTTCGCTCGTTGATTTTGCACTCTAAATTTTATTGATGTCTTTGTTGAGGAAGTTTATAAAGGCTCCACTCGATGCAACGCTGGAATCCGGTGCAGAATACGGTCGGCAACTTGGTGCATTAGCAATAATACGATTGAAGAAGTTTCCCAACGAATTTATGTCTAACAATGAAAAGAAAAGGATTCATTATTTTTTGTGTTACTTATTTGATAATGAGGGTATCATTAATGGCAAAAAAAAGCAGATAATTTTCATATAATTACGTTCATAATGCAATTACCCATAAACAAGCAGCAGCGATTTATCCAGTTC
Source organism: Thecophora atra (assembly GCA_937620795.1). Classification (NCBI taxonomy): domain Eukaryota; kingdom Metazoa; phylum Arthropoda; class Insecta; order Diptera; family Conopidae; genus Thecophora; species Thecophora atra. The sequence goes on along the minus strand of OW569397.1, from coordinate 5,549,296 downwards.
TGCTTGTAATCGTCCAATGGAGTTCCTTTCTGCTTGTACATCTCTGCTCGTACAGTTTCGCGGAATGGACAATTCGGGCTTCAATTCGTTCTGCATCTTAGTGTTCGGCTGCGATCTCCAAAGCGTTGCGAATGTGTTTGGAATTCATTGTGCAGAGTTCAATGCTTAAAGTGCAGCACACTTTCTTCTACTTGCGGAAAAGAGCCGTGGAGATTTCTTTGATTGCCATTTATTAAATTATTAATTCTACTTTGTGCAAAACATTGACATTTTTCATTTTCTATAAGAGTAGAGATCGATTGTGAATAATTGCTTCGTTTGAGCTATGATTACGATTTATTTTGCGGATTTTTATGGTTGCTTCGTACGTCGCATTATTTGTGAATGAGAAAATCATCTTTTACTAAATAGCGAAAAAGATGGTTATTTCCGATTTCAGTTTTCTAAATTTAGTCAGTATTTTCGACGAAGATCGGTAAAACTATTTCGATTTTTTCTTCTCGGGCATTCGTTATCGTAGGTGATTCTTATTTTTATATTCTTTAATAAAAGGTCACTCAAACGTTAATTGTTTTTTTCTGATCCATATTTTTCCGATAAAAAAAAAAGTTTTACCCAAAATATTGGTATTTTTTATGCTTAGATATTCTTATCTTAACATAGATAGAAATAAACCGAAATGTCTGTTTCTTGCTTATCGGAAAAATATCTACAAGAAAAAAACAATGATTTTTGATCGAAAAAATTGCGATCATAGAATAAGGAATAATTTTAATCGAAACCGATATCGCTCATAAATGTTGCGGTCTCTGGTCTGAAGAGATGTAAAATTGTTTACGAAGTGCCACAGCTGCCAATAGATGGACAAAACCCATACACACACATGATGGAATATTTACGAAAATTAAGAAGAACTCTTAAAAGAAGTGGCGGCAGGTGCTTTGTCGAGCCTCGCAGTAGAAATTGTAGGATAAATTAACAGACGATGCAAGACTTTTCAACTTTCCTAGTGATTATTATATAGGCGCATTTGGTTTAATAAATGTAATTTCAATTATCATTTTGAGAAGAAATATATAAGTAAATTTCTCTTAAAATAAAAAATAATGCGCTACAAGATTTCGGTAAAATTGATTAGTAGACGAATATCATTAGTTTTAATAAATTATGTAATCATTACAGACGAGGCAACTAGTGCAAGCGAGAGTCACTAGAAAGAAGACGATCCGCCCAAAAAAAGGGGCGCTTACACACAAACAACCGCTACATCTTGTGGAAAGCATGGCAGCTATGGCAGCCAGCCTTAAAGAAACCACAAGAGCGTTGAAGGCAATACCTGCAGTGTTGCAAGAACTAGTAGTAATCGAAGTAGGCTTCGAATATTTTTTAATTTTCTTGATGCTGGCATTGTAAATTCCTTCATTCTTTATAAAATTTTGGGGAATTCATTGAGACAAAAAGATTTCTGAAGGAAAGTAGTTAATGTTTTGTTGGCACAAAAATTAGTATAGTTGAAATTAAAAATCATAAACCAACTGTATCAAAAGAAATAAGACTTAAGAATTACCTACATATAAGGAGTTCACGAAGGTGTGCAAAATGTAGCAACAAAAATAAGCAACTTCGCACGGAATGGATATGTAATATCTGTCAAGTACCTTTATTTATGTTTGTCAACAACAAACACATGTTTCCAGAATTGTAGAAAACGAATTGCAATTATAAAATTTGTCGTACAGACCTTGTTGACATCAAAAGCTCTCCCTGCCGAATGGCCTCTATTGCTTTTTCGAGTATCAATGCGCTCTCACGACATGGACGCTCGACCGAGCTAGAGAGGCGAGTTCGAAGCTCGGCTGTAGGCTTTGTGCCTTTGGTCTCGGGTGTGCGTGGCATTCTGGTTTTGACAGTGAACAACAGCAGTGCGTTCCACCTTAGCATCTACTCTCGATTGTGCAAAAATCCAAGCGAAGCCATAGGAAAAATATCCTCAAATCCAAAACGACATCACACGAAAGAAGTGCTCTTCCAACTCAACACTACCTACAACAACACCATCAAAGAAAAACAAAACGACATACATCACACAAACGCACTCTCATCATTTATATTCATTCATTTTTTAGGCACTCTGATTCACTCCTTGGCAGTCAAGCGTGAATGAGTTATTATTTCTTATACAAAACTTTTAGCCATCTTTTTAAAGACGTTGTTAAAGGGATAAAGATTTCTATAGTTTATTTTTATTCGTCTTTTTTAAGACGCTATTTTGTATTCGTCCTCCTAAAGCCGAATACTCAAAGATTTTATTTTACTGTTTAGTTATTTGTTTGCACTTTTCTCATAGTTACGTTCTTTCCAGGTTGCTTGCCGGCAATTCTGAAATATCCTCAGCGCCCACATACTTGCCATGCGCAGTATGGGCGTTAAGGAGAAGGTGAAGCGGGATGCCCGCGCCATTATGTCGACAAGGAGGAAGACGAACTGCACAGCGCCTCCTCCACAAAGAGGAAATCTGAAATCGCGGTGAGTTCAATCGCGGAAGAGCCGCCAACTAAAGTAGTTTCATTAGCTGACATTTTCTCTCCTCTCCCTCCTTCCTCTGTCAACGCTGCACCAACTCCTAAAACCCCGGTGCCCCAATTGGCTACCTTTCTAGCCGCCCATCGCGCTTCGGCTGCTAAACAGCCAATTTCCAAGGCGACGCAGCCAATTTCCAAGACGACGCAACCAATTTCCAAGGCGACTCAGCCGATTTCTAAGGCTACTCAGATTTCCACTGAAACAAAAGATGGTTTTTTTCTTGTTAAAGAGTGGCTGAAAAGCCATAAACTCCAATTTAACTCAAAAGGAGGATCGGATAATGCCTTCTTTTATTAAAAGGTGTTCACCACTCATACGAGCCGGACGACGTTAAGGCGGCTTTAGAGCACGCCTCACGTCAAGCTCTCAGTATTCAAACAAAATGCGAAATTCAACAAAAACTTCTTTGTTGAAATCAATAAAGAGAGCGACATTTCCGCAATTTTCAGCTGCACGCTGATCTTAAATCAAAAAGTGCACTGGGAAAACTTGAACCCAGTGCAGAAATTGTCAGAATTTCGGCCACATTGCCACAAACTGTGGTATGAATTTCCACTGCGTTAAATGCAGCTAGCGTCACGAGCCAGGCAAGTGCAAGCGCACTTTTGCTGAGAAGCCTGACGATAAATTTTTTTGCGTCAATTGCAAAAAAAAAGGCCACCCTGCCAATTTGCGCGGCGACCCTGTCTTCAAGAAAGTGCTGGATTCGCATAAGAAGAACGCATCCAAGGCACAAGAGCAGCATAAATTTGCTCTCGAATCCGCTAAACGTTCCATTCATAGCAAAATTTCTTAGGCTCAGGCCGCCTCTTCCTCTTCTACTCCAAGCCACCCCAAGGCATCTCCAAAAGCACCTCCCAAGCCATACCCTCCCTCCGCCCCTTCTCCTGCTAATCAAAGCTTTAATTTATTTTCATATGCTGAAAGGTTTTTGCAAATATTTATGTACATATGTATTGTAAATAGTATGTAAGTTGCATGGTATTGTTAAGATAATTTGTAAGTCAAATTGTACATACAAATAATCGTTTAACACTAGATTTACCGCACCAGTCAAAATGACTGGTTTTGCCTTATTTGTTATAAATATTGACTTTGTGTGAATACATTTTTCCGAAACTATTATATGATTTTTATAACGACAACTAAATACAATTAATTTGATAACTTGTTTTGACTTTGTGTCCGTAATAAAAAAAATATTTTTTGTTTTTGGTACTTATACCAAAGCCAGTCATTTTGACTGGGGTGCTTTCCTATGCACCTTTTGCGGGAATTACCCTATTACCGATAAAATAAGAAATGTGCTCATCTGTGCCAGCGATAGATTTTTGTTCAGGTAATGTACGTTCTATAACAATTTTTCCGGGGAAATCCGTTTTTACAGGGGAATATTGCTATAGCATGAACTTGAAAAAAGATGCAATAAAATCACATTAGTCGTTCAATTCAGTTGAAAATTACAGATTTATTCAGTAAAGCTAAATAAATATTTATTTTGATATTGAAGTTTTCAAAATTGGACTAATTGGTAAGAATAAACAGGACGGAAAGAAATATCATTGGTAAAATTATATTCATTAGTCTTTAGTTGCTAAAAATGGAAAAACAGACAAAACCAGCTCCTTTGAATTTACAAGAGATACAAAACATACCTTCAGAATGTTCGGACATTGAAGATGAATTTTTAGGAAACCAAAGCGATACGAGCAATAATTGTGAACAAAGTGTCCATATCGAGAGTAGTGATAATGAAAATCTTGGTGAAAATTAAGTTAATTAAATTAATTAAAATTAATTACAGTGAAAACTCTACTTGCGGACAGCTCCCGCAGGCGGACACATCTAATAAGCGGACAGTTTCTTCAGTTCCTTGAATTTCGAAGTATTTTTAGAACAAATTACACTCTGCTAGACGGACACTCCCATGGCCGGACGCGGACACCCTTTTTCTATAAAACCCCTCCTGTAGACGGACGAAAAAAATATGTTTGGAGAAAGGTGCAAGAAATACATACATTAATGATAACAAAAAAAATAAAACAGAGCAACACTAACGTACATTTATTAAATTGTGTGATTCCCCTTTCTTTAAACCACAGTTTTTGACAGTTTGTTGCACAGTTTTCTTTGATCTTTGTTAAGAGTCTTAATTTCAAAGCAATTGTTGATTAAATAAGGTCGTGTCACGATTTGTCGACAATTTTTTATCGTAATAATGGCCGGGCGAAATTCTCTTTCACTTAAAGAAAAAATTGCAATTATAAATGTGTATGAACAAGAAAAACTTTCTGTGCGTGAAATTGCAAAAAGGTAATAAGATAAAACATTTTGAATAAAGTACATATCTTAATTGTGTAAATTTTAGATTTAATATTGGTAAAACCCAGTCTGCAAATATTTTGAGAAATAAGGCAAATCTGAAAGACAGTTGGCAATCGGGAGTTAATATTAATTATAAAAAGAATTGCCTCTCTACAAAAGGTGCAGAGCTTGACAAAATTTGCTTTGATTGGTTTTCAATAGTCAGAAGCAAGAATTTGCCTATTTCCGGACCAATTGTAATGACAAAGGCAAAAGAAATAGCTGAAAAAATAGGTTATCATGGGTTTTCTGCGTCAAATGGGTGGCTACAAAAATGGCGCAAGCGACATAACATTGCTTTTAAGAGCATATCAGGAGAGGCGGCCGACGTTCCCTATGCAGATGTTATTCAATTTAGGACAACACTTTCTTCAATACTTGCTGAGTACAAGGCACAATACATTTACAATGCAGACGAGAGTGGTCTTTTTTTTCGAGCACTTCCTACAAACACATTGGCATTGAAATCAGAAACATGCACTGGGGGTAAATTGTCCAAAGAAAGACTTACAATCTTGTTTTGTGTTAACATGGTTGGGGAGAAGGAAATGTTATTAGTTATTGGGAAAGCTGCTCGTCCACGCGCATTTAAAAATATGTCTATTGCCCAATTACCAGTTGATTGGAAATCCAATAAAAAGGCCTGGATGACTAGAGACATTATGAGCGAGTGGCTGCGTCAAATGGATAATAAAATGCGGACTTGCAATAGAAAAATTATTTTATTTTTAGATAATGCCGCATCTCATCCTAGAGACTTATCACTTAACAATATTAATGTTGTATTTTTGCCAGCAAATACAACTTCTGTTTGTCAACCCTTGGACCAAGGCATAATTCAAAATTTTAAAGTGAATAGAAGCTTGATTTTAAGTTCCGTAGTCACAAAAATTAGTTCGGCCAGTTCAGTTTCAGAGCTATCAAAAAATATAAATGTGTTAGACGCAATATGTTTTATAAAAACAGCTTGGAAAAAAGTTGAACCTGCTACAATAGTAAACTGTTTCCGCAAAGCCGGATTTATGCATCAGAACCATAATGTCAATGAATATGATCCAGAAGATGAGGTGCCATTAGCAACTCTAATAAATTTCCAAAGAATTTCAGAAATTAACGAAACTAGTTTTGAAGAATTTTCAAACATCGATAACACAGTCTACACTGAAAATGACAGCTTTGAAATACAGGTAAATATCGAAGATGAAAAAACTCCAGAAATATTATCAAGTGAGTCAGAAGAGGATGTTGTAGAACAAGAAATCGATAAAATTAAATCGTTTGAAGAAGCTCTTATACAAATAGGGCGTTTAAAAGCTTTCGCATCAGATGATTTTGTTGCATATGAAAAATTAAACACTTTGGAAAACCATTTCGAAGAAATGCACAAAAAATGGAGACAAGAAAAATCTAAGCAGTCTACAATTCGCCAGTTCTTTTTCCCAAGCACATAATTTTAAAGTTAATTACATAATTTGTTTTTTTTTAAATAAATAAATAAACATATGTATATACATATATATTAAAGATGCAATGCGTTTAAATTTTTTTTAATTTACATACTATTACGTGTATGTATATTAAGTGTATGTATTTAATAGTGGTGAAAACCGACCATTTTTAATCAACTATCCCGAAGGCGGACACCTCTCGCTAACGGACAAAGCTGCTGTGACGATCGGTGTCCGCCCACGGGAGCTTTCACTGTACTTACAAATTAAGTCAAATTGTACATACAAATAATCGTTTAATAAAGTTTATAATGTAATCACACAAACAGGCCTAATGGTACATACGATATACCACCCTCTCAGGATTCAAAGAAATATTACAAAAATTTCTTTGTAGTTGATTACATAAATACAATGAATCTGTTTAAATATAATAAAAATACACGCGAAAATGTAAAATTCTCACACATTTACAATATGTAGTTGCCGAATCCGAAAAATTTATTGCAGGATAAACAGCATTAAAATCGGCACAAGCATTCCTAAGATCTTCATGTTGAAGATATGTCTATCTGGCAAAACCCAAATGAAGAGGTTCCTATCTGCTCAATGTACGGCAAGGCACATTAAGATGTATGTTGGTTAACAAAAATGGAGAGTTCGTAACTCCATTATGTATATTCAGGATAAAAATCATATTTAACATTATTCTGCGATCAGCCAGTGACGGTAAGTTCATCAATTTAGGCAAGAATCATAAGGTGGTAAGCGAATATATTCATTGTCGTTGAGATTGCGTAAATAAAAAAGCAAGAACTACTTTTGGACTGATTTTATATCGCTTTGTCAACATTCTGTGTGTACATTTTAGACGATGTACTTTTGTGGATATCAAAAGACCTTAATATCTTGGCATGAACAATACACCAACAACAAACTAATGTTTAAGGCAACATTAAACACCAGCTTGTATTCTGTATGGACTACTAAAGTTTTATTATCTCCCCTACTTAAACTTTCTTATGCATTTTACACCTTACTAATTTCCTAACCTTGTACAGCCAATGACGATATACTTATATGTGTCCAATAACCATAAAAGACTAGCGTTGTTCACTAAACTAATGGCTGTCACGTTCAGCTTAAAGTTCATTATTGTAGTTGTTCGTATGTTATCTATTATCTAAAATTGTGTTGAGAACACCTTATGTGTAAAATATAATCCTAATCAAATATAATCAGGACGAACCTCTGAGCAGAATAAAAATCCTTTGAACTGGATAAAAAACTGCGAGTCGCGTGGTGTAATTTTAGAATGTTAGCTGCCATATTTTCCAAAACTTTTGGTGGAAAATAGCAATTTTTATTAACATTATTTTTTTCAACACTCTTAATCATAAAACGCTAAAAAAATTTGTAATTTTCACTTATAGCCTTTCTTATCGAAAAACTTCATAATTTTCTGTTTTGGGTCGTTTTCTACCCAATACGAAAACATTACAAATAATTTCTTACCCAAACATAAAATTCTGAACTTTTTTTTAACATGTGACTACGGTTAACTAAAACATAGACAAAAGTTACTTGGATGAAGCTCATGTGGGTTACTCGAAAAGGGTATAAAACGCAGAGTTCCCATGCCTTGAACAGCATTACGAAAAAATTATTTTTCACGAAGACAACCAACCAAAAAAAAAAAAAAAAACCAAAAATTAAATTCAAAGTGAGTCGCAATGTGGAAACCGTAGAAAATTTAGCTTTCAAGCACAGCGTTCTATATTTCTTCACACGATTTGGGAAGTCATCGACGCTGACGGCAGAAGCCATGGAGACTTATGTTAACGCGTTTGTGGATTACTTACAGAAGAATTGCTGGGATTTGGATCCCCTAACAAAGTTAATAAAGGCCTACATGGAGGAGTATGAAGAGAATCCCTCGGCAAATCTGCTACATATAGCAATAAGTGTCCTTGGAAAAGCGCTGCGCTGCGCAGGTGAATTTAACTGGGAAGGTGCGGAATTCAGTCCACAACCAGATGTTATAAAAAATTTTATTAGAGGGATGAAGAAATTTATATTATAAAATAATTTATTACATATTTTATTTTTTATTTAGGCTCATATTTGTAAAATATACATAATATAATAAAAAGAGAAAAGAAGAATTTTGAATAAGTACGCATTTCCACTAAATCTGCCTGCCAAAGGTCATCTATTCCTTTTGTTATAACACGCCTTCGCTTAAATTTCTTACGAACTTGTGCATGAATTTAAACATGTTTCAACATGATTGAAAGTAGTACTTATAAGATAGTTCTTGAATAAAGATGCCTCAAATAAATTACTCAGAGTTTTTGTTCTGTGTTCAAGAGTTTCTAGTAAAATATAAAGAAACTTTGCTTGAAGAGCATTTCGTAGAGATTCTTAATTGTTACATCAAACTAAGCAGTTATCAAAATCAATTTAGATTTTCGCTTATCTAATTTTTTAATTTAGATATGCTAGACTGGATTCTTAATTAGATATAATATATTCATCGCGAAATCAGTTTCAAACCAAATTGGGAAAACTTTTAAATAATGACTTCCAAAAGAAACGCAAACTTCGCAGTAGGCGAAGTTAAGTTACTGCTGAAGATCGTAGAAAAACACAGGGAGAAGGTGGAGTGCAAAGGCACTGATAGAATGAGTGTGGAGCGGAAGGAGGCCGTCTGGAAGCAAATTGAAAATGAGTTCAATTCCAGATCTCCGGGTGAGTTTAAACATAAATATTTAAAATTAACATTTAAGATGAAATATGTTAATTTGTAGTAACCTATAGGTGCTTCAGGTCGTTGCGTACCAAGTACGACAACATGAAGAAGAGTGCGAAAAAAAATTTCGCGGCAGATAGGAGAAATTTGTTCGCCACTGGAGGTGGAAAAGCCGCTGAATCTCTGGTCACGGAGACGGATTCAGCGCTGATTGGCATCTGCCATACTTATACGACGAGGACTGCGTCACACCAGGTACTTACGTGTTCATGTGTATTTCCTTTTGTATTTAAGTTCGGCGATATTAATGTGTATTAATTTCCATCCAACTTGATACGTTTTTCTCTTTAGAGAGTTCCATAAACGTAAGTTTTAACGTTAACGTTATACTAAGGAACTAGTAAGTTTCAAAAATTTTATTCTAAATACATTAATATTAATGTGTATTAATTTTGCAGGTAAAGAGGCTATTGAAGCCGTTTTAACTGACGACCAGCCGGATGATCCTGTCGTAATTAATTCGGATGACACACAGAAAAAGTGGGATTCATACACGCCGGCCATGTTGAAGAGGAAGACGCATCCAAAACTTGTGACCAGCAAGCCGAATTTGCGGGAAGAATGGTCTGAGCGGGCACAAGTGAAATTGGAAAAAGCCAAAGCACAATTGGAATTTTTTAAGTCCGATTGAAATTTAAATGAACAGAAACTAATTTTAGAAATAGAACATTTAAAGACGATGCAAATAAACAGCTGTTTCTTTATCTAAGTTAAAAAGATAAGGTTAATGCAGTTTAACCCTACAAATTTGGTGGGTTAAAGTTCGGTTAAACCAGAACTGTGAAACACAATATGTGGTTTAAAGTGACTTTAAACGACAAACGACGGTAAACGGGTACTGTGAAACTGGCCCTAAGGAATTAATTCCTTTATCACCTCGTCCTAAGCGTTCTTTTAGTTTTGTTCCTGGTCCACAAAATTGATAAGCCGGTAAATGAAGTTCAATTGGCAGTGAGTCTATTAAAGTATTTATTAAACCTTTGCCAACTACGTTTGACTTATGACTAAATCTCTTTTTGTAGCAAACAACCATTTCATGTTATCAATTAAACTGTTTTAATTAAAATGAATGTAAGTACGGAACATGCATTGTATTCCATTATTTACTATTTACATTGTGTTCCATTAATGCATCTGTCTCCATTATTTACTGCGAGACTCAATTCATGACAATACTCTTGGCTTAAGTCGTGAACTATTTTTCCAATGTATTGAGTTTTGCTTTGAAATGGGAAATCTCTTCACTTGTGGAGGAAAAATCTACCAACAAACCCTACGTTTACTACAGGGTAGTTGCGATTCACCATTTTTGGCAACTCTACTGATCGATTACTATTTGGAATTGCATACAGAAGAATTATTCGAACAATTCGGCATAAGATACTATTGGAAGTACATGGATGACTTTGTTCTATATATATATATATATATCACGAGATCATTGTGATCTATTCGTAGCTAAGTTTGAGGAATTAACAAACCTAAATTGCCAATAGAAAGAGAAGAAAATGTAGACAGTAACACCAATCATCCCGGAAACATAATGCCAAGCGAGAAAATCATATCCTTCCTAGGTGTGGTATTAGTTAGTTCTAATACCAATCTCTATTTTTCAACTTATCGTAAACCTATGAAATCGGATCGTACTATAAATTATTTGTCCCAAGATAAATATTCCTGGAAGCTGTGGACACTCCGACAATTTGTAAATAAAACTTTACATCGGACTTCTAATCGGTTTTTATATTACGATTTTAGTCATCGGGAAAACCAATTCTTAATGAATTCCTACCCACGGATTATTGTCGCTGAGGTCTTTTTTGCTGAAATTCAAAAACATCTCACTCTATTGAACACCTCTAATACCCTAATGAATCGAATATTAGGCGCATCTCTTGAACGTGTAAACATATTATATACTTATATGAAACGATTAAATTTAGGCAATGATTCAACTATGTATTTCCAAACCTAACTTACTAAATCCTGCACAACATTATAAACAGATAACAAAGAAACGATTAACCAAATTTTCTTTACGAAATACATTCTGAACTCCTACTTTAATTAAGGGTAAAAAATCAGTAAAATATGTCAGCGAAAATGTCTGCGGCCTACTCAATATGTTATGCAAAGAATTAGGATTAGGATGGATGATCTATATGCAAATCATTGACCTAAAAAAACAAACAAGCCAATTTTTCATTTTCCAATACTAAACTAACCTTTGAAGTCTATCTCTTGTGTTGTTTGGATTGTGAAAAAAGACTTATTTCGTATCCGGCAATGGCTCTGCAGCTGACCTGTTAGCTGATGCCTTGGACAAACCAAACGGTGTAGTACATGAACATATGGTCAACTATAAACACACCTTTGGGCCCCAATTGATGAAATGTCACACTCTTATGGGATTATTACCAGGTTGGAAATTACGTATCTTACGAGAATTGTATAGCGCCTATGGCTTGAATTTTATTGGAGACCGGATAACCCGATAGCTTGCCTATATTTATTCGTCACATAACCCGACGTCTCCTGCAAAGCTCATCTAGCGAGCAACTAGCTGATAGCAGAGGTAAAATTGTATAATAGTATTTCATTACACTATAAACTATATTCCCCATTGATGTGTTTTCTATCCAATCTATTAGTACTTGGAGTATCCAGGCCAATTACTTCTACACCTATTCAAACCACAAATAAGAACCCGGATATTATACTAGAATAATACGACAACCTCCTCAACTTTATAACATCAACTTTACTACCAAGCAGCAAGCATCGCAATCCAGTAAACATTACTTCCACTATCACTACCCTATGGCATTTTGATTATCCATGATCACTGACAACTTTAATTATCTTAATAATTAATCATTAAGAATCTACCATTGACACGCGTTCTATATTTCTTCACACGATTTGGGAAGCCATCGACGCTGACGGCAGAAGCCATGGAGACTTATGTTAACGCGTTTGTGGATTACTTACAGAAGAATTGCTGGGATTTGGATCCCCTAACAAAGTTAATAAAGGCCTACATGGAGGAGTATGAAGAGAATCCCTCGGCAGATCTGCTACATATAGCAATAAGGGTCCTTGGAAAAGCGCTGCGCTGCGCAGGTGAATTTAACTGGGAAGGTGAGGAATTCAGTCCACAACCAGATGTTATAAGAAATTTTATTAGAGGGATGAAGAAATTTATATTATAAAATAATTTATTACATATTTTATTTTTTATTTAGGCTCATATTTGTAAAATATACATAATATAATAAAAAGAGAAAAGAAGAATTTTGAATAAGTACGCATTTCCACTAAATCTGCCTGCCAAAGGTCATCTATTCCTTTTGTTATAACACGCCTTCGCTTAAATTTCTTACGAACTTGTGCATGAATTTAAACATGTTTCAACATGATTGAAAGTAGTACTTATAAGATAGTTCTTGAATAAAGATGCCTCAAATAAATTACTCAGAGTTTTTGTTCTGTGTTCAAGAGTTTCTAGTAAAATATAAAGAAACTTTGCTTGAAGAGCATTTCGTAGAGATTCTTAATTGTTACATCAAACTAAGCAGTTATCAAAATCAATTTAGATTTTCGCTTATCTAATTTTTTAATTTAGATATGCTAGACTGGATTCTTAATTAGATATAATATATTCATCGCGAAATCAGTTTCAAACCAAATTGGGAAAACTTTTAAATAATGACTTCCAAAAGAAACGCAAACTTCGCAGTAGGCGAAGTTAAGTTACTGCTGAAGATCGTAGAAAAACACAGGGAGAAGGTGGAGTGCAAAGGCACTGATAGAATGAGTGTGGAGCGGAAGGAGGCCGTCTGGAAGCAAATTGAAAATGAGTTCAATTCCAGATCTCCGGGTGAGTTTAAACATAAATATTTAAAATTAACATTTAAGATGAAATATGTTAATTTGTAGTAACCTATAGGTGCTTCAGGTCGTTGCGTACCAAGTACGACAACATGAAGAAGAGTGCGAAAAAAAATTTCGCGGCAGATAGGAGAAATTTGTTCGCCACTGGAGGTGGAAAAGCCGCTGAATCTCTGGTCACGGAGACGGATTCAGCGCTGATTGGCATCTGCCATACTTATACGACGAGGACTGCGTCACACCAGGTACTTACGTGTTCATGTGTATTTCCTTTTGTATTTAAGTTCGGCGATATTAATGTGTATTAATTTCCATCCAACTTGATACGTTTTTCTCTTTAGAGAGTTCCATAAACGTAAGTTTTAACGTTAACGTTATACTAAGGAACTAGTAAGTTTCAAAAATTTTATTCTAAATACATTAATATTAATGTGTATTAATTTTGCAGGTAAAGAGGCTATTGAAGCCGTTTTAACTGACGACCAGCCGGATGATCCTGTCGTAATTAATTCGGATGACACACAGAAAAAGTGGGATTCATACACGCCGGCCATGTTGAAGAGGAAGACGCATCCAAAACTTGTGACCAGCAAGCCGAATTTGCGGGAAGAATGGTCTGAGCGGGCACAAGTGAAATTGGAAAAAGCCAAAGCAGAATTGGAATTTTTTAAGTCCGATTGAAATTTAAATGAACAGAAACTAATTTTAGAAATAGAACATTTAAAGACGATGCAAATAAACAGCTGTTTCTTTATCTAAGTTAAAAAGATAAGGTTAATGCAGTTTAACCCTACAAATTTGGTGGGTTAAAGTTCGGTTAAACCAGAACTGTGAAACACAATATGTGGTTTAAAGTGACTTTAAACGACAAACGACGGTAAACGGGTACTGTGAAACTGGCCCTAAGGAATTAATTCCTTTATCACCTCGTCCTAAGCGTTCTTTTAGTTTTGTTCCTGGTCCACAAAATTGATAAGCCGGTAAATGAAGTTCAATTGGCAGTGAGTCTATTAAAGTATTTATTAAACCTTTGCCAACTACGTTTGACTTATGACTAAATCTCTTTTTGTAGCAAACAACCATTTCATGTTATCAATTAAACTGTTTTAATTAAAATGAATGTAAGTACGGAACATGCATTGTATTCCATTATTTACTATTTACATTGTGTTCCATTAATGCATCTGTCTCCATTATTTACTGCGAGACTCAATTCATGACAATACTCTTGGCTTAAGTCGTGAACTATTTTTCCAATGTATTGAGTTTTGCTTTGAAATGGGAAATCTCTTCACTTGTGGAGGAAAAATCTACCAACAAACCCTACGTTTACTACAGGGTAGTTGCGATTCACCATTTTTGGCAACTCTACTGATCGATTACTATTTGGAATTGCATACAGAAGAATTATTCGAACTTATTAATTAATTATTCGAAAGATACTATTGGAAGTACATGGATGACTTTGTTCTATATATATATATATATATATCACGAGATCATTGTGATCTATTCGTAGCTAAGTTTGAGGAATTAACAAACCTAAATTGCCAATAGAAAGAGAAGAAAATGTAGACAGTAACACCAATCATCCCGGAAACATAATGCCAAGCGAGAAAATCATATCCTTCCTAGGTGTGGTATTAGTTAGTTCTAATACCAATCTCTATTTTTCAACTTATCGTAAACCTATGAAATCGGATCGTACTATAAATTATTTGTCCCAAGATAAATATTCCTGGAAGCTGTGGACACTCCGACAATTTGTAAATAAAACTTTACATCGGACTTCTAATCGGTTTTTATATTACGATTTTAGTCATCGGGAAAACCAATTCTTAATGAATTCCTACCCACGGATTATTGTCGCTGAGGTCTTTTTTGCTGAAATTCAAAAACATCTCACTCTATTGAACACCTCTAATACCCTAATGAATCGAATATTAGGCGCATCTCTTGAACGTGTAAACATATTATATACTTATATGAAACGATTAAATTTAGGCAATGATTCAACTATGTATTTCCAAACCTAACTTACTAAATCCTGCACAACATTATAAACAGATAACAAAGAAACGATTAACCAAATTTTCTTTACGAAATACATTCTGAACTCCTACTTTAATTAAGGGTAAAAAATCAGTAAAATATGTCAGCGAAAATGTCTGCGGCCTACTCAATATGTTATGCAAAGAATTAGGATTAGGATGGATGATCTATATGCAAATCATTGACCTAAAAAAACAAACAAGCCAATTTTTCATTTTCCAATACTAAACTAACCTTTGAAGTCTATCTCTTGTGTTGTTTGGATTGTGAAAAAAGACTTATTTCGTATCCGGCAATGGCTCTGCAGCTGACCTGTTAGCTGATGCCTTGGACAAACCAAACGGTGTAGTACATGAACATATGGTCAACTATAAACACACCTTTGGGCCCCAATTGATGAAATGTCACACTCTTATGGGATTATTACCAGGTTGGAAATTACGTATCTTACGAGAATTGTATAGCGCCTATGGCTTGAATTTTATTGGAGACCGGATAACCCGATAGCTTGCCTATATTTATTCGTCACATAACCCGACGTCTCCTGCAAAGCTCATCTAGCGAGCAACTAGCTGATAGCAGAGGTAAAATTGTATAATAGTATTTCATTACACTATAAACTATATTCCCCATTGATGTGTTTTCTATCCAATCTATTAGTACTTGGAGTATCCAGGCCAATTACTTCTACACCTATTCAAACCACAAATAAGAACCCGGATATTATACTAGAATAATACGACAACCTCCTCAACTTTATAACATCAACTTTACTACCAAGCAGCAAGCATCGCAATCCAGTAAACATTACTTCCACTATCACTACCCTATGGCATTTTGATTATCCATGATCACTGACAACTTTAATTATCTTAATAATTAATCATTAAGAATCTACCATTGACACGCGTTCTATATTTCTTCACACGATTTGGGAAGCCATCGACGCTGACGGCAGAAGCCATGGAGACTTATGTTAACGCGTTTGTGGATTACTTACAGAAGAATTGCTGGGATTTGGATCCCCTAACAAAGTTAATAAAGGCCTACATGGAGGAGTATGAAGAGAATCCCTCGGCAGATCTGCTACATATAGCAATAAGGGTCCTTGGAAAAGCGCTGCGCTGCGCAGGTGAATTTAACTGGGAAGGTGAGGAATTCAGTCCACAACCAGATGTTATAAGAAATTTTATTAGAGGGATGAAGAAATTTATATTATAAAATAATTTATTACATATTTTATTTTTTATTTAGGCTCATATTTGTAAAATATACATAATATAATAAAAAGAGAAAAGAAGAATTTTGAATAAGTACGCATTTCCACTAAATCTGCCTGCCAAAGGTCATCTATTCCTTTTGTTATAACACGCCTTCGCTTAAATTTCTTACGAACTTGTGCATGAATTTAAACATGTTTCAACATGATTGAAAGTAGTACTTATAAGATAGTTCTTGAATAAAGATGCCTCAAATAAATTACTCAGAGTTTTTGTTCTGTGTTCAAGAGTTTCTAGTAAAATATAAAGAAACTTTGCTTGAAGAGCATTTCGTAGAGATTCTTAATTGTTACATCAAACTAAGCAGTTATCAAAATCAATTTAGATTTTCGCTTATCTAATTTTTTAATTTAGATATGCTAGACTGGATTCTTAATTAGATATAATATATTCATCGCGAAATCAGTTTCAAACCAAATTGGGAAAACTTTTAAATAATGACTTCCAAAAGAAACGCAAACTTCGCAGTAGGCGAAGTTAAGTTACTGCTGAAGATCGTAGAAAAACACAGGGAGAAGGTGGAGTGCAAAGGCACTGATAGAATGAGTGTGGAGCGGAAGGAGGCCGTCTGGAAGCAAATTGAAAATGAGTTCAATTCCAGATCTCCGGGTGAGTTTAAACATAAATATTTAAAATTAACATTTAAGATGAAATATGTTAATTTGTAGTAACCTATAGGTGCTTCAGGTCGTTGCGTACCAAGTACGACAACATGAAGAAGAGTGCGAAAAAAAATTTCGCGGCAGATAGGAGAAATTTGTTCGCCACTGGAGGTGGAAAAGCCGCTGAATCTCTGGTCACGGAGACGGATTCAGCGCTGATTGGCATCTGCCATACTTATACGACGAGGACTGCGTCACACCAGGTACTTACGTGTTCATGTGTATTTCCTTTTGTATTTAAGTTCGGCGATATTAATGTGTATTAATTTCCATCCAACTTGATACGTTTTTCTCTTTAGAGAGTTCCATAAACGTAAGTTTTAACGTTAACGTTATACTAAGGAACTAGTAAGTTTCAAAAATTTTATTCTAAATACATTAATATTAATGTGTATTAATTTTGCAGGTAAAGAGGCTATTGAAGCCGTTTTAACTGACGACCAGCCGGATGATCCTGTCGTAATTAATTCGGATGACACACAGAAAAAGTGGGATTCATACACGCCGGCCATGTTGAAGAGGAAGACGCATCCAAAACTTGTGACCAGCAAGCCGAATTTGCGGGAAGAATGGTCTGAGCGGGCACAAGTGAAATTGGAAAAAGCCAAAGCACAATTGGAATTTTTTAAGTCCGATTGAAATTTAAATGAACAGAAACTAATTTTAGAAATAGAACATTTAAAGACGATGCAAATAAACAGCTGTTTCTTTATCTAAGTTAAAAAGATAAGGTTAATGCAGTTTAACCCTACAAATTTGGTGGGTTAAAGTTCGGTTAAACCAGAACTGTGAAACACAATATGTGGTTTAAAGTGACTTTAAACGACAAACGACGGTAAACGGGTACTGTGAAACTGGCCCTAAGGAATTAATTCCTTTATCACCTCGTCCTAAGCGTTCTTTTAGTTTTGTTCCTGGTCCACAAAATTGATAAGCCGGTAAATGAAGTTCAATTGGCAGTGAGTCTATTAAAGTATTTATTAAACCTTTGCCAACTACGTTTGACTTATGACTAAATCTCTTTTTGTAGCAAACAACCATTTCATGTTATCAATTAAACTGTTTTAATTAAAATGAATGAATGTAAGTACGGAACATGCATTGTGTTCCATTATTTACTATTTACATTGTGTTCCATTAATGCATCTGTCTCCATTATTTACTGCGAGACTCAATTCATGACAATACTCTTGGCTTAAGTCGTGAACTATTTTTCCAATGTATTGAGTTTTGCTTTGAAATGGGAAATCTCTTCACTTGTGGAGGAAAAATCTACCAACAAACCCTACGTTTACTACAGGGTAGTTGCGATTCACCATTTTTGGCAACTCTACTGATCGATTACTATTTGGAATTGCATACAGAAGAATTATTCGAACAATTCGGCATAAGATACTATTGGAAGTACATGGATGACTTTCTTCTATATATATATATATCACGAGATCATTGTGATCTATTCGTAGCTAAGTTTGAGGAATTAACAAACCTAAATTGCCAATAGAAAGAGAAGAAAATGTAGACAGTAACACCAATCATCCCGGAAACATAATGCCAAGCGAGAAAATCATATCCTTCCTAGGTGTGGTATTAGTTAGTTCTAATACCAATCTCTATTTTTCAACTTATCGTAAACCTATGAAATCGGATCGTACTATAAATTATTTGTCCCAAGATAAATATTCCTGGAAGCTGTGGACACTCCGACAATTTGTAAATAAAACTTTACATCGGACTTCTAATCGGTTTTTATATTACGATTTTAGTCATCGGGAAAACCAATTCTTAATGAATTCCTACCCACGGATTATTGTCGCTGAGGTCTTTTTTGCTGAAATTCAAAAACATCTCACTCTATTGAACACCTCTAATACCCTAATGAATCGAATATTAGGCGCATCTCTTGAACGTGTAAACATATTATATACTTATATGAAACGATTAAATTTAGGCAATGATTCAACTATGTATTTCCAAACCTAACTTACTAAATCCTGCACAACATTATAAACAGATAACAAAGAAACGATTAACCAAATTTTCTTTACGAAATACATTCTGAACTCCTACTTTAATTAAGGGTAAAAAATCAGTAAAATATATCAGCGAAAATGTCTGCGGCCTACTCAATATGTTATGCAAAGAATTAGGATTAGGATGGATGATCTATATGCAAATCATTGACCTAAAAAAACAAACAAGCCAATTTTTCATTTTCCAATACTAAACTAACCTTTGAAGTCTATCTCTTGTGTTGTTTGGATTGTGAAAAAAGACTTATTTCGTATCCGGCAATGGCTCTGCAGCTGACCTGTTAGCTGATGCCTTGGACAAACCAAACGGTGTAGTACATGAACATATGGTCAACTATAAACACACCTTTGGGCCCCAATTGATGAAATGTCACACTCTTATGGGATTATTACCAGGTTGGAAATTACGTATCTTACGAGAATTGTATAGCGCCTATGGCTTGAATTTTATTGGAGACCGGATAACCCGATAGCTTGCCTATATTTATTCGTCACATAACCCGACGTCTCCTGCAAAGCTCATCTAGCGAGCAACTAGCTGATAGCAGAGGTAAAATTGTATAATAGTATTTCATTACACTATAAACTATATTCCCCATTGATGTGTTTTCTATCCAATCTATTAGTACTTGGAGTATCCAGGCCAATTACTTCTACACCTATTCAAACCACAAATAAGAACCCGGATATTATACTAGAATAATACGACAACCTCCTCAACTTTATAACATCAACTTTACTACCAAGCAGCAAGCATCGCAATCCAGTAAACATTACTTCCACTATCACTACCCTATGGCATTTTGATTATCCATGATCACTGACAACTTTAATTATCTTAATAATTAATCATTAAGAATCTACCATTGACACGCGTTCTATATTTCTTCACACGATTTGGGAAGCCATCGACGCTGACGGCAGAAGCCATGGAGACTTATGTTAACGCGTTTGTGGATTACTTACAGAAGAATTGCTGGGATTTGGATCCCCTAACAAAGTTAATAAAGGCCTACATGGAGGAGTATGAAGAGAATCCCTCGGCAGATCTGCTACATATAGCAATAAGGGTCCTTGGAAAAGCGCTGCGCTGCGCTGCGCAGGTGAATTTAACTGGGAAGGTGAGGAATTCAGTCCACAACCAGATGTTATAAGAAATTTTATTAGAGGGATGAAGAAATTTATATTATAAAATAATTTATTACATATTTTATTTTTTATTTAGGCTCATATTTGTAAAATATACATAATATAATAAAAAGAGAAAAGAAGAATTTTGAATAAGTACGCATTTCCACTAAATCTGCCTGCCAAAGGTCATCTATTCCTTTTGTTATAACACGCCTTCGCTTAAATTTCTTACGAACTTGTGCATGAATTTAAACATGTTTCAACATGATTGAAAGTAGTACTTATAAGATAGTTCTTGAATAAAGATGCCTCAAATAAATTACTCAGAGTTTTTGTTCTGTGTTCAAGAGTTTCTAGTAAAATATAAAGAAACTTTGCTTGAAGAGCATTTCGTAGAGATTCTTAATTGTTACATCAAACTAAGCAGTTATCAAAATCAATTTAGATTTTCGCTTATCTAATTTTTTAATTTAGATATGCTAGACTGGATTCTTAATTAGATATAATATATTCATCGCGAAATCAGTTTCAAACCAAATTGGGAAAACTTTTAAATAATGACTTCCAAAAGAAACGCAAACTTCGCAGTAGGCGAAGTTAAGTTACTGCTGGAGATCGTAGAAAAACACAGGGAGAAGGTGGATTGCAAAGGCACTGATAGAATGAGTGTGGAGCGGAAGGAGGCCGTCTGGAAGCAAATTGAAAATGAGTTCAATTCCAGATCTCCGGGTGAGTTTAAACATAAATATTTAAAATTAACATTTAAGATGAAATATGTTAATTTGTAGTAACCTATAGGTGCTTCAGGTCGTTGCGTACCAAGTACGACAACATGAAGAAGAGTGCGAAAAAAAATTTCGCGGCAGATAGGAGAAATTTGTTCGCCACTGGAGGTGGAAAAGCCGCTGAATCTCTGGTCACGGAGACGGATTCAGCGCTGATTGGCATCTGCCATACTTATACGACGAGGACTGCGTCACACCAGGTACTTACGTGTTCATGTGTATTTCCTTTTGTATTTAAGTTCGGCGATATTAATGTGTATTAATTTCCATCCAACTTGATACGTTTTTCTCTTTAGAGAGTTCCATAAACGTAAGTTTTAACGTTAACGTTATACTAAGGAACTAGTAAGTTTCAAAAATTTTATTCTAAATACATTAATATTAATGTGTATTAATTTTGCAGGTAAAGAGGCTATTGAAGCCGTTTTAACTGACGACCAGCCGGATGATCCTGTCGTAATTAATTCGGATGACACACAGAAAAAGTGGGATTCATACACGCCGGCCATGTTGAAGAGGAAGACGCATCCAAAACTTGTGACCAGCAAGCCGAATTTGCGGGAAGAATGGTCTGAGCGGGCACAAGTGAAATTGGAAAAAGCCAAAGCAGAATTGGAATTTTTTAAGTCCGATTGAAATTTAAATGAACAGAAACTAATTTTAGAAATAGAACATTTAAAGACGATGCAAATAAACAGCTGTTTCTTTATCTAAGTTAAAAAGATAAGGTTAATGCAGTTTAACCCTACAAATTTGGTGGGTTAAAGTTCGGTTAAACCAGAACTGTGAAACACAATATGTGGTTTAAAGTGACTTTAAACGACAAACGACGGTAAACGGGTACTGTGAAACTGGCCCTAAGGAATTAATTCCTTTATCACCTCGTCCTAAGCGTTCTTTTAGTTTTGTTCCTGGTCCACAAAATTGATAAGCCGGTAAATGAAGTTCAATTGGCAGTGAGTCTATTAAAGTATTTATTAAACCTTTGCCAACTACGTTTGACTTATGACTAAATCTCTTTTTGTAGCAAAAAACCATTTCATGTTATCAATTAAACTGTTTTAATTAAAATGAATGTAAGTACGGAACATGCATTGTGTTCCATTATTTACTATTTACATTGTGTTCCATTAATGCATCTGTCTCCATTATTTACTGCGAGACTCAATTCATGACAATACTCTTGGCTTAAGTCGTGAACTATTTTTCCAATGTATTGAGTTTTGCTTTGAAATGGGAAATCTCTTCACTTATGGAGGAAAAATCTACCAACAAACCCTACGTTTACTACAGGGTAGTTGCGATTCACCATTTTTGGCAACTCTACTGATCGATTACTATTTGGAATTGCATACAGAAGAATTATTCGAACAATTCGGCATAAGATACTATTGGAAGTACATGGATGACTTTCTTCTATATATATATATATCACGAGATCATTGTGATCTATTCGTAGCTAAGTTTGAGGAATTAACAAACCTAAATTGCCAATAGAAAGAGAAGAAAATGTAGACAGTAACACCAATCATCCCGGAAACATAATGCCAAGCGAGAAAATCATATCCTTCCTAGGTGTGGTATTAGTTAGTTCTAATACCAATCTCTATTTTTCAACTTATCGTAAACCTATGAAATCGGATCGTACTATAAATTATTTGTCCCAAGATAAATATTCCTGGAAGCTGTGGACACTCCGACAATTTGTAAATAAAACTTTACATCGGACTTCTAATCGGTTTTTATATTACGATTTTAGTCATCGGGAAAACCAATTCTTAATGAATTCCTACCCACGGATTATTGTCGCTGAGGTCTTTTTTGCTGAAATTCAAAAACATCTCACTCTATTGAACACCTCTAATACCCTAATGAATCGAATATTAGGCGCATCTCTTGAACGTGTAAACATATTATATACTTATATGAAACGATTAAATTTAGGCAATGATTCAACTATGTATTTCCAAACCTAACTTACTAAATCCTGCACAACATTATAAACAGATAACAAAGAAACGATTAACCAAATTTTCTTTACGAAATACATTCTGAACTCCTACTTTAATTAAGGGTAAAAAATCAGTAAAATATGTCAGCGAAAATGTCTGCGGCCTACTCAATATGTTATGCAAAGAATTAGGATTAGGATGGATGATCTATATGCAAATCATTGACCTAAAAAAACAAACAAGCCAATTTTTCATTTTCCAATACTAAACTAACCTTTGAAGTCTATCTCTTGTGTTGTTTGGATTGTGAAAAAAGACTTATTTCGTATCCGGCAATGGCTCTGCAGCTGACCTGTTAGCTGATGCCTTGGACAAACCAAACGGTGTAGTACATGAACATATGGTCAACTATAAACACACCTTTGGGCCCCAATTGATGAAATGTCACACTCTTATGGGATTATTACCAGGTTGGAAATTACGTATCTTACGAGAATTGTATAGCGCCTATGGCTTGAATTTTATTGGAGACCGGATACCCGATAGCTTGCCTATATTTATTCGTCACATAACCCGACGTCTCCTGCAAAGCTCATCTAGCGAGCAACTAGCTGATAGCAGAGGTAAAATTGTATAATAGTATTTCATTACACTATAAACTATATTCCCCATTGATGTGTTTTCTATCCAATCTATTAGTACTTGGAGTATCCAGGCCAATTACTTCTACACCTATTCAAACCACAAATAAGAACCCGGATATTATACTAGAATAATACGACAACCTCCTCAACTTTATAACATCAACTTTACTACCAAGCAGCAAGCATCGCAATCCAGTAAACATAACTTCCACTATCACTACCCTATGGCATTTTTATTATCCATGATCACTGACAACTTTAATTATCTTAATATTTAATCATTAAGAATCTAACATTGACACACATTCCACAAGTGGAAAATTGGAGAAATGTATTATTTTGACTACAAGGTAACAAATAAAACCAAAAATAAGTTTACTTATATCTACAGTATGTATTAATTATATTTTTATATATTATTATTACCGTGTAGGCAAGACATATTTACTCAGTCTGTCCATAAGGCTTATCGGCTCCCGCCAAGGGGCTTCATCATCAGTGGACTTTATATGGGTCAAACTATTCCATTTTGGACCTAACGGAGTGCCAATGACACGACATTAATTCATATGTCAATTTTAACAATGGGGTTTGGGTTTTTCCATACACAACCACAACACATATTATTTATAAATCTGTCAACATAATTACTACTATTACTATTACTGTTCAACAACTAAGTACTCAATGTCTCAATATCTTCCTGAAAGAGATTTCTAATGGGTCAAAGATGTTGATAACTTCGATCTTTGGAAAATTGATAAAAGTAATCTTTCGACTCTATACTTGAAGTAAATCTAGATTATCCGCAATATCTTCATAAAATACATAATGACCTACCATTTTGCACAGACAAAACACATTCCAATTCTGAATATGTTAAACTTGTTAGTTCTTGAATGGTAGTAGTAGGGATATGTACCTTCTAACCCAACGTAGCGACTGCGCTGCGTGTGGAGCGTGTGGAGCTCTGCCGCTGCCATAAGGTTTGTTAAGGTTTGTGTGTGTGTCAGGGTCTCTGCCAGCGTGTGGAGGTATGCCTGATGTGGGTTAGAGTGAGACGTGGATATACGACAGACAGACGGACAGACGGTTCTAAATACATACAGACATACGTACATATATAATACGGACGGACAGACGGTTATTCATACATACAGACAGACAGACTGACAGACCGACAGACTGACAAATAGACAAACGGACGGACATACATGTGTAAGTAGTGGGAAAGGAAGGGAAGGAGGGAAAAGTGTGTGAGCATGATCGAAGTGATGGGAGAGCAGAAGATGCAGATGGTCGTTGAGTAGGAACATGTTGTTGTTGTTATTTGTTGTAATATGATTGCTAGTGAACGAGGCCGACGGTCCACAGAGTTAGTGTAAACAAATTTTTGGTGGTTTCTTATGCTGTAGGCTTGCAGTGTGTATGTTTGTGTGTTTTTTTTTTTTAATGATTTTTTTAAGTGAACGGAGTGCCGTCGACTGAGTTGGTGTAATAAAATTTTGGTCATTGTTTTGATTCTTTAATTGCTTGTGTTGTTGTTGTTATTTGTTGCAATAGGAATCTTATGTAGAACGGGTCGCCGTGGAGTTAATGCAAACAAATTCCGTTGGTTTCCCTTTTCTTGCTTATGCTGTTGTTGTTGTGGATTTGTTTTCAATACTTGGTGACATGTGGTAGGATTATGTGTATGCCCAATGCGTGGCACGACAGAATATCTTTTTGTTTCTGTTCTATTATTCTTTGGTATGTATTTTGGGAATGCGTTCCTTGTGATCGTGAGCGGTGACATTCATATTTTATGGCTATTTTTTCTTTAAGTAAATGAATTGAGACCCTTTCAAGTGGATTCTTGGTGAACCAAATCTCAGCTTGCTACAAATGTGAATAATTTGAGTTCATTGAACACATGTAGGGTTGATTTTTCTTTTCGTACAAATGTAGGTCATTTTATGTTCATTGATCTTTAACTCTGAGTACAAAACATGAGATCGAAAGATTTGGAAGGCGCAAGTATTTGTTTTTTTTTTTTTTGTAATTGTTTATAAATGTTTCAAACAGTCGTCTCAAATTGAAATTCGTGAATAGAGTCTTATTGTAAACAAATAACCTACAGCTTGAGAAGAAGGTTTCAATCGAGTTTCATATAATATCGAGAAAATTTTGAATTTTCAATCAGTTCTGAAAGTGATCTTGTGAGTTTCGGTTTGTACCAGAAAAAATCAAATTTTCAGTTTTATAAAAATTAAGCGCGTAAATGAAAATCAACAAAAGAAATTAAAAAAAGAACAAGAAAAAGAACAAAAAACTGTTAAATATAGTTCAACGTAAATGTTCATTAGTTACATATACATAGTTCAGTGTTCAGTTCAGTGTTCACTTCAGTGTTTTTCAGATAAAAAGTAAAACCAAGAAAGTGATAAAGCAGACAAAAAGAAAAAAACAAGTAACTAAAAAGAAAAACCAAACGTGCAAGACAAGCCACAATCCAAAAAGAAACTGTTAACTATACTATTTAAAATAAAACATCAATCGCATCAACAACAAAACATTATAATATCAACAAGAAAAACTCGATAAAGTGCATTGAAAATAAAAGGTGCAAAAATACGAAACAAAAATTGTTCATTAAAATTTGTGGGGCACAACAAATACAAAGGAAAAAAAAACAACAGAAATCAACAAAATGAAGGGTTTCATATGCAACGTTTGCGGACAGTGTTTCACTGCGATGCGTAACCTTAAAAGGCATGCAAAAGCTACGCACGGCCAACCACAATTCCACTGCGAAGATTGTGGACAAAATTTCAACCGCCTGGATGCTATGCGTAGGCATAAAATTTTAATACATAAGAAGTCATCTTCAAATGCAGCAGTACCACAGGCATCATCCCCACTAGGATCATCATCAGTAGCAGCAGCATCACAAGCAGCATCATCGTCTTCAACAGCAGCAACAGCAACATCAGGACAACAAACAGCATCACCATCCCGAGCTACCGCAACACAACATCACATTGACGCTATCGAGAACGTTCGTTGCCCAACATGTAACGAAGATGTTTCTCGAAGAGGCTGGAGCTACCATCTGCGGACGATCAAACACAAAAAGAATTGTTGGTCGCCTCTAAAGGATGGTTTAAAGTGCATCAAAACAGCATTTAAAAATAGAATCCAGACGCTCCTATTCGAAAATGAGGATGAAGGTCTGCTTCTTCCCGAAGATTTCTTCAAAAATGCTAAAAGTGTAATAACTAAACAGTTAGCAAATTTGTTGGAAAAGCACATAATGATAAAATGTAATATAGAATTGTATGCTGAATATTTCAATGTTAATGCCGATGACGAAATGGTGGTGGAAGTAAAATCTTTTCAAACAAAGATGGTTTTACTTCAAAAAGTTGAAGACATCAGCAACATATACGCTGAAATGTCCCAACAGATCACCACCAAAATGGGCGAGTTCCAGGAGAGGGACAGTGGATGGGCTCTCCTTAGGATACGTAATCTGGAAGTAAATGTGAACCAATACCGACCACTAAAGGGAACTTCATACATCCCTTTGCCGAAATCCCTTCAGGAGAAGCGAGCCTGCATAAACGTACGAAACAGTGATGTATACTGTTTCAAATGGGCGGTGATTTCCGCCTTAATGAATTTATCGAAGCATCAAGAAAGGCCGCAAAATTACAACGTCCCAAATATTGAAGCGGATATTATTACATTAGAAAATGGATTGGCGCTTGACTTTACGGGATTGAAGTTCCCTTTATCCATAGACCTCATCCACAAAGTTGAAGAATTGAATCCTGGAATAAGCGTCAATGTGTTTGGTTTCGATGAGCGAACAGGAAAAATCGAGGGGCCATACCACTGCACCAAACAGGAAAAGGCCCAACATATCAACCTGCTGCTGCTGCAAAATGATGAGCAGTTCCACTACGTGTGGATTAAAAATATCTCAAGGTAGTTATCATTAATTTTTTTCTTAACTTCAACTCTCACTTTTCTTTTCTTTTTTAATTAATCTTTCATTTTACGCGACTAATTATTGCAATAAATAAGCTAATTATATTACTTTCTTTTATTTTTAGACTAATAAAACATCAAAATACGTCTCACAGAAGGCAAATATTTTTGTGTAACAGCTGTCTGACGTACTCCCACAACGAGAGTGCCTTACAGCAACATAAGCTGGTTTGTGGAAAAATCATCACCGAGATGCCGGAGGTAGAGAAAGCGGCAATTAGCTTTAGCAATTATAATAAGAAGTTAGATGTTCCCTTTGTTATATATGCAGACTTTGAATGTCTGCTAAGTAGCGTAGATTTAAGTAATAATAATAACAATCACTATGTAAATAAGCATGTACCTATAGCTTTCAGCTATTATATTAGTTGTAAGTATGACAGTAGTTTAAGTAGATTTGTAATTTATTCTGGGGAGGATGCTCCCAAAAAGTTTATAGAATATTTAGTTAGAGATGTAAAATACATTTACAATAATTATTTAAGTGTAGTGAGGCCAATGGACTCGTTGTCCGTTGAAGAAATAAATTTGCAGAATAACTCCAATTCTTGTCATATTTGCGGACAGGAATTGGGGTCTGACAGAGTGGCAGATCATTGCCATTTAACGGGAAAATACAGGGGGCCGGCACATAACGACTGCAATTTGAAATTCCAGATTGCAAAGTTTGTGCCTGTATTTTTCCACAATTTTTCAGGCTATGACTGTCATCTGTTTGTTAAAGAATTGAATGCTTTTGAGGGTGACATTAATGTTATCCCATTAAATAAAGAGTTATACGTGTCACTCTCAAAACGCATTCAAGTAAGCGAAAAGAAATCAATTGAAATTAGATTCTTGGATTCTTTTCGCTTTATGGCATCAAGTTTGGATGCATTAGCGAAAAATTTAACACCAACAGATTTTCATGTTGTTCGCCAAATGTATCCAAATGAAGATGAATTTAAACTTTTAACACGAAAAGGTGTATTCCCTTATGAATACATAAGTTCAGTCAGCCGTCTAAGAGAAAATCGTCTTCCCAGTCATGTCGACTTCTTTAGTCACTTGACAAATACATCATGCAGTGAAGAAGACTATCAGCATGCACTAAAGGTGTGGCAAGTCTTTAACTGTCAAACCTTGGAAGACTACATGCTGTTATATCTGAAGACGGATGTGCTAATCTTGGTAGATGTTTTTGAGAATTTCCGAAAAGTTTGCAAAAACATCTACGAATTAGATCCATGTCAATATTACACAGCTCCAGGTTTATCATGGGATGCTATGTTAAAAACAACAAAGATAAACCTGGAACTTTTCACTGATATTGACATGCACCTTTTCGTGCAAAAATGTATCCGAGGCGGCATTGTCCAATGCAGTTTAAGGCATTCAAAGGCAAATAATAAATATATGGTGGATTACGATAAAAGTAAACCATCACAATATTTAACATATTTGGATGCCAACAATTTGTACGGTTGGGCAATGTCGCAATATCTACCTTATGGGGGATTCGAATGGGTGGAAAACATCGAACAATTTAATGTTCTTGAAATTCCATTCGATTCTCCCATCGGATACTTATTAGAAGTAGATTTGGATTACCCACAGAGTTTACATGATGCACATAATGACTTACCATTTTGTGCTGAAAATAAAACTGTGGGTAATTCCAAGTGCACAAAGTTGATTACTGACTTAACCAACAAAACTCACTATGTAATTCACTACAGAAATCTTCAACAGTGTATCAGAAATGGTTTATTGTTGAAGAAAATTCATAGAATATTAAAATTCAAGCAGTCTTGTTGGTTAAGTCACTATATCGACCTGAATACCCATCACCGCAGTTTAGCAAAGAACGCATTTGAGAAGAATTTTTTCAAATTGCTAAACAATGCAGTGTATGGGAAAACGATGGAAAACGTAGATAAACGGAAAGACGTCAAAATCGTGAACGACTGGGAAAGTAGAGGTAAGCGATTGGGAGCCCGAGCACTAATCGCTAAACCAAGCTTTCACAGTTTGAAGCAATTCACAGAAAATATGATTGCTGTTCAGATGTCTAGGGGCCGTACGGTATACAACAAACCAATATATTTAGGCTTTGTTGTTCTCGAGTTATCGAAATGGAAAATGTATGATTTTCATTATGATTACATGAAACCAAAATTCGATAACTTGAGACTAAATTATATGGATACGGATTCGTTTATCTACACCATCAAAACCGAAGATTTTTACCGGGATATTCATGATGATATTGAAACAAAATTTGATACGTCAGAATATCCCATTGAAAATAGTTATAATATCCCCCTTAGAAACGCTAAGGTTCTAGGAATGATGAAAGATGAAAATAAGGGGGAAATCATGACTGAGTTCATTGGCCTCAAGTCTAAAATGTATTCATATAAATTATCTAATAATAATGAAACTAAAAAAGCCAAAGGCATAAAAAAATGTGTAGTGGACAAGTTAAGCTTAAGCGATTATAAAGACTGTTTATACAATAAGAAAATTATTTATGCAGACATGTATTTATTTAGATCTAAGATACATGAAATGTATACGCAGTTAGTTCATAAGATAGCTTTAAGTTCTAGCGATGATAAGCGTAAAATTAAGGAAGATAGTGCTCAAACTTATGCGTGGGGGCATTATCGAATAGATTTAGAATTAGAATTAGATACAGATAAGGATATATTTAGAATCATAGAATATTAATTCCAATGTTTTTTTAATACAAATAAAAAACCCAATTTTGTAAATAGTTAAAGAAAAAATTTATTCATAATAATAAAATTTTATTACAATAACATTTGTAAATATAAATTTAATGTGTTCTTTTATTTATTTTGATGAAATTTCTCAACAACATTGCATTTTCAAGTGCACAGTGTCCATTATGGGAATGGCATATTTTTGGTAGTAAGTATGTTTCTTTAAGTGTATGAAGATTTTCACATGCCATTTCTTCAACATTAATTACAGGTTTTCTTAGGAAATGTTCAATCCAACGTTTCTTTTCAACTCCTTTTACATACACAACTTGGTTTTTAATATTTAACTTCAAGAAATTCTCAACACTTTTGAAAGTAATTGATCCAGAGTTCCAAGTAAATCCATGATGATGCTTTGTTAACCAATTTGCTTGTTTCTGATATTTAAGCGTCAATTTTTCAAATTCAAACGGTGGCCTAATAATAAAGTTTTGATATTCATGATTGTTGAAAGTGACTGCCAATTCCTTCACGATAAACTCATTGAAATTTGACTTAAAGCCTTGCACATCCACTGTATAAACTCTCTCTGTTCCATTTTGCCTTACACAACCTTTTTTATTTCTCCAGTTATAGGAATATATTCAATTAATTTATCATGTATGAGTATACAATAAGCTGATGTGCTTGCTGGAATGTTCTGGGATGTTTTAAATTCAATTCGAATATCTATTGGACCAGTTTTTATAGCTTCATTTTGATGAGTTACGTCAATGACAACTATTGGAGCCTTATCTTTAAAATCTTCTGGTAGCAGCAGAGGTTGAGAGTCCCGACCAAAGTAGTTTTGTTGAAATTTTAAGTACATATCATAGAGCAAAGCATATCGTTCACGATCAAAGTTCAGATTGAGATCATCATAGGGATATGTATCAGAGTTTAGGTGCACTTTAACATCACTTAAATGACAATGATGCAATTTGCTGTCTCTTCGAAAGGCAATTAGTATGAAGCGTGGTCTTTCATTCTGTGCGGATAGCTTAACATTCCACAAATGATTGTTTCCCTGTGTAAGTAGCGGATTAAAGTGACTGTCCCAACTACGAAATGCCATTAATAAAGGTTTTGCGCTTTGAATTGTTTGATAAATTTGTAGTTTTGCAAAATCAGCCAACTGTACATGTGGAATTTTCCATATAATGTTGGTTATCGTTAGTTTTACGTTTTCTGCTGCGACAGTTGAATACATAACATTTTCATCAGATTTAGATCTTATTAATATTAGTTCATGCTTAGAATTTAGAATTATTTTGTTAAAGTCTTCAGCAAATCCTAATAGCATATTTAATGGTGTACAAAAGTTAAAATATCCATTTTTTATTTCAATGTCATTGTTTGGAAACCATCCAGCATTTCTGAGCATGTTACTTTGCAGTGTGTTCAATGAGACATAGTTTTTTACTGTTGAAGTTACACCCAGATGACGTGTGCGATCAATCTCAAATCCATTCACCTCATAGCGAATTTCATCAAACATGAAGGCAACACAATTGTTCTTAAATTTTGCATTAGCTGTTAGTTCTCCATTTTCTAAGGTAACTTTACCCTCAATATAAATTAAACTCTCACTAGGTAGAACAAAAAGATCTTGATTTTGAATAGATATCCTTATCTCATCATTACTTTTATATGATTGTAAATATGGTGAATAGCTATGATATTCCTTTTTAATAACACTTTCATCATAAAGCGGTGTTTGTAGAACATCAAGTATTTGACTCATTTTAGTTTGTTTTTAGTTTTAAGCCCAATGATTTTAGAAACTTTCTGTTTTTAAAAGACAGCTTTTTATTTTGGAGAACGTTTTGTTGATTATTCGGTTTTTGCAACCTTCTCAATGCAGAGGGTAAAGAAGAACTGAATGAAGATGCTCCTGTGTATGTGTTTTTATTATATACAATCATTGCTCCTGTGGTTTTAGATGAAGTCTGAGTGTTATGGTTTCTCCGCAAAAATTTATTAAATGGCCGTTTTGATCGACAATTTTCACTGTAATCGAACTTATCTGTCTGGAGTTTACTGGTAAATAGATTACATTTTTTGGGATCTCATCTATTTTATAGCCTGGACTAACATTCAAAGCAAACATATGAATTGTATGCGCTGGTATATTGTTAATATATGCACCAGTAACTATGTCACACTCAATGTGTATAGCATTTATCTTTGTTATATTCACTGGCAAGTCTGAAGTATGCAATTTTCCTGGTTCCAATACTTTTTCACTGAAACCGAGTAGAGAGCCGATGGTTCATTTTTTATTAAAGAAAATAGTTTCATTGCTGGATCCTACAAAGGCTTGCAATGTATTAGGATTTGCGGCTATTTCCACCTTCTCATTCTGATCTATACTAGAATATTTATTTTGGATAAATTCAGCAATGTCATCCAGCTCATATGACCCGACAGGAATCTCAATAGTATGATTGCCAATGTGAAATAAGTTATTTTCGTGATCGACGTTTGGTATTGTATGGTAACTATGGAAGTCTACAAGACCACAAACATACGCTCTCTCTAAATCTAAAGGTGGAAAGTAATTAGCTGATAAAACAGATTTATTTCCGGTTAAAGTAAGAGTAATTGACATGTTGCGAGTAGTTTGACTAATGAAATGAAAAACACATATATTCTTCTTTTATTAACAATATTATTTTATTTATTTTAGTATGTATGTATATAAAAATTTTTTTCATAAAATTTCATTCTTATTGATCCAGGAATTATGATCATCGCTAAATCCTAACCATTTCACAAAAACTTTTCTGCCTTTGGTCTTAAGAACTTTTTCTACCAGATATGTATTGGGATATCTTGTTTTCTGCAGTTCATTTTCATAGAATCCACCTTTAATTGTATTCCCTTGGTAGTCTTCAAGAATGTATGTTGTTGGGTTTGTAATTCTTATATTTTTAATTTTAAATATTTCCGTTGTCCAATTTGGAGTATAACCTTTCTCGAAAACGTGTTTATATTTACTTATGCGTACATGATTTCCTACCTGAAACTTTGGCTTTCTAAATATTTTCAGGTTGTTGTAGACGGTGCTTAATAATAATTTTTCGTTACTCGAATTCACTTTGATTGGAGACATGTTGATGGTTCGATGCTTTTTGGTGTTATATTTTTTAATTAAGTTTTTATACAAGTCAATCCATCGATATGAGCCATTATAACTGAATATCTTCCACATCATCTGCTTTAACGTTCGATTGAAGCGCTCAACAATTGACGCCTTTAAAATACTATATGTTGAGTAATGGTTGATGTGATATTTTTTCATTAAACGTTGAAAATTTCCATTGAAAAATTCCTTGCCGTCATCGGTTTGTAAATTCTTTGGTTTCCGTTTCAAGGAGAATATGGATTTCATAGCCATAGTAACATCAGTAGCGTTTTTAGATTTTAATGGCACAATCCAAGCATACTTTGAGAATGTATCAATTACAGTTAGAAGAAAACGATAGCCATCATTGTATACCGAATAAGCACCCATTTCAACTAAATCCGCCTGCCAAAGATCATCTATTCCTTTAGTTATGACACGCCTTCGCTTAAAGTTCTTACGTGCTTGTCTGTGAAGCTCCTCCACTACAGCTTGCTTTTTACTCATATCTTAATAACTCTGTGAGAATCTTTTCTTTTCTGCATTTCATTGAGAATTTTCTCTTCTAAATCAGCTAAGGATTTCGGTCTTTTCTGTAGTTCTTGAAATATATAGCTTTCAATTCGCTCAATTTGTTCACTTGTATATTTTACAAAATTTTTAAGATTACTTTCAATATCGTCTTTTGTGATCTGTAGTTTTCGAGAGACTACCTCGTCGGTGTTTTTGTTTATTTCTTCTCTCAGTATATCATACTCTTCTTTAAATTCAGTCTTTATCAGTTTAAGACTATCATCAACTAGTGATTGAAACTTTTTGCTGACTTTTTCAATATCTTTATTTATTTGCTCCTTTAGTGTATTATTTTGTTTTTTAAATTCCACATTCATTTGATTTATGATATAGTCAACATATAATTTTGTTACTCCATCGTTGTCATCAACAGGTGTATTAACATTTCTCAGGCGTTTCCAACGGAGATCCAAGTTTTTATTGCTATCCAAATTGAGACCAAAAGCTTTTGAAAAATTTCGCTTTAATTTACTGTTTGATGAGATCTCAATGGAATAATGACCGAACTTGTCAACGCTCATTTTGTAATTACCTTCATTTTAGAAAAGAGCTGTTTATTTATATGAAGATTTATACTATTATATTAGATTCTCTCAATTCTTCAATAATGGACATGATTTCGTTGTTGTGATTGGTGTGTCCAGCCGATTGTGAAGACAACAAAAGCCTCAATCTATCAACTAACTCATTTGGATCATCCCAATATATATAATTAGGTTTCAGTGGATTAACACTCATGAAACCTGTTCCCATTGTTACTTTCTGTGAGATAGTTGACGGCGATGCGTCATTAAATAATGGTTTTATAATGTTGGTGTATTTGAAGGCCCTAGTTCCTTTTACTTGCTCATTTCTGTTGAAATTACGTTTGTGAACACTAGTATTTTCTAAGATAAGTTTGTATGCTTGTAGATCTGCTTTGTCATATTTTGTTGGTTCTTTTAGATATAAGAGTTCCATCAATCCAGGTGTAAAGTTCCAAATATTATCTGATATTGTTATTTTGTCATTACATATGCTAAAGGTGCTATCGCCGATTCGCCATTTACCATCCAATCCTTTGTGTGGTCCATATGTAGTATCCAACTCATTCTGTTGCTGTAGTCTGGAGTAAAGTATTGATTCAGTGCATTT
Source organism: Thecophora atra (assembly GCA_937620795.1). NCBI lineage: Eukaryota > Metazoa > Arthropoda > Insecta > Diptera > Conopidae > Thecophora > Thecophora atra. The sequence goes on along the minus strand of OW569397.1, from coordinate 5,514,046 downwards.
CTCATCATCTTTTGTAGAAATATCGATTTCACGCGGCAATTGTTCATCTTCATCATCATCCTCCACCTGAGAGTAAAAGTCATCGTCGTCTTCATCTTCATCATCATTGATCAGAGTATCATTTGAAAAATCAGTTTTTAGTGCTTTAGCTGGAGTACTTGTTTTAAGTTTTAGTGGTAACTTTACTTTTAAGTTGTGTTTCGTATTGTCGTGAGTACTTATGTTCGATTTTTGCACCAATTTGTTTAGAGGCTTTGTAATCGGTTTAAACGTTTTTTCTAATTGATTCTCTAGATCCGCTTTCCCAAGTTTAATATTTTTGAATTTCTGTTTAAGCACTCGTCTAGTTTTAATAAGATCTTTTAATATTTTTTCATTCATTTTGGCGACAGCTATCAGATCAGGAAAACCAGCTATCAGATCAGGAAAAACAGCTATCAGATCAGCTATAAACAATTATCAGATCAGGAAAAACAGCTATCAGATCAGCTATAAACAGCTATCAGATCAGGAAAAACAGCTATCAGATCAGGAAAAACAGCTATCAGATCAGGAAAAAACAGCTATCAGATCAGGAAAAACAGCTATCAGATCATGAGAAACAGCTATCAGATCAGCTATAAACAGGTATCAGTTCAGGAAAAACAGCTATCAGATCAGGAAAACAGCTATCAGTTATAAATAAATATCAGGTGAAGTGTATCGTGTACATCAATGTTAGCAGTTGAAAGTTAGGTAACATACTAATATGAATACAGCGTGAAACTGTCTTTATTAATTATATGTGAATGTATATATCAAATCCCTTTCTATAACGACCATTATCAATTGCATCATCTTTGCTTATTACTAGAAATCCGTATTTATCTTTCCAACATTCTCCACATATATTTAGAAATTTTGCGTATGCCATATCGGTTCCGACATGATCATGGTATATGTGCTTAATATTCATTTCATCTTGCTTAAACATAATTATAAAATTTGCATTATCGCGTATTAAATGCTTGGGAATTCTTGTATATGTTTGACATAAGTAAAAGCAATCAATAGATTTGTGTCTGCCCATACAAAAGTACTCTCGAATGTTGTTTTGCTTCTCACAAGCTACATCATCGAATATCATTATTGAATTTGGTTTTGCTTCATCCGGCTTGAGAACTTTTTCATTGTCGGAATATGTAAAGAATCCCATATTTTGAATTGGTTTTATTAAACGCTTTAGATATTCATATTTCGGTTGATAAAGTGATTTTGAGTATAAGTATATGTTTGCAAAGTTTAGTCCATTTGGACTTTCTATTAAACTTAACATGACATTAGTCTTTCCGCAGTTTGAAGGTCCAACAATAACACATCTAATTGTATTCGGTAGCAGTGAACTGTGCCTGGATTTTGTGACACTGTTTGTAACAGGATCCAAATTTTTTACTTTTATTAATTTGTCTTGTTTAACGAAGCGCATTTTAACTTATGATATAAATACAAAGCATTCAAGCCTTTTTATTCATTTATATTTCGTATTTGTTGTCGAATGGTTATAAAATGGTTATTATGTACGAAAAAGGTTCCAGTCTTTCTAAACCAGTGATTGGAAGAGGTTTATTCAATAAAGCTATTAATTCTCTGCCATTTGAACTTCATTTACCGGGTTATCAATTTTGTGGTCCAGGAACTAAACTAAAAGATCGTTTAGCTAGAGGTGACAGCGGAATCAATCCATTGGACACTGCATGTAAAGAGCATGATATTGCATATTCTCAAAGTAAAGATTTAAATAAAAGGCACGAAGCAGATAAAATATTAGCTGAAAAGGCTTTTCGAAGATCAATATCTAAGGACACTAAACTTGGTGAACGAATAAACGCATTCTTAGTTACAAACGCAATGAAAGCTAAAGTAAAAGTCGGTATGGGAAACCAGTTAAACAGAACTCTTAAGAAAATAAAGAAGAAGAAGTTTAAAGGCAGCTGTGCAAAGAAAATATTCACTAAAACCATTAAAAATGCATTAAAATTTATTAAGCAACGAAAACCTGAAGATATTCCTAATGCTATTAAAATGGCACAAGGAGTAATTAAAAAGTCTTTTGGACGAAAAAAATCCATGATTGAAATTCCACGTGTTATTCCTATTCCGAAGGTTGGAGGATTTCTACCATTAGTACCTATTTTAACTGCTCTTGGAGCCGTTGGTGGATTAGCATCTGGTGGCGCAGCAATCGCAAAAGCAATCAATGAAACTAACGCTGCAAGAAAACAACTGAAGGAAGCAAGTCGACATAATCAAACAATGGAAGCAATTGCAATGGGGAAAGGCTTGTATCTTAAACCATACAAAAAAGGATTGGGACTATATTATCACCCTCAACCAAAAAACTTTTAAAGAAGCTACCCAGAAGACCTCTTACAAACGTCGACTTGATGAAACATGCTAATAAATTGCCACATTTTAGAGGCGTGTTCATGAGAGATAGTCTACCGAAGCGAATACATGAAAAAGAATGTGGAATTGTTAACTTAGACACTTCCAGCGGTCCTGGTACTCATTGGGTAGCATATTATAAGAATAGAAATATAAAGAAATATTATGACAGTTTTGGAAACTTGCAACCACCGCATGAAATAATTCAATATATGGGTAATGGAATCCAATACAACTACACTCAACATCAAAATTATAATTCATATAACTGTGGACACTTGTGTTTGGAGTTTTTGTATAATGCAAATCAAAAATATTCAATAAAGTGATGAATATATAAAAATTTGTATGTAATGTTACTTTGTTTAATAAAGAATAAAAATAAATTTGTTTACTTAAGTTTATTTTGTTTAATTTACATATTTGCTTTTTACATTTTATATAATCTGCTATATAAAGCAATCAATTTATTAATTCTTCTAATCTTAAATTCGAGGTTACTACAGATGCAGGCATCAGATACATCAGCGCTGTTTTTTGAAGACCAACAACAAATGGTATAATGATAGCCATGATGTGATTTTATCAACAAAGCGCCTTCGTACCGACTTAATTTCACATAGCTCGTGAAAATTTCTTCATAATGTTCATCCAGGATATTTTCTTTCTGAGTCATTAGAAAGTTGTGAACACGTTTCAAAAATAACGACATAGCGATAGAGTTCATGTTGTGTGTTGTTCGTTGGTAAATAAAATACTGAAGACATATGTATATATATATAAATTATTTATGTAATATTTTATTGTTTGGGGTTTTCTACTCTCTCACTAAGTCTCTCGCTCTCTTTTATACTCTCTTTCACATTGAAGGGAATTTGTGTTATTATTACAGAGTATATAGAAAACATTATATAAAGCATACTACATAATATAAAGTATATACAAACAAAATATAATATGATATTTGACTGTATCATTTCATTCAGTCATTGTAAAACTCTCGAACGAAACAGTCAAACGCGCAAACCTAAAAATTACTTTCTATTTAAAATAAAAAATATACAAAAAAGAACGAAAAAGTAAAATGGAACAAAACCAGGCAACCTTATCAACTTTTTCTCTAACAGCTGTGGATGATTTCAACAAGAAAAATGTGATAGAGAAAACTGTACTAACCATCAAAAACATGGAGGCAAACGCAAGCTATCCTATCAAAACTGTGCGACGAGTAAAAACAAAATATGGGCAACGCATATTAATGGAACTAGGGGACAAAGTTGTTTTTCTGCCTCAACGCTTCACCAGCATTTGTGATGACACCATTAAGGAATTCAATAACGGTTTCTACTATTTGATTAAAATAGTGAAGGACGGTTCTGATGATTTTCGCTTGGAGGTGATTACCGACATTCCGCTTTCGCAGCCATTCTATTATTAAACGTAATAAATATGTACATACATACTTATGATACAAATTACAAAATAAATAAATAAAAAACAAAATATATTAAACTTTAACTATAGTCTTTTATTATACAATATTGCAATTTCGAACAGGTTCTACAGCAATCTAGAATACAACGACATTAATTTGTTAACTCTAGAAATTTGGTACTCTAACATGTAGCACGCACAAGTGTCAGGACCATCGCAGCATTTATCTGAAGACCAGCAGCAGTTCTCATAATGATTTCCATGAATAGATTCAACTTTTTCATGATGTTGATTACGACATAACTTTGAATAGACGCTTAGAATTTCTTCAAAATGTTCCTCAAGTAGACTTTCCTTTTGCTTTATTAAAAACTGATGAACACGATCGGTAAATTCATAAATGTTTAAGTTTTCCATCGTCACTCGTCAACAATCTATCACATTATAATTATTATATACTGATACATAACTTTAAATATGATTTACTTAAACCTAACAATTCACCTAATCTAGAACTTAAACATACTCCATTTACGAGATTTACATGCATATACTATATATATATATACAAACATGCATATATCACTAACATATACAACACCATATACATATATAAACTAATTGAGTCTTCCAAGTCCATCGATCTCATGTTTTGTACTCAGAGTTAAAGATCAATGAACATAAAATGACCTACATTTGTACGAAAAGAAAAATCAACCCTACATGTGTTCAATGAACTCAAATTATTCACATTTGTAGCAAGCTGAGATTTGGTTCACCAAGAATCCACTTGAAAGGGTCTCAATTCATTTACTTAAAGAAAAAATAGCCATAAAATATGAATGTCACCGCTCACGATCACAAGGAACGCATTCCCAAAATACATACCAAAGAATAATAGAACAGAAACAAAAAGATATTCTGTCGTGCCACGCATTGGGCATACACATAATCCTACCACATGTCACCAAGTATTGAAAACAAATCCACAACAACAACAGCATAAGCAAGAAAAGGGAAACCAACGGAATTTGTTTGCATTAACTCCACGGCGACCCGTTCTACATAAGATTCCTATTGCAACAAATAACAACAACAACACAAGCAATTAAAGAATCAAAACAATGACCAAAATTTTATTACACCAACTCAGTCGACGGCACTCCGTTCACTTAAAAAAATCATTAAAAAAAAAAACACACAAACATACACACTGCAAGCCTACAGCATAAGAAACCACCAAAAATTTGTTTACACTAACTCTGTGGACCGTCGGCCTCGTTCACTAGCAATCATATTACAACAAATAACAACAACAACATGTTCCTACTCAACGACCATCTGCATCTTCTGCTCTCCCATCACTTCGATCATGCTCACACACTTTTCCCTCCTTCCCTTCCTTTCCCACTACTTACACATGTATGTCCGTCCGTTTGTCTATTTGTCAGTCTGTCGGTCTGTCAGTCTGTCTGTCTGTATGTATGAATAACCGTCTGTCCGTCCGTATTATATATGTACGTATGTCTGTATGTATTTAGAACCGTCTGTCCGTCTGTCTGTCGTATATCCACGTCTCACTCTAACCCACATCAGGCATACCTCCACACGCTGGCAGAGACCCTGACACACACACAAACCTTAACAAACCTTATGGCAGCGGCAGAGCTCCACACGCTCCACACGCAGCGCAGTCGCTACGTTGGGTTAGAAGGTACATATCCCTACTACTAATGGTGTTAGAAGAATTTTGGGGGCGGCACCCTTTGATAGCCAAAAATGAACAGAAAACAAGTAGTGACCGAAAAATATTTTAAAGAATCGGATAGAGAAACAAAAAAATAGAAGCTATTTTACTTACTGCCAAAGCACGTTGCTATTAAAAAACTTTATAAAGACTCCATTTTAAGAGATACAACTCTTGACTTGCAAGAATTGGTTAGCCTTGACCGAAATAATCAAGACTTTAACAAAGTTATAGGAATATATCCCAATTTATTGCTTTTTAATTTAAGAATTTTTAATACATTTGCCACATTATGCTACTGTTTTTTACAGAACGCCATTTGACCAATTTTTTTTATTCGCATTTTCAAAAACAAGCGCTATATCTATGAACTTAGACATAGACATAGAGGATAAAGAATTCTTATATATTGATCCCTTTGGAAAAAGTATTCATTTATTTCTGTTCACGACAAAACCCCTGGCGCCCTCTGAGAGCGAGTGTGTTTCCCGCACCCGTGGAAATGCATTCGCTCTGGCAGCACTGCCCCGTTCCCGGTCTTCCCATGGCCATTTTTTCATTTCATTCCAGGTTTTACACACTTCCGGCATATTATATTCGACCTTACCTTTTTTGGACGCAACAGCATCAACAAATCTTTTCTCGACATCCGCAAGCACCAACAACCAATCTCGCCATCATCGAACATCTATCTAATTTCATCGATCCATCTACGATCCAAACTCAGCGAACCGATCGCCCAACGATCGCAACCATTACCAATCAGATCACGACCGACGACATCACCATCGTCAGCACAACACGCCATCCCAGCACCACCGGTGAGTTTACTTTATTTTAAATTTACTTTAATTTATTTACTTTATTTTAAAGGTTCCCCGTCTAACCTCACCCACCCCATCTCATATTTTTCTTTTCTCCTACCCCAACAATTTCATTTATTTATTTATTTGCATATTTTTGAGTACAAGATTCAAATTATTTTAACGTACACAGCATTTCACAGCAAAAGAAGATGACAAAAATAAAAGTAACTTACCAAAGCTAACTTACAGCCTTATAATATTTCTACTAATCAGAATCCGAAGTGTTCACATAAATAAATCTGGATTCGGCTGTCAAACCGAACAAACAAAACAGCTGTTTTATTATTATTACTGAAAGTTAAAATTTTAAAATGAATCAATTATTACCTATTTTAAAGATTGTAGAAATCTATTTCAGTCTCATGGCGAAACTCGTAAGCATGCAGAGTTTAGGAAACGAGAGGGTATACACTATGAGAAGAATGCAATTCCTGATTTATAAGAAGTATATTACGATGATGACTCTTCGTATACAGCTGATGACCATAAGCAGAACATTGTGGGTTGTGGTGAGTATGCAGCATTAATAATAATGTGTAGTCATCAACGCTCCCTGACTATAGCCGCGGCACAGTACATTCTGGGAAATAGACTGCCAGAACAATAGCGATGTGTTCTTCAAGGAGAATTTCCGGATGAGCCGACGGGCTTTCAAAAAATTGTGCACACTTCTCAAAAATTTGGAAAAGAAAAAGTGCAACTCGCGAGAAACTATACCGTTGGATAAGCGCGTTGCCATTGCACTCTATGCTCTTGGCTCATCCGCAGAATACCGCACTGTCGCGAGCAATTTTGGCATTGCTAAAAGCACCGTATGCCAAATTCTATGGGAATTCGTGAAGGAGGTCTGGGCAGTAATGTTCCCGCTTTACCTCAATAATTTGCCATTTACATCGCATAAAGTCGATGAATGCGTCAATGGGTTTGCTCGGCTAGGATTTCCCCAGTGCCTAGGTGCTATTGGTATGTTTTCATCAGCAATGTTTAAAAGTATTCACTACAATATTGTTCATGAACGGATGGCAACGCTTCTCGTTGTTCAATGGCTCACTGCTGTCAGATGGTCCGGTTTTCATTTGTTTCTCAGCGTTGGTAACATTGCCGATTGCAAAAAGCTGACTGGCTCTCTTCGACTGTGGACCTCATCGTGACAACACGTTCTTTCTTTCTGATATTACATCATAAAAATTTACTGTAGAACCACAACACTGCGACATCATCGTCGACGACGAAATTCCTATGTAAAATGGAAATGAAACATCGTCGCAGGCTCTCTTTCGTCGCAGCACAAATTTCTAATTTTTCGATCTCTCTCAACGACTTTTCCATATTCTGGAAAACAGTATTGCCTACTTTTTATCGAATTCCCACAAAAGCATAAACTAAAACCATATGCTTATGACATTTCGTAATTACAAGTTTCCATTTTCCTCTGAACTGCATATAATCATATTTTGTGTTGATTAGCGTTTTTGTAATATTTTTTGGATTTTTGTGTTACAAACTATGAGTTTCGAGGAAAAACTTATAGAGGAAGTAAAACAGCGAAGAATAATATTCGATCTCACATCAGGAGGTTATAAAAATATTATAGCAAAGGAGAAAGCCTGGATTGATGTGGCCGGTAAGCTAGGAGTCACGGGTAAGAAATCTTTGCTTTTTTGGATTTATTATATTACATTCAATATACTTTCTTTACTAGACGAGCATGCGAAGAAGAAATGGAGGAACCTTCGCGATGTTTACAAGCGTGTTAAACAACGCATGAGGTGCCCTTCTGGGAGTGGCGCAAGGCGTCCCATAAGGTGGAAATTTTATGAGAACATGCGGTTTTTGGATGACGTGCCTTTTACCAGAGAGTAAGTTATTAAAGCTTGGATATCAACAAACTAATTTAGTGTTTGTTGTACAGCACTATAGGAAACGCCAACGAATTCCTTAACATTTCATTGGAGCCGCAGCAGTACTGTGATTCATCTCCGCTGGAGCCGTCTTCAGAGGCTTCAGAAAGCCAGGGCACTTTATCCCCACAGCATGCGTCTGCTTCATCGCCACAACTGCGCAGGAAGCCACGAGGTGACGTGTTGCGTGAGCAGTTTTCGCTTCTTATTGAAGACGTATCGAAGAAAATAGACACTTACGATGACGACAGCACCTCTAAGCTATTTGATGCATTAGCTACGCGAATGAGGAACGCTAAATTGACCGACGAGGAGACAGCAATTGTCGAGCTCAAGGTGACTGAGTGTGTCATAAATACTATTATTACTCTAAAACGTAACCGGGACTGAGAGTACTCCAATTTCTTCTTTCACTGAAAGCCACAAAACCTTGAATTGATGCATTTGATGCCATACAGTATTTTTGTTTTATATATTTTTGACTTTTGTCCAATGTTCATTACGTTGTTCATGTTTACGGAACACCGAAACATTGTTTTCTTAGAATTTAAGTATCGAAATGAAATGAATTTATGTTGTGATATTTTCCTTTTTTATTTTTTCATTTTGAATAATAAAATAAACAGTGATGTGAAGTTAAAAAGTATGTTGAAAATTTTCATGCATCTCCAAGATTTCTCTTTATTGCTGTATATAGTTTTTTAATATATCGCGGAGTTCAAAGGCTCGTTGGGAGGATCTGTTTGAAGTAGGGAGCACAGCCGGTCGAAGATTGAGCTCGCTGTCCAGACTGTCGATATCTTCCGCGGTGAAGTACACACTATCCTTAGTTACCATTAAATAATTGTGCAATATAACCGTTGCCAGTACAATCCGGTCTACATTTTTTGGGCTCGCCGTTATTTTGGAATGCAGCACGGCCCACCGATTTGCCAAAATGCCAAATGAAATTTCAATGCGAACGCGCGCTTTCGACAGTTTTTTGTTAAATTGTTCTTTGTCAGAAGGCAAATTTCTTCCAGGGTATGGGCGCATTAAATTCGTGCGTAAGGGAAAGGCAGCGTCGGCCACAAAGTAATGCGGAAAAGCGATGTCTGTACCCGGAAGAAACCTGGGAGCAGGAACTGGAAGCGATTCTTGCAATACCATCCGTCCGAAAACGCTGCGTGTGAAGACGCCACTGTCGCTCTGGCTGCCAACAGCTCCAACGTCTATCAAAGTAAAGGTGTAGTCCGCATCGCACGCAGCTAACAAAATAATACTAAAGCGTTTTTTGTAGCTATAATATAGCGATCCGGTCTTTTTCGGGCACTTGATATCAATGAGCTTTCCATCGATAGCTCCCAAGCAATTTGGCAACCCCGTCTCATTGTAGAACTTGTGTGCGGTGTTTTTCCAATCGATGACATTTGGGACCGGCATATATATTGTGCGCAGCTCATCCCAAATTGCTTTGCAGGTGTCATACACAACATTCCTAGTCGTAGATTTGCCTATTTTGAATGCCAAGGCAAGCATGTGGAAGTTGCATCCCTGTGCCAAATACCTAATCCAAAAATTGTGATTGAGTTACTGATTTAATATTAAAAACTTACACAAGTGTGACGGCCAGACGTAGTTGTGGCGAAAGTGGCCTCCGCCTTGAAGTGCGACTTAACTTTTGGTGCAATAGCGAGAGAAGTAACTCGAATTTTGCTCTGTCCATCCTTACAGCAATAAAGAAATGTTCTGGGTCTTCTAGTTGGATCTGTCGTATGCAAGTCGTATATAGTCCTACGTCTTCCCGATTTCTGTTCGACGGACGAACCCACCAGCGTCGCCTAGGATGTAAATTGCAGTAAGCTTCATAAGCTTGCCACAAAATCATTAAGATTTTGAAAACTTTTAGGAAGGTTCTGTATCTGAACATTTCCCTTTTAATATATGTACAATAGTATTCAATTCAATATCAATTTGTACTTGAAATTATCAAATAGTAGAAAATACACACAATAGAAAATTAATTTATTGGAAATAAATGTAAACAAACAATAGATGACATTTGGAAATTTGAGAGAGAAAAACTGTCGCATGCGACTGCGATTTTGGTCGTTGTATTGTGGTTCTACACTTAATTAATAAAGTAATTACATTCTTTGGAGAAAGATATCCAAAATCCAATTAATCACGCGTTTATAATCAAATTTTGTGGTCCTTCGAGCCGGATCAATAAGATCGCAGCGATTTGGAGTGATTAGAAATGGCTTCAACTTACGTGACGCTCATGCAAATTCGAGCTAGGTTGAAAGCCTCAATCACAAAGACTCATACGTTTGCTCATCAGAGTTTAGAAAACGTCACCTATGAGCAGGTCGTCACACATGCGGAGCGCCTTGAACAGACGTTTGAGACTTTCACGCGAAACACAGATTGCGTTGTGGCGCACTCTGAGGAAGACGGATATATCGACCCAAATGCAGATTTTGACGCCTACGAAGATAAGTATCTTGCGGCTCGGTCACTATTGCGAGGTTTGGAGGTCAGTCTGCGTCCGCCCGCGGAAACCACAGATCAGTCCTCGAGTATGGCACTGCTGGCTGAACAGCAGGTTTCGGTTTTGCAGCAGAATTAATATTGCAGTGTTCAGTAAATAATTGCATTTGAACGGCCATTAAAACAAAAAACAAAAACGAAATTGTGTATTTTCCACTTAAAGACCTCCAGCGAAATCCTTGAGGAAATTTCTTCAAGTGTAAAAATAGAAGCCACAAATAGAAGTTCTTACTACGCTGCAAATGGTATTTGTAAATTGAGAGAGAAATGAGAAAATCCCAGAAATCGATGCCGATGCATTCTATGAAATAATTTTAAATAATTTCATTAATATTTAACAATTATCGAAAAATTTTGAATAACATGGAATAATAATTTGTATAGTTTTTGTGATAATTCAAAGCAATTCATCGAACGAATGTTAATTTAAATTGATTTACATTGATTTCATTTGTTAGAGAATTTTATAATATAATATTATGATTATATGTGCATTATATAACAGTATATAAGTTATGAAGAATCATTAGACACATTGTCAATATTTGTATAAACTATAATTTTACATTTTACTATAACACAATTTTAGATTTTATTTCCTTTGTTCATTTTTTTTTTTATTATTCTTAATTTGTAAACATGTAATGTAAATATGATAAATAGGTATAATAAAACGTTTAAGTGTATTTGCAGGGTTCCGAACTATCTTGTGGGCGCCTTCAACACGAGTCCGGACCCAGGTAATTGATTTATGGCCAAAATTTTCTTCAGAAATAATTTATAAATATTACGTTTAATACAATATATACCCATTTTGGTTTGTGTAACCGGTTCATATCTTGATTAAGTGTAGTAGTTCATTTACATTTTAAGCCAAGTAAAATATATATATTTTTTTTTTCTCCTCTTTTCGCATTATGTAATATGTACACCCTTATTAATGATTATATTTAGCTTCTGTTGGGATTGTTCAAACTCATGAAAGTCTGTATAATAAATTAATTGATATGTATTGAAACTTAATTATATTTTTGCTAGACAATGGATTAAACATTTTCTTAGGTTAACAGGTAAGTTAGCGGTTTCACTCCGCGCGGCCCGACGACACGCAAAGGGGTTGGCGCACAAATTTTCAACGCGCCAACCATGGAAGGGCGGGTATAGAAAGGGGGAGGGAAATAGCACCAACTCCTCCCCCCCTCTCCTCCTCTCATCTCTCTCTCCCACCGATCCTCAGCGTAATATTGCTTTCTTTTGTCGATTATTTTTGCCGCCGCCAACTTAGCATCGATCGCGAGGTGATGTCGTCGTGCGAATTTTCGTTTATCGGTCTTGTCTTTGGCTGTAGAGCCAATGTAAGCCTCAGCTCTGTTCTTTTTTTTTGTAACTGGGGTTTCAAGACGCTGTCGGGGTTGTCGAAGAACCCTCCCACTTTCCCTGAGCACGGCCGGACGAGCTGAGCTGCCCTGACAGTGGTCATATTTTCGTTGTTGAATTTTTTTTTGATTTTTTTTTTGTTGTTAAATTTAGTTTACCGCGGACCCACACCCCCAAACGTTACAAAATGGCAGATTTTTTGTAGATGGTTGCCATATCGAGGTTCATCCCAAAAAAGAAAATGCTGTGGATTACTACAATTATAAAGGGTGGTATTCCACAGTGCTGTTAGCTCTGGTGGATGCAAGGTACCATAAATTTCGTATATACAATATGCATTAATGTTGTGATACGGTTTCGTATTTATTTTTTTATAGATACAAGTTTTTATATATATGTGTTGGCAGCCCGGGTAGATGCAACGATTCGCAAATATTCGAGCAGACAGCTCTAAAGCGCGAACTCCAAAATTCCACCATTCTCCGGGAGAAAACTGAAGTGCTGGGTGGAGCAAATGTTGGAGTTTTCATACTTGGCGACTCAGCCTTCCGTTTGGCGCCCACATTGATAAAGCCCTATCCCTTCAGTTTGGAAAATAGTGAGGAACGCCGTGCATTCAACTACAATTTGTCCAAAGCACGTAGAGTGGTGGAAAATGCTTTCGGCTTTGTAAACACACCATTTGGAGAAATACTACGTGTCGCACGAACTGTCAAAATTACACAGGCTCTTATGGGAGTTGAGAAAAAAATCAACTGTATTCGCTGCTTTCGTACTTCGCCACGACTAAATAAGAATATTTTGCATTGTTGCTGTATTTAGCGCTACCGACTGTCATTTTTTTGTCATTTTTGCGTGGTTTGCAGTTGATTTTTTGCAAGCAAAAATAACTTTTTGGTAAAGCAAGTAATACTATGTTCACACGGAGGCTGAAAAGTAACTTTTCAGCTAGTTTTCGACTTTACGCTGAAAAGTTGCCGAAAAGCCAGCAAAAGTCAGTTTGCGACTCTGGTTTCCACTGAACATTTGTACCATTCAATTTCATTACCACAGCTGTTTGGGGAAACGAATACGAATTGAAACAATATTCTATAGATAGCTGTCAATTCAACAAGTTGAAGCCACAAACATAAAAGTGTAAAAAGATGGAAGCGACGAAGAGGAAGTACAAGAAGAGGGTGGAGTGGAGTGAGGCGACGGAGAGCTCTTGGTTGACCTCTGGCTTGAGAAGAATGGAGAGCTGCGAGCCCAGCGAAAAAACAGCCACGTTTATGCGGACATGTCGGAGGAATTTCATTTGCGTGGGTTGGCAGTATCTCCCGATGAGATAAAGACAAAAATAAGCAATCTCACAACAAAATATCGGTAACTACAAAATATATTTGTATCATTTGTGTCTTCTATAAAAAACTTTAACCTATTCTTGCAGAAAAGAAAAGGCCGCAGTGGGCATAACGGGTGGAAGCCCGTCGTTGTGGCCACTGTATGGTAAAATTAACTTAATTTTATCTAGCAGCAAATACATCAATTCGGACGCTGTCTGCACTGAAAGCCTAAAAGGTATGTTTTCTTAATTTATTATGCAATAATTTACAATGTAAATATTTCTACAATAGATGATATTTATGTGCCACCAACATTCGACAGACCGATATCGCCGGTAGAAGAATCCTCCCCCATGCCCTCGTCATCTGTCAACAATGCGCCGTCATTGCTGTCATTGGAACGCCAAATTATTGAACTTTGAAAAGATGCTGAAAAGTCAACTTTTCAGCCTCCGTGTGAACATAGTATAAGTAAGATATCTTTATGGTATGATTTTTTATTTGCATTTATACACTTTCAGAATGGAATTTTTCGAGGAAAAATTAGCTGAAGAGGTGCGGCAGCATAGGTGTCTTTATGATTTGGCTGACCCATACTATAAACTGACTCACTACAAAGACAAAGTACGGGTCAGTGTAGCTGGAAATCTTAACGCCGCACAGTGGCTGGAATTTTAAAAAGGCGGCCAAAAATCATTTTTTCAACTATCGCCGATTTTAAAATTCGTTAGTTCGTATGAAAGTAGATACTTACGAACCTAGAGAGACAAAAAATTGAGTCTCTATTTTGATTATTTCATTAACAACAGGATAGTCGAAAACACACTTTTCCGTTTTTGGTTTAAATTTGCTGATTTCCTAGCACATTTTCAGTTTTTGAATACTCATATCGCAATCATTTTTAACGATAATATGTTTCGGTTTTTTTTGTAAAATACTTTGTAATATTTACTTTTAAAAACTTTTGAGCTTACTACTCTATATGTAACACTTTTTTTCAATAATTTTTTTAAGAATAGGCTAAAATAGGAGAAAATTCTGCAGTTTATAGAGCATAACTTACAAACGCCAGAAAACGCCAGAACCAAATTTAAATTTTCAAATAGGCGGAATCTTCCTCTAAAGACACGTACCTGTTTTTCTTGCGTCCACTTGCGTCTGGGCAATTTAGAGCATTTTTTATGAGTCAAAGTCGGAAAATTGTATGAATATGGTGAGTATCGCTAATTGTTGTGGATTGTCTTCTTGCATACAAAAATTATGCAACAGGTAAGGGAATAAAGTAATTTCAGGGCTGGGAAATATGGGAAATTATCCTTTTACTCTTTTGAGGGAAACAGGTAATATTGGGAGGTTTGTAGGTTGCCGACAGGTAGGTAGATAGGGAAAAGTAGGTATGTTTATATATTTTCAAAATTGTTTGAGTGAGTGTAAAAGAGGCGGTTAAAAGCATAATTATTTGGATCACAATTTTATGATCTTGTTGTCCGTTTTTTTATGGTTAAAAAAAGGTTTGAATAAAAAATGAGCCTGGATAGGAGTATTTATAGGAATGCAAGAGTTGATTCTTCATTATTCAGTAATTATTCAAATAATGGCTAACTTCAGTTACAAAGATCTCGCGGACGTTTATTTCTCTCGAAGGGAAGACGAAGATGTCATTTCACACATAACAAATCATCCGTGTTTTGCTCTATGTGATGAAAAAGATATTGGCATCCATAAAAAAAAAATTCATACTTTTCTGCAACATTTGAAAGAGCGTTACAAGGAGGCTCACAGGAATAAAGAAAAGCTGTATAAACGCTTCGACTCATGGTTTGAAAATTCTCTTGATTTTCGAAACAAAGTTCCAGTTGATGAAAACACCGGCAAAAAGGGACGACCAACTAAACCCATGGACGACTGCTGTGAACGATCCAAAAGGCGCAAACTTGCCAATATTAATGACGAGATTTCTCAGCAAACTATAAAGGAATCGTTTTTTCATCAACTGCGACCAACACCTAACAAGAAAGATAAAGTGGAAATTATTGGAAAGGTTGTTGAAGCAAGCCCTAGGCGAACAAAAAGGATTTTAAGAAGCATCCCATCTCCAAATAAAGACGCAAAATTTACTCCAGAGGAAGCATTGGCCCTTTTTTTCGATTTGAAGCTGACGAAAAGCCAGTATATGGAACTACGCAAACGGACTATCGAAAAAGAATGCAACATTTTTCCAACATATGAGGACATAGTGTCAGTTAAGAAAGACTGCTTGCCTCCAAAGGATGTAATAGAAATTACAGCAAATTCGGCAGAAGTAAAACTTAAGGACCTTCTCGAACATACTGCTCGGAGATTATTACTTACACTGGATGCAAATCATTTGAAGAGCCTTGGGGATTGCAGTCTTACCTTAATTTGCAAATGGGGCTGTGATGGATCATCTGGCCAAAAGCAATATAAACAGTATAATGCAGCTTTCTCATCAGATGCTGACCTATTCATGGTCTCCTTTGTTCCTTTGCGATTAAGGAAAAATAGCATGGAATCGGAACCGTCACATAGCAAAACGGCATCGATTGACATATGGAAAAATAAAGCGCCATCTTCAACAAGATATTGCCGTCCAATAAAGTTTACATTCAAAAAGGAGACGAAGGACCTCATAAATGAAGAAGTTGGAAAAATCAGAAGTCAAATTAATGAACTGCAACCAGTCCTATTTACCATCAATGACCAAAATATTGAAATAAATTTTCAACTTCTTCTAACTATGATTGATGGCAAAGTTGGACAAGCGTTAACAGGAACAAAAGCATCATCGAGCTGCATCATATGTCATCAAACTGCAAGTAAATTAAGCCAAACGCCGCTAGAAGATAATGTCTCCAAAGAGGTATACGAATTTGGAATGTCCCCTCTGCATGCTAGAATACGATTTATGGAACATATTCTTAAGTTGGGTTACGATTTGGAGTTTGGAGCATCAGGGACAGTAAGAGGTAGTGAAGCAAATCAAGAGCAGAGGAAACACAAAAAAAAAAACAAATACAAGAACAATATCGACAACTAGGACTAATAATTGATCAGCCTAAACAAGGAGAAGGAAACACAAATGACGGAAACACGGCTAGAAGGTTCTTCTCAGACCCGGAAACTGCAGCACATATAACAGGAGTAGATTTTGCTTTAATCAAGCGGTTTCAAATAATCTCTCAAGTTATAGCATGCAGCAAAATAATAGATTCAAAAAAATTTGGCCAATATGCGAAGGAAACCGGAGAGCTTCACAAAGAAAAATATCCTTGGAAGAACATGTCTCAGACAGTTCATAAAATTTTGTATCATGGAGAACAAATTATTGAACACAATATTTTACCGATTGGAGATCTTTCGGAAGAAGCCCAAGAGAAAAGAAATAAAGACTACAGATATTTTCGTGAGCACAATACCCGAAAAATATCAAGATATTGCTCCAACGAAGATCTGCTTTTAATTTTACTGTGCACTTCGGATCCTTATTTGTCGAACATACGCCAAAAATGGAAATCAACCTCTATTGAATTAGATAATGAAGCTAAAAATCTACTATTGGACGAATGAAAGACTATTTAAGAAAAGTTAATTATTAAGTTAATTAGGTAATTCAGTTTTATAATTTCAAAGTGATATTAGCATAGTATTATTAGCTTAGCTTAGTATATGAATAGTTTAAATAAAAGTTACATTTTTAAATTAAATATACCCACTTAAATCTTTTTATTTCCAAACGTTTTATAGGATTTATCAGATTTTACAAAATATTGTTTGCGATGAATTCAGTGAAAACGGGAGGTGCTTCCATTCAACCCTTAATTATTCCCGTAATTTTTATTAGATTTTTATCGGCAGGGTATCAAAAGAAAGCTAAAGACACGCAACCTACGCAACAAAAAAAAACCGCGTCATAATATTCCAACGCGTTGAAAAGTTATTGATTTATGGCCGCCTTTTTAAAATTCCAGCCACTGTGCGCCGCTAACATCTCTCAGGATTGAGAATTTCCTGAGCGACATCGTTTCGTCGTGAACATTGAGACTCACGAAGAAGATGACATGCGCTCGCTGCTTCGGTATCCAACCGCTCCGAGTTACTTGTTTTTCAGCGCGTTCCTGCATCTAGGTGTGAGCACCAATTTCTACGACCAGGCTGATCATCACTGACAATCATCATCACAGCAATTCATTACTGACTTCTGTCCTTTTTCTTCAATGTTTTAAAATTATCTATTTTAATTTCTTTTGCAACTTCATTGCTCCATTGGCCCCTGCCTCTGTGCGCTTTTAAATATTTATTATTGTAAATAAATTAATTGTCATTTTTAAGAATATTTGTTAACCAATTGTAAATACCAAAATTTCGTTAAATAAATTGTACATACATGTACACTACCGGCCAAAAGTATTTACCCAGCCCAATGATTTGTCATTATTCAAATGCCAGGTATATTATTGTTAAAAAAAAAATATTTGTACTATTAAGCACTAATTATGAGGGTAATAATTACCAGCCAACATTTTTTTTTCTGTACCGCAAACAGGTAGGTCAAGCGAGTTACACCTTTTCTATAAAAAATTCAAAATTAGTAGTTCAGGTAAAAAATCCGTTTTTTACAATTTTTTCAAAAGGTCATTATAAAATATGGATGCAGGCAGTTAGGATCATCTTATTCTTCTCAAATTTCAATCTGCATTTCATTTCTATATTTAACACTAGTTGAGTGAGGAGTTGATTTTTAAAAAAATATGAAAAGTTTTCTTCAATATTCAAAAATTTTAAAAAATGTCAGATAAGAAAGTCGGGCAATCGCAGTGATTAGTAAACGTAGCAGAACGAAAACGGCACCGGAAATTACAGCTGAAATAAATGCAGCTCGCCCTGAGCCCATAAGCTTCACAACAGT
The DNA here is from genome assembly GCA_937620795.1 of Thecophora atra. Taxonomy (NCBI): domain Eukaryota; kingdom Metazoa; phylum Arthropoda; class Insecta; order Diptera; family Conopidae; genus Thecophora; species Thecophora atra. The sequence continues at coordinate 5,495,513 of OW569397.1, read as the reverse complement.
CAAAAGGCGCTTAAGAAAAGCAGGTTTACATGGTCGGATTGCTATGCGAAAACCACTTCTACGCAAGCAAAATAAAATCAAGCGGTTAGCTTGGGCGAGATTGCATAAGGACTGGACGTTGGTCGACTGAAAAAAAGTTCTCTGGACTGACGAGTCCAAGTTTAAGATATTCGGCAAGCGGAAAGCAGAGGAAATTTGTCCGAAGATCAGCAGGAGAACGAGCCCTTGAATCGTGCATAGTAGCCACGGTGAAGCACGGAGGAGGATCGATTATGGTTTGGGGTTGTTTTGGAAGCACATCTGTAGGCGACTTGGTGAAAATAGATGGCATCCTAAGGAAAGAAAGTTACAGAGACATCCTGGAAAATAATGCTCTCCGATCTGAAACGCGATTAATTGGAGAAAACTTCATCTTTCAACAGGACAACGACCCCAAACACACCTCAAAAATATGCCGTGCTTATTTGAAAGAGTTGCAAAAACAAAAAAAAAATATTATAATGACCTAGCCACCCCAAAGCCCCGAATCTATGGGATTCAGGCCATAGATCTTTTGTATGAAGAACTGGAGCGAGAAGTACGAAAAGTGGTCCCAACGTCTTCACAAACCCTTTGGCAGCAACTATAATATATATATATATATAACTGTTTGTAAATAAATATGTTTCAAACAAAAATATAAAATAAAAAAAATTTTTTTTTGTTGATTATTTAAATAAAATATACTATATATATATATATATATAATAGTAAATACTTTTAGCCGGTAGTGTATATATTATTGTTATAATATATTAATTTACATCCAATCGCAATTTAATAAAATTTCGCGCTTCTTCATAGCTAGGAAAAACATTTTAACATTATTAATATTTATTTTTTACTATAATCATTATTTAACACCAATATTTAATGGCCTTACTATAGCTACTCATCTGTCTAATTGATAGGAACGGACAAAACACTGGACAAGTTTTGTGTTGTCCAAAAGCGCGTTCGGTAGAATTTTAGAATAGTGCCGGTTTTAAAATTCGAGTGTCAGTCCGGTAAATAAAATAAAATAAAATGCCTTCGCAACTGGTGTTTTTTGTGTTGTGTCACAAGAATCACTGAACGTTTCCAAAAAGTCAGTGGTTTAAGTTGCATAGCAACTAGTGTATTTCGCGTTGATATATAATCAACTAAAAATGTACTTTTTTGATATCTCTGTGCTGTGAAATCATAAGTAACGTTACTTCAATTTTCAAAAATTCTCAATCATCCGGTGCTTAAATTTGCACCGCAACGCGCAATATTGCCAAAAAGCGAAACACTAATTGATAAACTAAGGAATTATCACCAACGCAATCTCAAAAAATCAAGACGCCTATCATTCGGTTATTAAACATCCCTTCTAGAAGTTGCATTTATTGCAATAATATTTCTGTTAAAATCTCCCACGATCAATCGAGCCTCATAATGCTTAAGTTGGATAACGGATGGTTTCGTTCAGTCTTACTGTTCGTTATTTCCGTTATATTTACACATGTAAACATTAGATCCAGATGAAATTAAAGTTATCCAGATGAAATTAAAGTTATAAAGTCCAGTTATACCTATATATATCTTCCCGTTCTCACATAACTTGAATAAAACCCATTCATAGAATTACAGAAGATCCCACTTCTTTATTCCTTATGCGAACCAACGTTAATAAATTTAAAATAATTTAATTAATTTATTAATGCGAATTAAGAAGTTTTGAGATTGCGACATATGAATAACTGACCCACTTCAGGCCCGTCAAGTGACGTCGCCGAAGTTGATGTGTAACCGTAAGATTAATTTTAGAATCAGTTGTTAAGAAGTTATTGCAAACACCGGTGCTCGGTCATAGAGTTAAAAGTTACAAATAAAATAGTACATATTTTAAGAAACTTAACAGTAAAGATTTTCTTTTTAAATAGAGCGTTTTTGTGTACAGGGACCCCTCTTGCAACTGGTTGCTACTCACGCTTGTATCCCGAGGGACACAACATTTTGGCGCAGCTGGATTTTACGAGCCGCAGCAGGAACCGACCTTCCATGATCATTTTTGGTTTCATTGCAGGTACTGCATTTCCGGCGTCAATATTTTTATTTTTTTTCGCTCATCGACATCACAACTCTTCGCAAATCTTTAAAAACCAACCATCATATCAAATCATCATCAACCAACATTTCATCCACGATCGCAACCACTATCAACTCAAATCATCATCAACCAACAACTCATCTATCAAATCTTCGTTCGTTATTCCATCATCATCGGTGAGTACATTTAACTTACCACCAGTTTTCCCGAACTAACCTTAACCCCACATTTCATCTTTCCTTCCCACCCAAACATTTGGTCCTTCGAGCTGGATCACTTGGTAATCCGATTTCATCCACGTCAAAAACCCTTGGCGCCCTCTAGGAGCGTGTTTCCCGCACCCTGGGAAATCTTCCCTTTCCAACCCTTCCCATGGCCATTTCTGGTTTACACTGAATATATATTATAAAATACTGAATATATATTTCTTTCATTCAGTCATTGTAAAACTCTCGAGCTGAACAGAAGTCAAGCTTTAGTAAAAGTTGGTTTAATATTTAAAACTCATAAATAATAGTTAAAAGACATAAAGAAAGTCTATTTAAATGTATCATGTGATCATCGGATTAATGTTATCATTGAACACATATAATAAAATAAAAATAAAATAATATAATAAAATAAAATAACGAATTATGTTAGCAGTAAGATATAACAATCAGATTTCTAGGAATCAAAATACTCTACAATCAAAATATTGTCAAAAAGTAGTGCGTACAGTATAAATTAGCCCTAAATGGTAGTAAAGAAACTAGCCTTGTTTATTATTTTGTTTGTTTTTGTTGCTTAAATTCTAATAAATTTAAGTGCACATGGGTTTGTTAAATTTTCACCGTTAAAAAACGGTGTTCGCGTTAGGATATATATATATATATAAAAAAAAAAACATTTGTGTATATAAAAAATCAATTGGGTGTAATTGTGATAACGAAAATTAAGTTCGCCAATATGTATTAAGTGATAAAAAGTGCGAATAAAAGTGTTCACATTCGTCTATTCTGTTTTCCCTTGTTTTTTCCAAAGAGTACATAAAAGAGAATGCGGGAATATCTAGTTGGGGTGCGACTAAACACATACCTGTTATTTTGGACTAATCTTCTGTTTTTATTGGTTGTTAGCCTGCAGGATAATAGAAATCGGAAGCCACTGGTGCAATTTATAGTGACTGTCTGGGGTTTGTTTTTCAGTTTTAGTATATTTTCATACCTTATACAGCACGTTGTACTGATTTTCGTAGGTTGGGGAAAAGAAATCCATTATTTTTTCGGTAGATGGCTGTAGTGATCGATATCTCGTAAATTATCGATCAAACAATTTCAAATTTATGCTCGTTGTCAAGGTAACAGTTCGCACTAAAAGAATTCGTTTGCAGTTTTTTGTTAAGCTACAATGCATGTTTGTGGAAAACGATATATTTGCGACACGCACAAACATATATATATATATATATATATATATATATATATATATATATATATATATATAAATATCGTGCTGCGAGTGACTGTACCACAGAAAGCCGGTGCTTCTGCGTAACAGTTATCACTTGTCATTCAAGTGCCCTTGAGTTGGTACAGTCGTTGTACAACTCCAATAATACGCGCGTTTTTGATTCTACATTGTACATAAATCGTTTGCAGTTGTAAAACGGTTCGTTCCAATTACATAAACGAAACCGGTCTTATGTAAAACACGCGCTTCGTAAAACTTTCCAAGTTTCCAAGAAACCAAAACCACCACCGTTTTTTGCTGGCTTTGGTTCGTGCTTGCATCGCAAACACGCTCTTCGTTAAGGTCCAGTTAGCGAATACGGCCGTATACGGCCGTAAATGTCAAACTCAATATCTATCTTATGGAAATTGCATGTATCGGGTTACCGAAAGCATGTTCGAATGAACGTAAGCGACAAATATCTGCGGGGATTAGATATTTGTGAAAAAAAATACGTTGTTTACTACATATGACAGCTAAACGTGGTTGCGATACGCTCTTTTAGCAAACAATGGTTGCCATCATTTGTGCGCTTTTGCAATAAATGCTTGGGAGTTACACGGGATTTAAATAAATACTTCGATAATGTTGTTTATGTAACTTATGTTATATATTTTAAGTCAAATTACCAAATGTATAAGTTTTTTTACGAAAGCTAAATAATAGCGCGACTTGTTAGGGATTTTTTACATATTTATAACCCAAAATTGTATCAACGTAAACCAATTGAAGTGTCGATATGGCACCCTTGCTTACAATTGTTCCATTTGTTAATTCATTTGCAACTTCCAAGTGCGTGGTAACTAATTGTGCATTACTAATTTAAGAAAATAACAAAATAATAACATTTGCAGTTACAGAAAACCATGGACGATGAAAAGCTAATTGCATTGGTGCAAAGCTATCCAGCTTTGTACGACAAAGCGTCGCCTGGATACCGGCAACAGGAAACCAAGCAACGAATTTGGTCGGAGGTCGGCTGCTCCATGGGATGCTTAGGTTCGTGCTAATTTTTTCTCCATCTTCAGTATATGTAGTTAATAGTTCCATATATAGGTGCAGAGTGCAACAAAAGGTGGGTGCAGCTGCGCGACAAATATACTAGAGAAAAAAGAAAATTGGATGCTCCTTCAGGCAGTGCTTCATCTGGAAGGCAGTGCTGGCCACTATTAGATTGTATGCGTTTTTTGAATCCGTGCACCGAACCGAGAGCGTAAGTAAAAGAACAGCGAACATAAATTGTGTAGAAAAATTAATATATCCCTTAAATGCCTGGTGGTTCCTCTAAGAACGTAAACTTTCCTTGGATTTATTTTTAGGATATAAATATAAATTTTAATATAAGTGTAAGTAATTATATTTATTGCCTTGAGAACCATCTGCCTGTTCATGAACATGTGCATGGAGCTTTACTAAACACTCTTTAAATGCCTCATGTTTGATGCTACCTTCAAAAACGTCAAACATTAGAAATTGCGCGCTTTCAAAAGTGGTTTTTAAATAAAGAGTGTAACAACAAGAAGCTGTAAAAATTATTTTTATAATCTGTGGTGTGTTTAGAATCAATGTGAGTATAAAAATTATAATAAAATATTTATGTCCGTAATGTATTGCGAGAAATTTACGACGTCCTTTGAAGAACCAACAGGAATTCGTTTGAATAGTGGAATTTGAATATGCATGTATTTCTTTTTCATAATTTTTGTTATTTTTACGTCAGAATGTCTCACAAATATAAGGATTTTGCAAATGAGGAAGAATTCATACAATTTGTGAATGACTTCGATTGGTCAGCAAGCGAATGCGGTGATGATGTGGGCAACGAAAGCGATCTCGAAGATGACGGATATATTGGCACGGATCAGGAAGTGGCAGAAATTGATATTTCTCTAGACGACGATGTTTTTGTTGAAAATGAAAATATTACTGCAGCAAATATAAGTGTGGAGCCTCTCGAAGATCGTGTTGATGAAATGGTTGTTTTAGATAACATCAATAATTGGCAGAAATATGCTACGTGTTACAAACACATAAATATTGATAAGGACTCGAAGGCTTTCAAAAAAGCTATATGGAAAAAAAAGCATTTGGAACTAAAAGAAGAATTGGTTCAATTTAAAGGTGTTAGTGTTTTGCTACCGGAAATAATGTCTTTGGATACACCATATAGTTTCTTTTCATATCTCGTAACAGATGACATAATATCAAATATAGTTGAGCAAAGCAATTTGTATTCGATACAGATTGATCCATCGCGTCCTCTTGCAACAACGCCCGAGGAAATAAAGCGTTTCTTAGGAATAACATTTTTCCTGTCAGTTTTCAAATTACCAAGCGTTCGAATGTATTGGGGAGAATACGGACACAGGCCTATGATGGAAGTCATGCCTAGAAACCGTTTTGATAAAATCAAGCAGTTTATGCATATCAATGACAACAGTAATGCGCCAAGCAACAATACATCTGCACAACCAACGGCTGCTAACAAAAAGCCTCGCCGAACGCAGCATTGCATTGAAGCACCAACAACTTCCACTGCACAGCCTGATCGATTATATAAAATCAGACCTATGATTGAAGCTCTAAATAGAAATTTTGCGAAAGTCCCAAAAAGAAGTCGTCTCTGTGTAGATGAGCAAATTTGTGCCACCAAAATTATGCACTATTTAAAGCAATATATGCCTGACAAACCACATCCTTGGGGAAATAAATTGTTTTTGATCTGCGATGATTTGGGTTATTGTTATAGTTTTGAGATTTATTCTGGCAATGAAAATTATCAACTTGAATCTGAACCTGACTTAGGTGCGGCCACGAATGTTGTGGTGCGACTATGTCGCAACGTTCCGCGATTTAATAATTATACAATCTTCTTTGATAATTATTACACAACAATACCTTTGCTAGCTTACTTACGCACTCAAGGGATTTATGGTCTCGGTACGATCCGGAGAAACCGTATTCCTAACTGCAAACTACCGGAGAAATTGTCGAATCGTGGTGATGTTGAAGAGTATGTAGCTACCATTCATGGAATGGATATTACCACCATAACATGGAGGGATAATAAATTGGTAAATATGGCGTCGACATTGCTTGGAAAAAAAGAACTGAAATCTAGACATGAAGGCACGTCAAATGATGCTCCAACTATAAGAAGGTATTTTGTAATTTTTATTCTAGCATTTTTTATAAATTCATCAATACGTATACATTACAGATATGATAAGAAGACAAAGATCATGACCAATATTCAATGTCCGGCCATAATACATGAATACAACAAATATATGGGAGGGGTTGATTTGATGGACTCTTCATTCGGCAGAAGCCGGATAAGAATTAAGTCGCGTAAGCGACTCGTCTTGTTTACCATATGTTAGATAAAATTTTACGGCCGTAAAATTTGGCTAACTGGGCCTTTAGACTTACCAACCAGTTGCGTGGGTTGGCAGTATCTCCCGATGAGATAAAGACAAAAATAAGCAATCTCACAACAAAATATCGGTAACTACAAAATATATTTGTATCATTTGTGTCTTCTATAAAAAACTTTAACCTATTCTTGCAGAAAAGAAAAGGCCGCAGTGGGCATAACGAGTGGAAGTCCGTCGTTGTGGACACTGTATGGTAAAATTAACTTGATTTTATCTAGCAGCAAATACATCAATTCGGACGCTGTCTGCACTGAAAGCCTAGAAAGCCAGTGTACGTTGAAGCACTAAAAAAGATTAATCTTAGTGTGCTGTATTGTAATTGAAAAAAAAATTGAAATTGAAATTGAAGTTCTTTAGTTGTTGCATTCGATATTTGTGAATATGATATGAATTATTATTATTATTGAATATATACCGGAATTATGTTTACAAATTTTCTTTTAATAAATAGTTAAGTTTCTAAATTACTTAAATGAATGAAATTTTTTATTTTTCGGAAAATAAGATTATAATAATATCGCACAAAAATCCAAAATTGGAAAAATATTCAAACTTATTAATGGCTTCGTCCTTTTTAAAAATTATTAACATATTGGCATACTAAAATTCAATACAATTTTCCAAACGCAATAATTTTTCAATAGCTTTGTTTGACAGCCAATTTCGACGAAGTGACTACTCGGTTATAATTCGAAAACGCGACGAAGAAACTGCAAAGCATGAAAATTATTGGTTAAAAACCAACAAATTGGTGGTTAAAACAGTACATTGATTTAAATACTCTATAACGAAAGTTAAGTATTAAGCAACAACTACGGGTGTAGAACCTGGTCTGCTCCCCAATTAAACTGATTTCTTGAAGATCGTCCTCAAGGAATGCAGTAACCTTGAAGTGTGCGCACCCAATTCAAAGTGGATTTAATTCTGCATTATAAAATGCAAAACATGCAATTTTGAGGCATAACAACTCAACAGTTGACACAATTGGAGAGGCCAGCAAAGCAGCCTACACATAAAACTGATTTTACTGCAACAACAACGCAGTAAAAGTAAATTATGCTGAAAAAACATAACTCATCCGAAAACAAAGCGAAGACAATCAATACACAAAGGCGATTAACAACACACTCGAAACCAGTCTTTCTTTGCATAACAACAACAACGCAGCACAACTCGAAGCGAAGCAAAAGTAAGTAAACAGAGGGATTAATCGAAGGCCAGTGTACAAGCTTATCGTTATTTTCAACAACTGCATCAATAACAGCAATTTCCCGAATGCCTGGAAGGAAGCAAGAATCATCCTTGTTCTCAAAAAGTCTGATAGGTCCTTGGTTTCTGGCTACCGCCCAATTTCATTGCTCTGCTGCGTGAGCAAAATTTTCGAAGCTCTTCTCCTACGACAGGTGGAATTTCATTGTGCCGTTCAGAAGCTCATTCCGAGCAGCCAATACGGCTTCAGCAAGGGCCGCTCCACTCTTCACTCTCTGATGCATCTACACAATGAAGTCACCATTGGCCTGAATAAAAAAGAATGTACCCTCGTCTGCTTTCTTGATATTCAGAAAGCTTTCGATAAAGTTTGACGCGATTTTTAAGTTATCAAATTTAAATTTCAACAGACATCTCGTCAAACTTTTATAAAACTTTTTGTCTGGCAGAAAGTTTTGTGTACGTGTTAAAATTGGCTTTTTTACCTTTAGGAAAATTGGCGCTGGTGTTCCGCAAGGTTCCAAATTAGGACCCATTTTGTGCAATATTTTCACCTCCGACCAGCCGCCGAATTCACCTCGCACAACTACCTTGCTTTACGCAGATGACTCTATCTCCTTCACCACCTCTTTATCTCCTGATGTTGCCGAGGCGGCCAGCACATAAACTTGTTTTGTGACTTCTACCACAAGTGGGGTCTCAAAGTTAACTGCGCCAAGACAGAACTCATCTGCTTCCGCCCTCCTTCTTCGGTGATCAAATCAAAACGTCACTTCGCCGTTAGGTATAGAGAAACCGAGCTTGATATACCTGATGGCAGTGTCATTAAGGCCAAAGAGTATGTTAAGTACCTTGGAGTACTTTTCTCTAACCGCTTTCGGCTTAAAGCGCTTGAAATCTGTTTCAGTTCTAATGTTTAGTTTTAATTAGATAAGGAAATAACTTGTGACTTCGGATTCATAAAAGGTGAAACGCAGCATAAGGTGAAACGTTGTTGTTGAGTGTCCGACCTCTGCCCTGGATTTAGCCGGTGAAGCGACTGCTCGTGCGGCTTCGGAAACTTGGTACGTAACTTATATGTTTGCTCTTAGTTTCATTGTTTTCTTTGTTTAGGTTTTCATGGGATGATGTAATATTCGATGCGTTCTTCGTTAATCGATGCCACTGTCTTTTCTTACCTCGGATGACTTCAGGTAAGTTATTGTGTTCTTGGGTATGGTATGTACTCCACCACTTTGATTATATTGTTTTATTAACGTTTCATGTCTTTCAGACTTCACCGTCGTTTGTCTTGCCGCATTATGCTATAAACACATAGAAAATCGCACGACGATTTCTCCGGTACGAACTGTCAAAATTACACGGCCTCTTACGGGAATCGAGAAAACAATTACATGTCGCCGCTGCCTCTGCTTGCGGCTGCGATTAAAACGCAAATGAATGCAATTTTATCGTTGTCGTCGGTCTTGTCATTCTTTGTTTTTGTGTTTTGACATGCGTTTGACAATCCAAAAGTTCATCACAGGTGAAATGCATTGTGTGAGTGTACTATTTATATTAAAATTAATAATTCTTAACTATTAATACATTATTTCGTGTTTCCAGAATGGATTTTTATGCAGATGAAAAATTGATAGAGCCCGTCAGACAGCATAGATGCCTGTACGATTTGCAGACAATTCCTACAAGAATGTTCTGCAAAAGGAGAAGGTTTGGGGAAAAATTGCCGAGACCCTCAACGTCGATGGTAAGTATTGTACAAAAAATGTATGTTCAATGTGAATATATATAGTATATTTCAACTGATACATGTAAAAAAGGTGGAGAAATTTGAGAGACACGCACAGAAGGGTGTCAAAGAAAATCAATGTGGCTTTTGGCAGTGCAGCTCCAATGCCGGCCAAAAAATGGAAGCATGCTGAGCACATGCAATTTCTTAGCGATGCTCGGCAGCAAAGAAGGTAGATTTTTAGGTAGCCAACGGCACTATTTGCAGTATTTAACAATTTGCAATATTGTTTTTCAGCACAATTGGCAACATGCCAGTAGCAGCATCGTGCAGCTATGCTGACGATGACCCGGACGATCCCCCGCCTGCAGCCGCAACTGTCCCGTCGTCGACAATGCAACATTCCCTGGACACTTCGCTGCACTTGGACACACCAATACATGCGGCCGCCGCAACACCATCCCAAAATACCCCGGGTAGCGTATGGGCAAATAAGAGGAGCAGAAAGCAAAAGGTGAGCTAACTTTTCTGCAACTTTTTTGCAGACATTAAAAAAATCGACGTTTATAGGAAAATGAAGAACTTGCCGATTTTTTAAAGGCAACATCGGCCAACGTTGGCACTTTGACAGCGGCGGTTGCAGGGAGGATCGGAAGGAAGGAGTCGGCGATAAAGCGTACTTCTCCACTTTGGCGCAAGAAGTGGAAGAAGCCAATGTGCCGATATTGGCTCAGCGCGAGTTATTTCGGGAGGTGCAAGAGGTGACTTACAGATTTTTGCGCCGTTACCAGTCGGAGAGTGATTTAGAGCAAAATTGACTATAATGAATTTCAATTAAAAATTCATATATTCATATATTCATTCATATATTCATATATAAAAATTCATGTATTTTTTCGTCATAAATATAACTTTAATTTAACTACATTAATAATGGTTTTGTGTATGCTTTATTAACTGCTCTATTTAAACTTAATTACTGTTTTGTTAACTATTTCTGCACAGAAAATTTTTGATATCGTCCCTCAATGCAAAAGCTGCATTTACCGGACTTCCACCATTCGCTCTAACGGATGATAGAGGTGTTGCGTCCGTTCTCCAATCTCCATTGATTTCTACACCATTCTCATTTCTGTCCACCAACTCTCTGTAAAAATAACTGCTGTCCCTTTTCAGCATTAAGAAGTTGTGCAGCACAGTTGTGGCTAAAATTATTTTGTCCACGTTTTCAGGGTTTGCGTGTATTTTCGTGTGAAGAACTCTCCATCGATTTGCTAAAATCCCGAATGCATTTTCAATATAAACCCTTGCTTTCGATAAGTGCTTATTGAAGCATTCCTTATCGGCAGACAAGTTTCGGCCAGGGTACGGCCTCATCAAGTTCGGTTTTAATGGAAATGCATTGTCTGTCACGATATAGTGAGGCAATCTTTGGGAGCCGTCAGGTAACAATTTTTCAGGTGGAACTTCTATTGTACCATCTAGAACTTTTTGACAGAAAGCACGAAGAAAAATCCCACCGTCGCTTTGACTGCCCAGTGCAACGACGTCAACAGAAGTGAAGGTGTAATTAGCGTCGCAGGCTGCCAGAAGCACAATGCTAAAATTACGTTTGTAGTTAAAATACAACGATCCACTTTTCCTTGGGCAGACAACAGTCACATGCTTGCCGTCAATGGCACCCAAGCAATTTGGCATGCCTGAATTTGCAAGGAACATATTGGCATTGCCAATCCAATCAGATAGAGTTGGGGGTGCCATGTATACCTCACATAACTCTTCCCAGATGGCTTGGCAGGTCTCATAAATAATTTTTCGCACAGTTGAAATCCCTAGTTTGTGGGCCCATGCAAGGATTTGGACATTGCATCCTTGCGCCAGGAATCTAAAATTTGTCAATAATTGAACACTTTGCGAAAATATAAAATAGCACTCTTACAAAATAGTAATTGAAAGGCGGATTTCGGGGATTATCGCCTTTCTGTTGGAGCACCGCACTAATCTGGGTCGCAGCAATTCCAGTAGGGCGTTAAAATTTGCTGCATTCATTCGACTTGCTTTGAAGAAGTGTTCCTCATCATTCACTTCCAACTGTCGTGTGCATGTGGAATAAAAGCCTAAACTATCACGGCTCAAATTAACAGGCCGAACCCACCATCTACGGTATTTCATCTTCTTGTAAGCCTGTTTATAATAATATATATATTATTATATTATTATATATACTGTATATAATCTTTTTTATTAAAAAAGCAGATTTTTTATTGCAATACATACAGTATATACAGCAACAGCAACATTCGTTATTTCTAAAATAATACATATAATATCCATTACAGATATTACATTCAAATCTGTATCAACTTCAGCCACATCCATATCAAAACTCTTAATTTATTTTAACTTTAGTTAGACAAAATACTTTCTAAATAAATTTCTGTAAACAAATCAAACAGCTGTTTTTCGCAGCGCTGTGGCACTTCGCACCGAAGAAATCGTCATGTGATTTTTTATATGTTTATAGCATTATAGGTTCGGTTCGGTGCAGTCGTGCTTCACGTCGGAATTTCTTGTGTTTTTTTTCCTCGCGACTCGTGTGTTCATTTAATTTAGTTCGAATCTGCTTCGTCTCGTCGTTCCTGCCCTCGGTATTCCTGCATCCCTTGTGCTGGACTAATTTGTCTTGCTATTGTTTTTAGAACTCTGGTTGTTTATTTGGTTATCCGGATTACTGTCCTCACGTCGCGTTATTACATTTGCTTTGAGTGTTTGTTGATGGAACTCCTTAAGTTCGCTTACGTGCGATGTGCGAGTCCGGGTTGCTCCGTCTCTTCTAACTTTCACTATTACTGGAGATATAAAGTCAACCACGTAATAAGGACCTTCAAACCTTGGTGCCAATTTCTTAGGTTCTCCAGAGAGCACTAACTTCGCTCTCCATTTGGTCAACCCGCTTCTGAATCGGCAATGTGGTCTCAACATAGCAACCAAGTTGCTCATCTATAAGCAACTTATCACGCCGATAACATCTCTCTGATTGAGAATTTCCTGAGCGACATCGTTTCGTCGTGAACATTGGGACTCACGAAGAAGATGACATGGGCTCGCTGCTTCGGTATCCGGGTCCCAATAGAACACGCCTCCGCGCGGTGGGACCTGGGCAACGTCATGGTAAGAGCTCAGCTAATTAAAGTGTCATTAATGCGGCTTAATCTCGCTTAAATGCGACGTTGGACTCTGACCCATGACGGCCAAAGTGTTCGTAGAGATTCTTCTCGCTGTTACATCTCTGTAAGACCATGATTCAGCATGGCAGGTTGTCAAAATGATGTCATTTTATTAGTGACAGATATGATACGTACGGTTTCCGTGGGTGTCGCCTTGATTTGCGTAATATAAGCTCAGTCATTGATTTTCGAATCGATGACATTATGAGTGGGCCCAGTAGCGTAATAGCGAAAAGTCAATCTACGTGGATCTAGTAGTAATCGCGAAATCGCTTGAGTGAAAGTAGTTGTTACAAAAAATCACGTGGAACGCGATTAATTGGAGAAAACTTCATCTTTCAACAGGACACACCTCAAAAATATGCCGTGCTTATTTGGAAGAGTTGCAAAAACAAAAAAAAAAAAAATATAATGACCTGGCCACTCCAAAGCCCCGACCTGAATCCCATAGACCTTTTGTATGAAGAACTGGACCGGGAAGTACGAAAAGTGATCACAACGTCTTCACAAACCCTTTGGCAGCAACTATAATATATATATATATATATATATATAATTGTTTTTAAATAAATATGTTTCAAACAAAAATATAAAATAAAAAAAAATTTTTTTTTTGTTTATTTCATGCGTTTTTGTGTTATTTATGGGGTGGGTAAATACTTTTAGCCGGTAGTGTATATATTATTGTGATAATATATAATTTACATCCAATCGCAATTTAATAAAATTTATAAAATTTATTTGTTAAAAAACATTTTAACATTATTAATATTTATTTTTACTATAATCATTATTTAACACCAATATTTAATGACCTTACTAACACTATAGCTACTCATCTCTCTAATTGATAGGAACGGACAAAACACTGGACAAGTTTTGTGTTGTCCAAAAGCGCGTTCGGTAGAATTTTAGAATAGTGCCGGTTTAAAAATTCGAGTGTCAGTCCGGTAAATAAAATAAAATAAAATCCCTTCGCAACTGGTGGTTTTTGTGTTGTGTCACAAGAATCACTGAACGTTTCCAAAAAGTCAGTGGTTTAAGTTGCATAGCAACTAGTGTATTTCGCGTTGATATATAATCAACTAAAAATGTACTTTTTTGATATCTCTGTGCTGTGAAATCATAAGTAACGTTGCTTCAATTTTCAAAAATTCTCAATCATATATAAAAAAAAAAAATAATAATTAAAATAAATAAAAAAAATTAAATTAATAATAAATAAAAAAAAAAGAAATAATTAAAAAGAATAGGATTTTAAAAGTAAAGGAACATGAAATTGAATGTATTAAAATGGAAAAAGATCGATTACAAGAAGAAATAATTCTTGAAAAGTTTGAGAAGGAAAATTTATTTGTAGAGTTTTGTGAGTCTCTCCCACCTAACTTAAGACTTTGTGTTGAGAACAGTCGTTGTAACAGTTCCCGTCATCCCAACGGGCGCCGTTACGATGACAAACTAAAAACTCTTGCTTTGGGAGTTTACTTTTTGTCACGGCCAACGTACCGATTCCTCAAAAGCATTCTGACCTGGCCCGACCAGAAAACCCTTCAAGACTTCGTTTCAGACTGGCCTAAGTCACCGGGATGTTCCTTTAGCAGTCTGAAATCGTTAGAATTTCGAAGCAGTGGTTTTTCCAAAGCTCAACGCTACGTTTCTATTTGTTGCGACGAAATGGCGCTGAAACGTAATATCTTCTATAGCAGACATGAGGACAAATAGTTAAAAAATACGTCTTTGAAGCAATTTCGCAGCTTCAAAGTATAAATCTTGTGCCGTGTCATTTGGTTTGCGATCAAGGTTCTAACTTCAGGAGCTTCGCAAAATTGCAAATGTAACTGAAGAAACCCCGTATTTTGTAGTAAATGAACAAAAAATCTTCTTTTTTCATGACGCGCCCCATCTTCTCAAAAGTAATCGCAATTGTTTGCAGAATTTCGAAAAAAATGTTGTTATATTTAACAACAAAAAGGTCAGTTGGTGCGACATTATTCATTTTTATAACATTGATTCAAAAGCACCCATAAGGTGCGCGCCCAAATTAACTCATGACCACATCTATCCGGGAAATTTTCAAAAAATGCGGGTGTCTTTTGCGGCTCAGGTCCTTAGTCATACAGTCGGTTTGGCCATGCGAACGTTATGTGAATCAGCAGAGTTTGATGACACCAAAGCTCCTACAATTAAAAACACAATTGATTTCCTTCTGTTTTTTGATGAACTTTTTAATATTTTCAACAGCAATAGCAGCGCTACACAATGCCAATCTAAAAGGTCTTATTGTCACAGCGAGAGCCAGCAATTTTTTTTAAAGCGACCCAAAATTCTTTTAAATTCATTAGAAATAGTAGATTTCAGAGGCAAAAGCATAAAAAGTTCATTTTATTTCATTAAAGGTTGGCTCCTTAATATATCCAGCCTAATTCATCTATGGAAGTTCTTGGCGCAGCAAGGTTTTTCACATCTCGCAACCAGGCGTCTGTGCCAGGACTCCGTGGAACACTTTTTCGGAGATATGAGGGCAGGGGGCGATATTCTCAAACGCAATATTGCCAAAAAGCGAAACACTAATTGATAAACTAAGGAATTATCACCACCGCAATCTCAAAAAATCAACCTTTCTTTTTTTATATATATGTATATCTAAATATAATACGGAAACTAAATTTCGGAAAGAAAACTTAAGATAGAAATGCAGTTTGCATACTGCACGAAATTTTTAATTTAAACGCAAGACAACTCTCAGAACAAAAAAAAAAAAAAAAAAAAAAGAAAAAACAAACGACTAAAGTAATACTTTTGAGTAGCATGAATTTACCGCCAAGAAATAAATATGTCCATAATACTGAAAGGAATTCATTAAAATTAAATTGATGCTGTTATTAACTCAACTGTAACGACAAAAGTACACCAAAAAAACAAGTGTATTATTTTTTTTTTTTTGACGATCAAACAATTAGAAGTTGGTAGATAAAATTGTAATCGACTTTCTTGGTTTTCGTTTATATATAATAAATACGTACCTATACAACAGTAACTGTATTTAGCCTAACTAAAGTTTAAGTTAAACATTTGCGTTATATACAAGCCGGTGTTCATATACATAAGTACGCTGCTGTAAATTCTATGCATGCGTTCTTAAGATTTTTTTTTTTGGGGTTTTATTTTTTGTAAACATTTGCAAATGATTACAAGAGCTTCCCCTACTGACGTCATTATTATTTAATTTACTTATTAAGCCATTATTGGATATGTCCACCCGCATAAATAATTATATTTAACTGTACTTGGTATTGTTAAATCTTATAAAAATCTTCATAATAAATGAATGAAAATGTATTGAAAATTAATTAACTTTTTTGCTAGGTAATGACTTGAACATTTACTTAGGTTAACAGGTGAGTTAGCGGTTTTACTCCGCGCAGCTAGGCGACACTCGAAAAGGGGTTGGCGCACGAATTTCCAACGCGCCAACCATGGAAGGGCGGGTATAGAAAGGGTTAGGGAAATAACATCAACTCCTCCCCCCCTCTACTCCTCTCATCTCTCTCCCACCTCTCTCTCGGCGTAATATTGCTTTCCTTTGTTGATTTTTTTCTTTTTTGCCGCCAGCTTAGTATCGATCGCGATGTGATGTCGTCGTGCGAATTTTCGGTTATCGGTCTGATCTATGGCTGTAGAGCCACAGTAAGCCTCAGCTCTGTTCTTTTTTTTGTAACGGGGGTTTCAAGACGCTGTCAGGGTTGTCGAAGAACCCTCGCACTTTCCCTGAGCACGGCCGGCCGGACGAGCTGAGCTGCCCTGACAATGGTCATATCTTCGTTTGTGATTTTTTTGATTTTTTTTTGTTGTTAATTTAGTTTACCGCGGACCCACCACACCCCCTAACGTTACATATCAAATCTTCGTTCGTTATCCCATCATCATCGGTGAGTACATTTAACTTACCACCAGTTTTCCGGAACTAACCTTAACCCCACATTTCATCTTTCCTTCCCACCCAAACATTTGGTCCTTCGAGCTGGATCACTTGGTAACCCGATTTCATCCACATCAAAAACCCTTGGCGCCCTCTAGGAGCGTGTTTCCCGCACCATGGGAAATGTATTCGCTCTGGCAGCTCCCTTTCCCAGCCTTCCTATGGCCATTTCTGGTTTACACTGAATATATATTATAAAATACTGAATATATATTTCGTTCATTCAGTCATTGTAAAGCTCTCGAGCTGAACAGAAGTCAAGCTTTAGTAAAAGTTGGTTTAATATTTTTGTTAATACAATTATAAAAAAATTAAAATAAATAAAACAAACAATTCTTGGAAAATGACACAAAAGCTGGCAACCTCAACTTTTTCTTTGAGTGCTTTGGAAGATTTCAATAATAAAAATTTGATATCGAAAACTGTACTAACCATCAAAGACATGGAAGTAAACACAAGCTATCCTATCAAAACTGTACGCCGAGTCAAAACAGAGTTTGGACAACGCATATTAATGGAGCTAGAGGACAACATTGTATTTTTGCCTCAACGCTTCAATAATATAAGTGACGAAACCATTACGGAATTCAGCAACCGTTACTATTATTTGATGAAAATAATAAAGGATCGAAGCGATAACTTTCGCTTGAAGGTGCTTGTGGACTTCCCGCTATCGCAACCATTTTATTATAAAATTTAATAAATATGTATATACTTATGATACAAATTACAAAATAAATAAATAACAAAAAAATATCGCAGTATAAATCATTTCTACTTTTCTTTGCGTAATCCGTCCATTCTATTACAATTGCTTTGTTATGACAATTGTGTTTTGACATATTTCACAACAATGGAGACGCCAAACAAAGATCAAAAAATCGTCGCCAAACGAAGATAGTAAGTTATTTGTAATCTTTTTTAAAACAATGTATTAACTTTGTTAAATTTATTTACAAGATAGAGAAATAAACATAAATTTGAATCCGAGGTGACCGGCACGCCAGCCATATTTTGTGGTGAGCCGACGGATTCAGAACCACTGGATTGCGATGATCCAACGCTTTCAACACCATCCACCACGCCAACATTGGCAAAACCCAAAAAAAAATAAATTGGAGAACAGCATCGTCAGCTTCATTCACAATATGAGGGAGTGCCAAGCATGGCGAGCGAGCAAGCCATCAAGCAAGCACGAGGGCTTCTTAAAACTTCTCGGCGAAAAACTGGACGCTCTCGACGAAGACGAGCAAGACGATATAAAAATTAAAATTTTAAATGATGTACACGAAGCAATTAAACGAAAGCGGTCGAAATAAATATATATTTATTAGAGCGGTCCTTATTTCTTTTTTTTTTCGAATTCGTATGACGGCAAGCGCTAAAACCATTTTATTTGATCCTAAAAATACACAAAAAAAAATTGAGCTTGATTGGACAATTTTTAGCCGTGCCCCCGCCAACATTGACAGTGTTATGTTAAAAAAATTGCTTGTCATACACCATTTACCAAAAGTAGTCAACTTTGGAATTTGCCAAATGTGACACACACTCTCTCTTTTTTTGTGGCGGCCCAGTACTGTGTTGTTGTTGTGTACGTCTGACGAAAATTCGCATAAATAAATCATTTTGTATTGCAACTTTCACACGTGGAGATCGACGAATTTAGTGAAATCGTGAAGTTCAAACAAAAAAATTTAAAAGAATATTGTCCAAAAGATTACATTTAAAAAATTGAACAAATAAATTTTAAAATTAAAAATCCAAAGCGATGACAACCAAAAGATTTCGATCGGATGATGATATTATGTTAATTGGCGTAATTGACCAACAAATTACTGGAGCTAAATTACCAGGAAGAAAACAAGTGCTACAAGTTTTATTTTATAATTTAAGAATAGTTGGTTTAAATTTAAGAGAAAGTTCTAAATTAGTTGTTGCTGAGGTTAGTACGTTTTGGCAAAAAGCATGAATTCCAACACACCATGAAAAACACTGCATTGAGAAGCTGGAAAAATTATACAACGAGTGGAAAGATATTACAAAGCATCATGGTCGAAAAACAGAATGTCAAAACAGGAAAGAAACTGAATTTCAAGATAAATTACATGATTTATTCGATATCGCACATGCAAACGCGATAGAATTAATTAAAATACAAGAAGACAAAGAGTTCTTAAAAAAGCAACGAGAAAAAGGAAGACCATGTTGTATGCTAGGAACGGATAGAATTGTCATGCAGAAAGAAAAGCGAAAGGCAGTCCAGAAAGAACAAGAAAACCAGCGTCGAATAAAAGAAGATGAACGAAAAGAGTTATATGAACAACATACTCAAAGAGGTATACAATTAAGAATTATATCTTTTAAGCAAATCAGAATTATTGTTGTAAAACAGGAATGATTGACATTGATGACGAAAACGATATTGAAGTTGTAGCATCAACATCAGCAGGAAATGCATATCCAGGTATATCAGGTATATCCAGAGGTAAAACAAATTTTTTTACATCAATTCTGCTTTCAACTTTGGATAAATGGAAAATCACTGATGGTGCTGCAGTTCATATCCTAAGTGCAACTGCTGACGCGTTGGGCTATGATATCGAAGATCTTATACTAAATCGTTCATCAATTCGTCGAATGCGTCAGAAACATCGTGCAACAACAGCACAAAACATTGCAGCAAACTTTGATGTAAGTACTGTAATGTGTTTGTGTTTTTCCCTATGCTTCTTTTTTTATGTTTTCAGTATAAATTAAGAAACTTGAGTTTTTTTTCCAGATTCCACGTAGTTTTGTTTTGCATTGGGATGGTACAATGTTACCAGAAACTAGTGGCAGGGAAAAAGTTGATCGCTTGCCAATCATAGTCTCATCTCAAGGTCTCGATAAACTACTTGGCATTCCAAAGTTAAAATCTTCGAGTTGAAAAGAAATATCTGATGCCGTGTTTAATTCAATAAAAGAATATGAAATGCTTGATCGAGTTGAAATTATCTGCTTCGACACAACTGCTCATAATACAGGAGCACAAAACGGTGCTGCTGCTCTGCTTGAAGGAAAACTAGGTCGCGATTTATTATATTTTCCCTGCAGACACCATATTTACGAGTTGTTGATCCGTAAAGTGTTTGAAATTAGAGTGGCTACTTTCAGCCGGTCCAGAAGTGCTAATTTTTAATCGCTTTAGCAAATACTGGAATAATATTGACAAATTAAATTATAAGAGTTGTTTAGAAGATGAACACATTATTACAGTATTGACAGCTGAAGAAAGTGGAACAATTTTAAATTACTGTCTAGATAACTTAAAACAAGCTCATAGCAGACGCGACTACAAAGAATTATTACAATTAGTTGTCAGTTTTCTTGGTGGTACGGTGCCGAATTTTAACACCTTTCGTATACCTGATGCAACTTCTCATGCTCGATGGATGTCAAAATCTATTTATGCACTTAAAATGTATTTGTTTCGTAATGAATTCAATATGACCAAACAAGAGCTAAACGGTATACGTAGTGTGTTGCGTGACGCTCCTTTATAAGTAGAGCTGAAAATAAATAAAGAAATTAAATCCACAATTATTTTTGTTGCGTTCAAAAAAAAAAGTTAACATCCCTGTGGCGTGCCCGGTTCCCTTTGGTTAGCAGTGCAGAATGTCAAATGGATACCTCGTGTAATTCTCTCATTTTACAGCAGTTTTTGGTTTTTGTCACAATGCGTTTATATAGGAATAATATGGTAGGGAAAGTTCCAGACGGTTCGAGTCGGATTTTTACGCGTTGGCGATAGGAGTAGATAAGCGTGCATTTTATCGAAGAAAAGAGGATTGCAAGATCGAACTCCGAAGGAGGCAGACGTGTTTTTTTTTTGTGTGGTGGTGTCACCAGTTAAACGTTAAAATAATAAATTTTTGAGTGTATACATATATATATGTAAGAGCGACAAAAAAGTTCCTTCAACCAGAAGCCACAGATAACAATAGAGAGCCAGGACAAGGAGCTACCTCAACGGGCAGTCGACTCCAATTTTTCCCGATCTCTGGACGGACCTTCTGGGCAATTGACGTTTTAATTCCTCGTCTGCAGTATTGTGGAGCGCTGGATGACTAAGGAAAACAGCTAAGTGAAACCGTTCATTTTTACATATATATACAGCCAGCCTTGTAAAGCGAAAATGCGCAAATGGCGTAGAGCAATTCAGCCTCTCGAGTAGCAGTGAATAAATTCACTAAGCGGGACCGCCGTAGCAACTATTTGGCGGCAGTGATATTTCAATCAAGTGCGATGAAACTGCAAGAGAATCTGGCTTGACGCTGTTCCAAGCCCATCTTAAAGTGAGCCAAAGCATAATTCTGTTCGTGTAGCATCATTTGAATTTTTGTTTTTGCAATCGCTGCGCGAGCCATTTCCACTCTCGCTAGGGTTAAGAATTGTGTTGTGCGGATGCATAAGTAATAGCTATAAAAATAATGTGTTCGAAAACTAGTGTATATCTGCGTGATTGTATTTAGGACAGCTATTGAAAGCTATTTAAGAAACCTTTGTTGTACAATATATATATATATAAACTGTGTTAATTAAATGGATGTAGTCGAAATGAAACACTGAAGCCTTTGATGTGGGGATGGGAGGTCAACGCAGGGAGAAGAAGGAGAAGGAAGAGTGAACATTTTCAAACCATTTCGGTTAGGTGGGATGAAGGTGTCCAAAAATTATTGTTGCCCTCAGCCCGCGCCTGATAGGGTTGAGAACCGCGACCAAACGTTCGCTGAGTAAGCCGTGGTGGAGAAAACCAGGACGGGTAAGCTGAGGAGGCACAACAAGTGTCTGTCTGTTTATAGTTCGTATTTATGTAAAAGCCTGGTTTGGATGCACTAAAGCAATTGAAGCACCAAATCAAGACCTAAATTTAATTAAAAATATTATAGCTTATCCTGAAAGGGATATAGCTCTTGCTTCGCTACAAAAAATAAGCAATCATTTGTGGTATTTGTCGGAAGAAGCAGTCGGTCTTTCATTCTTCGATCCTAATGTAAGTGTTGCAATTAAAAAAAAAATGGTTCAGGCAATTAATGTTAAAGCAAATACAGAAAAATGCAAGCGAATAATAACTAATCCAACAAATATCGACACATTTGCGCAAAAAGATTTAAGCGATTTTGTAAATTCCAATACACACGCGTTCTTTGATCGCTTAGAAATTTCAAAAGAATTTTTGCAAGTCGATCCGTCGGATTGGAATGAAAGATTTGACTACGCTCAGGGATCACAAATTTGTAAAAACTTACCTGTAGTAAATGATGCAGCTGAAAGAGGCGCCAAATTCATTACAGATTAAAATAATAAATTAACCCACAATGAAGAGGAGAAACAATTCCTTTTTCAAGTGGTTAAAAATATAACATGAATTATCCCACTTTTAAAAAGACTTCACTATTAAATTAAAATAATATTAATGTTACTATGAGTATGTAATTAATAAAAATATTTCAGTTTACCCTTACTTTTCAAATAAATGCAAATAAAATAAAAAAATATATTTTTTTTTGCCTTATTTCTCATAATAAAAACAAAAAGGTGCTTGGGGCACGGCTAAAAATTATCCGTAACATATATTCGAGAAAATAAATTTGTCCATATAAATAAGGACCGGTCTAGTATATACAGCAACAGCAGCATTCGTTATTTCTAAAATAATACATATATAACCATTACATTATATATGTATTTTTATTGTTTCAATTTATGTTGATATGTGGTTCTCTGCCTCTTCTGCTGCTCAAGCACCATACAAAGATTTCCAGCTTTTGAAAAAACTGGAAAACTGAATGTGTGGCTTTAGCATTTTTTGATAACAGTGTTTCTGTTGAGTCAAAAAAAGATATGGTGAAGGCATTGAGTCGTGAGACTTTAGATGAAGACGTAAAACGCGCCTCAATTCAAAATTTAAATATTATGCAGGTTATCGAAGGCGGAATGGATCAGTTCATTTCTTCTGAGACAAACAATTTTTTCCTTCGCTTTTAAATCAATACAGCATTTTTGAAAAATGATCCAAGTTTATGGCCTGCGGATAATAATTTTAAAACTGCTCTTCAAATTGTTAATGACATTCAGGTGGTAAACGATACAGCTGAACGAGCGGTGAAATTGATGCAAGACTACAACCCAATGCTCACAAAAGACGAGGAACAAAAACAATATATATTGCAAGTAGTCAAAAACTATCAAAAACTTTCCTATGAGCAGGAAGGAGATTTTATTACAAAACTTTTTATAATTACACCATTTAGTAAAACAAATATTCACCAGGCAAAGAATGCGAATATATGTGAAAACTTCGCTGTTACTTTTTAATTTGGTTTTTTCTGCATTAAATATTAATGTTAAAGAAAACTAATATAGAGCAACATTGTTCATCAGATATAGCCCTAGAATATTTGTGAATAAAGTTTTTTTCTAAAATAAATATTACTGAAGTTATGAACAATTAAAGCCAGCCATAGTGAGAAAAATAGCATTTTTAGCAAACTTTGCAAGCTCAAGGCAAGCCCAATAATTATGCAAACGATCTAAAATTTTTTATATATAATTTTTTTCTAATTTCGAATCAATCTAAGTGGTTTGCCAAGTGAAAATACGAACAAAAAAATTGACCATATAACTTGCGGCCACACTAGTGTCCCACCATAGCACCGGTATTAATAACCGCGAATAGCTAAGCTTTTGAATTTGAACCGAAGAACCGTGGACTACAAATTTAAAAAATATCAAGCTATTGGCAGTTTAAGCAACAGAAAGCGACAACAGCTAAGCTAAGCGCTAAGCTAAGCTAAGTAGCTAAGTTTGGATATGAGCCCATTTCTTCAACAATGCTACTGAACAAGTTTGAGAAAATAAAGTTCTCATTACATTTTAATAACAATGATCTTCACAAAACCTGTAGGTCATCCAGAACATGACAGGCTTTATAAAATCCGCCCTGTTATCAAGCATCTCAATGAGAGATTTACTACAGTGCCAATGAATCAAAGACTTTCTGTAGATGAACAGATGTGTTCTACCAAAATAGGGCATTTTTTAAAACAGTATCTGCCTAAGAAACCCCATAAATGGGGCTTTAAATTATATGTTTTCTGTGATTTGATGGGATATGCCGACAAATTTGAGTTGTATTCTGGACAAGAGAATATAGAGAAACAACAAGAAATTTGGAGTTCGTTTGATTCGAGGCGAGCCAAGAAAGCAAAACCACATCATATACTTTCATAAATTTTATACTTCTTTGCCATTGGTAGTTTTTTAGCTAAATCAGGAATTCACATAGTGGGAACTGTGTAACAAAACAGGATATTAAATAATAAACTTCCAGAGAAGAAAAATTTCATGAAAAAAATCTGTGGCCAGAGGTAGTTTTGCGGAAAGAGTGCCTGTGTATAATGGTATAGATTTGAGTTGTGTGGCTTGGAAAGATAACAAGATTGTAACCCTGTTATCTTCTTATTCTGGAGCATTGCATGTAACTGAAGTTAATAGATTTGACAGTATAACAAAAGCATAATTTATAATTTAAATAATTATTAAAATTACTACGAAATGGCAAACAACGGAGAAATAGTTTTAACTATTTTTGGCAGATTTGAAGGAGCCAGCCACTTTTTCGCAAATAATTTCAAAATTGGCTGACCAATTGGGAGCACCTAAGAATGAGTTTAAAGAATCCTTGGAAAATACTCTAGCGGGAGGCCTACATTATGGCTTCATTGGCAAAAAGAACCGCAAATACTTCATTCCTGAATGCTCCCGTTAAAACCGTGACGGGTCTTCAAGTACGTTCGAAGTTACGTCACCATTAAGTTGGTGGTACAGGCACAGTTGAGCTAGGCTCCTGACTTACGCTCATCCTGGCTCTGAACACTGACTCTCATAAGGAGCAGTATCAACCCTTGCGTGGCCTCCCTGCGTTGCATAGATAACCACGGAGACTTGAGAGAGCGACTGTACAACGAGCGGAGATAGCGGCTTGAAGCGGGGACCCTTATAGAATGAACGCAACAAAAAAAATTAACGAGAGTGAAGGAGAAAATGCGACACCACTGGGACAAAATACGTGACCTATTTGGATGCCAACAACTTGTACGGTTGGCCAATATTTACATATTTATTTTAATATTTAAGTAATTCAAATTGTAAAAAGCTGATAAGAGACTTAACCAACAAGACTCGCTATGTAACTCATTATACAAATCTTCAGCAATTTATCAAAAATGGTATGTTATTGAAGAGACCAATAGAAGGCCAGGCGCTGCTCCATGCATGGCGCCATACATGCAAAAGATAGAAGAAATGGGTACGTCAAAACGAATTAGAATTCCGAAAAAAGTGAATCGACAGGTGTTAAAAGCATTGCATTGTTTGAGACAAGGTGACTTCGCAAATGAAGTCCCAGTTGGGCAGATTTGCCAGTTGGTTCAGTATCAAATGCGTAATTTGGTTGCAATTGAAAATATTAAACGGCTTATAAAAACGTCTCTTAAAAAGTTAACCAAGGTAGGAATCATAGAACAAAGAGCTGTTCGGCAAGCAGCTAATAATAACGAACGCCCACACGCTGGATTCAGTAAAAAGCTGACAAGAGACTTAACCAACAAGAGTCGCTATGTAACTTATTATACAAATCTTCAGCAATTTATCAAAAATGGTATGTTATTGAAGAGACCAATAGAACGCCAGGCGCTGCTCCATGCTTGGCGCCATACATGAAAAAGATGGAAGAAATGGGTACGTCAAAACGAATTAGAATTCCGAAAAAAGTGAATCGACAGGTGTTAAAAGCATTGCATTGTTTGAGACAAGGTGACTTCGCAAATGAAGTCCCAGTTGGGCAGATTTGCCAGTTGGTTCAGTATCAAATGCGTAATTTGGTTGTAATTGAAAATATTAAACGGCTTATAAAAACGTCTCTTAAAAAGTTAACCAAGGTAGGAATCATAGAACAAAGAGCTGTTCGGCAAGCAGCTAATAATAACGAACGCCCACACGCTGGATTCAGTAAAAAGCTGACAAGAGACTTAACCAACAAGAGTCGCTATGTAACTTATTATACAAATCTTCAGCAATTTATCAAAAATGGTATGTTATTGAAGAGACCAATAGAACGCCAGGCGCTGCTCCATGCATGGCGCCATACATGAAAAAGATGGAAGAAATGGGTACGTCAAAACGAATTAGAATTCCGAAAAAAGTGAATCGAAGTGAAAAGTGAATGAAAAGTGAAGTGATAGGTGTTAAAAGCATTGCATTGTTTGAGACAAGGTGACTTCGCAAATGAAGTCCCAGTTGGGCAGATTTGCCAGTTGGTTCAGTATCAAATGCGTGATTTGGTTGCAATTGAAAATATTAAACGGCTAACAAAACCAATTAGAGTTAATTAAATTAATTAGAATTTAATGACGTTTTGTAGGAATTTTTTCGAAAGGAGGGAAGAAGAAAACGAAGAAGACAATTTTATATAAAAAGTAACAAAATTTCGGACAATTCAGCTTCTGATATCACTCAGTCATCACACGACCACCGAAAATTAAAACAAAAAAAAAATATTCAATATAAAGTGAAATAGTAAAAGTGAAGCAAATTAAAATTGTGAAAGAAGACAATACTTAAAAAGTTAAAGAATATACAAGCAGGAAATTTCAATAGGTAAGTATAATCACATCTAAGTTCTTTTTTTTTTTCATAGTTTGTCTAGTTTCAAATTCCTTTGTTTTGTGTTTCGTTTTTTAATTTAGTTTCTACATACATTTAAACAACATTTGCTTTGCTCATTTTAACCACCAAATAAAAGTTTCAAAATGAATTTCATCTGTGAAAAGTGTTCGACAACCTTCACTGCAAAGCGC
The DNA here is from genome assembly GCA_937620795.1 of Thecophora atra. Lineage (NCBI taxonomy): Eukaryota > Metazoa > Arthropoda > Insecta > Diptera > Conopidae > Thecophora > Thecophora atra. The sequence goes on along the minus strand of OW569397.1, from coordinate 5,468,426 downwards.
AATTTATTGAGGCATATTAAAACAAAGCACATGAACAAATTGTTCAAATGTGACGAGTGCCAACAAGAATTCGGCAGAAATTATAAATTGGTGGAACACAAAAAGCCAGTGCATGCAAATGGGCAAGTTGGCCCTTCAGCTGTCCTGAAAAACTTACAAAGCAGCTCTTCTTATAGCAAAGAATGCAAAACAAACGTTGAAATAAAAAATTGGGCATTTCATATAAGAACCAATAAACACAAAAAGAATTGCTACGTATCTACTCCTAACAGCAACATTAAATATATAAGGTCCGCCTTCAATAAAAGCATCTTTTATTTATGAAAACAAAGATGAAGGTTTGCTAATACCCGAAGAATTCTTTCTGAGAAGTGAGGTTGACATTGTGCAGGAACTAAAAAAATTGCTTAGCTAAACACATGTCGTTGAAATTTAATATTGAGCTCTTCTGCGAATATGTAAAAATTACCTCAGATGATGATATGATCGTGGAATTAAAAGCATTCCAAATGAGAATGCAAATACTTCAGCTGGAGCAACAAATAGTGCCACTTCTCAGGGAAAATTTTGAGGTTTTTAGTACAAAATTGAGCGAATTTCAGGAGAGAGAAAGTGGGTGGACCTTGGCGAAAATCTGCCATCTTGAAATAAACATAAATCCGTACCGGCCAATAAGAGGTTCATCATTGCCTCTACCAAATGTGGACTCTCATCGCTGCTGTGTGTCCGAAGGCATTTAATCCTCAAAGACCGCAAGTTTACAACATTCCCAATATTGCGGATAACATCATCAGTCTATCAAATGGAATCGTTTTAAATTTTGAGTGCTTAACATTCCCTCTAACTTTGAAAGATATTAAGCAGTTTGAAAAAAACAACAGAGACATAAGCGTCAATGTATTTGGATTTGATGAAGAAGTTAATGCTCTAATTGGGCTATACTACAGCACAAAAATGGAAAAAGACATCATGTCAACATGCTTCTTATCCAGGACTTGGAACTTTCGCATTATGTAGGGATTAAATGTACTTCAAGGTAAGATATAAATATTTTACAATTCGATTTTCCAATTTATATTTTATTTTTTACCAACAGTTAATTATATGAGTTATTGAAATAAATATATTACTTAATATTATTTTGTCCAATTTTTAAAATTGATCTATTTGGTCTTTTTAATAGACTTGTACGCTCGCAAGTTACACGTTACGAGCACGCAGCGCATTTCTGCAATGGGTGCCTACAATACTCAGGCAATTCTGATATCATGCAGCATCGCCACATATGTACAAAGACTGTGACGGTGATGCCGGACGAGGAGCACAGTAGGATAGTTTTTAAAAATTATGAGCGAAAATTAGACGTTCCATTCGTTATCTACGCTGATTTCGAGTGTATACTCAGTAGTGTAGATGACAGTGGTAAAAATAAGTTAGTCAATAAGCACATACCGGTAGCGTTTAGCTTGTAGTGTAACCACAGTCTCGCATACTGTAGCATAACTAAAGTAAAGACCATCTCACATGTACACCCTGCTGATCGTGAAGTACATTGAGTGGAACACAGCATACGCTGCACTTATTTCCACTCAATGCATTTCCCCAAGCGATCAATACGTAGCCAATAAGAATATGCTAGGTTGACATAAATAATAATTGTAAGTAGAGTAAGAAGGAAAGAAAGCAAAGAGTGTCGTCCACTTTCCATTTCTTTAAGTTAGGTGTAAGCCATATAGATATATTTACATAATAAGCTACAATGTATAAATTTTTGTATAAAAAGGGCAAACTAGCCAAATAAAAATTAATTATTCATTGACAAAACAACAAGGAGGTTGCTTCATTTGAAACGTAAGTTTGGCCTGGTGGCCATCACCAAATATATTTTATATTTCATAGGTTGGTTCACTTACGAACAAAGTTTGGCCTAAAGGCCATCACCATGTTCTTAGAACATATTTAGCGTGGTTCGCTGTAACGAAAATAAAACCAAATTCACAAGCGCGGCCTGGCGGCCAGCCTATGTCGGCTTGCCTAGCTGGAAAATAAGTCACTATTTTTTTAACACATCTATCTTTTTTTCCCTCTCATACACTAAACACACCACATGGCGATCCTGCAATCTTCAATAGATGACACAAGAATCTATCGACGCGATTTTTGCCAAATGGGAGCAACACCTCAATAGCGACGTGCTCTCATTAGACGGCGAATACGTACCACAGGCGGTATGCGAACCCATTCAAGAAGCACCAACATATACGCCACAACCGAAGAGAACTGGACCAAGGCCAATCTCTATAGAAGAGACGGCAAAAGAAAACTGCAAACATAACAACAACAATACCAGATCAACCTCTGAAAAGAAGCAGACCCGCAAACGCGTAAGAGATCGGAAAGAAATAGCAGAACTGCATAGGTTGGCTACACTATGCACTGACAAACTGCAGAAGAAACTGTTTTTAAATAAAATTAAAATAATAAAAATCACAGCGAAAAACGAAAGAAAGCAGAAACGTGCATAAAACAACATTATGGGCCAAGTTCAATCGAAGATAAACCAGCTGAACGGAACAGTGCACGAACTCAAGCTACCACCGATCCCTGACTACATATTAGCAGTTTTAGTTATGCTACTTGTAATAGCAATAGTTTTATTAGTGAATAAGTACATTAAAAAGTATATAAACAAACACAAGAATATAGTTTCCTTTACACTTGTTTAAGCATAAGAATACATAAAATGTAAAAATTATAAATAAAATGTAAAATAAGAAAATAATGTATATCAAATAAAATAGCATGTCATTATTGTTAGAAGAATTACAAAGAATTTTAACAAATCTTAAAAAGACACCCAATAGAAACTATTCAATTAGCACAATAAAAACAAAATTAATTACAATAAAAGACCTAAAAAACCGATTTCACGATCTTATGGACGAGGACGCAGAACAGCTTCCACTAACTTTAGAATTCAATAAAATATACAGAAAAGTAAAAGAAATACTAGAAAATAAGTAATTTTAACACATCTATCTTTTTTTCCCTCTCATACACTAAACACACCACAAGCTATAATATAAATTGTAGTTTTAATGATAGGTTTAGGAAATTCGTTATATATTCGGGGGAGGATGCCCCTAAAAAATTTGTAGAATACATAGTTAGGGATATTTTAGGTATTTATAATAATCATTTAAGTGTAAATATACCTATGGCCCCCTTAACAACCGAGCAGTCAAGACATCAATTCGAAAGCAAAACTTGCCACATTTGTAGGAAAGAACTAGGTGCAGATAGAGTGGCACACCATTGTCCCCTTACTTGCAAGTATAGAGGTCCAGCACACAATAGCTGCAATCTACAACACCAAATTGCCAATTTCATCCCAATATTCTTTCATAATTTTTCCGGGTATGACGCTCACTTGTTCATGAAAGAACTTAACCTCATTGAAGGTTGTTCACGCCAAAAACCCTGGCGCCCTCTAGGAGCGAGTGTGTTTCCCGCACCCGTGGAAATGCATTCGCTCTGGCAGCACTACCCCTTTCCCGGCCTTCCCATGGCCATCTTTTTTAACTCCAGGTTTTTTTGGACTTCCGGCACATCTTGTGATATTTTTTCAACATCTTCAACCATTAACTTGACATCGTGCGCAACAATAATCATCCAACAAAATTATCAACAATCAACGATCATAATCGAACCGTCACCAACCAATCGGTGACAAACCCTCATCCACGGTCAACCATCGTACCAAGTCATCGATCATCGAAACCGTAACCCACCAACCACCATCGTATCATCAGCTTGACTACGCAGGCGCTCTCTGCCACCGCAATCATCACCACCCATCATCGACCATCCACGATCGCAACAGAATCATCTCATCCAGCATCTCGCTACCACCTCGACCAAACGGTGAGTCTATTTCTTTTTAGTTGAGAGTTCTCAAAACTAACCTCAAACCCCATCTCATCTTTTTCTTTTCTCCCACCCCAACAAAGGTAAAATAAATGTTATACCTCTGAACAAGGAGTTGTACGTATCCCTTTCAAAACATATCCAAGTAAACGAAAAGAAAACAATAGAATTACGGTTTTTAGATTCATTTCGATTTATGGCCGCAAGTTTAGATGATCTAGCTCAAAACTTATCAATATCTAACATTGAAATAGTTTGCAAAACGTATCCAGTGAATGATGAGTTTAACCTTTTAACCGGAAAATGTGTATTTTCCTACGAATACATAAATTCGACTAATCGACTTAACGAAACCTCCCTTCTTTCTCTGGATAAATTTTACAGTCGTTTGACAATAAAGACTTGCTCCAATGAAGGATAAGAGCATGCAGTTGCCGCGTTTTTGCACGGACTTGCTTTGTAGTGAAGGACGATTCTCAGGCTACATAATATATAAATTTTTGGGAAATATATGGTTGGTTGTATTCATAAATCAGATAACAGTGTAAATTTATAACAGAGCTCTTGACAAATATTGAATATGCCAAACACAAATGTAGCGTTTTGCAACGGATTTGCTTTGCAGTGAAAGACGATTCTCAGGCTACATAATATATAAATTTCTTGGCAATACATGGTTTGGTGTTTTCATAAATCGGATAACAGTGTAAATTTATAACAGAGCTCTTGACTAATATTGAAAATGCCAAACACAAATGTAGCGATTTACTACGGACTTGCTTTGCAGTAAAAGAAGATCCTCAAGCTACATAATATATAAATTTCTTGGCAAACATATCAATGTCAAAACTTTAAGACTACATGCTTCTCTATCTCAAAACAGATGTTCTTATTTGAAAAATATTAATTTCGCGAATTAAGAAGTTTTGAGATTGCGACATCCGAATAACTGACCCACCTCAGTGCCGTCAAGAGACGACGCCGAAGTTAATGTGTAATAGTAAGATTGATTTAAAAACAGAAGTGTAGTAGATTTTAAAGTGACCGGTGCTCGGTCAAAGATATAATAAAACAGACTTTTGATTAAATAACAACGCAAGTCTTTTCATAAGTAACGGACACCCCCATTCTCAACAGGCTGTTATCCACTACTCGGGAGACACAACACTCTTAGGAAAACTTGCAGTCCCAAATGTTTACCGAAATACAATGAAAAAAGTACTGGTGCAAAAGTATGTCTGCAAAAACAAAAATTTGCCTTCACTGCGAGAAAAAATGTGTTCATGAATTTGGTGAATGTAAAGAACTCCGTAGAGTCATAGACAATGCTTGTTTAGAAAATATTACCAACTTGAATTTCAGCACGTAACCACCGATTCACTGATCTCACTAACAAGACTTCTTATGTAATACATTATAAGAATTACGACAATACGTGAAGAATGGTTTACATATAAGAAAAATTCATAGCCTTTTAAAGTATAAGCAGTCTTGTTGGTTAAAACAGTACATTGATTTAAAACTCATTACAGAACCTTAGCTAAAAGCTTTTTAGAAAACAACCTTTTTAAATTACCTTATAAGGTGGTGTATGGAAAGACCATTGAAATACTTTTGAAAAAAACTAAACGTAGATAAGATAAAAAACGTGAAAATCGTTAATGGATGGCAGATTAAAGGAAGACGTTTAGGAGCTAGAGATCTTGTAGCAAAACCAAATTTTCATAGCATATCGCGTTTAACAGCAAGTCTCACTTTAATTAAATTATGAATTCGGTGTGAAGATTTTTATAATGATATTCGTGACAATATCGACCGAGAAATTTGACACATCTTAGTATTGCATGTATGTGTCAAATTAACTTCCAAATCCTTTCCATATACAACAGCAAAATAGTAAAGTACTTGGTATGATTAAAAATGAAAATAAAGGAAGAATTATAGAATTTATAAGGACTACGCTCGAAAATGTATACGATTGGCTGTAAAGAGGTTAAAGAAGCTAAAGTTGCCAAGGGTACGGTTTTAAGTAAGTTAACTGTAAGCGATTATAGGGACCGCCTATTTAATAATATTATATAGCGAGACCTGTATATTTCGATCTAAGCTCCATCAAGTATACACTCAACATATTCATAAGCTAGCTGAGTTATGTACATGATAAGCGCTTCATTAAATCTGATGAAGCACTGCATTGAAGCTGGAATCAGGCAAAAAACTTTAAGCGGTCAGCTCAATACGTTCCTCTTATAGCGGTTGGCTATAATATGGGCTGAAAAACAGATTCAATGCGAGCGTTCAGGATGCATAAGTGTTTCACAAACGCTTTGTGCAAAATGCGTCGTGGCATTATGTTACAACAAGCAAAAGAATTACTTTAAAATATTTGATACACCATGAATTAAAGTAAGCCATTAAGACCATAATTAACATTATTAGAATGAAGAAGGCAAAATGATAATAAAAATAAATAATTGTTTTTTTTTTGTAATTACGATTTGTAATTATATATGTGTTCACGCCAAAACCCTTGGCGCCCTCTATGAGCGAGTGTGTTTCCCGCACCCGTGGAAATGCACTCGCTCTGGCAGCACTGCCCCTTTCCCGGCCTTCCCATGGCCGTGTTTTTTGGTTTTTCTTGCAGTTTTGCTGACAGAAGACTTCCGGTTTGGAAAAACCTTCTTCCCTTTTTGGACGTCGTAGCAGCCACACCATATTTTCCATTCGTTCGCTTCTTTTTGTTTGAAAACCCGAAAGACACTAATCGCGAGTTCAGCTAACGAAAAAATCGAATCCTCGATCAACCACATCACCACAGTTTTTCATCCACTTTTTCAACATCAAAATCGACCAACTCACAATCGTCAACATCACCATTGTTCATACGCATCCGACCGCCTCACAATCGTCGCCATCAACATTAATTATCCGCATTCACCAATCCACCATCAATCAGTACCATCGCCCAGCTACTCAGCATTCACGAGCATCTCAAACACCACCGGTGAGTCGAGTTTCTTTCACTAAAACTAAACTTAACCCCAACCCCATCACTTGATTTTCCTTTATCTCAACCCAACATTTTGGTCCTAATCGAGCCGGATTACTAGGTAATCCGACGTAATCTAACCCATCCCATCATATTTTACATAAATATAACCATTTTTTATAAATATACACCATATTTCACACATATTATTCACAACACATATATATACATTATACATAACCATAATTTTGTGCGTGCTCCACCCCATTTGGTGTTTTCGGTTCGGCGTCGCGGCCGCGTTATTCTTTTCAAACGTTGCTCCGCAAAGCAACAGGTGAGCTGCAACAGCTCATACATTAAAGTCGCGGAGTATTCCACCCCGGAATACTCAGGTCGTCAGAAAAAGTGCAAAAGTGGTGTGCGCGTGCGAATTTGGTATTCACTACGGACGATCGTGACGTCTCGAGTCACCCGCGACTCACTCGCTGAGACGAACGTTCGTCTCGTTACGTCCCACGAACGCCGTACGACACCGCCACCCAGTGCCAAAGCAAAATAGTAAAACAAATACAACAACAACAACAAAATAAAACAACAACAACAACATCCACAACAACAACAACAATAGTAATTACAACGCACTGCTGTACATTTGTGTAATAAAATAAAAATAAATATTTCCCAAACATTTCTTTTTGTTTTACTTATTTCTTTATCTAGGTATTGTACAGTGCCGGCGATAATAAAATTACCGAAAATAAATAAAGTTTTTTTTAAAAAAAAAAAAAAATATATATACACTTGTGTTTTATTGGCAACCTGCCGTTTAGTGCACCGCTCCCAGGTGACACTGCTCATCCACCGCGCCGCGTCCGAATCCCTACGAGCGACTCAGCAACGACATCGCGATTTATCCAAATCTCAAAATATTTCGCGAATTATTTTCGATTTAACTTCCAATTAATATCTCCGCGATTAAATTGAATTCAATTAACTCGATTTATTTCAAAATCAATCTCATTTCCGATTTAATTTGAATTAACGCATTTAGTTTCTCCGCGTGTGAATTAATTTAAATTAAATTAATCAAAGTTAATTTCCGATTTACTTTGAATAAACGCAGCTAATTTCTCCGCGCGTGAATTAAATTGAATTAAATTAATGCGGATTATTTGCATTCATCACCGATTAACGCGATTTCTCAGCGCGATTACATTAAATTAATTGAACTCATTCACGACGATTTATTTTAAAAATAATTCCGATTAACCCGGTTGACTACTAACCTCTATCAACACGGTTATCGTCAACTTAATTCGAATCAACGCGACTTAACTCTCAAATACCGCGTTTACATTTGAGATATTTTCAAAGCAACTTAATTAACCTCTAATTAAGTTGACTTCTCGGCTCTCGCGATTCGCTTAAGCTTCATCCACTGAAGCCGAGATTTGCACCCACACCCACACCCCGTGAGTGTCCGCATGCCGTTGCTGAAACCCGTCGATCCATTGGGCGATAACACCTCGACACCCCGCTCGAGTTCTCAGTTGCCGTCTACCCCAAAACCAACCAACCACCCAATCGCCATGGACCCACTCACCAAGTTCATGAATGTCTGCGAGACCTTAGAGGATTTCGCTCGCGAACTCGATGCATCCCCTGACACGGACCACTCTGAATTCACACTCCACACCTATATGGAGGAACTCAAGGCAGTATGGATGGATCTGAAGAACGCCTTCAATGACGCCTTGGAATTTCTGGTGGCCAAAGCTTCACCTCTCGACAACTCTGACACCACCTCTAGCGAGATCATCGTTGCCCGCTCCAAGCAACAACGATACTTCAAGCTCTACGTACGGCTCACTGTAAAGATTCAGGAGCAGCTGCACCTCAACGCAGCAAGCACATCTCGAACTACGAACACTGGCCTTGAGGCATCACACCGCGCGGATGAGGCTACCCACTCGGGATATAACATCAGTTTGCCACCGTGTGACACTGATGTCTTCAAAGGAGACTATGAGTCATGGCCAGCGTTCCGTGACATGTTCTCCGCGCTCTATATTCGGAACAATCGACTTTCGCCCGTCGAAAAGTTGTTCCACCTAAACCAAAAAACTCGCGGTGAAGCCAAGGAGATTGTTCAAAAGTCTCCTCTCGTAGACAGTGGTTTCGCTCAAGCGTGGCGAAACCTGACAGATCGCTTCGAGAATAAGCGAATCCTCGTCAATTCTCATCTTCGCACGCTCTTTAATCTAACTCCCGTTACTCACGAGTCAGGCGCCGCGATCAAACGCCTGCAACGTGAAATCAACAACACTCTCGGGGCTCTCGACCTGCTTGACATCGATGTCAACAGTTGGGATGCGATAATAGTACATCTCTGTTCATCGCGACTACCCGAAACCACCCTTTCTCTGTGGGAACGCTCCATCACACAGAAACGCGAAATTCCTTCGTGGAAAGAAATGGATGAGTTTCTGACGTCGCATTTCCAGACGTTAGAAACTGTTGACGACCTCCGAAAATCCGCACCAACACCCAAGAGGGTGACGGGCAGTACAGCTCGTAATGCCGCCCCACCTAAGCCTGTGAACACCTTCCAGGCAAACATGATCGCGGTCAACTGCCCCCTATGCAGTGACCCGTCTCACCCCATACGCCGTTGTTCACGCTTTCTGGCGATGCAGCCAGACAAGCGATGGACAACAATAAGCAACCTTAAGTTCTGCACGAATTGTCTAGCACATTCGCATCAGCTTAAGGATTGCAAGAGTGCTTTCACTTGCATGTCGTGCACCAAACGACATCATACACTCTTGCATCGCGAGGTGGCTACCACGACGTCTTCGCTAACCCATGCGAACACTCAACCCTCCACCTCACGCCCTCAACACCAACCACACCGCGGCATCCACACGAGCAACCCTTCCCGACACCCTCCAGCGCCCTCTCGCGCTACACCACCTCCTCCTCAATATCAAATACAGTCCACTGCAACCCCTCCCACGTCAAACGTACTAACTTGCTTCACCTCGCGTCCAAAGCAAGTGCTTCTCGCTACGGCTATGGTGAATATCCGCCACCGCGATGAACTGTACCCCGCTCGTGCGCTTATCGATCCTGGATCGGAAGCCACTTTCCTCACTGAACGGGTTCAGCAACGCTTGCGTCTTCCCACCAAAATCATTCAAGCACAAATTGCCAGCGTGAATGAAACTGTCACTGCTCATGTCAGCAAACAGTGCAAATTCACACTGGATTCCCCCAAAGACCCCCATCTACGCATTGAAGCCACGGCTTTAGTGCTGCCGAAACTCACCGGCAACCTACCAGTCTGTTCGCTCGATCGAACGCTCTTCGATTCAATGCCTGACCTGGCACTGGCAGACGAACAGTTTTACCAAAGCGATCAGATCGACATCCTGATCGGAGCTGATCTATACCCCTTAATCCTCCTTGATGGCATTAAGCGAAATTTCTTGGGCTCTCTCATAGCCCAAGAAACCATCTTCGGTTGGATCATTACCGGTCCAATCCCACACAAATCCACACACCCCGTGGTAACCACTAGAGTCTCGTTCTTCAACGAAGTCTCTATGGATCAGCAACTCTCCCGCTTCTGGGAGATCGAGGAGGTTCCGCAGAAACCTGCGCTCACACCCACCGAGACCTTCTGCGAGAACCTGTACGCCGCCACCACCCAACGGCGTACCGACGGACGCTACGTCGTCCGCCTCCCCTTCAAAGAAGGTTTCCCTTCGCAACTTCAGCTTGGTCGTTCGCGAGAAATCGCTCTCAAGCAATTCTTGCGCAACGAATCCCGCCTCTTGAAAACACCCGACTTCAAGAGTACCTACGACAACGTGATTCGAGAGTACTCCGAACTCGATCATATGTCCAAGGTCACCCCGACAGAAACATTTCCTACACCTGGAAATTACTACCTCCCTCACCACGCGGTTCTGAAACCGGAAAGCAGCTCCACCAAGGTGCGAGTTGTTTTCAACGCCTCTTGTCCAACCTCCAATGGCCTGAGCCTCAATGACGCCCTCTACACCGGGCCGCCGCTCCAGTCGGATCTAACATTCCTCCTACTTCGTTGGCGTTTGTACCGATACGTCTTCAATGGCGACATTGAGAAAATGTACCGCCAAATCCTGGTTCACCCCGAACAATCGCGCTACCAGCGAATCCTCTTTCGGAACTCCCCCTCCGAAGAGGTACAAGATTTCGAACTTCGCACCGTGACGTTTGGCGTTAACTGTGCTCCATACCTCGCGATTCGTACTCTTCAACAGCTTGCTCAAGATGTTGAAAAGACACTTCCTCTCGCCTCATCAGCTCTGAAGTCCAGCATGTACGTGGATGACGCCTTATGCGGATCCCATGAGCTCGATTCGGCTATACGAATGCGCCATGAGCTGGTCGCCGCCCTCCAATCGGCAGCCTTCACTATGCGGAAATGGACTGCCAACCACGCTAGCTTGTTGAGTGGCATCCCTTCGCAAGATCTTCTTAACTCGGACTTCCTCGAGCTCGAAGACGCCAGTTCAGCGAAAACCCTCGGCATCAGATGGAATGCAAGCACCGACTGCTTCAATCTCGATGCCAAACTCACCGAAATCTTACCCTCGTATACCAAACGAGAAATGTTGTCGCTCATCGCGAAACTCTTCGATCCGGCCGGCTGGCTGGCACCTGTCATTGTTGTTGCAAAATCCCTCATGCAACAGGTGTGGCTTGACGGTACTGGTTGGGACGAACCGCTTAATCACCACACCCTTCAAAGGTGGCTCAAATTCGTCCAATGCTATCATCAGATCGCTCTGTTGAAAATTCCGCGTTGGACACACTACACGCCAGCCAGTGCTCTCGAGATCCATGCGTTTTCAGACGCCTCAGAGCTGGCATATGCAGGTGCCGTGTATCTACGCACTTGCACCCCCACTCACACCCATACCTCCCTCCTCTACGCGAAAACCAGAGTTGCTCCGATCAAGACGCTATCCATACCGCGTCTTGAGCTCTGTGGCGCAGCCCTGCTGGCAGATATGCTTAACGCATTGCTGCCGCAACTCAATCTGCCACAATACAAATTGTATTGCTGGACGGATTCCACCATTGTGCTGGCATGGCTAAAACGCCCTCCATGCACCTGGACCACATTTGTGGCCAACCGTGTCACCAAAATAATAGAAATAGCGGATGCCACCCATTGGTTCCACGTCGAGTCACAGCATAACCCAGCTGACTTGGCCAGTCGTGGCATGTTCCCGCTCGAGTTACGCGACACCAAACTCTGGTGGCACGGTCCTGATTGGCTCCAAAAGAACGAGCGATTTTGGCCTCACTCTGACCTTCATCAATCGGCCGAGACTGATTTGGAGGCCAAGCCCATCAAGGCGCACGTTGCTCGCTTACCCCCGTACGAAGACGTTCTAGAAAGATTCTCTTCTCTCCCTAGAGCGCTTCGCGTGATCGCGTACATCTTCCGATTTCACGACCACACCCACCCTCAGAAACGCACCCAGTTTCTACGAACCGACCCAACCATCTACCCCGACGAAATCCGATTCGTCACAGCGCGGCTGATCGCCCTATCCCAACGGCATCAGTTCTCGAACGAATACCGCTGTCTCGAGAGGAAGACGACCCTCGAACCAAAGAGCTCGATCCTCTCGCTCAATCCATTCCTCTCCGAAGATGGATTGCTCCGCGTGGGTGGGCGCTTATCATCATGCCCCTCTATGGCATATGATGAACGTCACCCCATCATCCTCCCCTACAATTGCCAATACTCCCGGCTTCTGATCCGCTTCATGCATGACATCACATTGCATGGAGGCAACTCACTCATGTTGCGATTGCTAAGGACGCAATTTTGGATTCCCAAAGCCAAGAATCTGATAAAAACCACGATTCACAGCTGCAAACCATGTGTACTGCAGAAAAAGCAGACACAAACGCAAATCATGGCTGCTCTACCCCCTGAGCGGACCCAGATCTCGCGCCCCTTTGCTGCCACCGGCCTCGACTTCGCGGGACCGTTTGACATCAAGAACTACACTGGACGCGCTTGCCTCATCACCAAGGGGTATGTATGCGTCTTCGTCTGCTTCGCGACGAAGGCCATACATCTAGAGGCCGTCAGTGACCTCTCAACACCGGCATTCCTCGCCGCCTTCAACCGATTCGCCGCCCGGAGAGGATGCCCCAAGGACGTCTACTCGGACAACGGGAAGAACTTCGTGGGAGCATCCAGGTCCTTGGCTAAGGAATGGACGGACTTCGTCAACCGTTCGAAGAACACCATCATCAACCAATGGGCTCACCACCAGCTGCAATGGCATTTCATTCCCGCCGCTGCACCGTATATGGGAGGACTCTGGGAAGCTGGCGTAAAAAGCTTCAAACTTCACTTCCGAAAGTTTGTGGGCGATCAGCGCTTCACCTTCGAAGAATTCTCCACAATTCTCGCCAAGGTGGAAGCATGCCTCAACTCGAGGCCCCTCAGCAGCATGTCAGAAAACCCATCTGACCTGCAACCGCTGACCCCCGGTCACTTCCTTATTGGAGGGCCGATTCTAACACCCGCAGAACCCGAACTGCTCGCGTCACCGATGAAAATTGTTAATAGATGGCAAAAGCTCAAAGCCATCTATCAACAATTCTGCAATCGGTGGAAAAATGAGTATCTTTCCGAGCTCCAACGGCGGAGCAAATGGAAAACCCCGCAACCTGATCTCCAGGTGAACGATCTCGTCGTTTTGCGTGATGACAATCTACCTCCCACTCAGTGGAGATTAGGCCGCGTCTCGCGCACGTATCCCGGTTCCGACTCTCGAATTCGCGTCGCCGACGTCCGAACCGAAAAAGGACACATCACCCGTCCGATCACCAAACTAATCCTCCTCCCCGCACCCTCATGACTCTCAGTCCAACCATATATTTCCCATCTCTTTTCAGATCAACGCAACATGAACCCCTCCAGCCCATCCAACGCATCGCCCAAACAACAGCCCGGCGAAACCTATCGCAGCTTTCTGCTGCGCACCGGGATCTACGACGACAAGTCGTGGTCCAACTTCGAGGTCCAGATTTCTCCGCGCCTCTCAACTTGCTCCACCGTCCCGACTGCTGATGAGCTCGATCTGCTCGACGAGCTCCTCGACGTGCAGCGCCCGGCTCAAGCTCCGATGGCGGTGCTGGACCTATCGGTCACCCCATCGCCGGCTCCCTCTGTTCGGTCCAGCGACGAACCCACCGCCACCACCTCGGCGAATGTGACGTCCGCCTCGGAGGCGCTCGACGTCGAAATGGCGGACGCACCGAACTATGCCCGCCCCGTGGCCCCGGTCGCCTTGCACGACTTGGATGAGACTGAGTCGATTCTGTCCATCCGCTGCGCCTCAGCAGCGATGCGTCTGGAGGACCACCCTCCGGCTGACTCACGACCACCTGAGCCCATGCGGTCCCAGACCTCATCGTGGAACGATGGTGCGCCTACCAAGGCCGCGGCAAGCCCTTCCCGGGCAACCGCCGAATGGCTGGATGACGTCCCATCCACCAGCCGCAACCCCCCTCGCGCCATCTCCCCCTGGCGACTTCCTACGCCAGGCCGTGTTCCCCCCGTTTGGGTATCGTTCCCCCCGGAGCGATGCTTCCCCCGTCGGCAAGCGGCGAGGATCGTTAACGATCTTCGGCGCAGCCGCCTCTCCCGGGACGCCTCAAAGAAGCCCTCCGACCGCCCCCCCTTGACGGTCTCGCGCAGCGAAGCACGCGTGTGTAAGCTGTGCGATGGGCTCCACTCCCTGCGAGCGTGCCGTCAGTTTCTGCGGCAACCCCCCAAGCGCCGCTGGAAGACCGTCCGGGAACTCCAGTTTTGCAGCAATTGTCTGGCGTTCTCGCACGCAGACGACGACTGCCACTCCCCCACCACTTGTCGGCGATGCCAGGAGCGACACCACACCCTCCTGCACACCGACGACAGATCGCTCTCGCTCAGCGACTCCAGCCGGTCCCAGGTTAGAGCCTCTACCGCGCCATCCATCGCCCCCGCCAGCCCCGTACCTCTCACCGTCGCGCTGGTCCCCTCCCGCACGACCATCACCACCTCCATGGCTCCCTTGCTGCAGCGGGTGCAAGTCCTCCGCCCCACTGCGCTGGTACGCCTCCATGCACTGGGCGGTTTCGTCTATGTGCGCGCATTACTGGACTCCGGGTGCGAAACCTCAGAGATTTCGCGCGAGCAGGTCGCCGCCCTCGGCCTCACTCCGCTGCAGCTCGGTTCCGACACAGTGGTCATCCTCCAGATCCGACCACGAGGAGACTTCCCGGAACCCTTCACCACCCATGCCTTGGTCTCCGACTGGGAGATCACCACCCCTGGCCCAGGAATAGACCCTCGTATCCGCTCCCTTTATTCCAACTATAAGTTGGCCGATCCAGACTTCCACGTCCCCCATCCAGTCCGTTTGCGCCTCGGGCCGGAGGTCCTGCCCAAAATATATCAACCCGGTATCCTCAACAACTATGGGCACCCGTTCGCTCAGAACTCGGTGTTTGGTTGGGTGATATCGGGCACCCTCCCCACGTAATCAGCCATTAGTGTGCATCTTCGTCGCTAGCTCCTCTAGCGGCGACCCTCCTCGTCCGACCAGTCCACTTCTGTCCACCGGTCACTCCCCCCCCTCGGAGTTCCCGACCAGTGCTCCACCACCACCCCCGGTCGGTGAGCTGTGTCCGACACCAGGGCGAGAACCCCATCTCGAGATGCCACCTACTGCGCTAAATTGCAGTACTGCAAGGCGGCCGGTATGTTCACGCCAAAACCCTTGGCGCCCTCTATGAGCGAGTGTGTTTCCCGCACCCGTGGAAATGCACTCGCTCTGGCAGCACTGCCCCTTTCCCGGCCTTCCCATGGCCGTGTTTTTTGGTTTTTCTTGCAGTTTTGCTGACAGAAGACTTCCGGTTTGGAAAAACCTTCTTCCCTTTTTGGACGTCGTAGCAGCCACACCATATTTTCCATTCGTTCGCTTCTTTTTGTTTGAAAACCCGAAAGACACTAATCGCGAGTTCAGCTAACGAAAAAATCGAATCCTCGATCAACCACATCACCACAGTTTTTCATCCACTTTTTCAACATCAAAATCGACCAACTCACAATCGTCAACATCACCATTGTTCATACGCATCCGACCGCCTCACAATCGTCGCCATCAACATTAATTATCCGCATTCACCAATCCACCATCAATCAGTACCATCGCCCAGCTACTCAGCATTCACGAGCATCTCAAACACCACCGGTGAGTCGAGTTTCTTTCACTAAAACTAAACTTAACCCCAACCCCATCACTTGATTTTCCTTTATCTCAACCCAACAATATGTATTAGCATCAATGTGTTTGGTGTCAACGACGGTTCAAGAAACATCTAGGAACGCGACTACCGCACCAACCAGTTAAGGATGCAACTCATTACCGTGCTACTGCTGCAAAGCGATGAACAGATTCACTACGTATGGAACAAAATACTTCAGGGTAGTTATAATGTAATTTTTGCTCAAATTCAACTCTAATTTTTTCCCATTTCAACTTATTAGTAAGGTATGGAAATACAATAAGTAATTTAAATACATTATTTGTTGTGCTTTTTTCAGAGCATTCAAACGTTCACCGCACGAGAATGTAGTTGTGCTCTAGATGCCTACAGTACTCCCATAACGAAAATACTCTTCAAAAACATAAGGAAAGGTGTGGGTAAATCATCACCGAGGTGCCGGAGCTGGAGATAGCTGTTTTAGGAATTCTAGGAATTATAATAAGAAATTAGATGTACCTTTTGTAATATATGCAGACTTTAAATGTCTGTCTAATATATTAGTTATAAGTGTGACAGTAATTTGAAGATTTGTAATTTCTTCTGCGGGGTATGCTCCCAAAAAGCTTAATCTACTCATGGGAGATGCTTTATTGGTAATTGGATCAAGAAGTACAAATAAGATTCATTATCCATTGCTATTTGTAATTGCATTGGTTCAACAAAAAGTGAAGTTCAATTTCGCAGGAGTTGAAGGGATCAAGGCATATCAAACATTGAGTGCTATCTATTCTTGGAAAAAGAAAAGTAATGGAACAGCAGATGATATTGCACAAATTGTGTTCCATTCCATGTTTGGAACTTCAGTTGAAGATTTAGGTGATTTACGATCTATCACAAACCATAAAAATTGGCCACCTAGAAAATATTTAAATAATGTCTTTGCAAAAAGTAATATTGCTGTTTCAAAGAATTTTACACCTATAAGATTTAATTTCATTTAATTACATCTATTCATGGGAATCAATATGAGAGGTGTTTTTAGTCTTGTGCGTACTTCGCATTTCATATATACCTGCTATAGCTATGAAATTATCGCGTTAACAACGAGAATTTGATAGCCATTTGATCGATATTTGTGTGGCGTAGTTGTTTTAGGTGCTAATAAGCGTTTACAGCGTTCTAGGTTTTGCCAATATATAACAAATCTTTAATGTAAACTTGAGCTGCTGAGCTGCCGAAAACGCTTGCCCACATCTCTTTAAATAATTCAATTATATCTTGATCACCATATTAATAATTCCAATTATTCAATGCTGGACAATTTATATCTTAAAGGTTAAACGATATGAACGTTACAGGCCTCTATCACCTTGGAAGCTGTGGCACTTTGGTTTTTATAAAATCTTATCTTGTATATTCCGAAATCAAAATTATTGATTGACTGCTAACTACACTAACATAACGCATGCTTTTGTACGCGCAACCATAGAAAAACGACAATTATTTAATTTATCATTTAGTAGATTTGTTCAAATTTGTCAATAATTTTTAAAATCTCTCTCTCTCTCTCTCTCTACACTCTTTTTAAAATTCACAATGTTAACATATATCTTGTAAAATTTATCATTTTATGCAACATTGAAATCTGCCACAAACTCTACATTTCCGATCCATTCTTTTCCATAGCTTTAACTGTAAATGTTGATAAATTTCTCTGTTTAAACTTTAGTGAAAACATGAATTCTAAATAAAAGACTGAAGAAAAAAATTACCTTGCGGGCAGCAATGCAACTGGCAAACT
Source organism: Thecophora atra (assembly GCA_937620795.1). Lineage (NCBI taxonomy): Eukaryota > Metazoa > Arthropoda > Insecta > Diptera > Conopidae > Thecophora > Thecophora atra. The sequence goes on along the minus strand of OW569397.1, from coordinate 5,450,376 downwards.
TTTCAGATGGCTGGAACATTATCGCTTTCCGGAAAAAAATTTGGTATTGTTTAGTACATTCATTTTTAAATTTCCATTTGTAGATCAAGTGCTTTTAGTACTTCAGGTCGATAGCAATTTCGCATCTCCAAAAAATGTATCTCGTCTTGGGTAATATGTAAGACTATAAGCCATCTATAAGATTAGATGTTAAAAGCCATGCATTGCCTAGAAGTTTCCGACAATGCTAGAAGTTTAGTTTTTACAAGTTCTAGACAAATTTGTAGAAGTGATTGCTTTTTTTCTTTAAATATAAAAACGACTTACCTTGAGTTGTGTTAAATTGTTATAAATCTTATTTTTTTAACCGGACAAAGGCATTGTAACATCTAAGGTATTTGTTGCTTGAAACTAAACAAAATTGAAACTCCGCCATCTTTGAGAAATGCAAGAAATCTACATTTTGTACGCCATCCAAATTGTATAGCCAACACGTCTCAATGTAATTGTTTGTCATTTTTCCAACATTAATTGATTAAGCTAGCAACCCAAAAGTTATTACAGCAATCCAGCATCGTACAAACAATAACTTTGATATATTTTTGTTAGAAACAAAATTAAATTAATGACTTAACTTCTGAAAGATCGTGATATTTCTTTGTCGGAATTTGGGTAGCTGGGGATTTTATAATTGCCTCAGAGCAGTGTTGCCGTTTTGTGGGAATTTTCGCAGATTTGGGATTTTTAAATAGCCTCTGGGAATTTGCGTCGCTTGGGATTTTTTATGTGCCTCTGGCTTTGGAATTTTGTGAATTTTAATAGTTCTTTTGTTTTTAATGGTTTCATCATAAAATGAAGGTTATTTAAATATTAATAAAGGCTTCGTATATTTGGGATTTTTTTGCGATTGTTTAATGCCTTTGGGATTTTTCCGGGATATTGGTATACGTTTTTGCTTTGCGTTATTTTGGGGATTTTTTAATTGACGATTTGGGAATTTGCGATTTTCTCTGGGAATTTGAATGAAGGGTCTCCGGCAACACTGCCTCAGAGGCATATTGCAATATATTCGTTGATTTCGTCGTTTCATCAACGAGTTGATATTCTCGTTGGTTTTATTTACAACGATTAAAATTAACCTGTGAATAAATAGAACAAGGAAATTTGCACAATGCAACGAGTACATTTGACTCCTTTCACACGTGTGTGAATTTTCGAAATTACATTCCGAATTGTAACCAAAACACATAAATCGCATCAATCAACTATGTAGTAATTGATTTGCATAAGATTTGCCAAACCAAATTGAATGCATTTTTAAGAAAAGCGAACAAAATGTAAGAAAGAATAATATTTTGAATCAGTCTGTTGCACGGATAAATAAATTCCCAAAACTACCTGGAAATGGAATGAAAATATTTGCAGACTGGTGGTAAAATAATTGAGTAACAGAATTTTGCCAAACATTGCAACAGAACCAAAAGTGAATACCATGCGATAATTTCTGCATATCTTAAATTTTGCCACAAGTTCATTCTTATTTTAAATTTTTCAAAACAGCAGTCAAATTTATCGAATGAGAAGCCGACTGGGAATAATTTCCATACGATTTGCATATGAGAATCCATCACATTCGTCACGGAAGGGAACAAAATAAATATTTTAAATCAGCCTATAGCCGGGATCACAAAATTCCCAAACCAAATCAATGGAAACAGAACGAAAATAATGGCATTCAGCCGTTAAAAATACAAAGCAAAAACTTGCGTGAAAAAATGGAACTTCAAGGAAAAGAGAGGAAGGCCGGCAAAACGTGCGACAAGCCAGCAGAACATCTTTTGGTCGAATTGTGTGGGGAAAAAGTCACAAATATTTACAAGATTATCTGCTTGAACAGTTGAAATTAATAATATCTTTCTTAATTCATCCATTTGTCGCAATTAACAAAACTATTTTATTGTATTTTGAGAACACCTGATCGGTCTGTCAAGACGAATGGGAAAAGGCAATGTAATACCCTGTTTACATAAAAATATTTAATCCGATTAAGCTGTTCGAAAACTGATGAGCTTTCCAAGTGTTTCCATACATAATCCGGTCAAGCAATGTAGGTGTTTTGTTATTGCTTTGTTTTGTTTGGTGTAGTTGAGCTTTAACCATGTGTGTGGACATATGTGCTAATAGTTTGTCGCCTGTAATTGTCCCTTTCTAACACATTGGCACTAGACAAGGAGAAGCATAAGTTCCTATAATTCCGAACTTCGAACCTGAGTTGCAAACTAAAAATTGGATCTAAAACCCAAAAGCATTTCGGTTTAGCGCTGGAATTGCAACAACAATTTCAATGGTATTTAAAAAGTTTACGAGTGGTTTTAGGTCCTAAAAAGTTTTACTTCCAATTTCTGGAAAAACCATTTTATGTAAACGCGGTATAAACGGTTTCTGAATGGCTCAATCATTATTCCCATTCGAGGTCGGTGTATACGTAGTATAAACATAGCATACATATAAAATAAAAATTCATTTGCAAATAAATCTTTAAAATACTAATAATAAATACTAATAAAGGGGGAAACAAATTAATAGGAAATGTGAAGTTGCTAATCTTCAGGTAGCAATCTAGGTAACTAATCTTAAAAATAACCAATTGGACTTTTAAAAATAATTTCGTGTCAATCCAGCGACACCTACAGGCGTTATAGTAAGTGGAATAATATTATTGTGCCTATAAAAATAATTTAATGTTTTGAAAAAAATGTGTAATAGTACAAATTGGATTGATTTGATCAATCATTTACAAAGGCGATATTTTGAAGACATATACAGGTTGATCCTGAGGTTTATTTTTAGTCGTGGGATTTTCAGGACAGTATTTTGAGGGTTTTACAAATTTGGGTGTAAAATCTTTTTTTTTTTGTCAACATAGCATTGTGATCTTAGGAATAACTAAAAATCTTAATTAAAGAAAAAATATCCTTTATAATAGTGTATGCGTATATAACATACATATATGTGTATTTTAACGTCACGTTTTCGTATACGGTCGAGTGGTAATGAAACGCCGATTCTTCTAGCCGTCGAGAAATATCAGCCGATTGTGGGCATGTTTGTCTTAATTTTAGAAAATTTAGCCCAAAAAAAGACGCTCACAATTTATACTCTAAATTGCAATTATGTGAAAAACCATATTCAACGCTATTTTGTTTTTCAGGCAATCGAAGAAATTCGGAAACGCAGCTAATAATATTGTCATACGATTTGTGATGTTTTCATGGAATGTGCTGTATTTCTGAATATGCAGAAAGGCAGCTAAAAGTTTTCCGGGTTTGGAAGGATCTGGCCACAAAGAGAAGATGGAGAACTTTCAAAGAAAAGAAGAGGCGGATATATATAATATATATGTATGTATATATATATTATTATATAGTATATATATAATAATTAATATATACTCGTTGGTCGAAGTTATTGAAACTATCGGTCTTCAGTGATGTCACCTGGAACTTTTGATATTGGGTGAAATTTTATGAGAGGGACAAATTTTTCCCTTTTTTGGAGACTGTGGTATAATAGAATAGAACTACTAAATGAAAAATCCTTGAACTTTGTCATGTTGTTACGTACTTGCAATAATCTTCCGTCGAAAAATAATTTACAATGAGTCAGTTTTGATTTTTCTTACCCTTTTTCCCCACACACAACACTGGAATATTACTTTGCTGTAAAATCTGGAAATCTGGAAAGCTGGAAGTATTTTAAGAGCAAATAAAAAAGGTGATTTCATGTGGATCAGCAAATTCTCTCCAACCAATCAAACCCAAACACATTTCGCGGCCATATTAAACTTTTACGAGATAAAATAAGAGAAGCTTGAGGTTGGTCACTCTGGCTTTTCTTATTGTTGCTTAAACTGCAACAAAAAAAAAAAAAAAACTAAACGTTTTGCAGACTTCATACAATTGGGTGCTTTATTAAAATCAGAGCGACGACGAAGTTAATTACTGGAAAAATCAATTGCGAAGTCATTTAAGCAATCGGAAATGTATTGTAGACACTAAAAGTCCTTACAAGTTTTTTTACAAATAAAATTATTCAATTTTCTGTTTCTTTCGCCTTCGAGTCTGATAATAAACGCATTCTTATTTACTTTGCCGAATGTTTGAGGGGAATCCCGGTTTTACATTTGATCCTTGACCTAACAAGCGACCCGAAGCCGTCGTGAGTGGATTATTTGTCTAGTCACGCGAATAATCCTCGCCACAAACTGCAAAAGTCACCAAATTTCATTGACTGCAAATTAATGTGGGGTTGGAAAGGAACGAAGTCGTGCACGAACCGCCCGCCAGTTGCCTGCTGCCGTAGAACCAAGGATCCATAGTGGTTCTAAATCCCTACAACTTTCGGCCAACTGCAGAAAGGGTCAGCAAAAGTGGCCACTGGAAATTAAGCCGAAAGCACTTTTCGCTTATCGCCGCCCGATCGGACGCACACACACAGGATACACGGCTTTAAGCAGCGAACGCGCTGAGGGACGGCCGCTGCTCGGAGATGCTCAAGTGGCCGACCCACCCGAAGTGCGGCAAATCGGCTGAAATCGGTTTTGAAATTAATACATCCTCGCAGCAGCAACGCACAGCGAAACAACAACAACAACGCAAGAGGATTTTCTCACGTGTGTCCTTTCGATGGAGCGCATTCAAGCTTGAGTTAATTTTTAAATGGTCTCAACCTCCACCTCTCTGCCCTCCGCTGCACTCCACGCACTGATCGCCGCTTTTAGATGCTTCTTAAAATATCAGTTGAGACGCGAGAGCGACTTTTTTATCTCCATTCGACTGATAAAAGTGGCCAGCATCGAACTCGCATTTTTTCCCAAGCCGAGCGGTTGACAATTCGTGGCTGTCACCCGAAGTGACGCTTCCGAAAGCCGAGACGCGGCTACTTCTAATCGTTGGCTGATTTGCAACTTCGAAAAGCGGTTCCCAAACGTGATGCACAGCAAAAACTGAATAAGACGTTCCGTTACGCGTTCCACTTTCCACGGCGTTCATTAAACCCATTGCCGATTCGCATTGGATCAGATTCTGCTTGGGATTCTAATTGGATGTAATTGGAAGAGGAAAAAAGACTTTCTTACTAGAGCTGAAACTGATTCGTTAACTAAGAAAGTGCGACTGGATTCGAAACCCGTCGGAGATGTCATTTGAGGACGCCTTAAAATTGTCCAAGACACGAATCCCTTTTCAACAGCGTCGCATTTCCAAGGCAGACTGCGCGTCGTCCTAATCTATGGAAGCATCGCCGTCGAATTGGTTCTCATTAAGAAATTGATTCGTTGGCTCATTTCAAGCTCGAGTAATCACAGCAGCCGATGCGGCGATCACGACGATCGCGGCTCCGCTGCCGCTCCTCCTCGAGCGTCCGTCACACAACTCGACATTTCCACTCAGTCGCTTCGCATTAGCTTCAACCTCGGCGCGCATTCCTTGCGCTGAGCTGCGTTTCCGTTTCTCCAAACGCTGAACAGCCGAATCCGGGAGCAGCAGCAGGTTGCAGGCGTCGCTGCGTTCTCCACTCGACTCGGTGTTTGTGGCAGTTGGAGTCGCAACAATTCAATCGGAGGAGCTGCGAACCGTGAAGCGTCTTTCGCAGGAGGCAGAAAGGCGCATTCACACGGATCCGTCGTTCGATTGCAAGTTGCGACGGATTGAGGTCGATCTGTTCGAGTACTTGACAGCTGTTGTTGTTGGCTGCATCCGCATGATTTAACACTGAAGACGTCGCCCTTTGTTGGCCTCCTTCGCAACCTTTTGACTTGTGTACTTCATCTGCGATCCTCCTCGCTCTCGATTGTTCTGTCGTTACATGCGAACTCGTTGCTGCAGTCCGCACCGCTCTCAACGAACTAAATAATGCGGAAAATTGCTTTCATGGAAACATTTTTAATTGAAATCGAAAAAATAATCCGCACTGAAAAGACGCAGCGCAGCGTTTCATGTTTTTCCAATTTTTATCTTTTTCCTTCTTCGTGCATTCAAATTTTATACCTTTGTGCATCTTCGCATTTCCATTTGAACGTCTGTCGGCTTTCGAAAAGTGTTTGTTTAAGTTTTGTTTTGACGCAGAGTTCAACGACGCAACGTGAAATAATCGATTGGTTCACTCGATGCTTTGCTGTGCTGTGCGTTCGATTGCATTGAATTGGGTTGGGTCAACACGTCTTTCAACTGCTTTTACTTGGTTTTTTTGTTCGTTTATCACTTTTATTCTGTACTTCTTCATCCTCCTAATGCACTTCCAGCGACTACTGCTGACGTGACCCAATTCAAAGGTGCGTAACGCGCCGCACGGTAGCCGTTTGCTCAATTCTAATGCTTCTCATAACTTATCACTTGAGCGGCTCTCTGAGGGTCTTCTTCGCGTGCCTCTCTCTCGCTCACTCGTTGCTCGCTCCACCCGCTCGCTGACCAAACAAACGAACGAACCATGAACGGGTTTTGTTATTGCGTCTTGCGTTGCGATGCACTTTCAATGAACCGTCTGCAGCCTTTAATTAGGATTGTCAAGTGAGAAGAGAAATGTAAATGACGTCGCTGTCGCGTGTTTTTCTCCATCGATTCGTTATACACTGAACACAACACAGTTCAACACCAACAAAAATCCGTCGCCGTCGTTTGATTTACATTTGAAATGCGACAAAGAATCACATTTGAAGCAAATCAAAGTCATTAAACTCTGAATATTATTAGCCGAGGTGTAGCCAGAGATTAGAGTTTATCTGCTAACCTCTTAATTCTTCCCAATTATTATACAGTCGCGCTCGTAAAACTCTGCTGTCGGTTGTAAATTCGACGAGCGACTTTTATTCATTTATGCGCATAATAAAATAAAAGCCTAATAAAAGTATGAATGAAGTTTGAGGGACAAACGACAAGTTGACTGCGATGGAGAAGGAAAAAATGCGGAGAAAAGGCATTTTTCAACGTGTCATCGCAGAGATTAAGCAACACTCGTCACTGTTTACATCACTAATCAACATTTCATCTTTTCAATGCTCTACAACTTAATTAATAATAATAATAACATTCAAGTTTTCACCGCAATCGCTTTTTCGTAATTACTGTTTACGCAAGCGTAACTTTTAACGAGGTTTCTATTAAACATTTTGACAGCGGAAATCCATTCTGACTTGAGCAAATCTTGAGCGGGTTTCTTCCAATTTCTCTCCGTAAAATAGGCGATCAACGCATCGATTTGCTCAACGTCCGCAGCTTTGTTAAAAAATGAGAAAAAATAAAGCAGCTGCAGCTGTCGATGGGTTTTGTTGCTGCTCAGTGATCGTGGAAAATAAACGCTTAAGTAAAATATTTGTACATAAATACATAGAAATATATGAACACTTTTTGATATAATCACTAAATTAAATTTGTAGGTTATCAAGTAAAATTCAAGGCAGTCTTCAAAAATCTGAGCATGGAGCGATGCTTTACGCAGACGTGGATCCTTTTTATTATATCTTGAGCTTATTGAAGAGGTATTGAAGAGGTAAGGACAAATATAAGAGCGAAGGAAACACCAGCATGACACCTCTGCAAAGCAAAGCCTTCCTTCCTCTGCCCCAGAATTCCCTTGAAGAGGGAGCAGGGACTTTATTAGAAGTTCCTTTGTATAACCGTCCTCTGTACATCTTCTAGGCGTTTGACTAGCGAAATACTTCATGGAGTCGCTTAGAAGTCGTTGAATCAGTCGTTGATCTCAGACGAAAACGTCACATTAACTGGGTAATTGTACAGCTCATTGGTTTTGTAGTATATTATAATAATTAATAGGTTTTTCCTAATAACAATAACAACTTTCAAAAATGTACGTATTATTATTCCGATCCATAGATATCCATATATATCAGGAATACTTTAAACCCAAATATATTTGTATCTCTGTATTTATACTATAGATTTTATAGCAACTTGCAATCTATATAATTTTAAAATTTTATATGTAATATGTATAATTTTAATACATACTTCGATCTGATTGTGAATTTGAGTTCAGCGAAAAAAATATTCCAGATTCGCTGTAACAAAAATACTTATCACTTATCTTTTATATATCTTTTATATATTCTATAACTTATAATATTTTCCAGTTATTACTTTACTAAATTCTGACACGGATGAAGGAATTTCAAGTGTCAAAGCGACTGTAATATGCTGCGAATGAGAAAGATTCTAGAATAGAAAAAAAGAAAAAACATATGTAGTATTCTATAATCTTTGTTGCTACTTTCTTATAAACTGCGCCAGGAAAGAAAAAGTTATTGCGAATTAATTAGGAACAGAGAACGATAGAGAAGAAATGCCACCGAAGTCATATTAAAATATTGTGTAACGAAGTTTTGCTTTGAAATTGAATATTGTTATTACAATGTTACGAATCCGGAATTAATATGTACGATAGTTTCAAAGCCATCATTTCAATTAAGTGGGTCATTGACAATTTAATAATCCTTTATTATATCTCCAGTGGTGAGCCGTAATCCTTTGGCTACGTGGTCCCAAATACTTGAACTTCTGAGCGGTTGAATAAGTAAAATAGATTCGTACAGGTGTGGTTTCTACCCATAGTTTTTTTTCCATGAATAGAATTTGAGAATTTCCCGAGTAGAAAAAATCTGAAATCATCCCAAATCGAGACAATCTGTTTGGATTTCTCGATTTGAACTTTACACATCTAGCAGAAGTCCGATTGGGATTTTGATTGGATTCTGCTTGGGTTGTACCGCTTTCTTCAGTTGAATTTCGAGGATAATGTAAGCTTGGAATACAGCTTATAGGCACCCATTTTAACCTCTTCGTGTTTTCCATTGGGTAAACTTGACCCATGCTTCATTATTCTGAATTAGAAGTGAAAAAGATGTAGTAAAAGGTGAGTTTCGCAGTTCTTCAATGAAGAATTTCGTCTAAAATGAGAACAAAAGGCGATTCACTCTTTCATTAGTACCCAGATGAGTCTGAGCAGATCTCATGTGGTGTTTGAAGAGAGGCAGGTCGCTGTAATTTAATTACATTTCACTTAATTTGTTTCCTTTTGAATATTAATTGATCAATATTCTGAATAGATTTTCGCAGATTCCTCCACTTTTCATCGCCAGCCAACGAATGACGACGACTTCCGTGTGTCTCCTCCTGAGTAACGGTAACAATTCGAGGGAACTTCACGGCGAAACACCCGACAGGTTCCAATTTGCTTTTTTCTTGTAGGAAAGAAGCTGGAAATCATCTGATGAACACATTTTATGGCATGCATTCGAGTTGCTGTGACTGCTGCAGTGTTTCGCGTCGGCAGAAGTGGAAAAACAAATTGTTTAAATTGCGAATACGAACGTGGATGCCGTCCGCCAGTCCGCCAGCGCCCCGTCCGCCGGCATTCCGAAGATTCGCTCTGCTTGCTTTGTAAGTCGCTGGATGCCTGTGCGAATCGGCGGCACAGTTTTATTGCCAATCGATGCTAATTTTTTATTAGCGCTCAATTCGGTTGTTGGCCATAATTACGCCGCTCCACACGCACGCTGCGCCCGCGAACGCACCCAGCGATAATGACTTGCAACGTAAATAACCACATTTCACGAGCGTGTTGCTGCCATAATCAACAACAACAAAACGGCGATATTTATTAAGAGTTTTATTGCAGGACATTTCGAACAAACTAACTAACGAACGGTCGAGTGAGTGCGAGCGGCGAGCGGCGAGCGATCCATCGATCGCTCAGCGAACATGCAAAAAGGCTGCTCCGAGCTCGTATTGTTCGTTTTTATTGTTGCAGTCGGCCGGAACACCAACAGAACGCTGAATGCTGGGCATTTTATGGCCGCTGCCGATGTCTTCCACGGCAGACATTCAGCACCGCGTCTGCGTCGATGATGAAGGGGCATCGTCGCCGCACCGAGCACAAGGTTATTAATATTTAAATGGTAACAATGCGGAATCACCAACAACAGCGCTTCAGCATCGGCAGCAGGTAAGGAATCCATGCTTCGACGTTGATTCGCACAAAGAAGACCAGAAGCGGATCGAATCGCGACAGGAGCGCGGCACGGAGCGGCCGACAGCGTTTTGTTGTAGTTCAGCGAGCAACATCCGCGCCAACAGCCAACAGCCAGCGCAAGCGATCGCTGATCGAGCGACGCGTCCAACGCCTGTTTTTGCGCCGTTTATTGTCGTCGCGATCGACTTTATTATGCGACATCAGCACGCCGCACAGCAGCGCGTTTCTTTGGTGGAGCCGCCGCCGCCGCGTTGCTGCCGCGTGTGCAGGCGATCGCATTATCGGCGAAGCGGTCGTAAATTTAAACAGTGATTCAACTGAAATGAGCGGAATAACGTTCGGCTTTTAATCGAAACCGAAGAGAGCCGCGCGGCGACAGATCGTCACACAGTCTGCGGCGGCAGCCGGAGGAGCCTCCATAAAACTCCTCGCATGCAAGAACAAAGCTTAAAAAGACTGGAAAAACAGTTATTAGACTAAGAGTTGAATTGCGGAAACACATTTCTGCGAGCTGGTCACCTTCGTCGGTCGAGAAATCAGCATAAAACCGCGATCGCCTCGGAATTAACTCGTGAATACAAAAGATGGACAAATGAAAGCAGCAGCGGCGTCCGAGGATGACGGCGACGGCTTCGACGAGTCCAGGGTGCGGCTGTTCGACACCAGATCGAAGCTGCTGCCGAAGGGAGTCCGCAGCAGCCGTGATTTGGCTAAATAATGAAATGATTGAGGATCGCAACACGACGACGACGACGAACAGCAGAACATCGAAGCTGCCAGAAGTTATTTCGAGCTGCTGGGAGCTCCGGGTGACCTCCTGCGGCCCCGCAACGTGCGTCAGCCACACCGAGCAACTGCGAACATCTGTCGACCAGCAGCAGAACAGGTACAGCAAGGGACGCGTCGCCGCACGCAGCTAACAACAATATTAATAAGCAAATAAGTCTCGAGCAGCGATTTCGGGCTAATAAATTATCGCGCGGCATCGGAATGCGTCTTGAATGCGCTTCTGTGCAACGCGTTCGGGCGACGGAGGCCCTTCGGCCGCCGCGGAGGAGGCGCGCCAAGCTGAGATGACAAACGACGCTGTAGGCTTTGTGTTGGTCGCGTACGAGTCGCCTAATGAAGCAGCAGCAGCAGCAGCAGTTGGCGATTGCTGAACGAGGTCAAATGTGCGCAGTGGAGGCTTCGCATGTGAACTTTCGGGGCGATAAATTATCGCGTCGAGCCACGAAAGCATTTAAAGGCTGTTAAACGTTCAGCACCGAGCAATCGGCCATCAAAATGTCGACGACGCAGTCGCTGGGTGCGCGCGGCGTGTGCGGCGCTCTTTGAGCGAGGAGCCGCGGTGTTGGGCGCGCAGCGGGGCGCTCGACGGATGACTCGTCGAAGTCAGGCTCGCAGCCAATCAGTCTGCCTGCAACAAGTTGAAGCACGGCTCAGCAGCGACTTCGAAAGCTGCGAATTTAGATTTTGAGACGTTTTTAATTTAACAAATTTATACGCGTTCGGGAGCTAATCGCGTTTAAGCGGAGCTGCTTTCAAATGGAACGATGACCCTTTGGCCCCCGCCGGCTTCGCAGGCGTCTTCGTCGTTGAAGCGGGGCGCGAATTCGCTTCTTTGATGCGCGCCGACGTCGTCTGCCTGCTTTTATAGCTCTTTCAGGAAATACCGAGGATATCCTCGCTCACAGGCGACCTGCTGCTGTCGCGGCTCCGCTTTTGAGAGCCCCAAATAATATTTCAGCCACTTTATGAACTTTCGTTATACATTTTAATTAAAAAACAACTGCAACTGCTTTTGTGTCGCTCTCGCACTCCTCCACGGCCGCATTCCTCGCATTCCTGCTGCACAGGTCATCATGCGCCCGGCGACGTTCTTCGGGAAACTCAATACTTTCATAAAAAGGGACAAATCAGGTCCCGCAGACGAAAGCCGAAGTGCCAAAGAGTAATTCGATGTTGCGCTGTGCTTATCGCAGTCGCCTTTCTCGTTGATGTGCTGGGAAATCCAAAACTCCGCACTGATAACAGATTTCAATCGGAATTGTGACATTTCTGCTCCGATCGATTCAATTTCGGCTGCGATGCGAAGGCGAGGACAAAAGACTTACGACACAAACCTGCCCGACACTGAGTAGCATTGTTTTCTGTCCGCTCCGCTTCTCGGGTCACTTCACATCATCCGAGTCATGTTGTTCGTCGGAACGTCGCCTCCATCGATCGCTAGCCTAATTCACAGCAGCTGAGTGCATTTTAAGAGGTTGCATTACAGCTCAGCTTCTTGTCCATCACGATCAGCGCCTTCTTCATCATCCCCGTCTGCGATAGCTTCAAATCGTTTCTTCTTTTACTCTGTTTCTCGTTTCGCAGCTCCTCCGCTGGCCGTTGTTGCTCTATCAGAAGACTCGAAAGAAATTAAAACGTTTCTAGTCGCTATGAATGCGTGTGATTTTTCTTCTGTGGAGCTGCGACTTTGATTTAAATATAAACTGAGTTTTTCTTAAGTGCAACTAGAGTTGAATGAACTTGTGAGAAAGGAAGAGTTTGAAAGCTACGTTCACTTCTTTTCCAGCAACTGTGGATCTGATTCTGATCGCTGTTCTTCATACAATGAAAGCCGCTCTCGACTCTCGCTTTCGGAGCTCTCAGAACGTGTCCCCAATTAGAATAATTAACTAATTTAATCTGAAACTAACTGTTGTCCGTTCACACATTTAAAGATAACGACAGCGATTAAAAACCTGTCCGGGTTTCGTTCAACGGCGGCAGAAATTCAGGTTCCAAGATCGTTCGGGCTCACAATTAATTCAGGAGCCAGAAAATTAATGCTTTTGACAAAATTTATGACATCCTCGTCGAGGCGGCTCCAGCAGCCGTTCAGTCGCCGGAAAACGGACGATAAAAAAGACTTTTTCTCGATTTCCATTAATAAAAAGATGCGAGAGTCACACGCAGACGTGACACAAAGCGGAAAATTCGGGAAATCAGACGTGGCTAACAAAGGCGCATTCGGGAAAGGCGACCGATCGAATGTGTACCAAATCGGGTCTGTTTGATTGTCGATCGAAGTGAGACGTGAGAGAGCAACGACGGGGACAATCGATTGCCGGAAACCAGCACACTCACGACGCAGAACGCCGAGCGAAGGGCAGCAGTTACAGCGTAATTTATGATCATTAGTTTATTGGTAACACGCCGGCCAGCAGAGGTCAGTCGCCTCGGCGATCGTGGACGCTGAAAGGTTCATCCGAAGTCAGGTGCAGGCCTTCTACGCGCTTCAATGGAGTCTCCGTCAATGGAAGCTGTCACTGGATCCGGGCTGAGCCATAAATTATCCCTAACAACGCTCGCAACCGAGAGGAAGAAGGAAGTTCGGCCACTGCGACATTCCTTTGTTCGGCCTTTAATTGAGTCGGTTTCGGTGGCGGTCCTCCGTGCAGCGGCGACCACAGCGACGACGTATGTCGATCGGAGGACAAATTGCAACCGCAGCAGCTCCTGTTGACCATCGACAACAAGAACAACAGGAAATTTCGCGTGCAGAGGAGGAAGTCGCTGCTCACACGTCTTGGGTGTCCTTTAAGCTACTTTTTACATGTGATTTGAGCCCCAAAACGGAATTGAAATCAATCGTAGTGATTCATAGAAGGAAGTGGAAGTGATTTAAGTTATCCTCGAAAGCAGAGAAGAGAAACTCGTTGAATGAAGATTGAAATTAAGTAATAAATAAATATTGAAATTCGTAAAAGGCTTTTTCTATATAATAAAGTAAACTTCTATAATATTAATTATTATTATTACAGCAAATGATTTGTTTTTATAAGGAAAACTCTGTGAATTGTTGTGAACCAGTTGATGAGTTGTGAGTGCAACTTTGAATGCGATTCCACGTCCATTCTCAGTTATTATTTAACGCTGCAACCTTCGAGTTCCCCTTCCTCACCACGGCTCGAACGAAAACCTGATTCGAGCTGACGGACTTCACTCAACGATCGCTTGCGTCCGCCGCTGAAACAAACACAATTTAATGCCTCTTATTATTGGCTCGTAATTTCTGCTCAAGTCGCAGCTATTAAAGCCCGGTAGCTGCAGAGCCACCGTTGAAGTCGCTGCAAACACACGCACACAAACAGACACAGATACGTCCATGTGTAGATGTGTTTTATGTATAATAATAGAAATGAGAGAAGGGATTTTATTAAACTATTGAAACGGCGAAATTACGAATTTCCATTGCGATTTGTTTGGTTGTTAATTTACGAAAAGCTCAAAGCGAATTTCGAATGTTGTAAAAGCTGAAAAATGGTCGAATATTCCAGCCCCTCCCCCTCCCCACTCACAAATAGTGAGCATAATTTTTTATGATGATTTGAAAGAAGTTTTCATAAAAAGGAACGAAGAAACGCGAAATGATCGCGCGATTGAAGCAGCGACATTAAATGGCACGACGACGACGACTGCGTTTGTTTATTTTTAAGGTGGGTCCACGGCGTTGTCCAGGCATCGGGCACCGCCTTCGCCGGGTCTCCACGCTCGACCGGCCAGAAGCTGAATTGAGTGCTTTTTTATGGACGCACAGCGAAGCGACCAGAAACACGAAATGACAATAATTCCGAAATTATAGAAATAAGCGGAGTACGGAGGGAAACGCAGCGGCGGGGAGTCTCTGGACGCTTTTATGTAGCTGCTCAACAATGGACGGAATTTTCGGGCGCGTTTCCGAACACTCCTTCGATGGCAGCAGCGTCGACAAGCAGCGAACAACGACCAATGATTTAAGGTCGGCGAATGGCCTTTTTCGAGCCCCGAATAACCGACTCCTCGCTAGCATTTGAACCGCAGACTTCACCAGAGAACCTCATCAAAGAGCTTCACCAAAATCGCGAAATCTCAGAGCAAATAAAGCGAAGAAAAGCGTTTAATGTTGACCTTCCTTCGGCAAGCAGCTCAATTCGCATCATGAAGCGAATTCCTGCTCAATTCTTTCGGCATCCGGGAATTAATTCCAACTGCAATCGTATGGAGCGTCCTTGTGAAAGAACCGAGGATCGTCGATGCGCTGATCCGCGGGAGCCTTCGAAGATCGATTCGCAGGTGCTCCGGGAACAATAAAACGAGGCTCACTCGGTCGATTGAACGCCAGCCTCGAGCAGTTCCCACACCAACCCGAATTCGGAGCCGGAGCAGTCGCTAGATAAGCCGCCTTCCAATCAACGCTGCACCAACGCGACTCGGCGAAGTGATCCCAGTCCAGGCCCGCTTCTTCTTCTTCTCCTCCCCTCCCTTCTCCTCACCACCGGCCGAGGATTCCTCGTCTTCGTCGTGCGGAGGAAAACATTTAATTGAAATTAGAGTTTCTTTGAGGCTTCTGGGAATTCTGCGTCGCTGTTTGTTTGTTGATCAACTTTGCGGCATCAGCGCTGCGTATTGACACATTTCGCCCCCGGAACAGGCTCATGTTGGTCCACAAAAGCCAGCCTAGAAGAACGGCAAGGGAGAGCGGCGATTGTTCGGTGCTCATCGAGTGCGCGGCTCGCAGCGAGCGACTGCGACGTCTTCATTCAGTTGCGTGGATTATTATTGGCCTAATCCTTCTATTCACAGCGAACGTCTTCGGGCGGGCACAAAGCAGCTCCTGCTGCGCCTCGAAGTGTCGGAGGATCGCATTCGGTGAGTGACAGGCGAAGAATGGACGAGCAGCGGTTCAGGGGCGACTTAACGACGCAGCGACGTTTCTTTTCGACCAACAACACACCAACGCATCGCACAATTTGCCAAAAAGTGACGAGGCAGCAGTAGCGAGGGTTGCGGGGGGCGTGTACAGGGCGGAAATTGGCGAGTGCGGAGCGGCGATTATCCAGAGAAAAGTAATTGCTGCGCGCAAATCGCGGATGTGCACCGTTCAATGCACGTTTTAATTAATGAAAAACCTGCTCGGAGCCACCATCGATGTTCCAATGATTGTCTTTCAATGCGCAATCGGTGCTTTCGTTGGACTCGCCGCTGTTCGACGGCCGAGCGACTCACTGACGAACTTCCGACGGCGTTTCTGTCCGCTTTTAGGCGAGGAATCGCGCCAAGAAGCAGTTTAAAGCCGCTGCTTCCAGCTCCAGCCTCTTTTAAATTCATCGCTGTCCCGTTTGATGGACAAACAACGTCTGCATTCACACTCGGCTGCGACTTTTTGAGTTGTTCGTCATCGGGAAGTCTTCAGCGGCTGTCATAAGTACAGCGAAGGGTTCCGATTGCACAGAAATCGGTCCACGAGAAGCGGCCGTCGAGGAAGGACCGAATGCAGCCGAGTCAATAACTCATCGGTAACCACGTCGCAGTGCTTCCCTGCAGCGTGGTCGCAGCTCTTCTCCGGCCGCGACGCAGCAGCCGCTCGAGTCGCTGCTGTGGAGGCATCGAAAGCGTGTTCGACGCGTCCGTTTAATGGCCCACGCCGCGCAGGACGACGACGATGATGACGGTAATGACCAGTAGCTAATCCCACGCTGCAAGGCTGAATAACATTGTTAGGTTTTATGTTAAAATGTTGCTGCTGCTTCCCGCCTCGAAGTGGAATTTTTATGCTGTTTGCTTTGTTGCTTCGTCTGCTTTCAGCTTTCCGTTCGACTGTCGTTGTTCGGGGGCGTGGTGCGGCGCGGGGGGAATCGACTTCGAACAATGGACCAGAAGATGGACAGCAAACGAATGTTTACGCCGTGTTATTCGTAAATGCTTTCAAATCGCTCCCGAACACGGATTTAACGCGCCCAACAACAACGGCAACAACAACAGCAGCAGAAGCTTCGTTAATATTCCGAGATCGAGGCAAAGTTTGGGGCTTCGGAAGCAGAAACTTCGCAGCAGATGGATTTTTTAATCGCGAGTCGAGAATTCGTTTGATTTCTGCGCTGCCGCGTAAATCAAAAATTATTACGATGTTTTTATGCAGCGCGATGTCAACTTCTCGCATTCCTGCCCACCCGCCCCCCCTCCCCTTGCCTCGCCCTCCGCGAAAAATGGGTGATTTTTTAATACCTGCGATTGTTCGATTTTTACGATGTTTCCGAGCGGCGATCATCAGAAATTTAATTACGATTACGACTGCGGCGGCGGCGGCGGCTGCGATGCGCGGCTCGAAGACGCTTTCTGTGGTTCTGTGAAGAAAAAACGACTTTCAGCTCATGAAATTATTGAACTAGATCGACTAGAATCCATTGAATAATAGAAAACAACCAAAGAAGCGTCTTTAAACACGTCGATTATTTGATTGCCGTTTGTTTTCATTGGCTTCGGATGCGTTGTTGGCTTGATTAAAGGCTCAAAGGACTTTCGAAGCCAGAGCAATGCGATTCATTCCTGTCGAGGGTTGTGAATGCTGCCAGCGACGCAGCTGCTGACCCACTTCAGTGCGCCAACGCATCTTCGCTTCATTTCCACCGCATGCGGCTTCGGATTGGCCGCTCAAGGTCACTGCAATGTCACTGCTTATGACAGCTCTGCGAAGATGGGCCAATCTTGAACTTGTGCTTCTTCGCTGCGTCTGCAAACGGTGAATAATCGCAGCAGTTGCCCAGTTTACGTTTCAATTCGTCTTCGATGCGAGTCAATCGCTGTGCAGACCTTCGCTCGATAATTAATAGTTTAGGCCTCGTATTACGAACGAACAAATGGTCTGCATTAATAATAATCACGGAGGAAAGCCACGAAACTTCACAACAAATAATAAATCACGAAAGTCGCCGCGCGTCGCGTTGCTGCCGCGCGAAGTCGTGGAGCGGAAAGCGACGACCGGACTGAGTGACGTCGCTGGCTGCCCGTCCATCACGTACACCTCAGTCCATTTAACACATTTCTGACACTAATCCTGGCCTGATGAAACTAATTTTTCCATGCGGCCGGCCTCCGCGGCGCGTCGCGTCGCAACGCAGTCGCGCCGTAATTTATTTGGAGCCGGTTGCCGCGACGGCGATGGAGATGGAGATGGATCACCGCTGCGCCCGATGAGGGATGCGGGGAGTGGAGATAACGATCGCTGAGACGATCCTGCTGCCTCCGCCGAAGATCCTCGTATCTGCGCAGCTCATCGCACGCACGAAATTAGTCGCTGCTGCACGCGCGTCAATCATTAAAATGTAGCAAATGCAACGTCACGCCTGATTTCCTGACTTGTCAATTTCGTTCGTGTGCAGTGCGACTCCATCGCCAGATCGCGGCCAGGAGCGGAGCTGAAGGCAGTCGCCGATCCTCGAACGCAGCCGCGTTGCGGCCGAATCCGCTCCTGCTGCTGCTCGACTTCTGCAGCGCTCGACGATGCGCAATGAAAACGTCAGCTTTACGATGGTTGCTGAAGCGGCGAGTGCAGAGGCGGAGGGGGGCGGGGACGTTTTATGACGGTGACGAGCGATCGCAGCGACCAACTGTCAAACGTGTCAATAATTTAATGGATTCCAAACGAATTTCAAACTCGTTACAAGCCGATAAAAAACCAATGAACTAATCAATGGACGGCAGCCGAACGAGCAGCCGACGCGCACTCGATTCACAGCTTGCCGACGTTCGGCAGTCGTCGCTCGGCAGAGCGGAGTTCTTCCGAAGCAGTGCAATAAACGAGAGAGCGTCGCCGTCGAAGAGCGGCCCGAAACGCAGCCGTCAATCAGTCGACTGACGTCATAAAAGACGCTTGATTTATGCAGAGGCGGTCGTTCGTGTGAAACGCTCGTGTGTTCGCTTCTGAGTGGAAAGATGACAAAAACGCAGTGAATTCTGATCTGAAAAACCTTTTCCCAATCAGCGAAAAAAAGGAATCCATCTTTTTATGTTTTAGAAAGGAAAAATTGAAAACTTGTCGCTTGTTTTGACATTTTGATGTCAATTAAAAAAAAAGTCCACTTGGTTTATTAAAAAAAAACTATTTTTAATGCTTGTGGAGTATTTTTTATGTTGCTTCTATTTTAATTTGTAAACGGAATTCAAACTTCATTCTGCCCACGCGTCTTTTTCAACAAACAGACAAAAAAAAAAACCGAAAAATTCCTTGTTGTTTTAAATCGTGTTGATTTTCCCTGTTGTTGTTGTTGTTTTTATTTGGGATTTAAATACGTTTGCGTTGCTCGACCGACTCGTTAAATGTTTCTAATGATTAAATTTTATTTCTGCACTTCAAATACAAGCGAAGGGATTAAAATTTCAAAATTGGTTGGTATTTGGATTTGTTGCTGTTGTTGTTGTTGTTGTTGCTGTTTCGGTAGCATTTCTATTATTATTATTAATTGTGTAGTTGCGGCTGTAACGAATTCGTACTGTGCAAAAACATGCAAAGCACGAGCAACAACAACAACAACCACACAGGCACAGGTACAGAAAACGGAATTGAATGCAGCACGCGGCGCAGCGCGGCGACCGCTGCACGTCGGCTGTCGTCGCTTCTGTTCGTCGTTGTTTCGTCGTTTGGCCGTCGTTTGCGTTGTTGACTGTTGTTTAGATGAAAATTCGGTATATTGCAGATCCTAAATACCGTTAACTGTAATAAACACACACACACGCAAACAAACAAACACTCAAGCAAACAAACAAACGACTGTAAATTCGCAAATGCAAAACAGGCGAATAATAGAACAAAGCTCTCTCTGTGTGTGTGTGTGTGTGTGTGTGTGTGTGTGTGTGTGTGTTTATTGCAGTTTGGAGAACAACAAACGACACAGTTTTGCATACAAAGCATTGCCTCTCCCAAAGCGCGCACACACACACACAGCCACATGCACCTGAACTCAACTGCACACGCACACGACGAATGCACTGAATGCGCTGTTCGAAGTTCGAACAACAACAACAACAACACAGACACAGAACTCAACGAAGTGTTTTTGGTGAGAATGAAAAGAGAAGCAACAACAACAACGACGACGCAAATCTAAAACAAAAGCATGAACGAATGCAGCACAAATACAATTTTAATACCAAATTCAAAAACATTGAAATCCTTTCAAATGCTGGACGCTTTGTTATTGTGGCTGTTGTTGTTGTTGTTGTTGTAGGAAAAACCATTTCTATGACGGATCCGAAGGTAAAATTCAAGCGACAAGGGACACAAAAACCGAACAAAAATAACAACAAATGTTTTTTCAAATGCATAAAAGTTCCTAAAACACACACACACACGCACACACACAGAACCAATCGCTGCTGAAATGTTTTCGTTGTCAGGAAAACAATTGTCATTAAAGGACGTTATTTTTCGGTTTTATTTGTTTATTTATTGTATTCGAGGTGTCCTTTTTCGTTCCTTTTCATTTAATGTTGAAAAATCATCGACATTTGATGCAATTCCAAGCGAATTTCTCATTGAATCCGTGGTAAAGTTCCCACTTTCAATGAGAATTGTTGAAGCAAAGGGTTTTAATATCGAATTTCAGTTGCAATTGAATTGGAAAACCTGCGAAAATCCTTTTTTTCATATCGGAAACACTTCAACAACCCGAAATCAATCGCATTTCTCAAAGGAATCACGTAATCGCGACCGAAGGACTTCTAATCGCCGACTTCAATGAAGCCGATCCTCGGATTATCCACACTCGGAGGCCGTTCGGAGGACACGCCTTCGCTGCAGTTTCGCCGCAAAAAACACTCGCCGAAGGATGCGAAAGGAGCGTCGCGAGCACTTGCGATGTGAGGAATTCCGTTGTTTGCTTCCGCGCTTCCCGAAAACCGCAAGCAGCCGCTGCGAAAGCCTTTGTTTCGCTGAAGAAGCTCGGTGGCCGCTGCTTAATCGCCGCAAGGACACTTCACGAGGCCGGCACTATGCCCGGAGCCTTTGTTTCGTCCGGCTGCTGACCCAAATCGGGCCGAGGACGAGCGACGAGCGGCCGAAAAGGATCAAGCGCGCTGTTAATCGCCGTTCATTGTCTCAACGCGGTGCAAATGAAGTCGAACAGGTACCACGACCCGCACCCGGATTAAGCAAATTGAGCTCGTGGATCCTGGCCAGGACAAAGCCTGGTGATTATGAGTTTATTGGCCGAAATGGCAAATGAGTCGAGCGCAGAGCAATTCGTGGAAACGGACTAATCCAAGCCCTCGAATCGCCGGCCAACGCCGAACTAAGTTAGTCGCAGGATCGGCGACGGCTTCAGCCGCACCTGAAGCGACCCACGGAGACGCTTCGAGGCCGCGAACGGCTCCTCGGGCCGCCGAAGGGTGTCAACGAAGCAATCATCGTTATTTCGGGATAAGCCGAGGTTGAGTAGCGGACGGACGGACGGACGGACGGGTGAACAGCCGCGTTTAATGGAATTGGCGTGGATTTGGTGCTTCGGCGATCGCTGCCTCAGCTTAAGTGGCAAATAAGGATCAAGGAGTTCGTTTGCGGGCCGCATTACGACGAATTGTCCATTGTTCGGGCCATTAGAAAAGGGGAAAAGCAGATCGCGGAAGACGAACGCCCGCAACGCGAAAAGCGACGTCAACGCAGCTCCAAGCACTCAAAAAGACGCTTCAAACGGAGTGGAAACGCCACTTGAACCACTCCGCACTCGACCTGAGGAGGGGCGGGGGGAGGGGCGAGCAGCTTGAATGCCTCATTTCGTGGATTCATTGTTCGTCAATGGGTTGCGTCGTCATTGGATACGAAAGGCTGACACTCGAACAAATGCACCTTTTTGTGGCTCCATTTTGCAACGCCGGCCCCTACCCTCAACCGCCCCTTCTCCCCTCGAACAACAGTTGTTGGCAAAGGAGAAAAAAGGGTCGAAATGCAGCTTAACAACAGCGAACTGCGCAAATAACGCGTCGCCGTCCCTCGCAGCGGCTCCAGGACGCGCCAGGACGAGGCTTGTGCTGAAAACAAAAGCTCAGCAGCAGCAGCAACTCGAACAAGAAAACTAAAGAACTGAATAAACAATAAATAAACGACTCTCAGCTGAAGAGTGGCATTAAAACTGCACCAGAAACGAAGAAAATTCGCAAAAATATTACAAAAGCAGAGCTGCGAAGGCGAAGCACAACGATCGGGGGAGGGGAAGGAAAGAAACAATGAAGCAAGCAGCCACTCAGCGAACGAGCTTCTAAGAGTCTCATAGAACGAAATCGCTGCGGAAAAATGGCTGCGAGCATCTTGAAGGAACTCAATTGCGTTGCAGGACGAAGCGAGGAGCAGCGGCGACACCCGCCGCCTTCAAATGACGCTAGCAGCCATGACTGCAGCCCCACGACGCGGATCTGTGGCTGCCGCATTCACACAAGCGAAGCAAACCTTAAAACTCGCGATTTCAGAGCAAAAAAAACTTCGCAATTGAAGATACAGGTAAAAAACATCGTTATTTCCTCTTCGAAAAATCAATTCATCAGAGTTATTAATTAATAATTATTTATTAAACGTTGTTATTAACTAAAAGACTCTGATTTTCATTTAATATAGAAATGATTTGTTGAAATCCTGACAAAAAAATATCAAAAATCAATCAATAATTAGAAAAACACATTCATTCTGTTCATTGAAGTTCATTTCGATTCATTTTGTAACAATGAATTTGTTGCATTCTCTGCTAATAAAAAATAAATGCATAAATAAATCAAATAATGAATCAATGCGTTGGCAAAACAGGAGATAAATTGAATTGAATGAATTCATTCACTTTATTTGAATTCATTTCGATTCATTTTACATACCGAGGTGAAAACGAAAATTCATTTCATTGATTATTAACATTTCATAATTTCTTCAGGAACTATCGAAAAAACTGTCACAATTACGGCTTTAATATAAAATATACACGGAAACCATCAAAATTCATCTAGAAATTCATTCAAATTAACAGTAAATAACGTGATTATCTACAAAATATAGTCGAAAATTGATAAAATGATGTGACCCACTGTAGGATTGAAAGTTCAGTCAAAAATGTATTTTTAATAGCGAATTCGTGTGTATTTATGACTGAGTGCAGCGCCAGAAAAAATTGAAGAGGTCGATGGTCAATAATAATAAATAAAAACATAAATAAGTTAAATAAATTACAATGAGTTGGGAAAAACAAAAATCATGCAGCAGCAGAATTCATTTTGTTCATTCGACTTCATTTCGATTCATTCTGCAGCAGCAGCAAAAATTGCAGTCGTTGAGGGCATTAATAATGAATGAAATCATAAATAAATTGATTAATAAATTGGAAATGATGTTGCAATAAATGAACATTTCTCCTTTTAATGGAGGAAATGATTTAGACTCCGGAAATGAATTGAAATGCTTCGGAACCCTTTGAATGCTTCGAAGAATCTTAGAAATAAAGCAAACTGATAAAATTGAGTCCTGGAAAGGAAATTTAATCAAATTTAGCACAAAAAAGGTTCACATTTCTTTTTTTTTTAGTTTTTTTATGTAGGAAAAAGGAGAAAGAAGGCGAATTTCGATTCCTTCTTTTTAAAAAGTGTAGAATTTGAGTTAAACGAAGCTTAAAATTTACAATTGAAGAATTTTCATATCTTGTTAATTAATTAACAGACCCCAGAAACTGCAAAACATTTGATTTCGGTCAAAAGACGTCCCTCGGAATTTCGTCAGAAGAAAATTCTATTGAATTCCGCGTCTTAAAGCTTAAAAAAGTTAACAAATCGATCAAAAGACTGCGAATTGTTAATTTTGGAATATTTCAAGTCGTTTCACAGCCTCAATTATTTACAATCTTCATTTTATTTATTAAATGAAGTTTATTTTAGACACATTTCATGCAAGTGTCAAAATTGAATGGAAGTCGTTTCTCGCAGCTTCTTGCGGATGATTCAGGCGGCCCCCAGCGTCCCTTCGAGCTGCTAATTAAGGAGGACCTCGTGCCCACGGCAAAAGAACGACAGAAGCGTTTTTATTCGTGTTTCGGAGCGTCGTTTCGGCGGCGTGGGCTGCTCGTCAACATAGAAAAATAGGTTCTTTGATGCCGGTTCAGGAGCCAGAATAAATCTCTCGCTATCGCTGGAAGCTCTACACGCAGCTTCAATCAGACGGCGACTTGTTGGAGCGACCGCACGCACCTACGCAGTGATTAAGAAGAGCTATGGTCGAAGGGGGCGACGCAGCGGAGACGAACACGAAGCAAATTCGCCAAATTGTCAAATGAACGCAACGAAAAAAACGGGCAACTTTAAGATTTCGTAGCTTCGTTCAGCGATGGACGAGCGAGCGACGAGCAACGGAAGCAGCGAGCGAGCGAGTGCGCGAATGAGGGCTGCCCGGGAGTCGTTGGTAGAGCAGAGTTGGCGGTGGGGAAGGTGCAGAGGGTTTCTTAAAAAGTCAAGCCCACCGCAGGCCAGCGTCCGAAGACGGCGGCCGCCATCATCGCCCACCGTCGACTTCGAGAGTCGCCGAAAAGACGCCCAACCGGTTGACAGTTCTTTTTTCTGTTGTTCCTCTTTTCGCTGCGGCTCCTCGCTGCTTTTCGGAGCCACCAAACGCCACACGAGTAGCAGAAACGCGCATTGCAGATACACAGACGCGCAACTCTCGCGTCTCCCCGCCACCAGTCCGACAGGCCGCCTACCACGCACTCTGCCGGGTGGAGGCGTGGCCTCAAACACCATCCATCGATATACATGAAAAACAAACAAACAAACGGCGTGACGCTGCGTTGCGTTGCGTCTCTTCGCACACATCACGCCGCACGAAGCTGGGCACAAAACGTAATTGACGAATTTATGTACTTCGCGTCGGTGCGTGCAGCTGGCGGTCTCTTTCACGGCGCTAGGGCGAGCGAGAGCGCCGCTGCTGTAGCTCGGCTCTGATTCGCACCGAGCGCCCGAGGCAGCTCAGCGCAACGACGAAAACAAACAGAAGTGGTGCCGAAAACGAAAGTGTGCAGAGAAACACACAACGGAAACAGGTACGCGGCGACAGCCACTCGTCTCGCTCTCGCCAGCGAATGTTGTCAAGCGCCGTGAACGCGGAAGCACGAACTCGTTCCACGAGACCCGTTCGTGTGAGTATAGCTCTCGTTCACTCGTGCTCTCACGAAGTCTCGCCGGCTGCCACGACGCGCTCGCTCGCTCCAACGGCGTTCGTCGTTCAGCAGGCAGCCGCACGACTCGCGTACGTAGCTTCAGCTGCCGACTGACGAGCAGCAATCAGTTCCAAAGTGACGTTCGTTCGGATTCGTAGTGAAGTCTTGCGTTTCTGCTGCCGCCGTCGCAAAGTTGCCAACTGCTGCTCTCCACGGTTTCCGCGTCAGTGCGACACTCGCCGAAAGCATTTCCCAGCGCCGAAAATAGGCCACAACACAATTTAAGTTTTAATTACAGTTTTTGTGTGGTGATTAGCAACACGCGACGCGATTTGCAAACAGCAAAAACAATAAACAAACAAAGTGTGCTTCGGTCTGCAGCTAAGAATCCAAGTAAAACGCAAGAATTGAATTCTCGAGCCGCCTTAAGACCTCCTTAAGACCCTCGAGCCGCGCTGAGCCGCCTTCAGTCGCTCGCGAACTCTGCTCAGCGCAGATTCTCAGCTCAAATCATCTCGAAACTGTGCCAATCGTGGTGAAAAGTTAACGAATCCAGGCGCCGCATCGCCACGCCACGCGTTCACGAAAAACCTTCACTTAATTCAATCGCTCGAGTGCAAAAGTGTCAAAGAGCAAGAAACAAGAGTCCAAAAATAACAAACAATAAGCAAACAGCGACGAAAGAGCGGATAAAGCGTCGAAGCCGGCTTTTGGATACCTTCGAGCAGCGGCGCCCTTCAAACGCTGCTCCACGCGTCGTCCTTCGAGGCACGCAACTGCGATCGGTGCTCGGATCGCGCCACCCGACGAACAACAGCAGAAGCTCCGTTTTTTGGTAAGTTTCCGCAATGTTTAATAACAAGCGACGATCTCGAAGGCTAAACAAAGTCTTCGAGAGGCCAAAAATTATGACACAAGCCTCGCAATGGACGAAATCCTTCAAAAAATTAAAGTTGCAGTTGCATTTAATTCTTCTATTCTCTGCTTTTCGCTTAAATGCCTCTCCTAAACCGCTTCAACTTCACTTCGAGGTGATTAGGAAACCCTTTGTGCGTTAATTCGCGATCGCCGAACATTTCCATTGATCCGTAGGTAGCTGAGGCAGCGCGCAGCGTCGCCGGCTTCCGCGGAATTCGTGCCTTCCGCGTAAAATTAGCGTGTCGTTAATCCGCAGCGTAATCCACTTAATCCACCTATAAGTGTGGACGGCCGGCTTTCCCCGGGCAGCCAAGGTCCGCTCCGGTCTGCGGTCGCTTAAGCAGCGCTTCAGGTACGCGGACGGGCGATTAGCGGCGATCGGAGGTGGATGCGTCGCCGTCGAACGCGATTCAGCGACGGCAGCCGCTGGTAGAGGTTGCGGAAGGGGAGAGGAGGGGGCGGGGCTCTACTTAACTGGTTCGATGCTTGGCTTTTATTTGAAGATGGGTTTTTTATGCAAATCGCGCTTCTACGTTGACAAATTAATTTATTTCTTGGCAATCGATGGAAATGGAAATGGAATTCGATCGAGCGCCGCACAACGGTCCATTTGGGAGCCAAGGAATAGAAGAAGAAGCAGGAGAAGGCGCAACAAAACAGTAATTAGAAGAAAGATCAGTTTTCTTAAGAAGCGAAGTTAAAAACTTGACCCAAAGACTGAAATCTCGAAGCAAACCTGAAAAAACCTGCTTGAAACGCTTTTGATAAATTGAAATTGAATGAAATCACGATGAATAATAATAAAATTCACAATAGAAAAACGAAACGCGTCCGAAATCACAGTTTTTCGGGTTGCCAACGCGAGCGATCGTCTTTTATTCGGCTTCGGCTGTTGTTCTGCTTGCTTCTCCCCTCCACGCCCCTTCCCCGCCTTCCCTCTCCGTCGGCGAGATCCAACAACGATCGAAGTCGCCGTTATTGAAATCGCCGTGCATCTGATTCATTAACGGCGGCCATAAATTACGAATTTCGTGTTGAACGCGTCGATATTTTAATGTGTGTAGTTTTGGCGTTGCGTGCATAAATTAAAGTTCAACTCGACACGAGATAAACACGAAAATTGGTCCATCGATCGCTCCAGCAGCCGCTTCAACACATTTGCCGCAAAATTGACAAATTTTTCCGTGTTCGGAGCTCGATTATTATAAACAAATGCGTCGATCTGCTCTCGATGACCCTTTGTTCAGAGACGTCGACGGCGAATCGACGAATTGAGTGAAGTGAAAAAGAGTTTTCGAGCTGCGTCCGCGTCTCTGCTTCACAAACTCAGCTTCAGTGAAGTTATTAGAATAAATTTGAATTTGGATGCTTTGAAATTGGAGCGAAGGCCTTTAATTTCCTTTAATTTTCCATCGAATGAGCTGAAATCTCTTCGTTCTTCTTGTCTAGCTTTAAAAGAAAGGAAGAAAGCAGAAAAGAACCCATCTTCCATCCGAAATTCAACTTTTCCCTGACTTTTCTTTAATGAAACCGTCGTAATTCACTTTTCATTACTTCCTTAAATAGTTTTTCGTTCAATTTTTTATTCTTTTGCTCTACGATAAGCAGAATAATCAATAAAAATTTAAAGTTTTCTGTTTGTTTTCTGCAAATCGCTTTTCACGTGTTTATTTGCGGTTTACTTTCCCCTTTGCTCATGTTTCTTCAGTCGTCCTTCCGTGAAGTACTTCGCTCCTCGAATCGATTGTCTGCGGTTGAAAGCGCCTCGAGGAAAGCCGCTTCAACGGAAGATTTCCGCTTTAAAGCAGAAAGTCAAACAGCGGATTCAGCGATTTGCCTCCGAGGCACTCGATTACGCAGCAGCAAACAGCGTTTGGAGGCATTTGCGGACATTTTGACGTAGCAAAAGCCACACCCACGCGTCTTTTGACACTTTGACACACAGCTTGACGCGTTTGCGTCGAAGTCCAGCGCTTTTTAGACCCGTTCGAGCATTGAAAGTCCCAAAAAATCACATCCGCTCCGAGAGCACCGAAAACAGCGCCAAACGATGGCTTATCAAGGCTGCTTCGCGTCTATTGAAGTGCTTCTCGAGCCGAGATTCAATCGAATCGTAATTGAAATCTCGCCACGTTTGAAGCTGGCCCAAAACAGTTGCTGGGCGTGGACGGGGGCGGCGGCGGTGAGGGCCCGAAGTCAGGTCTTGTTTTCAATTACGATTTCGCCTTCGTCATCGTCATCGCGGCTGATATCCGCGACGAACGCACCTTCGAAAAGCGGTTGACAAACCTTCAAAAATAGAATCGTTCATTGATCAGCGAAGTGAACGCGGCAGACATCGCGATCGACCGTACAATGGATGTAATTCCCGAAAGCAGCAACAGCAACGGCAACGGCACAAATAATGGAGAAAAATCGAGGCTGGCGATAAGAAGAAGGAACCGAAAAGCGAGCGAAGTGCTGCTGATTGCTGCTCCACTTCATCTCGAGTCTCGTTTCTTCTTCTTTTTGCTCTTTTGTGGCTCTTTTGTCGGTCCTCCTCCGGATCTGCTGAAATCCAATATCTTAATTAAGGCTGAGTAGCGATTTTGTGGCTAATGCGAGCCACTTAAGACTCTTGAAGGATCGCGTGGCACGTGGCTGAGGATGCAACGCGCTGGCGGCTGAGAAGAAGCGAGGGCGGAGAGTGCAACGGAGCAGCGTTTATAAGAAATTCCATCGCTCAGCAGAAGCTGAGGATTTTATTCGAAAAAACCACTGAAATTCGCTGCTTCGAAGGCCGAAAATAATTCCTCGAAGAAACGTCGTGTTGTGGCATGCAGCTTGACACCTCGGAGGCGGCTCCAAGAAGACTTTCCTCGCTTTTGTAATTAATACAATCAAATATTCAAAGAGCAAGCAAATCATGTCAAATTTGTTTTAATTATGTCTGCTTTAAAGGTCCATTTCCGCCGTCTCCTCCGTCGATAGGCGTTTCCCCTCCTCAACAAATTGAAATTGAAGTTCTTTTGGCCTGATTTTTGATTGTAATTAGAAAAGAAGTCGAATTTTTTTGTCTTTTCGAATCACGTCCATTCGAAAAATCATTAAACGATGGGAAAATGTTTAAATTTTTGAAAAAGCGGGAAGAAAAAAGATATTTTTATTAATATTTAAATTAGATTTCGATAATTTATCCAAGTTTTCATTGTTATTTTCAATATAAAACCTTCGCTTAGTCGTTTGATTCGATATTTTGATCATTTATTAATAACAATTTCTGGTTTTTTGCCTTCTGAAAAGTGGCTTCGATCCTTCTTCACCTCTTCTCTCAACAGAATTCAATTGAAATGTTGTTAGAAATGATTAAAAAGCTGATTCATTTCAATGGAAAAAATAATTAAAATTTTCCATTATTAAAAGTTGTTTGTTTTGCGATTTCTTGTCTGTTTTTTCCCGTGAAAAATCGCTCATTTACAGCCGCTCGTCGCGCCTCTCCCCGCGCAACAGATTGACATCTAATAAATGAGGTCGCCGTCGCCGTCGCCGTCGCCGTCGCCGTCGCTTTATTCGACGCAGTCAGCTTAACGCAGCGCTACTGGAAAGCGTGTGGAGCTTCTAATTTGGTGTGTGTGGCGCGGAGGCGGGCGGGGAAGGGGCTGCGATCGCCGTTCACATAATGAGCCATCATTCATCCAGCAACAGAACCGAAAAAGACGCTACTGCACAGCGGGCGGCCGTCAGAGCGCACTTCAACCGGACTGACGGCCATTCAACGGCCGAACGTCACTCAAAGGCTGCTCGCTTCACGCCGCGGCATAAAAATGCTGTTTTACGGCAGCCGCGAACAACAACACGCAACAAGATGCATGCTCCAAGGAATGCGTGCTGCCCGCTCCCTTCCACGCCCCTCGCGCTCCGCTTGGAGCCGTTGTTTTCCTTCTTTGCACCTTCTGTTTTATTCATCAGCAATAATTTTGTTGTTTTCGCAACGCAACACAAACGAATGCGGATTCGAGTAACAACTTGTTTTGCAACAGCTGCTTATTCACGCCCCCCCCCCCCCCCCCCCCGGCCCGCCCCTCCAAGGCGTCCCTGGCAGTCGTGCGCCTTTTTTCGGTCCGATTTGAAGAGTTTCCGATTTTCCTGCTGCTAGAAAATCTTAGCTGAAGTTTAATTAAGAGTTGCGCCGAATGTGAATGGCTTCTGTCGTGTCGCTGTTGTTGTTTTCTCCTTTTTATTGCTGCTTGAAGAGTGTGAAAAGTAGACAAGTTGAAGAAGCCGCCTGCCGCTTGCCGCCTGCTGCCTGCTGCTAGCTTTGGTAGCCGCTGTACTTAATTAAGTAGCCGTTAAACACGAAGCTGCAGTCGTGTGTGTGTTGAAACTTTAATCAGCTGCTGCTTTAAAATTCGCACAGAAATTATAATTGGAAAAACCTGACTCGGAAAAGCTGACATGCGTGAAAAAATCGGAAAAGTTAAGAATATCACAAGTGACGTTGTGTGGAAAGGAGAAGGAGCAGGGACGAGGAAGTCTTCAGCCTTTTTTCACCTCATCTTCAGTCGATGTTCTCATTTCCAGAATGAAGCAGAAACGTCTTCGTTGCTGGTTCCGTTGTCAATCGGTGAAAGTGCGACCCAACGACCGAATGTTTGTCCATTAAATGTTTGTTTGTTTGTTGTTTTTTGCTGTTTCCTGCACTTGAAGTTGTTTGTTTTCGTTGTTCGTGGTTCGTCGCCTCCGAATTCGACTTCGTCGATGTCCTGTGCCCACAAATCAGCAGCGAAAACACTGAGAATCGCCTTCGAGTTGGCGACGAATGACCTCGACGATGACGTCGGCCGGAAATCAAGAGTGAAGCGTCGCTGCTGCCCAGTGGACTGCGTACGTGACGAAAGGGCGCAGCGCCGCATTAAAGCGACTCCATGAACGCAGCAGAGCGACGTTTGTAGGTTGATGCGAGGCACTGATTAATGGACGTCGCTTGTTTCCTTCCTGCTGCAGCATTTCACTGCGTTTCTCTGCACTTTCTGGCCGCTGGCGGCTTGTTTTGTTGTCGACACGAACGAAATCAGTTGGCAGTCGAAGCCGAGAGCCGACATCAGCGACATCTCTGCGCTGCACTCCGCTCTGAGGTCCTTTTAATCCTGCGACCTGCTTCAGCTTCGTCTTGGCTGAAAGGCGGCTGCTTGCGGTTCGAGGCGGTTCGGCGGCGGCTTCTTTCGAGTTGCTGGCCGAAGAATTGCGCTCGGTTTTAATCCCTGCTCAGCATTGCAACACTCTGCTTCCTCTTCTTCGCGACTGCTAATTGCCAACAGCGAAAGACGTCCGCAAATCCACGCCTCGTCGGTCTCCCGCAGCCAACGTCGTCCCTCCGCTCGCATTGCATTCATTGGCCACTAAACACACACACACACACACACACACGCACACACACGTATAAAGAGTCGCTCTCGCAGCCCTCGACGCTGCTGCACTTCGTTTTCACGGCTGAGAGCCTGCGACGCGACCCGAATTACATGCTCACGCGCGCACACAAATTAACAACGCATCTGTCGAAATACGAGGGCTCGGGACCACCTCGGCTCGTCGCCGCTCGGCTTGAAGGCGGCCATTTTGCGCGTCTCTGCGTTAATGTGACAAACAGTGATTAATTCGCTCTCTCTTCTCTCTCTCTCTCTCTCTTTGCAGTGCAGCCGACGATCCTCGCGCTCCACGCTGGCGCTCCACTCGACGGAGGCTCTGATGGCGGCCGGGTTCCTCAAGTCGGGCGACTTGGGCCCGCACCCGCACAGCTACGGCGCGCCGCACCCGCACCATTCGGTGCCGCACGGACCGCTGCCGCCCGGCATGCCGATGCCGTCGCTGGGACCCTTCGGGCTGCCGCACGGCTTGGAAGCTGTTGGCTTCTCGCAAGGTATGTGGGGTAAATATCGATCAATTTTAGACCAACGCAGCTCCGACTCCAATGCGATGAATTCCAGTCGCTCTTGAGCGCCGATCAGAACCGATTAACGGCCGCTGGCGGCCTCTACAAGCAGCCAAGCGGCACAAGACGCACTTCGAACCCTCGGAGGCGGCGCAGCGCCGACTTGGCCGCGACCAGATCGCTGACAGCTGCGCCGTAATTCGCATCAAGCGGCTGGCACCGTCGACCTCGGACAGCCTCAATTAAAACCAGCGATTAAAGCGATTTGTTTGCTGCGGCGATTTGTTTGCAGGTCGAATGTTGGGCGAGCCGCGAACAGCCGCCAAAATTATGACTTCCATTAATTATTTGACACTAAACGGCGCCGCGAGCGACGCGGAGGTGCTTTTAGCAACCTGATTCCTGCTAATGCAGTCGTTTGTCACGATCGCAGCCCGTGGAATGACGAACGAGGAAGCGGCCGACTGACGACTCCGATAACTCAATTAGCATGAAAACCACGCGTCACTTCAGGCACAGAATCGGGGCCAGCAGCGGACGGACGCCGTTTAATGCGTCGCTTCTGATGGCTGCGTTATCAATTCGTAACTTTGACACATTGAGTAATGAGCCGAGGATGATTCGCGACAAACAACGGACCAGCAACAGCATTGAAGACGCTCTCCATCGAAAGCAAGGCTAAAAAACAACTCAAACAACCGAAAAAACAACCGCAATAACGAAAATTTCCATCTTTGCATTCAATTGAAAGCCACTTTTTCCCATTTTTCGGTTAAATCGAAGAATTGCATTGCAATATTCGCGAAACGCCGACCGCTTTTCTTGATTAAATTAATTAAATTCAAATCGATGTGACTGCGAATGGCTTTTGAAGTGATTTGAATTCTATTTTCGCATCGAATTTTCCGAAAGATATTTCAAATCAATAAATCGCAACAAATTAATTGCATTAATAACAAAATTAATTAACAGCGCAGACAAGCAGACAGCCGTAATTTGAAAACTGGTTGGAAAATCGCTAACGACCTGTCGCGCAGTCGCTGCGGCTGGCGTCAAAGTCGGCGCAAATCGCGCCCCGCACGAAAGACTTCAGCGACAAACTTGATTTCACATATGCGCGCTTCGGTGTCGTATTCGGCGCCTCCTTCGCCGCAGCGCAGTCGTTTTCTATTTTTAAATTAGTCGTAGTTTTGCGCTGTTGTTCGCAAACTTTACTGACGAATCGCTCTCGAAAATCGTGTGACTTCAGCGCTATTTTTGGCCACAAACTAAAAACTGCTTCTGTTGTTGACCACTGAAATTAATAATCAAATTAATAATAATAATAATAAAAGCAGTGCGAATGGCTTTTAACTGTTCGTTTTCGCGAGTTTCTGTCCTTCGATTGTGGATTGTTTTCGGCGTCAATCGCTTTGCAGTCGCTGGCGTGACCGTTACATTCGCCGACGCTCCTTCTTCTTCTATCGTCTGTCGTCCGCCCGAAACTCCGTTCATCCGCCATGATATGCTAATCGAAGTCCGCTCGTGCAGCTGCCGCTTTTCCAAGGCAGCCGCTTGAGTGGAAAATTGAATTTCTAAAAAATTGACTTCCATTTTAAATCGTGATACGTACTTGGAAAAAAATTAAGCCTCCTCTCTCCGGCAACAACAACAACAAAAACAACAACGGCGAAAACAGCAACGAAAACCAACATTAAAAAGCTGGAAACTCGCTGCACCCTCGAAAGTCGCTTCGATCGGCGGCTGCGGGATGCGGCAGCCTTCGTTGTGCTGCCGAACAAAAGCCAGCAACTCAGCGGCCGCAGAAAGGGTTCCCGAAGAGGAAGGCAACGACGACGGATCGCTGCACGAGGGCAACAAAGGCGCAAACAACAAGCAACCGAAACTGCATATAAAAGCAAACAAAGCATGTAATCAGTGCTTCATTGCTGCGTTGCTCGTTATGTACACGACGAGTGGAGGCTGCACAGAGCAAAACCAACCCAGAAGCGACCCGGCAGCAACTCAGACCAACCAAAACGCTTCGAAGGAGGGCGCAACACGCCGTCGCCCAACAAGGGTGGAATTCTGAATCCGGAGACGTTGTTCAGGCTTCAACAGCAGCAACAACAGCAACAGTAAAGAGTTTGTGGAACACAAACGACTTCTGACGGACGTTGCTGCATTTTCGAATCCTGGCAGCGACCGAAAAAACTTCGAGGATCGCAAACGAAGCAAAGCGAGGGGAAAAATCGTTTCATGTTGGTTTTACAAGGTTTTGGTGCGTTGCTGAATGCTGGAAATTATTTAAACTTTTCATAAAAGTGAAGATGTTTATTTATATACATGAGAATAATGTGGTAGGAGGGGATGAGAAGGGGCGGGGAGGGAAGCAGAAGTTAAAAGTTTCTTATAAACTTCGCTGTGTTATTTTAGTCGCGCTTTTTCAAATGTTTCATACCTCATTTTGAGATTTTACAGAGAATCAGTGCCTTCTTCCCACGCCCCTTCCTCCTCTCCTTCCCTGTCCTTCTGAAATAATCCTCTCTTTCATTTATTCACTGATAAAAGTCGAAAAAATCATCGTCGTCATTAAATGTTTCCATTTTTCTAAAATTCTTCCTTTTTTGATCATAAAAACGACTTTAATAACTTTAAATTGGTTCATTTCGTCCTTAGATGTTTCTCTTCTCTATCCCTCCCCCTCTTCTCCCCCTCCCCTTCCCCTAAGTTAAACATTTTTTGCCCAATTTCGAGGTCTGCAGATGCGCCAACGCACAGCAACGCACAGCAACGCACAGCAACGCAACGAAACGCTAAGCAGCTTATCTTTCTTCCGCAGGTTGTACGTCCCCTCCTCCCCTCTTTCCCGCCTCTTTCACCTTTCTCCACGCATCATTCTAATTCATTTTTATTCCTCTTCTGATTTTGGAAATGTTTTCGTAGCTTTCGAAGTCGCGGCTGTAAAAAACCAGCCAACATTTTCTTTTTTCTATGATGGAAAAAGGGGTGCTTGGGGAGGAGAAGGGCCCCCGTTATAATGTAGGCTGCTTTAAATGCCGCTCGATGATCATTCAACTAGATTTCGATTTCGATTTAATTGAAAAAGCGGCGGTTTTTTTGCTGTTTTTCGATTCGCGTGAGTCAATTAAAAATCCATTCGTCGTCGTTAGTTGACTAGAAGATTGTTAACAGTGCAACCAAAGCGATAAATAAATGTAATCGATTGAAACGAGCGTCGAAACTGAATGAAAAACTCGTGATTTTCGCTGTTTGTTGGCCAACTCGAAGCAGCGCCGGAATTCATCGCATTTGCTAGGCATTTTTCCGCTCTGCGCGGCTCTTTTAACCCAATTTTGCTCTCTTTGCAGGCGTGAACACACGGAAGCAGCGCCGCGAACGGACGACCTTCACGCGCGCCCAGCTCGACGTGCTCGAGGCGCTGTTCGGCAAGACGCGCTACCCGGACATCTTCATGCGCGAGGAGGTGGCGCTGAAGATCAACCTGCCCGAGTCCAGGGTCCAGGTGAGTACCAGGCTGCAGTGCAGCCTCGGCAATCGGCTCCACGGCCGGCGGAGATCCTGCAGCAAACAACGCGTCCGGCGCAAATGCGTTGATGACTTAATTCGGGCCACAGACGCGACGAGGGTCCTGCGAGTCCTGTGCAAACAGAGCAGCCCGCTTCTGTTGACTCAGCGACGATGACAGAGAGTTATGCGCCGCTGCTGCGTCTGTCAGCGCCGCTGCTAGCCGCCGGTCTGTTTGCTTAGCTGTGTTTGCCGTGATCCGGCGCTGAAATTGATGCATGACATAATTATGCTCGGAGGCTGGCAAAAAAAGGCCAGCACAGCGACGAACACACGAATTTGTCGCTAATGCGTTGAGCAAACACAGCCGTCGGCTGCGACAGACGGACGGACGGACGGACGGACGGCATTTGTTATAATTTGCAACATCGATTTTCGTAATTTAAGGACGTGACACTGCAGCAAAGAGACGAGCAATAAATCGACCGGCGACGACTGCAATCAGACGAAGACGTGTTGCTGTCGCCGAGCGAAGAAGCCAACCAACAATCGACGTGAAAGCCGAAACTTAGAGGCGCGCCCCCTCCGCCGCCCCTTCGCCCAGCCAGCGCAGCGCTTTTCGTTGGCTTTTCTTTGCTCTGATTCTCGTTTCCGTGCCACGCTTCGCCGAGTGTCCTTTGAGGGTTTTTCTATGGTATCCTTCGTGTCGTTTCCCGTCCATTTGTCCATCTACGCACTTTCGGCCGGCATTGAATTTCACTGCACAAGGTTTTTCGGCTTCGCTGAATGAACTTTCAACGAAAATGCATCCGTTTCTTTTATTGTTTCTGCAGCGACGACGCTTTTCGCACTTCTAATTCCCTTTTCAGTGTCCAAATCAGGTTCGGGCGGGGGACGCCTTCTTTATTAGTAAACAACAACAACAACAACGCGAACGTATTGCAGCATTTCATTAATAATAAATTCATAACTTATTCTCAGCAAATAATAAGCCGACATTAAAATCCCACCGAAGCACGCACACACACGCTGTCGTCCCTTTCGCAATAAATTCTGCATTTATTATCTCGTTCACAGACCAGAAACACGCCCTGTCACTCTACTATTTCTCCGTCACTCACGCTCAGTGCTTTTAGTGCTCACTCGCTTTAGTAATTGCTCTCTGCTGTTGCCTCTGCTAGTGTACAGTTTCAAGCTCTGCTGTTTTTTTCGTAGTGTGCTGAGGAGAAGAGATCTCACCCTTCCTTCGCAATAGCAACATGCATATTTATTTACTCTGAGAGCGCATTGATTTTTAACTGATGTCTTGTGTTGTGTTTGTGTGGCTGCGGTGTTTTTCTCACTGAAATGCTGCCGCAGCAGAGCGGCCGCTATAAACAAGTTTGTCCGCTTCGATTAATTGCAGGGCTGTTTTATAGTTCATTTCAATTATCGCTTCTCCTTCTTCGGTCGTCTTTTGTGCATTTTCAGCTTTGTTTGTTCTCAACTGTGAGGTGATCGCTTTTTATGTGTTTCTCTGTTGACAGTTGAGAGATTTTCCGTTGCTCGATGCTGCGTTGTTGTTGTAGCTCTCGTTCAATCGCATTGTCACCACGCATACATCAACAAATCACAGCTGTTCCATGGGAGGAATATTCTCAGGCAGGATTTAAAAAATGCTCTCGAGTCTCCCTCGTAAACGACAGTGAAACGAAGCTTTGTAAGCCATCGTTCTGTTTACTCGGGACTTTTTACTTCTTTTGCTCTGATTTCTATCAATTAATTGCTGTGATAAATCAGCTGAGCTCGCAGATTGCTTCATTTCGCTCATTACGATTGCGTCATTCGTCATCGAGGAGCGCTTTTGGAGCGCTTTGAAGCAGCGAGACTCGAACTAATTGCGAACCTTTGATTTGTCACTGGTTAATAATTCCATTTCGTTTCCGCAAGTCGACGTAATAAAATTTCGTGCTCCATTGCTTCGTATCAAAGTGAAGTGAATCCTTCCGCCTCCGGCCCCCGCCCACCGTCGCTTCACCCATCAAAAATCAGGACATCGAAGAAACCTGCGTGAGCCGAACAATGCGAAGGAAGTAATCGAAATTTAATTCCATTCTTTGTGCATTGTAACGAGTCATCGCCGCCCCGCCCCCCGCCCTGTTTGCTACCGTAATGAAATTCGATACGCCTTGTTTACTGCTCGCTGCGAGCGTCCTCTGCCGGTCGCCTGCCGCGGCGAACAAATAAAAGCGCTTCTTATTTGCGCTCGCAAACCATTAGCAAGCGACACCCTCGACGCCAGTGAAAAATCACAGAAATCGCATTTGCACAACCCTCGGCCATCGTTCATGGGCCGCGAAGGGGGCGGGTCGGGGAGGGGGCGAGACGACACTCTGCGGATTGTTTGTTTCTTCTCTTGAGCACCGCAAACAGCAGCGAAATGGGTTTTCGTGCCTCGGGGTGGTTGGGTGGGGGTGCGGGGGACGCGGCGCTCGCAAATTATCGAGTCAATTGGCAAGCAGCCGCCGAGCACGTCTCTAAAAATAATACGAGGGTCGGCGGACGGACGGAAATAACCGAAATAGCCGAAATAAGTGAAGCAGCGTCGTGTGTTTGCGGAGCAGCCCGAAGCGCGTGACTTTTAACACTTGTCCGGGGCTCCACTCTAATTTATTCATTGGGAGCGAAGATTGTGGCAAGTGGCAAGTGCTGCAAGGCGCCACGCATCCGTCTGCGTGCGTGTGTTGCGCAAACAAACACAGAAGCAGCGATGTTGCAATAACAACGACGCGTTGATTGCTGTGGGAAAATTCGGCCGCTTTTCAATTGCTTCAAGAGTTTCTGACTTCTAATGACGCTTCTCTTCCTCTTCTTCCCTTTCTTCGCAGGTTTGGTTCAAGAATCGCCGTGCCAAGTGCCGCCAGCAACTGCAGCAGCAGCAGCAGCAGTCGAGCAACCTGAGCAGCTCCAAGAACATGAGCGGCTCCGGCAGCAACGCCTCCTCCAGCCGCACCTCCTCCGGCAACAACGCCAGCCACAGCAGCAACAACTCGTCGAACGCCTCCAAGTCCAACGCCCACCACGGCTCCTCCTCCTCCAACAACAACAACAACAGCAGCGGCAACAAGAACAACGCGAACGTCTCCAGCGCCGCCTCCGTCGCCTCGAGCGTAGCGCAGTCCATCAAGTCGCATCACAGCTCCTTCCTGAACGCCTCCGGCAGCATCTCGACGTCGTCGTCGTCGGCGGCGCACCAGCACCACATGGGACCCGGTGGGTCTGGCTCGGCTTCGGCCGCTGCCGCCGCTGCCGCCGCCGCCCACAGCCTCAACGGGGCGGCGCACCAGAACTCGTCGCCGATCCTGCCCACGCCCGCGACCTCCGTCAGCCCCGTCAGCATCGTCTGCAAGAAGGAGCACCTCGGCGGCGGCTACCCGAGCGGCATGGGCGGCGCCAGCGCCAGCGCCGACTCGTTGCGCTCCTCCTACGAAGCCATGAAGGAGACCGGCGGCGACATCGGCCCGGCCGGCCACCACCACAACATCTACGGAGCCGCGGCGTCGACGAACCCGCGCCTGCTGCAGCCCGGCGGCAACATCACGCCCATGGACTCCAGCTCAAGCATCACCACGCCCTCCCCGCCCATCACGCCGATGTCGCCACAGTCGGCTGCCGCCGCCGCGCACGCCGCGCAGTCAGCCCAGTCCGCCGCCCACCACTCGGCCCACTCGGCCTACATGTCGAACCACGACTCGTACAACTTCTGGCACAACCAGTACCAGCAGTACCCGAACAACTACGCCCAGGCGCCCAGCTACTACTCGCAGATGGAGTACTTCAGCAACCAGAACCAGGTCAACTCCGGCTACATGGGCCACTCCGGCTACAGCGCCTCCAACTTCGGCCTCTCGCCCAGCAGCTCCTTCACCGGGTCCATGTCGGCGCAGGCCTTCTCCCAGAACGGCATCGACTACATGACGCCGCAAGACAAGTACGTCAACATGGTGTAGAAGCTGCTGTTGCAGAACTGCGGCGGGGGTGGGGGCGGCTCTGACTCCGGACCAACGGAACAGACGACGCAGCGCCGCATGCCGCCGGAGGAAGCGTTGTACAGATACTGATGAGGAGCCCGGCCCAACGAAGTGACGACGGACACAGAAACATATCTGAAAAGCATCTTGAAGTGAGCCAGAACGATGTGCAAGGGCGATGGCCATCGAGAAAGAGAGAGACAAACAGACCAACAGATTTAAACGCAGCCTGCATCAACGAAATAAATAAGTGATAAGACAAGAGGAGAGACGAGAAGAGAGGAGAACAGCAGAACAGTAAAGTATAAAGTAATTATTTAAATGTGAGTTTATTGGTTTTAAAGGAGATTCTTATAACAAAGACTCTTCATTCGCTCCCAATACTACATCTACTCGCTTGAGGCCAAACTCATGGGGCCAAGTGTGTCATGGGGCATTTAATGTTCCATCTTTGAAACGGTTCCCAGCGAGAGTTCGGAAAAGCTTCTCCCATCTTCTCGCTCTGAGTAATTATTTTACAACCCCGACAGGAAATGAAGCACTACTAAATCATTCCTAAATTGTATATAGAATTCACACAATCTGCATGTCAAGCTTTCGAAAAACCCCAACACGAACAAAGAATCTACAACTTCACTTTTATCACAAGTTTCATATCACCAGCAACCAGAAAAATTTGTAAAAAGAATTTATTAAATAGAAATCAACATTGTAAAGTTATAAAGTTGTACAGCGTCGGGTTTATGATGGATTCTGAAGCAAATTAAAACTTAATACAAAATAAAAAACGAACTAAGAAAATTACTAATTAAGTTTATTAAAAAAAGAATCGATACTAAAACAAGCAGCTTCGGAGTAGTTAATTTTATTGAATGTAGCTTCTAAGGTCAGACTTTAAATACAAAAAACAACAAAAAATCTATATAGAAATCCATGTATTGCATTGATACACGAAACATACATAAATATGTAAATGAAATCCGAGTGTTGAACAACAACTTCGCTGTTTAGTTATTAATTAGGACGTAGTTATTTAATTTAAATGTTTAATGAGATTGTAAATGATGCATGAGAAATTGTATAAATTCACTTCAATTGTATTTTTAATATGTTTATTTTTTAAAAGCGTATTTAATAAACATTTTTAGTTTAGTAAAAAAGCAAATATTTTCCATTAAGACTCTCCTTTCTTTTGGTTCTATTTTTTCGATTTAGTTTTCCAACTAAAATAAGCAAAGCATTTTCCAAATGGTTTGAATTTTCATCATATTATCAAAGATGATGACAGCATTTTTAATTAATTAATTCACATTTAATTGTATAAAGTAACAGAAATAAGCAAATAAAAAGAATTATTCAAAAAGAAACAAAAAAGTGGAGTTTTTATTAAACAATTAGATGAATTATATTTGAATTCATTTACTTGAGCGATTTATTTCAGGGATTTAACCGCATTTCGTTTGGTTTGCCTTCATTGTTAAAGTCAGTCAGTGGAGCAACTGAATACATAGAATTCGTGGAAAAATATAAAATTGCTTGCTTCTTATAATGAAACTGAATTTCAAGTGATAAATGAATGAAAGGCTTTTTCGCAAGTCAGCCTTCTTTCAGGCGCAATATCGATGGATTACAATGGCCGATTCCACACGAAATATCATGAGGAAGCAATCGCAATGATTGCCTGAAAATGCTCAAACAATCGATGAAGGTGAGAACGCACTCATGACGCGCATTTTGCCGTGGCCCAATGCTTCATAGATGACACTCATTCGTTTGTTTTCCTTTTGGGACAACGAAAACAAGCCAAACTCGAGTGTGAATACGCACACATCCGCACATACATCTGCATGACGTGATCTCTGCTCTCGTGCAAAGTACGAAGTGAGACGATGCTGGCCGAATGACTGTTGATGGAAGGAAAGAACAACACGCCGCCGCTGCTTCAGCGAAGGAAGTAAATAAAAGGAACAAAAACACACTTTCTCTCAACGATGTCTCGAAATTCATATCATTCAATCTTCTTCAATTCGTTTGTCGCCTAGAGAAGGAGGGGGAAAATAGCAGTGAATGGGAATTGAATTGAGAGCGACTCGCGCAGCATTCGCATGTCAAAGTCAATTGATTTTGAGGTTTGACTTCCGCTTGTGTGACACTGCAAATTTGTCGATTTAATTACATTCTCAGGCGACGCTGACGACGTGTAGGCGATGAACTCGCGTGGACCGAATTCGAACAACTGCGCACAGATCGAAGATCGCGGCACAGAAACGAAGTTGCTGCCACCTACCTTTGAATCCACAAGCACACACACACACACACACACACACAATCATTTGCACATTTCTTCATTACAATCGGGCGATTGTAGCTTTTATTTGATTGACAATTTCTTTGAAAACCCACCTTCGTGTCAGTCGCTGGCATCCTGCAGACGCGCCTCTGCCACGCTGCGTTGTTGCCACTCCGCTGCGAATTTCTGCGGCGCAGCGATTCGTGTGATTGATTTATTCGCACTTCTGGCAACTTGTTGCAGCGGCGCTTTTCCAGCAGCGAATCCAAATGAAGTTGTCAGCCGCCGAGCTTGCATAAGCGCACAAGTGATAAAATGCGTCTTCAGTCCGCTTGACGGCTTCGCGTAGAAAGTCTCGCAGCACCTTCAGTCGGTCCTCGTTCCGTGCGCGCCGCCCGCCGAACAGCAGCAGGAAATTGCGCTCGTTTGAGTGACAAATTAAATTGTCACTCAATCTTACGTTCGGTTCTGAGTTTGCATGCGTTTTAATAAGCGAACCAGTCGAAGCGACTCGCTCAAGCGCGATAATTACTCGCTGCAGTCGCTCTCCTGCGAGCGGCGGCGCCGAGCGGCTGCTTGACTGACGGCTGTCGACTGCTACCGACGCCGTCGCTCGACCCATTTAAGCCACGGCGTGAGTGACTGCGACGCAAATACGCAGCGACCGCTCTGTGAAAGCATCCGTGGAGTCGCTGATGGAGCTGCTCGTAACCCAGTTCGCAGCGAGCAACCGGAAAACGGATCGGGACTCGTTGTCGACGCTCTGACTTCTGCCAGTCGAAATCCGCGAGTTGCCTCCGCTTTTCACTTCAGTTAAGCACTCATCGCGACTCCGGAAACCCTTTTGTTGTTTATTCTCTAAACTCTCGGCTCTTTGCGAAGATTTGAAACAAATCACAACAACGAAATCACATCCAACGAACGATGCGTTATCAGCACGACGATGACGATGACGAAGCACGCTGCTTATCGCCGGAAAACAGTCAAAATACAATTCAATTAGTCGCAGTTCAAGAAAAAACCCTTCAAGCTCGACGCTCGGCTCTCCTTCCCACACACACGCACGCACACACAGCACCAGAAACACCAACAAACGGACGCGTGTTGCTCATAGAATTACGGAACCTGC
The DNA here is from genome assembly GCA_937620795.1 of Thecophora atra. Lineage (NCBI taxonomy): Eukaryota > Metazoa > Arthropoda > Insecta > Diptera > Conopidae > Thecophora > Thecophora atra. The sequence continues at coordinate 5,407,616 of OW569397.1, read as the reverse complement.
AATTTGCGCTTTAACATCTCCATTTTCGTGCTCCTCCCCCGCCGCGCCATTCCACGATAATCCGCTCTTCACTGCTCTGCGGTTGCCGCTCTCGCAGACTGACAATTCGACTGCTGACGTGACACGTGACTTCGCTGTGACGGCTGCGGGTCTCGACTTCGATTACGACTGCGAGTGCGTCTTCAGCGAAGGCGATGCTCGGCGAGGGCGGCATTTGTTATGCTTCCAATTCGAGGATTCACTTTGTTTGGGTTTTGGTGAAACTCGATCCTGGCTTCACTCCGGACTCACGTCCATAATTAGTGCACTTCGCCTGGACGTTTATCGAAAGCCAGAAACAGATAAAAGACGCATTTCAATTTAATTGCTGCAGCAAAACGATGAGCACCGGAATAAAAAAGCAAAATCATTATCGACCGAAGGATTTCACGAACAAGCGAATTGTTTACTCTTCGCTCCGAGAGCTTTTACACTCGTTGAAGTTAAAATGTTTGATTACGAACTTTGTTTAAAATGCTTTTCGTTTCATTTTCATGCTGCGCTCATTGAGAGCGGCGGAGGGGCGACCTCGCATTGAGCACATGAGGACAGCCGCAAACGCTGCAAGGCTGCAAAATGTGAAGTAGGCCAACAAAGGAAAGGAACAAAAACACCGACAAAGAGAAATCAATTTACATTAAATCCTTTACAAATCGAAAGGAATCGCAATGAACTTGAATGGAAATCAAAGCAACGTTTAGATAAAGGAAGAGGAAAATCATTTAGCGCATTAATGAAGGACTCACTTCAAGGAGATTGCAACTTTATTCGTTTGTTATCCGAGATAAAAGCCACCCTCGGCGCAGTGATTCGTGATTCGCTTGAGTCTGTGGCTTGTTCTGTTGCTGGTTGCGCTGTGTGCCGGCGGAAAGCGTTTTATTTCGATTGTTATCACTTCATTAAGCGCCACACGCCTCCGTCCGTTGCGAGCCGATCATCAGCTCCGGCCGCTCGCAGGCGGATCCCCGTCAATGGGTCGCAGTTGGTGCAGCAGCGGCTCCGGCTGCTCGGTCATTCTAATGCCAAATCCGCTCATAAACGAGTGCTGTGTGGAGATTAAGGCGCGTGCGGCCGCTGATCGGCATCCATGTGGCACGTTTAAGTGGTTTACAGGGTGTAATGCACGAAAGCCAAACAAACAAGCGGCTCGTCCTGCGATGCTAATTGTTTTATTTGAGCAAAGGCTTACTTAGCAGCTGATAGGCCAATAAAAGGAAGGAGTTGAGCAGCAGGAGCGCCGAGGAAGCGAACGAAAAGGAAGTAAACTGAAGAAGAAACGCATTTTTCTGGAATTAAATCGAATTTCAATTGAATTGAATTGAATTAAAGTGAATTCAGTCCAATTTATAATCAGTTTGAAGACTTTTCTTTATTTTCCAACACGAATTCAATGAAATAATTGAACAAACAAACGAATAATTGAATTTACAGTGTGACAATTTGCTGATAATTACAAACAAACAAAAAAAAGTAAATTCGACCCGAGAAGAAGCCAATTTTTCACATTTTCCACACATCGAAATCAATTCATCGTTCGTCTCGACCTTTGGCCATCGATCTTTGCACCTTTCCCCTCCCTGTCCCTCTTCCCTGTCCCCTTCCCGCTCTTCCTTCATCACGATTTCTTGTTTTTCCTGTCCGTGGAGGAAGATTCTTACTCTGGGTCCATAAGCTGCCGCGTAAGCCGGAAGTATCGAAGCTGTTAAATAAAAAAATTAATAAAAAACAACAAACACAAAAATTGATGCTGCTGCTGCTGTCAATTTTAGAAAATGCTTTGCGCCTTGCATTTTTTTATTGCACGCTGCGTGATCACAAAAAAAATCATTCGAATCGAACGCACATCGAATAAAAAACCGAACCGAACCGAACCGAAAACGACGGAGAGCGACGGAGAGATGCGAGTGCAAGTGACACTATAAATCGTGGAACGTCGCCAAAAGCGGGAAAGAGACAGCAAGCGCTGTTATAAATTATGGAATTTGTGCTGCGTGGACGTCAACACGACGCAGCGTAACGGATTTTTAATAGGATCGATCGTGAATGCTGCTGGATGTCGCTTGCTGCGTCGTTCCGGGCCGAGCTGCTTCCGTTAACGCATTGCTTTCGGCCACACCGAATAAAAAATCAGCCCAGCGGCCGAAAAAGTGGCCGATCTTTTGTCGCCGCGTCGTTAATTGCTTCCGGATCGAAGTATTTATAATCGTGTGTGGCACGTTCGTATTATTAATCGCCTTGCAGGCAGCGACACGCATCTTTTATTCACTGATTTCTATTATTGCAACAAAAAGGAAGTGAAAACATTGCAAATTCAGACGAAAATTAATCTTGAAATCAATGATTCGTCCTTTTTTGTATTCAATCATGTATAAAAACTTCGATTTTATTGAAAAATAGGGAAATGAAAGAGAAATAAATTTCCATTTCTTATAGCAGCCTGATTGAAGCTGTGAAAATCCTTGTTAATCACCGTGTTTAACCTTTGACACGTGGAAAAGCCTTCATTAATCGCGATTTCCTCATCGTCAGGTCTTTGATCGAAGGCGTTACTTTGTTATTACGGACGCAATTCGAACGAAATTTAATGGAAAACATCGATTCTTCGCTCGTTTTCCGATTTCCTCGAACAAAAGAACAACGACGACGCGATTTTCGTCGCTCTGCTCTGTTTTCTTTTCCCGGTCAAGTAATTTCAAACTGCACACACACACACACACGCACACAACCTGCTCGGAAGTCGTAGAAATGTCGAAGCTTCTGCTGGGGTCGCGTCTGTTCATCGTGAGTCGGCTGCTCCGCTCCTCCGTCGGTCGTTCTTGCGTTCGGTGTTGGTTTCTTCTTCGGCAGACAGCAGAAGTGAAGCCGCGCCTCGATTGAGTCCACTAGACCAACGTTAGACGCAGCGACTTCCTCGCCGGCAACACGTACCGTGGGCCACGCAACATGAGCAGGCAACGCGTCCGGAGCACCTAGCAAAGTATCAGGTGCTCGCTTGACTTTCTAGGCTTTCTAGGCGCGCGGATTCTCCGTTGTCCGGGTCAATTGCGAAGCGTCTGCCGCTCTGCACGCGGTGGCGGGCGAAAGGGGGGCGGAGGAGGGGCAGCGAAGCCGGCCGAGTGAAGGGCCGACAATTCTAATCCAATTGAACTGAATTGAAGCTGAATGTTTTGCATTCGTAGACATTTTCTCGAAGAGCGGCCGCAAAAGCGACTGCAGAGAAGAATCGAAGAATGAAGTCGTTCCACTGCGATGCCAGGAACGAGGGAAACGGAACACCGAACGACGGAAATCCCCAAAACTTCGGAAAAATGATTGAAAGACGTTCGGCACTTCGTCTTTTCAAAAGCGTCGACTTCACTCAGTTGGAAGGACGTGGAAAGCATTCAATACATCAGCCACGCCCCCTCCCTCCCCTGCAGCGTCCATTCCGCCAGCAGAGATCAGGAAATCGGATTGGAAACGCGGTCGGGCGTGCGACGGATGCTAATTGCGAATCTATCAACGCAGCCGAACTCCCGGCGACGCAGCGTGCATTAGGAAGTCCGTCCGTCCGTCGGCGAGCAACCTGTTTGCCGGCTTCCCTTGGACGAGGGTTCGACGAGGCTTCGAAGCGCAGTTTTCAGCGTCGTCGCCCTCCGCCGGCCGCGTATTGAATTTCACGTGGGCGGGGGCGGCGGTTGGGCGTGTGGGCGGGCTGCTTGCGGCTTTGATGTCGACTTGCCTGATGAATATTGAATTCCCGCTGATTCCCCAAAGGATTACTCGAGCGCTGCTTCATAATTCATTAACGTTCATCATCGACGTCGCCGAGTCGTCTTCTGCGGCTTCCGTTGACGTCTGCGCTGCTTTTGTCTTCCCTCACTTCTTTGTCGCTTCTTGGAAAAATATTTTCCCACAGTCGCCGCTGCAGACGCTGCGGAGCCTCCACGCACAGGAAGTCCGCGTTTCCCTCGCGTCATTCTTCTGCCGCTTCGTCACGGTGCAGCGTCGAAAAGTGACCTGCAATCGCTCGCAATTCGGTCGCTCTTCCTTTCTGTGGGCCCTTTGTTGGCCCCGCAGAGGGTGCAGCTCGGGCAACCTGCTGTGGACCGTCGCTCTGCCGTCCTCCTTTGTCCCGTTGTCCTCGCGCTGACAGCAGCAACAACAGCGCCGCTTTCTCCACTTTCCCGGCTCGTTCGGCCGTCGTTCAGCCCAATTGAGGTTCATTGCTGCTAATGAGGTCGCTCCGCACTCTAAAAAATAAATGCTTATGGTAAGCACAAACGGGGTTTAATTCAAGCACACTTAAACACGATTTTGAGCCTAGCACGACATATGCGTTATTTTAAGCATTATTTAGCATGCCGAGCTTAATTTAGTATTTCACCCTTTATTGAGCATGCCAAGTATTGAAATAAGTTTCATTCATGCTTCTTCTATGTATCAGGTACATAATGGCTAAAAACTGAGAACTACATGCTTAATTTAAGTTTTCATAGAATTAAATTAAGTATTTCATGTTCACTTTTTAAGAATGCCAAATTCTATATATAAGCGTACGTTCGCTTAATTTAAGCATTTTTCGTTTTCATTTTGTTGCCCCGAATGCTTGTATTAAGAATACGAAACTTATTTTGAGAACCTTCTAAGTTTTTAATTAAAGCATTTTTACATCCATATCGATATCAATTTCATACTTACTATTTACTATATTCACATCGGCAGCTGCAAATTGAAAAGACCTCAATAACAGTGAAAGAAAAAATATTATTCTCTTGTATGCCTGAAATCAATTTGTTTGAAAAAGATTATTTGAAATAAAACACAAGATTACACTTATACAACTACAAAAAGTCTTCATTTTTTCTTTTATTTTAGAAGCATTTCACCCTTTATGCAGTTTCAACTGTTGGCAGTACATTTTTCAATTCTTATTATAAAAAATTTTAATAATTGTGTTTTGGTTTTATCCAATATAAAAGCAAGTAGATTGTGGTCATATCTTAGAATATTACAACGTTTACAGCATAATTATATTTCACTTTTGAATAAAATACAATCTTCAATTTGAAAAATTAACATATCCTTCATTATAAATATTTCTTATTCTTATAAAGCGAATCGTTAAATTTCAAACTAGGTAAAAAATTTACACACTCTGAAACTGACAATAATTGACAATAATTAATGCTGAAAATACATACGGAACTTGAGTAATTATCTTATGACGCACTTTCTTCCAGTTTTCCAGTTCCTGTTTGACATCAAATTTTGTCCTGAGCTCGTTTTGTTGAAATAAACTATTAATGTCCCATTCTTTTATTTGTAGTAGACGCCACGGTGTTGGTTTCAACGTTAATAGGCTTTGACGGGTATGCGAAGGTACTTCCAAATTTTAGGCAATTTTAAAACTGGTTCTTCTAAAATAAACTCACCGTCGAAATAGTTTAATTAAAAAAGTTACAATTGCAAATGGTGTAGAAGCAAGTTACTAATATTATCTAAGTACTTACCCTTTTCTAAAGTAGACATTACAATTGCACATGCATTCACCACAAACTCCTAATCACAACTGAAGAAGAAACCGACGCTCATATCTAACATATACTCAAATTGAAAAAATTAAGTACTGACGTGCTAGATTTTAGCACTCCAAACTCAATTTTGATTCAATGTATATTCGTAAATAGGCGATATTAGGTATTGGCGTGCTAGATTTTAGCATTTCAATCTCGATATATTCTTATATATAATACTTAAATGGAGAAAATGAAGTATTGTCGCACTACATTTCAGCCTTTTATACTTTTCTACTTAATATTTTTTCTTACAACATTAACGCATACAAGTAGGAAAGATCGAACTGAATATATTCTCATAAAGATATTATATTAAATTTCCTATTTAGTAGTCCTATTAAATACATAAGTAAATTAGTATGTTAATTCTTCGTTTAAGTTTTTTCTACTTGTATTAAGCAGCCAATACTTCAATAGCGCCATTCTCAATTTAAGCACGTTTTTAAAACAATATTTTTCATATTTATAAGCATAACAAGCTTCTTTTAAGCTATCTAAGACTAAATCTTTTGTTTTTCTTCAAATTTGTAAAGAAAAGCTACAAATAAGACGAAAAATGCTAAAATTTAAAATGTTTTGCTTCTCGTAAGCATAGAAAAGGCTTGACTAAAGCATTACAATGTTTTAATCAAGAACGCCTAGTCATGCTTCCCATAAACCTCGGATACTTAATTGCTTAGCACGGCATATTTTTCTGAGTGCGAAGCCGTGTGTTGCCGGTGCCTCGATCGTTCGGCTGGGAATTCCTTCGGCGGCGGAATTTCAAAGCCCTCGAAGGATCACAGCAGCGATTCAGCGTCGATGTTTGTTTGCGGCGTGAAAAATGACTCGGAAAATCGCGAAAGGAAGTGTTTTGATGTGCGTGATTAGCGTGGAGATCGACGATTGCACTATTTACAATAATTTATCGCCTTTTTAGCGCATTCGTGATTCGTTCTTTCTGACGTAAAATCGCTTGTAAACCCTGCACCGGCGAAATGAGGCGCTGAACGGCGACAGCCGGCCGAGTGGCGAGCAGCGAGTCGAGGAGCTGCGCTGAAACAATCCCTTGTGAGGTGATTAGCCGCCTCATTGGACTCCTTCGTCCTTCGTCGTCGCAGTCGCAGTAACAAGTGATTTCTTCTCCCGCTTCAAGGGCAACGAGGCGCGGCCCACCACCCACTCGACCGGATTCTGCGGTTGAGCTGCGTTCTCCGCTCTCCCATTCAAATGTAATTCATTTGTGTTGACATGTGTTACAAATTTTCATGACTCGCGTTCGAGATTCGCCGAGGGTGACGACGATGCGATGAGCGGCGTGTCTATGTGTGTGTGCGTGTCGAACCCTCGCCTTGCCTTCGGAGAGCTTTACGTCGGCAATAATGACGCTGTTAATGGAGGAGGCGGGCGGGCGAGTTGCTTGCGAGATATCAGATTAAACGCGATTATTGCGTCTGATTGAATTTCTATTCGATTCGCATTTCGCTCCCATTTCGCTGTAAGTGGGTCCGTCTGTTCGCATTCACGCTGTCACTCAGCGCAGTCAAATAAATGTAGTTGCCTTCATGGACTTTGTATTAATTTCTCTTTATTAGATTTGAGAGGATGCGAGCGAGCGTCTTCTTTTCAGAGAGAATGGAGCTTGCTTGTAGTGTGTGTGTGTGTGTGTGTGGCTGCGAGTGTTGCGTGTGATAAGCTGAGAGCCGCTTTCGTGCTCAGAATTCTGACTGCAGCCGTTAAAAGTTATGTAAATATTTGCAGTTGCTTGTAAATGTGTGTGTGTTGTGTGTGTTTTCACCTGAAAAAGTGATGATTTCTTTGCTTATTAAATTATTTAATGGGGCTTCTTTTGCTTTTAGTTTTTTTCTAGTCTCCGAAGAATGCTTTAAAGCTTCAGCTTTTATTAACCTGAAGCGATTTTTCCTTTTTTATTCCCACGTAAAACTTCTAGAGACTTTCTCCACCGCTTCTACGCTTCTTCGAAGTGTGTTTTTGCTCCTCCAGCTTCGGTCCCTTCTCCTCCTCCACACAAAGCTTTGCCAATTACTTTAATGAAAATCATCGTCATGTCAACGAGAAGCATTCTTTTACTACCGACGTTTGTGTGTGTGTGTGAAAAACCGCATAACTTCACTTTGTCGCCATGACAGTTCAACCTGTTCGCCTCTGGCGGCGCTCTTCACCTCCCCACGCCCCCTCAACGACTTCTCATCATCGTAATTGATGCTGAATGAGCGCGTCGGAGCCTCCGGGGCGGGTTTACGGCGCTCCATTGAAGGATTCCACATCACAGCGCAGCGCATGGACGACGCTGGCGACAAACAATCAACGGATGAGTGAAAGAAACTCCGACAATGGATCACTTTTCGTCATGCATCGAACAAATGTTGGATTTAACTGCATGTAATTGAATTTTCCATGTTAATTGCGAGTGTTTTCAACCAGAGAACAAACTAATATTGAATGTGCTGCTGTTAATTAACTACTCAAAGAAAAATATCAACGAAAAATCGCAGCTTAAAACTATACGAGTACAATTAAAATCCAATCAACAAACGAATTGCGTAGTTTCTACGCGTAATAGAATAGATCACAGCTTAAAGTGTAGAAAGCTTTGTTGAAATCATACAGAGAAAGAATAAATCTAATAAGAATAATTCTTCCTCTCTGTTTAAAAATTAAATGCAAACACAGTCATCATTGCACGATGTTTCTCTCACCATCTCGGTCGCTCCCTCGCTCTAAGATCGCATATATGTAAGTGCTCCGCTCACTTCGATTGCAAGCGCCGAAGCTCCAGCTACGAAAGAGAAATGAAAGTTTATTCTTGTTCTCAATAAGAATCAATGTAATTTTTCCAGTTAGCATTTTGCATTTCTGATTTTGGTTATAAAATAAACAAATTCAATTGAATTGAAATGAATAAACGTATTTCTGCGAATGTTCTGCATGTAATAGAAAGAATTAAAGTGCAGCTTATGGAATGAAATCACATTAAATTCATTGACTTGGAAACAACTTCTTTCCTTAATGAAAATTCAAACGTTTCATTGCAGGATTATTCCGTTATTAATCAGTTGTTCCTCTTCCACTGCGCATCGTGATCCGCTTTCAAGGACAACAAAGACTTTTTTTCCATTGTTTGACGTTTGTTTTTGTGATAAATGAATTTTCAATAAAATAAATAATTACAATAATTAATTAATTCACAATTAATAACAAATTTTTAGGCAACATTTGAACAATATTAAAATTAGCGATAAAAATTGAAACCTTGATTAATTTTTTAATTTTAATTTAAAGAAGGAAAAACATTGAAAGAATGTTTAAAGTCTTTTTTTAATATTTTTGAATAATTTGTCATTGAAATCGGTTGAAGGTAGTTTTTCAGTTCGTCTTCAGTTGTTTTTTGTGGATCCCCTTCACCTCAACTCCTCTTTTGCCGCTTCTAACGGAAACCATCTTCGATTTGATGCAGTGAAACGCCGTGGAAAGCTTTTCACTTGTCTGTCGCCGGAGAAATCAGCGAGGATCTCCGTCCAGAAGACGAAGGCAGGGGCGGGGCCGGGGCCGGGGTCGCTCGGTAAGCACGCACTTACGCAGCACGGTTCATTAGTTACTTTTAATAAACCTGCAACAAAGTTAAATAAAATGGAATAAAATCCAGCGAAGCGAAGGTCTGCATTCAATTTTAATGTCGTGTTGAGTTGCTTCCCTCTCCGCGCCCCTCCATGGACCCATTGTCCTTCCAAAGCCAATCGAAGAAACAAACAAACGTCCGCAGCAGCGGCGGAGTGAGCGAGACGGATGTATGTGCAGCAGCGGCAAAAGAAACGCCAAAGAAGAAGCAAGGAGCCACACGAGGAACGCGAAACAAATAAGAAAAACCGCATTAAAAGCTGCTGCTTGCAAACTCCGCCCTTTCGTGGACGCGCAGAGCTTCACCCACACGAATCCTGCTTCGGTGTGTGTGTGTGCGAGTGTGTGTGATGCGTTCGACTCAAGGAGCAGCGATTGTTGTTGGCTGCCGCAGCTGCTGGATACATGCTGTGGATGCTGCCACACCGACGACCTGCGCACAATCCGCTGCCTCCGTCGAGCAGCTGGCGACACGACGCAACGAAAGGGACGCGCCGATACGTGAACGTGGACGCCCACCCACGAACAGCGCTAAAATGGGGAACACAACAGCAACAAAACCAACAACAGCAACAAGCTGCGTTGAATGCTGCGCCATTTAAGCGAGCGAGTGTAAATAAAGCGCACGAGTCCAGCCGAGCGACAGCCGCACATCGGCTCCAATGCACTGCGTGCAGGCGGCTGTGTGTGCGTGTGGCTGTGTGTGGAGCAGCACTCGTATTCGGAGAGCAGCAGCATTGCGTGTGTTCGTGGCTCGCTCTCCTCCTCGGCGACGTGTGTTTTCAAAGATACTCGTGCTTGATACGAAAGTATGTCGTTCGATTGTTATTAGCGCTTCCCCTGCCGCGAGCGACTCCCGCCACCACTGAAGATATTCCTGGCATCACTTTAAACGGAATTAATTCCTGTTTCACTCCGAATTTAAACGCACAACGAATTCGAGGAATTCCAGAAACAGATTCGAGAAGACTCCTGGCGATGCAGCGGCTTTTTCATTAGTCGAATCTTTGCCAGGAGTAATTAAATCAGATTAAAGTCGATTAGGTAATAAACAAACAATCGCTGGGCCCACATTTGCCGAAGAATGCGACGTGAATTCGAGGAAAATCCACTTCACTACTTAAAATACACGCAAGCAAATTCATCAGAAAGATTAATGATAAATGAGTCCTTGAGAACGAGAAGTTACATCGGTCCTTAAAGCACGAAAAAAATTAATAATTGTTCAATTAAATTTACTTAATAAAAATAATTGTAAATTTGATAAAATTAATAATAATAATAATAATTGTAAATTAAATAAATAATCATAAAAATTGAAAATTAAATAAATAACAAATAATAATAATAATTTGTAAATTAAATAATAATTGATAAATTAAATAAATACATAATAAATAAAAATAATAAAATAAACTTGAACCTGTAAAAATAAAGTAATAAAAATACGGTAAAAATGTCTTTTTTATGAATTTATTTATTTCTTTTTTTATTACTTTTTTACAGATAAATAAAATATTAATAAAATTTAATAAAAGATATTAATAAGATATTAAGATATTAATAAGATATTTAATAAAAGTCCTTTAATAACGTGTAATCATTTATTTATCCATCAACTGAAGAACTTTTACAGTAGGAAAAAGAATGTATTCAAAATGGTGGACGGGGGAGAGGAAGAAAGCCGTTGAAAACATGAATTTATTATGTTAATAACAATGAAAACTGCTGCTACGGAGTCTTCCTACTTTTCCTTGTTTTTTCACGCAATTCGTCGGTGTTTATTTCAGTCTTTAATTCGTGTTTCTGTCTCTTTAAAGCGTCGTTGTGCCTAAAATGACGCATCTATTAATTAAACTCTGTTGTGCTTCATTAAAGAGCATTTAATTTAAGGCTGATGTCCTGCGAAAGGACGTCTGGGGCGTCCTCCACGGAAATCATGAAGCACGGTTGCAAAGCTGTCGCCTGTCGCGTGTCGCTGCGCCTTTTCCACCTTCGACAGCCACGAAGCGAATCCATGTTTTAATGTTTCCATTCAGTCAATCTTTCATTCCGCTTTGCTTCCGTTCGCAGCGTTCACTCGAATGAGAAACTTCCACAGATGTGGAGCCTCTAGCTGTCTCTTTCGCACTCGCCTCCATCCTTCTTCCCGATTCGATCCCCTCGAGTGACATTCCAACAACAACACGCAATGGATTCCCTTTTCCGGCTGCTCGTTGCGTGCTGAACAATATTTTTGTGGCAACTTCTGCCTTCAGCAGAATGTCTGAAAACTCGTTGGCCAAAAAAACGCAAAAGAAAAGCATTGAAAAAGTTGCCATTTTCGCCGCCATTTTGTCGATTTTTAAAGCAGCTCTTCTTCGCCATCCAAAAAGCACAGAATTGTTTCTGTTTCGGATGTCGCGATGTGGCGACTCTCGTGTTTCGTGTGTCGCGTGTCGCTCTTCTTCTGATTACACTCGCTGCCGGACTCTCATTTGCATATTAATTGTTTATTTAAGTTGCGGACAACGCTTTTCCCACACACACATGAATTTTGCAACTTTTCATTGGAAATCCAATTCGAAATCAATATTTCAGCTTCAAAGCTTGGCAGAGCACCACACGTCATTTCGTCTTTTATTACATGTCAAAAGGAATGCACACAACGCGAAGAGTGTGAGCAAGAGAGCGACACTCGCTTGAACGATTGTGTGAGCGCGATCCTATGCAACGAGTGTGCAATTTATACTCTTTGTTTTATGTGCTCGTCTTTAATCGCTCTCCGAATGACAACAGAGCATTGAGCAGGTCGCGAGCACGCTTCGGCTGCTCGGATACGAAGTGAAATGTTTAACTTTTCGCTTAACGATTTATTGCAACAACAATGAATGCAATGTAGTTTGCTGCTGCTGTTGTTGTTGTAGTTGTGTTGCGGTTCTGCCGTCGCATTTCAAGTTCAAGTTTATTAAATGAAAATCGAGCAGCTCACTTCGTCGTTTGTTTAATTAATCGATGAATTCTTATAATAAATCACACGTCATTTATTAAATTGCAACTTGTTGATGTCTCGTAATTCATCGCAAAGTTGTTTAATTTGTAATTACATTTTTCCCATTAGCATTTTTCCCATGATCATTTTTATTCATTTTATTTTTTATTTTATTTTATTTACAGCAGAAAAACCATCTGACGACATTTTCAAATCTTTTACAAAATTTTGTTCATCGATTTCCTTGTCCATCGTCGTACTAAGAAACCGAAAATTATTAATCAGTCTTTTTTCGGTTCCAGGAGAAAACAACAACAACAACAACACGAAAGAATCTTCGAGTTCAGTTCTTTAAATAAATCAAACGAATTTAAGTCACTCCGCCGACAGTCGAGAAGCTGACAGCCGCCGCCGCCGCCGAATGCAGCTCGTGACGCAGATTAATTTGACGCCTCCTCCGTCCACGCCTTCCGCTTGTCCACCTTCCTCGAAGCTTCCGTCCTCCTTTCGATTCCTGGATACATAAATCGCGAATAACTCGCGTTCTTCTTCCTCGCGTTCCTCGGCTTCGTTAATTTTTCACCAGAATTTCTCAGTTCGACATCGCAAAAGGCTTTTTTCGATATAATTTCGCAATTTATTGGTCGAAAGTGGCACCTCGACTCGACTCAAAATTTCACTACGACGAAAAAGCAGCTTCTGAAGAAGCTTGTGGCTTCCTGCGACTCCTAAAGCAGCTTAAATTAAAGGAAATTTTGCATTTTCCCACAAAAAATAAACAATTATGGAATTTAAAAGGATGAAACGGCGAAATTGGAACAAGAAATGAAAAAATTAAACATTTTATTAACTTTTCTGTCGCTTTGAACTGTTTTTAGTGAAGCAACGAGTGCCGCAACTGCTCAATTTGCATTGCAGCTCGTTTGCAGTGTCGATTTCCTGCCATAAGGACGACCAGCAGCGTCGAGGACCCATCATTCTCCGGCTGGGACTCGATTTTCAAGCTCTCGATTTGTTTGCTCACCGTCGATGAGCTGCGGCGCTGCTGGCAGTTGTTTGCGGTCGGACGGCGGTTCTGCTGCAGCTCCTTCGCTCATAATAACGCCGCATGCGGTCCTTTTTATTGCAATTCCAATTTCGCAGCGACAAGTGTTTCGAGTGTCCTTTGAAAGTGAACACAAACGAAAAATCAAAATCAAGCAGTTGTTGACACTGAAGCTCCGAGGGTGGCTTCATTATTGGCCTCGTTTCGCCAAGAACAAGCAAGTCAAGTGACGCTGCTGCTTCTTCTTCAGCTGGCAACTTGTTGCAGGCGGTGTTCAGTGATCACTTAATTGCCGCCTCTCCCGCTGCTTCTCTAATTGCGAAAGGAATAATATTGCTCACTTTGCAGCAGTTCGAAATAATTACAGAGAAAAGATAACGAGAGATTTAATTATTTTTTATACTCTGTTATAAATATTATTAATTCAATTTGTAGAATTACCAAAACATAAAATAAGCAACACATAAAACAGCAAAAGAAATAAGAAATTGCGTTAATCTTCGCGCTTGCATTCGAAATTATCAATTATGCATTAAACACATTGTCTGCTGCTGCAGCCCGCAGCAATAAACAGCAGCAAAAAATCGCTCGGATTTAAACACATTGGCAAAGCAGCAAACAAACGCAAAGCAAAACAAAACACAGCAACAAAGAACAACAACTTCGTTTTTGCTGCTGTCAAATGCTGCTGCAGTAGAAATAGCCGGACAGCAGCAGCAAAATCATGCAGCAAAATCACGCAGCAGAGCTAAAATCAACTTTTTTCTCAACCTCCATAAGAGCCCATGTAATTTTGACACTTCCATTTTGCTGCGGGCTGCAGCAGCAAGCAATGTGTTTAATGCATTACGCGTCTTAAATTGCGTATTCAAATTAGATGACGTTCGTTCTTATTGTCCAATTGGATAATTCACACATTTGGTATCACGAATGCGAAGGAGACGCGATCGGTTCGTTCGCAGACCCGAGAACTTGTGACTTCGTTCATTCCATTACAGAACTTTCGTAAAACTTTCATAGAACTTTCGAAACTTATGTTAAAGCAAAGACGAAAGCGTTTCTTTCGCTTGTAATCAGTGAATAACGTTTGAAAGCATTTAATGCATTAATAGAATTTTCCAAAAAATGAAATTCTTCATTAAAAATTCACTTTCCCATTAAATGGAATTATACAGTCATTTATTAGTCCAGAAACATTAATAAAATAATAAAAATGTTTAATTATCAAAAATATTAAAATTATAAAATAGATTATTATTTATTTTTTTATTACTGTATAATTTCATTATAATTTAATTTAATTGAAGAGTCTTCAAGTCAACATTTGAACCTAAGTGAAGAGATTTTCAATGTAGCATTTTTCAGGTAGCTCAATTTCGATAAACAAATCGATTAAGGATTAAGATAACAACAAATTAAGGAGCAGATCAACAAATGACTGGAAGTGGAACTCATCTCGCACGACGTGGAAACCTCTGACAGCGTTTCGAAGCGTTCAAAGCGAAAGCGAAGCTGCTTCCTCCCCCCCTTCGACTGTCGCACAGAAATTAGTGTCTAAATCAAGGCAGAGGATTACGTCGAGCAGCGCAGGGAAGATGAGAGACAGCTCGACACAATCGCTCCCTCCTCCGCAGCATTTTCTGAATAAAAACGGAATCTCTTCTTTGTCCACACGAAAGTATCTCATTTTATCCGTCTTTGTGCTGCTTTTGTTTGGGAAAAAGCCGTGAATTTGATTAGAAAAACATCAGTCAGTGGATGTGAATGGAAATCTGTTCACATCTCCGCTTTTTTCCGCTTTCAGAGCCGCGAAACTGATTTCGATTTCACTTATTTATTTATTCAACGTTGCACAACGAACTTGAAACAATTGCAATTCCAAAAAAACTCTTTCATTAAATGAGAAATGTTCTTAAAAGAATGGAGAATTATTTGGAGTTTCCCTTCGTGTGTCGTTCATTTTGAAATGTAGTGAAACTCGATACGAATCACGTCCTTCGCAGCACCTCGGTCATTCGACGCCGCCCGACTTCGTGATCGCGCCGGAATCTTGCACGCAGCGCGGCCGATCGATCGGCTCTGCTTTATTAATACCTCGCCATTAGCGTATGTGACACATTCTGGCGCGTTGCTTCATTGTTGCCACACACAACAATCAGCGGATTAAAATTCTTGAAAACCACTCACTTCAGCGGAGAAGTTTTTTGAGAAGTTCGAGCCTCCCCGGCTCGAGTTCCCGAACGGAGGCGATTGAATTAAAGCCCTGAAAGTAACACGTCAACTAATATTGAATTTCTAATCCTTTCATCTGCGCTCGGAGCGTCTTTTGGAGCTTCAACACCTCGCAAACATTTTCCAGCGCTGCCGTCGCTTCGAATTCAATTCATTGCCGAGTTTCAGTCGCTCCTAATGAGCGTTTATTTAGTAATCGTTCATCTT
Organism: Thecophora atra; assembly: GCA_937620795.1. Lineage (NCBI taxonomy): Eukaryota > Metazoa > Arthropoda > Insecta > Diptera > Conopidae > Thecophora > Thecophora atra. The sequence goes on along the minus strand of OW569397.1, from coordinate 5,391,946 downwards.
CAATCCGTGCACCTCTTCAAAGTCGCAGTTTTTCCAAAATTCATCAAATTGCAACATTTTTCGTTACGCTTTCGCAGGGTGCATTACGTCGTTTGGAAGACGGAGCAGTCGCCTTGGCAGCATTCGCCAATCTTCGCAGTCGCATCAGCTCACATCTGGCAGCACCACGAAACGATGGCAACACCCACGAATTGCCGCCAGTGTCGCTGCTTTGTTCTGCGGCTCATTTCCCGCTTCGCATTTAAATACTCGCGTTCAGTGGCCAATTCGCTGGGATTGTGGAATTGCTTCGAATACTCACCTGCGGAGCAGATGTCGCTCGCGTCTCGGTTCCACTTTGAACTCTGTGCTTCGTCGATACCAGCAACCGTCGGCTGTAATCGCTGCTGATGGAGTCGCAAGAGGTTGCCAATGTTTTGCTGGCTGCAGCAGCAATTAAATGAGTCACGGATGAGGGGCAGTGAAGACGCTGCGGATGATTAAGCAGCTTAAGCGTTTAATGCGTGCCAAAGCAAGGGAATCTCTGCTAGCGGTTCCCTTGGTTACCGCAACTGAAGTTGTTCAGCAGAAATGCACTAGAAAAAGAAGAGAAATAAAAAAATCTAAATTCATTAGATTCACGATTTGAAATGATTACAAGTTGAGTGTTTTTTTACAAAGAAACAAACCGAGAAACGTAAATGAAACTCGTTTCCGTTAATTATGCAAAGACTTTTTAATGAGATCAAATTTTCTACGTTGATTATTAATTGAATTTAATAATTGCGTTCACTTGAGTCGCTGTGAAGGTCGTTGAACAAGCAGCTATAGAAGAACGCATCGAAAAGTCGGAAACTGATTTGCGTAACTCCTGAAGTAATCCTCAGTCGTCATCGTCTCCGCTGGCGGCGAATCGGTTGCTGTTTTGCAGCCTCTCGCTTGCGGATTCAAACGATCGAAATTGAATGATTGCAGCGCCGAAGAAAGGAGGAAATCGAAGGCGGGAATGTGTAACGGAGTTAAACTCCAACAAAAGACGTCGGCTCAGAGCGGAAAACAATCGAATGCGCAGCACTGAAGAAAGGAAAATAGAATCTTTGCAATGATACGCATTGGAAACTGCAATTACACGCTTGCAGGGAGCGAGCAGGACGGGCGTATGTTCGTTCCTTTGCTGTCGTCTGAGTTGCCCAACAAACAAACGCCTTGCGAGTCGCAGCAGCAGCTATTAGCTGCGCACAAAGGAGCCTCGATCTGCAGCCGGGGATTATTGCTTGTTGCTAATTCGAGAGCCATTGAAGCGGCAAACAATTCAATAGTGCAATCGGCATCGGCATCGACATCGACATCGCATCGAAATGAAATCGCTTTAATAACATCGCAGCGACCCACACCGCTTTTCGCCGCTTCTTTTACACCTTTCGGAGATCTGCAACACGATCTGCTGTCAGCAGCCAAACAACCGAAGACAGCCAATCAGCTGGCGGAATCACGACATCGACATCGCGATGGAATCAGTCGACATTCGGTGCATTCGACACCCTCCGCCGGCGTCCTCCCCGATTGCCGACGACGAATACGTTTTCCTTCTTTCGAGCCTTTTGTTGCTGCAAATGAGTTTCGCATTGGGAGAGAAATCGTAATCCTCGCAAGGATCAGCAGCACAAAACCGACACCGAGAACCTTCGAGGACGCACAGCGCACAGCGCACAGCAGCTCCACTGAAGTGTAAACACAAAGCAATTTGACTGTCTTAAGCCTCCGTTAACCTCGGCCATTGTGTCAAAATACGTGCGGACGGACGGACGGACGGAGCGACTGCAGCGTCGTGCGATACATGGAAAAAGGATCAATAGATGTCCCTGCATTGAAAAGGAAAACAAAGGCTTCAAGGGACAAATTCCAATTCACTGTAATTAGTGAAATGTTCTGTTGTCCTGTTGTTGTTGTTGTTGTTGTTGTTGTTGCTCAGAACTCATCATCGCTCGTCTGAAAAACGATCCTCACTTCACGAAACCTCATCTTTCGCTTCGCATGCTAATGAAACGGAAAACATTTCAATTTCTGTACGTCAATATTTGTCGACAATGCGTAAACAGTTCGCTCTCGAAGCGATCATCGCCATGACGTCGATCGGTCAGTCAAACGGAGGAGAACAAAACCAAAATGCAACCAAAGAAGTTGTGAAAATATTTCCATGCAACTCTTTGAATGCAAACGACTGCATTTTGATTGGAGTCGATTACAACTGATCAATAAATGAAATAAAGCGAGAACGACCTCATTAAGAATAAATATTTCGACGATTTTATTTAATTATTACCATCTACATTACTTTATAGTTCAGTAAATTGAATAAAATATAAACATTATACGAACACAAATAATTTAAAAGCGTTGCAAATTGAAACAGAAAAGTTAATAGCAGAATAAAGAATATTAAAAGCATCACAAGCATTCAGAAGAGGTTTAATATAGCTACATTAACCCATTGTTCCTCGGAAATCATCCCTTTTTCCGACGCTGTTGCTCTGTTTGCAGATGTCACGCGATGTAGACGTCGATTTGAGATGTTCGCCATTCTCCGGGACAGCATCAACGACAACGGAACCACGGAAACTGTTACAGCGCTCCGTCGGCATCCTTCAACCGCAGCTGACAACGCATCAGTCGCCTTCGTGCGAAGTTTGCCAACCCTCGCAGCGGCGGCCGCAGTTACGACTGCAGCTTCCCTAAAATCACCCGATTGGGAGTGAAAAGTCGTCGTTCATGTGGATGCAGACGCGTCCAACTGAAGCACTGCGTTTGCGAATGCGATTTGATGGGAAAAATGGCCGATGATCGATCTTCAATCAATTTTTTTTGGCGTTGAAGATAATGCAATTAATTTATCGGATTGCGTTTCAATAATAAGCAAATAAAAAGAAGTATTTAAAATTGATTTATTGCTATCATTTTTCCAAGTTAATTAATTATTTTTTTTTTGACTTGTGTCAGTCAATTATCGCCCCAGCAGCAAACATTTTACTCCCAGATCCCGAAGCTATTTGCGCAGGATTACGTAGTTTCGAGTTTCTGCTGCTTGTGTGATGCTTTTGCAACTGTTGCAACACAAGAAATGAGTACAATTTTAAAGAAGCAGCCGAATTCCTCGGGGCGCTTTCATCGGGACACGTGCCACATCCATTTTCGCTGTGGTGACAAACAGAAATCCTTTGTTTCGACCACACGTTGTTTGCGCTGTGTTTTCGGCAGCAGCATTTTCGTCCATTAACCGAATGTGATGCTTGTTGGTGGCTGCAGTTGGAATGCTCGCCTCCAACCGCAACCCAAAACAGAGTTTAGTTGCTGCTGCTGCTGTTGGATCTATTCTCGTAAACATGTCCGTCGGAATGACTGCTATAATGCTAAAAGCAATCATCCGTTGCTTTATCGGCTGCGCAGTTTGCACATTCCAAAAACAAAGCCACGAACACACGAGGTGCTGCTGCTGCTGCTGTTGTTGTTGTTGTGGCCGCATATTTATTGGAAATGTTGATTTATTGAATCGCTTTGTTGATGTTTTCGATTCTGCTTTTTTCCTTTTTGGCCATAAATAAATAAAACTCTAACATGTATTCATATTATTGATTCTTTAATTTTGTTATGTTGCCAAATTCGATCGCTGGCTGTTTTCTTGTGCCATTTGATGTGATTATTCTTCTCCTTAATTAAATCGCGTCTCTTCTCTTCCTTTCGGCCGTCCTTTCGCACGATGGAGCGAAAATTCAAGATGAGTAGGAAGCACGAAAACCAAAGACGAAACAAGACATAAAAATTGTGATTCCTTTTAACAAATTGAAAGCGACTCAAGAAAGCAAGAAAACTTTTGTTATTTTAAAATTTTCCTCGATGGAAACCCGTGTGTTACTGAATAATCTATAATCCTTGGCATTGACCATAATTTTCAGCTTTTGAGTTTTCTTTGCACAGCAGGAATTGAAACGCATTTGCGATCTTTATTTAAAATAAAATCTATCATCGTGCTATTTAAAATAGAATCAAGAAACAAGCTCCTCAGTTCTTCTTCGAGAAGTTAAATACCAGTCAGTCGAAAATTACATTTTTGTCGCCTTTTTCTCGGTGTATAAGAATCTACAACTTTCTTCCTAATGATACAAAAGGATGTCCCTCTGTTAGAACTTTTAAAATTGGTGCATCACACTTTTTTCTGTTGAACTGGTTGCTGCAGTTGCCCTTCAAAACAAAGCATTACCCTTACTAATAGATTAATTTTTTATTTGTATTAGTATCTTGTCAGTGTGCTTGAGGTGAAAGCATTTTGCTTCCAAGTTGCTTTTGATTAATCTCAAGGTGTACAATAAATCGGTAAATACAGCTGTTAGAGCATAAGGTATAATGAAACTTCTATATTATTATTGTAATTCACAAACTATTTTCAAATTATAAAACAAAAAGAACAATTTCTTTATTAAGCGAAAGATTTCAGAGAAATAATGATTTCATTCGAATAATTATATTCATTCTACAGCGATTGTTTGTAATATATTAAAATAGAAAAAACTAGAAAACCTATACAATATATTATTGCAATAATTATCAAGTTAAATTAAGTCAAAATTGTAAGTTTTTTGTGCTCATCCGAACCAAATAAATCCAAAGAAACTTCTGCCTTTTCAAAAATATATTCTATGTAATCTATAAAATTCAAAAATGAAGGAATATGCAATGGAATAATCCACGCCCCTCAGAAACACTAACATCATTACACTTACAGTTTTTTATTAACTTATTACTCCAATTTTTTTATAAACATTTCCACGCGAATCCCAAATAGTTTGCTCACAGACCTTCACACCTCCACACGGATATTTTATACACATTGATTTTTCTAGTCCATATGTTCCAACAGTGAAAGCAGAGCACTCAGCGTATCCTGCAGTTGTTGTTGTTGCTGCGTTCTCAATTCAAGTCAAAAGTCACGTTTATGCGCAAGCTACGTGATTGGAATTTATTAGCACAGCACGTCGCTTGCAGAGGGGAGCGGAGAACGTTTCATCCGTTCTATATAAACTCATGTATTGTTTTCAACTCGTATAATGCATAAAAAACCAAATGACTTTCAAATTAGAAACACTTTATTATGAGCAAATAGAAAAGAATTTCTATATAAGGATCATTTTACAAAATTACTCAACTTTTAAAGAGAATGAATTAAAAAAAAAATCCTTTTATGGAGTTGGACTGCGAGCGACGTAATGGGAACAAAGCACTGGCAATCAAATTCAGGACGTTTAAGCAACACTGAAATCACACTTCATTTTTGTGCATTCGCCAGCATTTTTTTGAACTTACAAAGAAAACAACTGTACTAACATTGCCAGTGATATTTAGAAGTTATTATGTCAAATCTGGATTTTAAATGTATTCGTTTATGCTGTCCATTTATTCATTAAGGTTAGAATTGTATAAGAATCTGGATTTATGTTTGTTTAATCCATGTATAATATTTGTACGTAGTGTAAGTACTAAAAATAGTTACAAATTCATTTGGAATATAAAAATATAGCTGACACCATTATAAAGTGCAAATAAATGTAAATGCAAATATTCAAAATAAATCAGTAATGCTTCCTGCAAAGTAAGTCATAAAATTGTGACCTACTTACACAATTAGTGTACAGCGAATAAGAAAAGATTATATCTAAATGCAAACAAAAATGCAAATTATATAAATACTAACAAAGGAAATCAAAAATATGACTAATTCGCTGGTTTTGCAATGCATTTATTTCTTATGCGAATAGGGAGGAGCTGCATGTAGTTTGCGTTTCTTTGTTGTGTTCTTCATTGGTGTAGCTGCAAATGAACACGATTGCTAGAAATTATTCTGTACTATTGATCACATTTACTCACCGTATAAGGAATATAAGTAGTCCTTGTCGTTGTTGTTGTTGTTGTTGTGGAAAGGCGTGTTGGACAGCAAAGCGTTTTCAATGCGATTATTTTCCTTATCAACGTCGAACTCAACAAACTGCATCCAATAATCACTTCCAATCTCCATGAGGTTCTTCATCACAGAGAATTGCGGAAATACTTCAGTAAAGATAGCGTGTTGATCTGGATCGAGTGTAGAGTAGCCGACGATAGTGGGGCCGAAAACACGGGCAATGTTTTCAATCGGCATGCGGGCCTCCGGACTCTCCGCGATCCGCTGAAAGTGCAGAATCAGAAAAGCCAAAGTATCACGGTTGGCCTGTGGCATTGCTGCGATGGCCTTGTACAGATCCTTTTGTATGTCCTCTTCGCTTGAGGGATTTTGGACGGCGTTGCAAAAATCTTTCCAAAGCTCAGTGGGAATCAACGGCTCACGGAAGGAGCGTAGAAAATCTTTCACACAACCACAAAGCACATGAACATCTATATTGCTCAGATGCGGAGTGCCTTTGCCACGCAAGAAGCGCTCTTTCAGTGCTTTCACTTCACGCTCTGCGCCCGGAACACGGTAAATGCCGACCTCGTTCAGCCCACGTGACTCGATTTCATTCACGCAGTGTGTAATGAGCGCTGGCACCATAGGAGCCACGCTTGGCGCATAGTCCGATATGTTGCCCATAAGACCTTTGGCCGTGGGCGTGCCTGTTTTGGGCACACAAGCTGCTGTAATCTGGCTACGGCAATCGGTGTGGCAACGTATGGGACAGTCGCGACAACGAAGGCCCACTGCGCCGAAACGAATCCTGAAAACAAAGATTTAAAATTAGCAACTCTTTGAAAACAGACAATTTTTCATAAAATATCTTATTGAAACGTGTCGATGTAATTACTTTTTCTGGCAATGTGTGCACGTGTCGGTGCGTATGAAAGTCTTGGAGGCGAAGTTATGTTGTCTTATCAAGTTCGAGCGCAGATTCTGAGCGGGGGAGCCCATAATGATGTTTGATAAAGCATTGTGTTTTAATGCAGATATAGGCGTCATTTGTGGAGCTGTAGCCTCCTTGAATGGAGAGCGTTTGGGCGTTCGTTGAGGGCCATCGCCATTGTATTGATCCTTTGCCATCTCGTCTTCTTCTTCAGGTACACTTTCGACCTGAGCTGTTTTTGAAATCACTTTTGTAGGCACAGATTCGATGGTGGACTCTGCGCGAATGTGACCGTATCCATTTTGAGGTATGGTTACTTTTGTTGTGGCACAAATTTTGTCTGCAGTACCGATCTCGAGGATATTCGCATTAACACCGCCACGATTTGTGCCTGAACGTCTCGATTTTTGAGTGTGCGGCGTGGACTGATCTTCGGGAGCTACATTAGCACCTTGACCACTTACACGAGATCTCTTTGTCGACGCACTATGAGGAGCACTGTTCTTTGGCAATGATGGTCGATGCTTTTTCCACTGATTGCCATGATGAACATCCAAGAAATCGTCCTCCGATTGTGTAATCGATAAATCCGACAGAAAAGAACCTGTGGAGTTGATGTCATTTCCGTATTTTTCCTCAAGGTGTCGATTCGCAGATTTGCGCTTTCGCGGCAGAGTATTTAGAAAAGCTAGTTTATCCTTCGTCTCATCCTTCAGATTGCGTTCATTCTGCAACAAATCAGCTACAGCAACAATTTTTTTCTCCTGAAATTTTACAAATGATGATTTTATTTAAAGACCGTCATTGATTCGACTCTGAACTTACCATTTGATCCCGTTCGTACTCTGCTTCTCGCCTTGCCTTACTTTCCATCTCCAACAGACGACGTGCGTGAAAAAGCTTCGTTTCCAGGTCAGCCATGTTTTGCAGCGAAGCATCCAACTCTTTTTGTATGCGTTGTGCTTCTTGTGCCGAACTCAAGCAGTCCTGCCGAAACCTCTCCTGATAGTTTAGGACGCGAAGAAACTCTTCTTCTGCGGTGCCATCTGTCAGCACTTGAATGCATCGCCTTATATCATCAAAAGTGGCCAACGTAGACAGGGTAGGGACGGCCATTTTAATCGTCGCTAACTACTTTATCTTTCCACAAAAGTTTATAAAATACACAATTCCAGATATTCAAAAAACTGAAAAAGCCACCAGCTACTAACAACGCGGACACTAATTTTTTTCAAACGGGAATAGTTGACAGCAGCGACCGTTGATAAAATAATGCAGATGCGTCGTTTTGTTGCTATAGCGTAAAACCAGTTATAAAAGCAATTATTGTTCAATGGGCAAAATACCAGCGTTGCAGTATTTTACCAGAATACGCATTTAAGAAATAAGTGTTCGGCTGTGTTCACACTATTGGAGCTTGGTCCTTTATTTTCCTTTCCTTTTATTTTATTTTCCTTTTATTTCGAAAATAAAAATTATTATCGTTTACATTGTACGACTTAACTACGACAAGGCAAATAAGCATTATAAAAGAAATTAAGGAAAAATAAAGCAAGTATAAGACAATTCAATATCTCGTATAATCTAGTTATTTTCAAAAAAATAAATGTCAAAAAAAAAGTAGGAAAAATTGTAAACTCTTTTTACGGGAAAAGTAAAAGTTTAAAAGTAATTAAAATATATAGATAGGAGATATAGGGCATCAAATTTTCAATATTTATTGGCACATATGTATCTCCTAAACGGAAATTATCTCTGGCTGCAAGAAAGAGATCACTAGCGACAAAAACATCACGCGCTTTGACAGTTGACGTTTTTGTCATCTTTTTGTAATTTTTTGGAGTGAAAAACTTGCACAGTCAGCGTCCACTTTAGAACGTATATTATTGAATTCGTCCATCATCCTCGAAAAATTAAACGCAATGACTATCACTACACGGGTAATTATAAAAATGACCACAAGAATATTATCTTTATTAACCGTATTGTTGTGTTGTCCAACAGATGGATATTGATTCCATCTGCAAGGGTGAGGGATTTCGGTCATATTACGTACAAAAAATTGAAGAACTTCAATTGGTTGTGGCTGAAAAAAGCCAAAATTTGCGCCGCCTTCAGGCACAGCGTAATGAACTCAATGCAAAGGGTAAGGCTATATAGGCTTTTTAAGTTCTACGGTTTGCATACAATAGTAAAATATTTCAGTTCGCATGCTCCGAGAAGAACTCCAATTGCTGCAGGAGCAAGGAAGTTATGTTGGTGAGGTGGTAAAGCCAATGGATAAAAAGAAGGTGCTTGTGAAAGTGCATCCGGAGGGAAAATTTGTTGTGGACATTGATAAGAATATCGACATTAACGATGTCACTCCGAACTGCAGAGTTGCTCTTCGCAACGAAAGTTACACGCTGCACAAAATCCTTCCTAACAAAGTGGATCCACTTGTTTCTCTGATGATGGTCGAAAAGGTACCCGATTCGACTTATGAAATGGTCGGTGGTCTCGACAAACAAATTAAGGAAATTAAAGAAGTAATCGAACTGCCTGTTAAGCATCCAGAGTTATTTGACGCATTGGGCATTGCGCAACCTAAAGGCGTTCTGCTCTATGGACCCCCTGGCACCGGGAAAACCCTTCTTGCACGCGCCGTAGCCCATCACACTGAGTGTACATTCATACGTGTGTCTGGTTCGGAACTGGTACAGAAATTTATTGGTGAGGGATCACGTATGGTGCGCGAGCTCTTCGTTATGGCACGTGAACATGCACCTTCGATCATATTCATGGATGAAATAGATTCCATTGGATCGTCGCGTATTGAATCCGGATCAGGCGGTGATTCAGAAGTGCAACGCACAATGTTGGAATTGCTGAATCAATTGGATGGCTTTGAGGCAACTAAAAATATTAAAGTAATAATGGCAACTAACCGAATTGACATTTTGGATCCAGCACTACTGCGTCCTGGCCGAATTGATCGCAAGATCGAGTTCCCACCACCAAATGAAGAGGCTCGATTAGATATTCTGAAAATTCATTCTCGAAAAATGAATCTTACTCGTGGTATAAATCTACGTAAAATTGCGGAGCTAATGCCTGGAGCATCTGGTGCTGAGGTGAAGGGCGTATGCACCGAAGCTGGCATGTACGCTCTGCGTGAACGCCGTGTTCATGTGACGCAGGAGGATTTCGAAATGGCTGTTGCGAAGGTGATGCAGAAAGATTCCGAGAAGAATATGTCGATCAAAAAATTATGGAAATAAAGGGTTCACGCGAAACATGTTTGCATTTCGTATTGTAGTTTCTAAGAGCATCAAATATATTGCGCTTCATTTCGATTTATAAAAAACACCTTAGACATTTTTATTTACCGTCAACCCTAGCATTTATTGAAAAACTTATGATATCAATAATGACAATTGCTGTTATAATATTATTTGAAAAGCGAAAAATTCAGGAAAATATTTGGATTTTTCTTTATCAATTTATCTGCATAATCAAAAAATTAAAGGAAATCATCGTGTAAGTGTTAATTAACGTATTCAAACCTAGTTTACTAATAATTGGCGAATTTCTGCGTTGTCAGCTACGTCGAAACAAGTCTGTCCGTCGATGTCGCTCAAGGATTTATCAGCGCCATATTTTAACAAGACCTTTAGACACTCTAAATGAGCGCAACTTGTAGCATAGTGTAGAGCCGTTTGTCCATCCGAATCTTGTAAATTCACATCGGCGCCTAGCTCTAGGAGAAATTCTAAAATCTCTGCCGAATTACGATCGGTGGCCCAGTGAAGGAGGCCAAGGCCATGTGCGTCCAACTGTTCTAGCTCTTTGTTGGAAATTGTCGCTCGAAGGCTCTTGATGTCTCCTTCTTTGACGTAATCAAAGCAGGTCTTTTCGTGATCTGGGACACCTGTATTTTCTACTGACGGCAAAGAGTGTACGACCCAGTTGTGCAGTGGTCTTCGCTGCCGCTTTGCCTTCCACTCCGCGTCAGCTTCAGTTAGTTTCGACACATATAATCTCTTGGCTTCTGTTTTAGACATGGACCCTAATTTTCGCCAGGCGTTCCATTTAGCAAGCTTCTTAAAATCAATAATTTTTGGTTTTGTTGTGTTGCAAGGTCCTTCTATAGACTGCTTATAAAAAGCGTAAAGCTCCAGCTGAACGTTTACGGGGTATGTTGAGTGCGCGTGTTGTACGTGTTCATTTGCTTGGGAAAATTCCGTATCAAGAACGCTGATATCTTCTGTATCGCTTTCTGAGAAATCCGACATTTTTCCGCGATTTTTGTTGTAATAAAAAATTTGTATAAAACTTGACTAAAATACTTAAAATTTACTGAGTCGCTTGGGTTTCTAGGATTTCTGTATCTTGATGTAGTTTCCATCAAGCACGTGCTTCTGCTCGTTCTCCAGTTTCTCTAGAGACGACAAATTGGCAAGTCTTACAAAGCCGAAACCGCGGGACAGACCAGTTTTTCTATCAAACACCACGTTGGCTGACAAGACTTTACCAAAATTTTCAAAGTATGATCGTAGTTCGTTGTGACTCACAGTCCAAGGAAGGTTTCCAACGTAGAGCTTATAAAATTGTCTATACGATCTTGTTGCACTGGCCATTAGATAGTATCAAATAACTATTTGGGGATGACTATGACTGGAAATAAAGAGTTATTCAAAGTTATACATCTATTTATTTAACTTATATTTTAATTTAAAATTCAATTTTCACCTTATTGCGTAAAACTGAAATCTTTCACTACGGCACCGTTAGATCAGTATTTTCGTTGTCAAGAAAACTGTCAGTTTTGACAGCTACAGGACAGAGAAAAGATGTTGCCAAGTCAATTTGTTTTTATCTTAATATTTCTCATCTTTTATGCCATTTTTCATTTTTATATCGAAGGCAACAGGAATTTAAATGGGCATATCCATTATTATCGGGAAAAATATCACTGCTGAAAAGCGTTATGTGTGGAGAACACTTGGCGAAGTTATAATTTTCTTCGTGCTGCTTATCATTATTATATTTGATCCATTGCGAAATGCTAAAGCCAGTATTGATAGCAAAAAGATGCAAATTAATAAAGCTGCAAATTTGGACGATTTATCATTATTAAAGTGAGTAGTTGACGCGTATAACAAGTATTTTTTATAATATTTAATTTTTTTCATTAAATTCATCAATATTGGAAAATATAAATTTTCCCGGCACTCGTCAGGACAAAAATACCCATAGACCCATCTACTCTTGTCTTACTATACATGCCTGATAATGTGTACACGAAAAAGATTATGACTGGGGTTTCTGAAGCTTTGAAATTAGGAACACCGATTGGGTACAATCCCGGCGAAGTTAAATTAAAAGACGCTTTCGACCAGAATCGGCATTTAGCTGCAATTGACTTTGGGAAAATGAACGACAATGCAAAAAATGTGTTGTATGTATTAATTCGTTATCCCAGTAAATTTCGCTCCGTGAAACCCAGCGCCCTAAGGAATATGTTTTGGATGACGCGTTGCTCGGGTATGATCTTAACATCCGAGGACTCGAAGCTGGAGGATGCAGGTATCGATTTATACATTCGAGAGGGTTTCCTTCAGCTGCAGCACCAAATTTTCGTACAATGGCTGGCTACGCTGCCGTCCCCACCTACTGCTCCAAAGGTAACTGTCCGAGGAGTTTTTAACGAGTTCGACGGCGATTGCGATGTAAATTACTCCTCTCCGTTAACTGCACTACTCTACTACTTATGCTTTCTGTACCCGTTTTTGAATTTGATCCAGGTATTTGAACAGTGAATTATTAATTATTTTCCTCATCTTCGTAACGGTTTTCTTCCTTCATTACACAGCGTTTAGCACAAGAACGTGAGAATAATGTTTTAGTACATCACCGTATGTATGGATTTCAATATTGGCATCACTGGGTGGCGCATTTTATTGTTTCTTTCGGCCATTTCCTTGCTCTTTCGATTATTTTTGTAATTATAACTAAGGTAAGTTGGCCAAAAAACTTGAAATTTTGAATTGGCAAAGTGAAATTTATAAAGCTTTTACGTAAGGTTTTATTTTGTGCTTGAATAACTTCGAAGATTGTAAAAGTGTCTATTTGTGGACGCTTGAGCAATTTTATACCATTTCAGAAATTGTTCTATATACTTTTTTTATACGTATTTGAAAAACCGGAAACATCAAAGAGCCGTTTAAACAATCTTTAAAAGTGTTCTTAGTCGTTACAATGATACTCTTTTAACATGAAATTGATTAAAAAATAATTAATTATGTATTTATATAAATTAATTATAAGTACAAATTTGAGGAAATTTGTTCTATTTTTATAGCATATCTTATGCATATAAATATAATTTGACCGTTCATTTTATGGTGTACAATACCATACGAACCTAAATTACATTTTTTAGACTATTTAAAACGAATTTCAATCACACATTTTGAAAAATCTCCCGCGAAGTTTGGAAGCCGATTATTAGAATTCTTAACATTTTAATTATTACGATATAATAATTTCGAAAAATGTTCATTATTGTTCAACTTAATCGTTTCCACTTTTGGTCTCTATTTTCCAATATATTTTTTTAGAATCCGTGGATTGTATCAACTCACACTTCTGATGTCCACTTCAGCATATATATTTTATTTCTGGCATTATATTCGTGTGCATTAATAGTCACAGCCATGACAATTGTCTGCATGATGGTTGAAACAATCAATTGTGTGTTGTTTGGGATTTTTATGTGGATCGCATCCTGCTCATTGTTCGTTCTTCTACTCAATTACGAGAACAAAATGCACTGGGGTTGGGTGTTCACTTCCTATGTGGTGTTCTTCAACAATTCCCTCGACCGTGGTATGGCTATGTTAAGTGACGTCAGCGATGCGGATATAATAGAAAACTACATCACTCTATTCGTTGGCCTATGCGGCAACATTTTGCTATATTCGATTCTCATGTGGCACTTCCAACATTATCGTCCCGGTCGTTATGTGCAACGCAAGAGATATAATTTCCTTCAGTTGGGCAAGCTGTGTTCTCCGAAAACAAAGCGCCAAGAAAGGATGCGGACAGTCACCATCACCGAGCGCGGTGTGAGTTGGCATAACTTCGAAAATCCGCCTGTAGACGGAGAGACTGTGGTTAAGCTGATCAACGTCTGCACTTTTCACGACTCCGATAAAAAGTTGCATCATCTGCAGAAGGTTTCGCTGCGAGCCTTTCGTGGTGAAATAACTGTACTAGTGGGACACAACGGCAGCGGAAAGACGACAATACTATGCAGCATCGCGGGTTTAAAAGAGCCTGAAGCCGGCAGAGTGTCCATCAACGATGTCGACGTCTACGACAAGGATGGCCAGAGTTATATTGATGTGTGCTTTGAGAAAAACCCGTTGTTTCAGTTTCTTACGGTATCAGAGACGCTGACATATTTCATCACTATTAAAATGCAGGAGAGCGATGAGGACAAAGTAAATATTGAGAAGAGAAAATGGATTCGTTATATAACTATGGCGGTGCCGAGTGAAGATGAACCCATTCGCATGCTCAGCTTCGAACAAGCGCGCTTAGTTTATTTATGTTGCATGATGTGCTGCGACACGGAAGTAATTCTGCTGGATGAACCTACGAAGCGTATGGGTTTCAAGCACCGGCGTCTATTTTGGGAAATAGTGCGCCAAGAGAAACCGAAGCGAGCCATTATCGTAGCGACCAATTCAAACGAGGAGGCCCAAATGGTGGCGGATCGAATTGGTGTGTTGAATAATGGCGTGTTGAATGCATACGGAACGGGCTTCTTCCTCAGAAGCAAATTTGGTGTAGGATATGATTTGGTAAATAACGATTTTCGCAGTCTGAATTATATAAAGAAGATCTTTTCTATTGAATCTGACATGTTTTAGATAATATTAACCGAACCCAACGCAAATACGCACCTTATTACGGCTGTTGTATCGAAATACTTTCCACACATTTTGCCCGATAACCAAATAGGTGATCAGGTTTTCTACAAGTTGCCATTCAAAGGCACACCACTTTTTCAACGGATGCTTTTACAACTGGAACGAGAAAGCCCCGAGCTGGGTATAAAGACCATAGAAGTTACAAGCAGTGAATTAAGTGAAGTTAACATGAACTTTGGAATGCGGAAATATAGACAAACTCTACCAGAGAACGAAGGTAACAAGACCCTTGCAGTGTTTAGAAGTTAGATTTAATATTTTTCAATATTTCTACTATAAACAGGAGTTATGAGTAAAGTGGTTCTGTTGGAAAATTCGCGTCTCACCTGTCAACAAATGCAAGCGATGTTCCTCAAAAATATCATACATCAAGCACCAAACATAATACCGATTTCAATGATGTTTATATCATTGGTTTTGATGTACATTATCGGTTCGATGAGTTCAGTTATTTCAGCTCCGCCTGTTCTGCAAACGCCGATCACTTTGGGCTTGCCCGCAGCCTGGACCACGGCAGCATTGGTGAAAAATTATAACGATCCCGCAAAGTGCAAATTTGTCGAAATATTGCGATTTGCACCGGGTCAACCGTTCCAAAATTCTTACAGTCAGTCGAAACTTTTTTACGAAGAATCCTTTGCATGCAATAATGAAGAGAGTTTTGAGGAATCGTTCAACAAAAGTGGTCCTATAAAAGGTAGACTCGGTGCTGTCGAGCAAACACCTGAAGGCTACACCGTTTGGTACAACAACAGAATTTTCCACACAGCAGCCGTCTCACTGAATCTTCTACATAATCTAATAATAAGGTTTGCATTAATTAACGTTTAGATACATTTTTATACCCTACATCCGAAGGAATGAGGGTATATTCACTTTGTGCTTCCGTGTGTAACGCATTAAAGGAGGCGTGGCAGGTATGGAAAAGTATATATATTCTTGATCAGTGTCACCTCCTGAGTCGATTTAGCCATGTCCGTAGTCTGTCTGTCTGTCTGTCTGTCTGTCTGTCTGTCTGTCTGTCTGTCTGTGGAAATCACGATTACAGGAGAACGAATGAAGCTATCGCGATGAAATTTTGCACGTATATTCTTTGTCATCCGAAACTCTGTGGGATTGAAAATGGGATAAATCGGTGCAGCGCCACGCCTACTTTTTTAACAAATACTAATTCTTTTAACAATATTTCAACTTGTAGACTTAGTTTTGAGCTTCAATTTTGTTTCCGAATACATCGGTACAGGTAGATTAAATTTTAAAAAAAAATGGGCGTGTCCGCCCACGAACATATGACATTGATATAAAACGCAATTCCAGAATAACGGTTGGAAGAATTGACTTGAAATTCGGTACGAATATTCTCTGCCATCATAGATAACTCTGTATTGAAAATGGTGAAAATCGGCGGGATGTAGGGTATATAAGCTTCGGTCTGACCGAAGGTACCCTTACTAGTTTTATATTTTCCTTTAATATTTCAATTCATATTAAATTCGTTAATATTTTAATATGGTATTTGTAGTACTATATTTAGCCATTGATGTATATAAACATTTGTATTTCTTATAGTAAGAGTGGTGATTACGCTGTAAGCGTTTCGAATCATCCATTTGAAATACAGCCAAACATAAAAATGCAACTGTCCGATGAAGGACTCTCACACATGGTCTTCCCACTAATACTGGGCCTCATTATGCCCTTGACCATTAGTTGCTTCATCTTTCGCGTGGTGGAGGAACGTCAGAGGCATTTAGTGATGCTGTACAAAGTGGCTGGTTTGAATTTGGGCGTTTATTGGTTTACAACTTTAATCTGGGACTTTTTAACCTTTATCGTTTATGCCATAATATTTGTTATAATTTCAACGATATCAACTATTGAGGGATACGCCGTGGACTCAAAATTAGGTACGTAGACGGAATCATCAACGGATTTATATAATGATATCGTCTCACTTAACATTCTTTATTTCGTAATCTATAACCTAAATGTCACATTCATTACAGTCATATTTCTGCTGCTTGTATTCTATGCATTTGGTGCTCTTCCGCTAACTTATTTAATCTCCATGTTCTCCTATGCGAATAAGATAACGTCATACTTGATAGCAGCTATTGTTCACACTATAACAGGTATGTAACTATTACCACAGATAAATTTTTATTCGTTTTCGTGGTGCTCACTATATTGCAATGGATATATTTATTATAATAAGCTGTAGTGTTCTGTTCGACATACATTTGTATTCTTCGACTATATGTATGCTCATCACAAAAGCGCTATATCGTCTATTACTATGGTAAACCAAAGGTCATAATATGATTGTGATCTCCTATAGACTACAAGTGCAATATATTTCTCGTAAATAGGCTTTACCCTCTTCACCAAGAGGTAAGATGTTAAACGTCTGCTGGAACTCTTTGGTTCAGGCGCTCTCTTACGGCAGACTGAATTCCAGACAAGTCATTCGAAACATTCAATTATAAACCTCTTTTAAGGACACATTACTATTCCACATTACATTAATATAATTTATAAGTATATTTAAAATTGCCTACAAGGATATCTTTTCCAATATTTCTTCGTTTCATGCTCCGTATCATTTGTACTTCCTCGGAAAAAGTTCGCGATGTATTACTGTCTGGTTTACATTTATTGTTTTTGTATTTATTCGTATTTATTCCTGATTACCACTTTTGTGATTCCAGGACTCATATTTTTCATTCTATACTGGGATTTCTTCCACACATCCCAAATATTTCGCTATATGGTCTTCATATTTCCAAACTACAGTCTGCTGGATGCTGTTACAAACGTATATACGCAAGTTAAGTTCAATGAATACTGTGGCTTGAAATGCAAATATATAGCAGGTTGCAGAGCTAAAGAAGTCTGCCAAACTATACCACAGTGTTGTTGTAAGTGTTAAGAGATTAGTAAGTCCAGGAGTATTAAGAATACCAGAATTGAATATCTCCCTTTTCTTTTTCTCTTTCACAGTTGAATCATTTTTCAAATTCAACGACCTGGGCATTTTACCACATCTGATTAGTCTTTTACTATCAGGTGTAGTTTTTTTAATTGCAATATTTTCAGTTGAACTATATCGCCTTGGGAGTTTATTTCCCACTTCCAAGAGGTAAGTAATGGATATTTTGCACTAAATAAGAAAATCTCGTCGTCTTATATTAGAAATTATTATTATATTGAGAAGGTTGATCGTACAGTGATAATAATTAATTATAATAATTAATTTTGGCCAGAGTGACAAGTGTATTCTATTTAAGTTTACTCGGTTCTACGTTCTTTATATTGATAAAATTTTAAGAAATGTCTGAATCATATTTCACATATTTTACACATCGGCTTGCATCTTAGATTAAACAGTCTTCGAAGCGCTACTTATCCTTATGATGATCGCGACGTAATGGCTCTAAAAAAGCGTTTAGCTGAAGGCGATTTGACTGAGTGTAAGAAAGCCTTTTATCTGGTTGATCAAGTGGAGGATGAAGTTACAAAGAAGACTAATTTATTGCGCACGGTTTCATTTGAGATAAAAAGGTGAATATCGAAATATTATTCCCAGTTTATTAATGTAGTATTTGACTACCCTTTTCCTATGCAGAGGTACTTGCCTCGCGATATATGGACCTCGTAATAGTGGCAAATCTCATCTGATTAAAGAATTGATTGGCGAACACGGTTTCATATTCGGCGATATCTATATTAAAGGTTTAGAGTTCAAATACGACACTCAAGAGTCGTACAAATCTATGGGCTATTGTCCACAAGATCAAGGCATATACAACATGCTGACGGGCCGCGAATTTCTAACCGTAATGGCCTTGGTGCGCGGTGTACAGGAAGAGAACATCAACGCTATTATAAGGGAAATAAGTGCGGCGCTTGATATGCGTTCTGTTATGAATAAAAAAGCTAAAACCTACAATTTGGCTAATCGACGCAAATTAAACGTTGCAATTGCTTTGTTGCTTTACAAGGATGTCATCATACTCGATGAGCCTACGACAGGCGTAAATGGCTTAGCACGACGAGTCATTTGGAATGTGTTGCGATACGCAAGGTTCTCGGGTAAATCTATTATTTTCACAACAGTCGACAGTGCTGAATGTGAAGCGTTGGCCGACGAGGTCATCCTGTTTGACCAGGGAGAAATGTTTGCAATCGGAAGTATACATCATCTACGACTGAAGTTCACACGCGGTTTCTTTTTGGAGGTGAAGTTAAATCGAGATGGTAACACGGCAGAAGAAGCAGAAGAGAAGTGAGTTTTTAGCTTGTAGGAAGTCTTTCTATACAGGCGAAAACTACAAGTCCTTCGTTACTATTCTTATAATTATACCTCTTTTTGTCTACTGTTGACAGTCTTCGGATGGACGTGGAAAATCTGAATCGTTTCGTTACCTTTTTAAATGAAGATTCTGAAATGCGGTGAGTTTTTACATCTTAAAGAAATTTTCTCCTATAATATTTCTCTATTGAAAATAAAATAATCATTTTAGCTCGCAAATCGGTTCTTTGGTGATATTCTATTGTCCAGTGAAAACTATTATCTACTCATATTTATATGGGGCGCTCGAGAAGAATCGACGTCGCTTAAATATTTCCAGTTATGCCATCAGCCATGGCTCCATGGAGACCGTTATGCAGAATATTATTCAGACCAGACTGCACCGAGGCCAATATTTGTCACCTGAAGTCCCTGAAGATCTCGACGAAGATTCTTAATTAATTTCTTCCAAACGTCAGATATTTCTAAACTTATTTCAGTTTTTAATATTCAGTCGGTTGGTTGTATTATATTTTTTCTTTGATATTAATAAAATATTTAAATTTACTTGTTGAACCCAACTAAATCATTATTTATAATATTGTTTAGTGGATTTGGTTTTGATGGTTTTTATATAATACAAATTTTAGAAATCTAAGAACTCAAATGAACAGTTGGTTGTTTTATTTCTGAATTTATAGAGGGAATAATATACATAAGTGTCAACTCGAAGTATCGAAAATAATCGAAGTAGTATATGTAATGTACTTTTCTTTGTTAGTCTTGCGTATTTAAAAAAAAACAAATATGTTTACTTATTTTATTATTATTACATGAAAACAATTCATGTCATATTTCAATCTATACTAATCAATGGAAAAGATACTATCTACAAAACGAGACATATACATATTGTATATATGTATGGATGTACCTTTGCTAGCTCTGTAATTAATTTTATCAATTAAGTAATTTTCAAACAATCAAAATACATTAATGACTTGGTTTTCTCAGGAGAGTAAATTTCGCATTACAATTTCAAAAAATAGAATTATTATTTTCGACGAGAGAGTTGGCACGAGAAATTGAACGAACGAAAATCGTAATAATGAAAAATATGAAAAAATCACGCAATTCAAGCAAAACCCGGCGCAATCTACAAAGGGGAAGTTGCGTTATTTGCGTGATTTTGTGCAACGCTGGGTATAAATCGATTGCTTAATGGCGAACCTCAACGGCAACTCTGTCAGTATCCACGCAATATTGCTATTTCTCTACACTTGAAATTAAACTTCCCTTTGATGAAAAAGTTTTTTTTAATTTGTATAAGAATCCACTACCTCCAGAAATACATCGAGTGTCAAAAATGCATCGAAAATCCCGCAAATTTGCAGATTTGCAAAGGCAGGGGATTCTTCTGCGATTTGGAATTGAAGTGGCATATAACTCAAGAATAATAGAACACAAGATTACAACAATTGAATTCGAAATTGGTTTGTTCTGCACAGTATATTTTATTTAACTAGTGTAATAAAAGTGTACAAAATTAAATAATGTAGAAAACTTACGACAACCATTAAAAAGTACCGACTAATTTCCCATGGAAATGGTAATGCCATTGTATTCCCATTTCCCACAAACTATTGAAAATTGTGCGAAAAGCTGGCAACTATGGAAGGTGGTTCTCTGGGAATATTTGCAATGTTTGAAACCAGTTATTCAAAAGCCGCACAGCCGTGAAGTATCTGGCAGATATCTTTGATATCTTGGCTGATGTCTGGTGGTCAGGCGGTGAGGTCCGTTGTGTGATAATTCCTTTAAAAATAAGCATATTCCCTTATGGAATCAGGAAAATATATTCGCTAATTATTGTGAGTGGTTCGCGTTTCGTTCGGAGTACTGAAACTTTTGTGAACGATCAGATTACTGTGAACGATCAGATTCAGATTACTGTGCAAATTTTGTAGTTGACTTCCGATGGTCGCTTAGGGGAAAAAAGAATGTTACCTTAAAATATAACGACGCAACTTCTGAGGTCATGCAGAGGGCGGTCAAATGAAGGTCAAATGAAGTGCTGAGGGCCTCGGGCATGTTCCGCAGTAGAGTTGTGTTGCTTCCCCTCTCCCCTCCCCTCCCTGCCTAACCACCGTCCCCTTTTCCCTTCCCCCCCCCCCCCCCCCCCCCCTCCCACAAAAAAAAAAAAAAAAATCGCGCGATTTTTCTTAAAAATTTTTCATTTTAAAACGTAACAGGTTTTTTGAAACTTTTCTGTTTTGTGTTTTTTGTTTTTATTTGTAATTCATACATTAAAAATACCCTAAATTATAAGAATATACCGTACTTATAACAATATACCTTAAAAATACGCCAATCGAATATAGAAACATTGTTCGTAATAAGCACTTGCAAGTGTACAGATATGCACACTACACAGTTTGAGCACTTAACATTTATTTTTGAACATTTCGATGAATATCGTCGGAATCGTAAGAGATAACCCCAACAAGTTATATATCATTGGAAAGGGGACTGTAAGCTTTCAGGGGATGATGCTAACTTTTGACATCATTACGTAATAATTTTAACAATTTATATTTTTTTAAGACAACCTCCGAATTTTTTTTTAAAACTAAATTATGTCGGAAAATAGTGGCAGAATCAAAAAAAAGATTAATACCTAAAAGATTGATCTCAAAAATACCTTTCTAATGATATACATTATGCGTCTGTACACCATTCCATTGAGAAGATATAGCTATTCAAAATTTGAACGGTTTTGACCTTCAAACGCCCATAAATCCTAAAGTAAGGCTACGCCCCTAAATTTTTTTTCGCACTTCAATTTTGGGGGAGGAGGGGGCCTAAATGTTCATTACGGGAATCGGCGAAGATTTAATTTTATTTAATTTATTTTTATTTAATTTTATTCATTATTTATTTATTTCATTTATTTCATTTTATTTATTTTTATTTCTTATTTATTTTTTTCATTTATTTTTTTTTTTCTTTATTTATTTTTTTTTATTTCATTTAATATTATTTCATAGAACAAGAAATTTTTGTGTTTCTTTTGTAGTGGCTATCGATTTATGGTGAAAAGTTTATTGTGATGTAGAAGTATTTATTCTAGAAAAAGGAAGAATTTGCTAAGAATATTATTTGTATGTATCGCATAATAATATTATACTCAATGCGCAAACGTTCAATGCGAAATGTAGATAAAATAAAATTACATACATACATATAGCAAATTCTATTCATATATTTGCTTAATCTACGTCACTAAACGTGCATAAATAAATAACTTATCTATTAACACTAACAACTACAGCCAAACAGCAAAGCGTTTTTGTTTTGCTGCTGCTGTTTCTATGACAGAATTGTGTAAAGCAAAGTTCTGAGTTTCGCTTCGATTGCTTTTTAAAGCTCTTTAAAATCACTCTGTAAATATCATCACGTACACAGTATTACCTCGATTTTTATGCCTCTGATGACTGTTGGGTGCTTCAGACTCGCCAGTGTTTTTAAGGTTTGTGTATAGGATGATTTCTTGTTTTTTAAATACCCTGCAGAACATACGTCACGCTCTACTTAGTCAGCTTAAAATGAAAAACATTCAGGATGCAGCAGTAATTGCAGCTAGGTTAATTCTATGTAAGATATCCTACCGATTGAGACGAATGAGTACTCCTTTATTGATTTTCCAATAGGGAAATTGTTATCCTTTACGTAGAATTACACGCGCCACATACACACATTTTCACATGAATACTCAAGTGGGAAGTTTGAAATTGTTTTTTTTTTGTATATTGAATAAATCAACAAGCGCCATGATTGCAGTATTTAAAGGTTAAGCTGCGTATTGAAGGTCATCGGTGTTTTTAGTAGGTAATTGGCATCGATGGCAATGAAAACTTTACAGAGAAGGATGACTCAATGAAATGCTAGGAAACCTCAATGCTTTTATTGATTTACCTTTCGACCGTTACTAAGTTTATAAGCAAATTTCAAAGGATAAAAGGTACATCAAATAAGGAACAAGAGATATTAAATGAGTATAATTTTAAATAAATAAATTATTAACGTCGTCGCTTGAAGCACAGGGAATTTTTAAGTTGCGGTTGGTTTGCTTAATTCCCATTAGTTTTGCTGAATTCCCGCCAAAAATTAAAAATAAAAAATTTAAATTAAGAAAAATGAAAAAAAAAAAACGAGATGTACCTCCTTCGAGCCGGATTTGAACCAGCGACCTATGGATTTCTATTGTGTGTTTCGTTTAAAGCATCTACAGTCCACCGCTCTACCAACTGAGCTATCGAAGGTTATATTAAATTAAGATTCCGCGATCTACAAGATATTTTACCATTACCAATTCAAAATATAAAGTATTTGTGAATTTTCTGAACCAACACGACGAGCAACGATAATGCGATTGGACGATCACAAAAAAAATAGAATGGATTGTGTATTTTATTGTAAAGTTTTGAAATATAGAGAAAAAAGCAGAGGAAATATATGGACAAAATATTATTAGTTAACGATTTAGTTTTATATAAACTATTTTCTTATAAATTAGCAAAGATAAGAAACCGTTTCACTTGATTGATAAACATCATTCACGACCACTTATTTTACACAACCTTAGAAAAAATAAATGTACAAAGTAGTTTCTAATTTCGAAATTTCTAATCCAAAGCGAACATTTTTCGCAATAATTTCATTTGTGTGCTATTTTTAGTGGACTTTTTTCAATTGTACAATAACAATAATGTACTCAAATGATTTCTTTTGAAATCTTATAAAAACATACATACTTAGATAAATACGTAAATATTTACTACTCAATTTAAATCTAAGCGTGGTGATGCAGAGAAAACGCTAAGTTTATTGATCGATGTAACGTTAATAAAGATGTGTTGCCCATCGTAGAACGTGCCACTGAAGCCACACGAATATACTTAATATTAATAATAAAAGCGAGTGAGAACATTAAAAAGAATGAAATAATAATATAAGAAACAAGAGTGGAAACAATAACGTTTAATGTATTAAGAAAAGGTAATAAAGGTCAACAACAAAATATGTAATCATAAATAATAGATAACTAACGATAAATATACAAACGTAGCTTCTACAAAATTATTATAACATTGAAATAGACTAAATGATGATTGATCGGAATGAGAATCGTAGAATTGGACTTATGAATAATGTTACTGCATCGTTTCTTTATTAAATTTAAGTCTATTTCTATTCTGTTTTAGTTGTGCCGTACATTATATAATAATTGATAAATAATTGTAATCTACAGTCCAAAAAGTAAAATTCTATACTTTGTAGAAAACGGTATAATGAAAGCTGGAACGCAGCTGATTAATCTGCAATTATAATAATCATACGAACCATATTGCATTTCACTTCTACTAACTGCTAAATATACAGAGTAATTCCAGTCATAAAGATTTAGCGAAAATTTAATAAAGTCGTTGTTGACATACGCGTTTTAATAGTTTTATAACAGTAAGAAATTTTTGTTGTGTTGTGTGTTTATTGTGAACTTGAGGAGGACCTTCCAAAACGACATACAAATATCCATAACGATTGGTTTTCCAACAATGAGTCAATAATGAACTGAATTATACATGAATCTTTTTGCAGTTGGCAATGTTAATAGGAATAAGTCTTTTTTAACACAGTAGAAAGAACACTTCGCAGACATACAAACATAAACATGACTGTGATCGATGTACAAAAACATAAAGATGTCACCTTTGACAGCTCATTCATAGCCGAGATATTAATGAATCTAAATAAATGAACGTCTTTAATATTCTGCGTATCTGGGTACTACTTGCAAGCAATCAATTTTCAACTTGAAATATAGGCTTATTCACATTTCATACCGAATGAAAAATAATAAAATAATAACCGCATTTTAGGGTATTACGCTTTTGAATGCGAATACATTAAACTTTAATTACTTTCAATATTTCAATTGGATGGTTGGATATTGGTTTCAATATAATATAATATATCTAATAGATACATACATCCGTGGTATAACAAACCAGGTAGGCTTATCCGAGAGAGGATCTTCTCTTCCTTCATTCTTAGGTAATTCCCGAATTTCATGCCTCATTCAAAGTACTACGACATTCGAGGGCAATTTTTTTATTTACTTTTGTTAGTATGGAATTTGACAGCGCTCGTTTATAAATTTTTCGTCTTTCTGGCATAAGTCTACATGGTTTTTTATACAAGGCATACCTCAAAATACTTAAGCACATAGTATTTTTTGTTAATTTTTTTCAGTTTCTTGATATCAGCTGTACTAACAACACGAATAGGAATAAATTCTGTGCTTAGTGGAACCTTCCTCCGATGACAACCTACTTTCAACTACACTCAAAATTCCTCTGCTTTTTACAAACTTTTTACTGAGTCATATTGAGTGACTCACTTGGAAACGTGACCCTTTTGTAATCGGCAAAATACCCAAGAAAGTAGATGTACAACTGGACCTACTTACTGCAAACGAAATTCAACGATAATTTTTGACAAAATGGTTAAAGTTACTAATTGGGATAAATTTACATTATTATTATGGAAGAATTGGATTCTGCAATGGAACAGGAAGTGGCAGGTGTTGATCGAATTGGTTTTACCGGTACTTTTTGCAATGTTGTTGGTTGTGGTACGGATGATGGTTGAAGCTGAACCGAAAGATAAGGTGACATATCCGTCGCTGAATATATCAAGTTTAAGACTTTATAGGTAAGTATTTCAATTTCAATTTCAATTTCAATTTTCAATTTATTTCAATTACAATACAGCACACTAAGATTAATCTTTTTTAGTGCTTCAACGTACATAAATAATATCAAAATGTATAATAACATGTAATAATAATATTAATAAATACTTAAATACTTATGAACTAACGAAAATATGAAAAAGCTTCATTAAGAATACGAATTTAAAGAAAGAAATCGAAATTACTACAAAAAAGGAAGATACAAAAGAGATAGTAGAATTTTAAACTCTGGTTAAGAATAAGCAATATGAGCAACAACAGCACGCTTGAAGCAGCCTAGCGACGAAATCATTCGGATGTGCAGAGGAAGTGAGTTCCACAGTCTGATGGTGTGAATAAAGAAAAATCTGCTACTATTGAGGAAAGAGTGTCTAGCGACTATAAGGTTCAAAGATCTTGTTGACCGAAAGAAAACAAGTTTATCATATAAATATGACGGATTGCGAGTAAATATAATCTTGTGTAAGAACACGAGGTTTTGGATGACAAGGTAATTACTTAAACTACAACCCAAAATACCTTCACTAAACCGGGAAATATGATCAAAATGACGGATAGCATATACATATCTAGCACAAGAGTTGAATGCCACAAGTAGTTTATGCTGAGAGTGTGAGTCTAATTTACTATATATGACAGCAAAATAATTAATGCGTGGCATAATCAATTGTTTGACAAGTCTGCATCGCGTCTCCAGAGGTGTATAGTAAGCCGAGCTACGCAAGCACCTAAGTATCCCATAAATTATACCAACAGTGTAATTGATATGGTCGACACATGTAAATTGAGAGTTTAAAATAATACCCAGGATTTTAGCCTTACTAACCAGATTCAACTGCACTGATCCAATAAACAAAGGTGGAACGTCCTCAAAGTCACTGTACTTTCTTAAAATTGGCAAAACTTTAGTCTTAGAAGGATTAATGCTTAAACCATTGGCAGCTGCCCATCCACTAAGCGAAGACAAGTCACAATTCAATCTATAGCACAAATCCTCTAATAGGTTGGGAGGCCTCGATAAATAAATTTGAATATCATCAGCATAAGCGTGTATCGATGAAAACTCACAGACTGAGAACACATCATTAATAAAAATGGAAAACAATAGAGGACCCAAAACTGACCCTTGAGGGACTCCTCTAGTGACCAGCTTAGCAGAAGACAGCTTGTTCCCCACTTTTACACGCTGCAAACTACCATCAAGATAACTACCCAACAAACTAACTGCACTAAAACTAAAATTAAAGAATTTAGATAACTTGGAGCACAGCAACGAGTGATCCACAGAATCGAATGCCTTCGAAAAGTCAATTAAACATAGTAGTGTCAAAAAATCCTGGTCATAACATTGCCTTATATCATCAGTAATCTTTAACAATGTTGACGTACAACTGTGGCCCTTTCGGAAGCCTGATTGAAGAGGCGATAACAAATTATGAAAATTTATATAAGCAGACATTTGCGAATACATAATCCTTTCAAGAATTTTACCTAAAACTGGCAGAATACTAATAGGCCTAAAGTCTGTAGGTTTATCTGCTAATGAATTCTTCGCAAGAGGAATAATTGTTGCAGTTTTCAACAACGCGGGAAAAGTGGAATAAGTTAAGCAGTGATTAATAATGTGTGTTAAAGGAGCAATAATAAACGGTAAAGTTAGTTTTATAAACCTAATAGATAAACCATCAGCACCTATAGCATTAGAGGTAATTTTGAGCACATTGCTCACTACATCATTTTCACTAACCGCTGAAAAAGCAAAGGGAGTAAGCGGTAAAGAGTTAGAACCAGTAAGCAACCCATCACTCACAGTAGAGTTAGCAAAATTGCAGTTTCCACTGTTTATGAAAAAGTCATTAAGAACTTCAGGATCCAGTTCACAATTGGTTTCAGTACTACCAATAATTCTGAGTTTCTTAATATTTTGCCATAATTGCTTAGAATTTAGAGTATGGTTAAGCTTAGAACTGAAGTACCGTTTCTTTGCATTTCTCAATAACAACGTAGCTTCATTGCGAGCTACACGAAAATCCTCCCACGCCTTAGCCGTTCTATTATTCTTCCATTTTGAATGAAGCTTATTTCTTTTCTTTAAAGCTGTCAGAATATGAGAAGTAAACCATGGACAGGCCCTCTTTAGCGCTCTTACAGAACGCAGAGGAACATGTTTATGAAAAGCAGAAATTAATTTATTTAAAAAAACACTGAGCTTAACATCAACAGATTCGAAGAACCAAATGTCATTCCAACACACGGAGGCTAATTCAACAAACAGTAAATGAAAATTAATTGCATTCAAATCATAGAAATTAAATTTGACTACCTGCGCACTATTAAACTTAACATTTAAACAAACAAATATGAGATCGTGGTCTGATAAAAATGACACCTGATCATAGTGAAGTAGAAGAGAACGATCGGACACAAGACAAACATCAAGCAGACTAGGCTCACAAGAAGATGCAAATCTAGTTGGCAAATCAGTGTTAACAACCGAAAAACCACACATAGAAACATAATACAGAAAATCAGAGGTAGGAGACTCATTAGCTAATAAATTTACATTAAAATCACCACACACAACAAAAAAATCATAGTCAACAAGTCTACCAGAAAGATCACAAAACAAAGGTTCAGTGCAGTATCTTTCTATAAATACTCGAATCATCATATTTCTGCATATAAGCTCATCAATTAATCAATAAATCAAATATTCCTAAATGTTTGATAGTATCAAAATTTCAATTCTAAAAACCAAGCTCACAATAATCTAAAAAATAACTGTTATTTTAGATTTAGAGTAAAAGGGATATATTTTCATAATAAAAATAATAATTAGAAATATAAGGCAAGATTCTTTTTTTCCTTTTACTTTTTCGAATTAGAATTTTTAAAAATAGTCAAGTTTACATCTCATCATTATTTTGTCATACAAATTACGCGAAATGTGTTATATTTTCATTGATATAGGTCACTTCAATACATTAATGTATGTATGTACATATCTGTTGAATAATAATGAAATAAAAATTTCAGAGAGTTTATAACTATATCTAATAAAAGGGATTCTCTGATGAAAACATTTCCTCCCCAGTTAAGGTAAATTTATAAAAATTTAGATATGAACGGGTAAATATGCCTTCTGTTAATAAACTTGGACAATTTCACTACTAATTTGAATCACTATGCATGGCTTTGCAGTTCTTAGTAACACATTTTTATACATACGCGAAAGTATTTATTAACCAACTGAATGGTAATAATTTAATCCATTCGTTACGTAAAATAACCTTTACTTTTAGATAGACGTTATTCAATGCATGAGTAAATTGTAATTCTTTTTATTTAACATTATCAGCCTTATAAAAAGCTTTATATTATTAAAATCTACACTTTGAGTTTCTAGAAAAACTATTTCATGTATCAGTTTATTTTCATCTGATAAATAATAATGATTTTAGATGAAACAGTTATGAATTGGAAAATTGAAATGTAAAAAACGATAAAAGGATGCAAATATTTGAGGTTACATAAATTTACTTGACGAATATTTCATCAGAAATCTTTAACTTATAAATCTGTATACCGATTCGCGTGTTTTTAATCATTATGTATGGGGAAAATAATATCAATTGTTTTCCTGTTTGCTTTAAATTATATATTTGTACATTGTTAATTTCCAGATTTTTTATAATAAAAGCATTTTTCGCAAAAGCCGTTCAAGAGGCGCTTTCAAAAAGAGCAAGGTAAATTATTTAGTTGTTAACTTCTGTAGTAATTTGCATTGAAATGTTGGTTGTTGTTATACCATCATTAAAAATATTCAGATGCTTAAGAATTTCTATAGACAATAGCTATTTCGGTTCGTTTAAGGACGCATTTATGGTACCTTTCAAAAGTAATATGCATTTAGATTTATCCATTTGTATATTATTTTTCTTTAATTAATTAAAGAAAACATATTATTACTGTTGAACATATTATTTTTCCTGTCTCAAATTTAAACCGTTTCCTGAAATATGGAAAGAGTTTATTTAACTCTACGAACATCTGAGAATCGATATTTATATATTTACTTTGCTGTTGCTGTTTATAAAACATAACTACACTTTCGCTCATGTTATGCTATGTTATGTTGGGAAGACTTAGACGGAATTTAAAATAAATATTTTAACTAAATACGAATACGAAATACCACATTGAATATGATACAGCGTTTGTTTCCTCATAAATTCGAAACGAATAAAAAACAAATAATAAAAGAAAATTACATACAATATTCCATTATATAATAACAGCATTAAATCATCATCTTTCATGATTCATTCCATTTACTACAACCTAATTGATAATTATTAATTATAATTGATCAATGATTTGAACTCCTATAGTATTTTACGTTTAAAACATTCGCATGTTTTTATATTTATATTTATATTTATACTATATTTACAAATATGCTTACGATACTATTAATATATCAACTGCTATAACAATTCGTTCTGTATAAATTCTTTGTCTTCTTTTTACGCCACTCACATTTTATTAGTTTTCTTTTATTGAATTCAATTATCATTGAATGAATGATAGTCAATTAATGGAATTCCGCTTGTAGTTGCTCGTATATACATATGTTATTGTTATAAAACATTTGTAGTTTTACTAAGTAAGCTTGTTTCCAACTTTTTCATTTTTATACTAATTTATTGCTAATTTTGATATTTATATAACACTTTAACACTATTTTCTATATTCCACTGTATCATTTTCGATAAAGTAACTTCACAGCTTTGAATATTGGATCAAAGTTTCCAGAAACAAGGTTGCTCTATTCACCCAATACTGATCCTATTTATGGGAAAATCGTTAGAGAAGCATCAAAGATACTAGAACTTCACTATACTGAGGCTCAAGGTTTTGCTAACGCTGACGAGTTGGAATCAGCCCTTGTCAATGGCAACTTTTTGGCCGGTGTACAATTTGATCCGTCCGCTAAGTATCCTCAAAAGCTGTCTTATGCTTTACGCTTTCCCAGTGAATTGCGAACGTCGGTAATGATGATCCCCATGACATGGTTCACCATGAAGCTGTTCATGACTCTGGATATGTCTGGTCCCAGAAATGTCAATGAAACGGATGGTGGCATACCAGTCGGCTATCTGCGGGAGGGTTTCCTGCCAATTCAACATGCCATCTCAACATCTTACATCAGGTTAGCCAGTAAACAAAGTTCATTACCTGAGGTCGACCTGCAACGTTATCCGTATCCGCCATACATTTACGATCCATTACTCTTAGGTTTAACGAGTATAATGTCACTTATAATAGTGCTGAGCTTCATCTATCCGTGTACTCATATCATAAAGGTAAGTTAAGTATTTACCTTTAATGTTATATTCAAAATTCTCTTATTCCCTAATATCGCTTCGTCTTCTTAATTATATAGTATATTACATTAGAGAAGGAAAAACAATTAAAAGAAATTATGAAGATTATGGGTTTAAATAATTGGATACACTGGACAGCGTGGTTCGTTAAGTCTTTCATAATGCTCGGGATCTCGGCTTTGCTGATAACGATACTAATGAAAGTAAGAACAAAAGTCATTGTATTTTTTATTGCAGCTAGGCGTTCGAGAAAAAAAGCTAAAATATTCCGTACACTGTATTCATTGTAATGGAGTACATTTATTTACATTTCAGGTCCAGTTCGCTAATAATGCCGCTGTTTTGACCTATAGCAGTTTTTCGGCTGTCCTCTTCTTTATGTTGATCTACACAATAACAAGTATATGTTTTTGCTTCATGATAGCCACTTTCTTCAGCAAAGCGAGTACTGCTACCGCTGTGGTGGGTCTTATATGGTTCATGGCTTACCTCCCATATTCATTCAATTTAAAGAATTATGAAAATCTTGGTTTGTTGGAGAAGCTAACCTGGAGTTTGTTATCGAACACAGCTATGGCATTCGGCTTTAAGGTAATATTAGACTTGGAGAGCACCGGCGAGGGCTTACATTGGTATAACATTTGCTCGCCGGTATCTGTGGACGACAGCATTTCCTTGGGAGCCATTATGCTAGTGATGTTAGTATCTTGTGTACTCTACATGATTATTTGTCTGTACGTTGAACAAATTTTCCCGGGAGAATATGGAGTCCCACGGAAATGGAACTTCCCATTCACAAAAGAGTTCTGGACTGGCGAACCAAAGTATACAGTGGTGGAAAATTTGTCGCGTAGTGGAGAATTAAAGATTCAAAATAATTTAGCTGATGGTTTTGAACCAGAACCTGTCGGCAAACAGATCGGATTACAGATTAAAGATTTGAAAAAGAAATTCGGGGAGAAGTGGGCTGTGAAAGGGGTTTCTATGAATATGTACAAAGATGAAATAACGGTGCTGTTGGGACACAATGGAGCCGGGAAAACAACTACAATATCTATGTTGACTGGCATGTTTCCACCCACATCCGGTACAGCCATTATAAATGGCAGCGATATCCGCACGAACGTCAACGGCGCACGGATATCCATGGGTATTTGTCCGCAACACAATGTGCTTTTCGATGATCTGAGTGTGTCAAATCATCTTGTGTTCTTTAGTCGCCTGAGAGGCTTCAAAGGCGATGCTGTACACAAGGAGGTTAATAAGTATCTAAAGATGATTGAGTTGGAGGACAAAGCGAATGTGCCTTCCGCGAATCTTTCCGGAGGTATGAAGAGAAAGCTTTCAATATGCTGTGCATTTTGCGGCGACCCCAAAGTAGTACTCTGCGATGAGCCCAGCTCAGGCATGGATCCATCAGCGAGAAGGCAGCTTTGGGACCTTCTGCAAGCAGAGAAGTCTGGACGTACCGTATTGTTGACGACACACTTCATGGATGAAGCGGATGTATTGGGCGATCGGATAGCAATTATGAGTGAAGGCGAGGTCAAGTGCTTGGGTACACCTTTTTTCCTGAAAAAGAAGTTCGGCTCAGGATATCGTCTGGTATGTAAGAATTATGCTCTACTGCACAAAACATTTGAAGTCTTAGATTTATAGTCGGTCCATAGTAGTATTCTTTTTTTTTACACTAGATATGCGTTAAGCGTGAAAATTGCAACGCTAGTGATGTAACAGCGCTTTTGCGAACATATATTCCCGAAATCAATCCTGAGAGTAATGTTGGCGCTGAATTAAGCTATTCGTTGCCCGACTCGGCAGTACCGAATTTCGAGGAAATGTTTAAGGCTCTCGAAGAGGGCTCGGACCGCTTAAATCTCAGCGGTTATGGTATAGGCATTACCTCTATGGAAGAAGTATTCCTAAAGATGGGAACAGAGGATCCAAATATGAACGGAACTTTGAAAGAAAAGAAAAACGGCGACAAAAATACCGTTGGCCCTGTCTATCCAGATGATGATTTGGAATCTGTTCACTGTAGGTGTACACTACAAATTCTAGTACAAATTTTGCAATAACTTATTTTCAACTCCTCTCTTACAGCCGGGCGACCTTTTTCGAGCAACTTGCGTTTACAAAATGGATGTGATCTTTTCTTCAGCCAGTGGCGCGCGATGTTCCATAAGAAATATCTTTATACACTGCGCAATAAGCTACTTTTGTTTATCCAGAACTTTATACCCATATTTTTTTTAACTGTTATACTCATCGCAAGATCACGTGGCACCTTTAACCCTCTGAAACCGATGACTATTAGTCTAACTCAGTACCCGAGCGCGGTAACGGTCTTAGAAAAAGATGCTAGTTTAAACAGCTTGGAAGGAGATGCAGTAGAAGTAAAGATCGCCAATCAGTATGAAAGCCTAGCTAAATCGTTCGGATCAGTTTATGGATTCGAGTCAACAGGAGCCGATAACTTCACCGAGTACATATTAAAATTGGGCAAAACGAGGCAGGTGCGCATAAATTCTCGTTATTTGGCTGCAGCTACAGTGGCAAAGAACTCCATAACGGCTTGGCTCAATAATCAACCGGTGCACACAGCTCCGCTCACCGTCAACATGGTACATAATGCCATGGCAAGGTTAGTTGGATTTTTTTTTTTGTTGGTCTTTTCTTTCTACCCAGTTCTGTGCTCTTTTTATTATTTTAGAGCCCTCATTGACCCACAAGCAGAAATTACCGTCATCAATGCTCCGCTGCCGTACACACCCGAAACGCGTCTATCACAACTTAATATTGGCAACAATCTAGGCACACAACTGGCCACTCAACTGTGCTTCTGCATGAGCTTCGTCTCTTCAATGTACATATTGTTAATGATCAAAGAGCGCGAATCCCGCTCCAAATTGTTGCAATTCGTGAGTGGCGTTAGAGTCTGCACTTTCTGGTTTTCGCAGTTACTTTGGGACATGGTCACTTTTACTTTCACATCCTTGATAGCTGTCGGTGTTATAGCGTGTTTCCAAGAGGAGGGATACTCGAGTTTTATTGAATTATGCAAGTATTGAAGTGTTTAGAGCCACAATCAGTTTCTGAACAATTATTTTGGACTTAAATATTTTATACATAGTATTTTAAATTTTTTTAAATCTTTTATACCACTTTATTCCTTCATTCGCCAGTCCGTTACTTCTGTCTTCTAATTCTGTTTGGCTTGTCCGCACTTCCCCTCACCTACTTGATATCGCTGTTTTACTCAGAGCCCGCCACTGGCTTTGCACGCATCTCCATCATCAACATATTCGCAGGTAAGGAACATAGCGAGAAAGAAAGAGAATAGATGAAAACGAGAGAGAGAGAGAGAGAGAAAGAGAGAAAGAAAAACAAAAAACTTCTTCACTTTGTTTACTAATTAATTATCATGTCTAATTCGGCAGGAATGGCACTCTTTATCCTTATCCTGGCCATGTCCATCGACGTCTTTGAATCAAAGGATACGGCTGATTTATTGCAAATATTCTTTAGAATATTTCCGCACTTTTCCCTGGCCATGGGCTTAAATAAGCTATACACAAATTCGGCCACCCGAAAGGCGTGCAAAAATCCACTTATCGACAAAATTCCGGAGTCTTTACGCTGTAAAGTTGTACCCAAGTGTTGCAGTAAGTTTGAAGAAGAATTTAGTTGTGGTGGATTTCTTTTACTTCGTGATGTTTGCTAATTTCAGAGACAGCATCTTATTTTGACTGGAATGAGCCGGGCATTGGTCCAGAGACATCGTATTTGATATTGACTGCCATCGGTTTCTTCTTAGTTCTTATAATTCGTGAATACGGAAATTTTAATGTCTTCAAATATCACTTTGGAAACCAAAAGAAAAGGTAACCATCGATATTAAGAAATGCATGTTATCTTACAGTTATCTTACTCATAATTCTTATAGCCAGGATATACCCGAAGAAAGTTCCGTCATCGACGACGATGTGAATCAAGAGAAAAAACGTATTTCGCTCATGTCTCATAGTGACATTGCTCGGCAGAATCTAGTGTTAGATCGTGTATCAAAGCGCTACGGCAGTTTCTTGGCTGTGAAGGAACTCTCTGTATGTGTAGCGCAGTAAGTACTATAGAAGAGGGTCCAAAATTGCAAATAAAACAAACAATGGAAAAGAAAAACTTCTATTTAATATTTGTTTATAGAAATGAATGCTTTGGTTTGCTTGGAGTCAACGGTGCGGGCAAAACTTCTACCTTTAAAATGTTGACGGGGGATGAAAGAATTTCTTCTGGTACCGCTTACGTCAAAGGCATGAATTTGGAAAAGGATATGAATCAGATTTACAAGGAAATCGGATACTGTCCACAATTTGACGCATTACTCGATTATATGACCGGACGAGAGACGCTGAAGATTTTTTGTTTATTGCGCGGCATTCGGAAGGATCAGATTTCAGAGACTTCTGAAGAGCTAGCCAAATCATTCGGCTTTATAAAACACATTGATAAGCCAACTGGGATGTACAGTGGTGGCAATAAGCGCAAGCTGAGTGCTGCTCTTGCCGTTCTTGGCAGTCCTTCGGTCATTTATCTAGATGAACCGACCACTGGCATGGATCCAGCTGCTAGGCGT
This sequence comes from Thecophora atra, assembly GCA_937620795.1. Classification (NCBI taxonomy): domain Eukaryota; kingdom Metazoa; phylum Arthropoda; class Insecta; order Diptera; family Conopidae; genus Thecophora; species Thecophora atra. The sequence goes on along the minus strand of OW569397.1, from coordinate 5,356,000 downwards.
CAGCTTTGGGACTTGATTTGCCGGATACGGGATTCAGGAAAGTCGGTTGTTTTAACCTCACACAGCATGGAGGAGTGCGAGGCGTTATGTACTCGACTGGCCATAATGGTGAATGGTGAATTTAAGTGCATCGGCTCATCGCAACACTTAAAGAACAAGTTTTCGAAGGGTCTCATCTTGAAAGTCAAAGTGAAACGAAAAGAAGCTATGGAGAGATCGATATCGGAAAGGTAAGAATCGTCAGTTAAACAATATGATACGGTTTTGAAAATCGCTTTCCTAATTTTAACAGCGAAACGTCTACATCAATGATTCAACAAATTAATCTGGAGGATATAAAGAACGTTAAGGAGTTTGCTTCAGATGCATTTCCGCAAGCTATATTGCAGTAAGCTTAATCATTTTCTCACTACCAAACTTCAGATGTTGTTTTTTCCACATATCAGGGAGGAATATCAGGGAATACTCACTTTCTACATTCCACTGAACAGCATAACGTGGTCTCAAGTATTTGGAATGATGGAAGCTAACCGAGTGAAGTTAAATATTGAAGATTATTCTGTTAGTCAGACGACTCTTGAGGAGATTTTCTTAGAATTCGCTAAGAGTCAACACGAAGAGAAACGCCGAAAGTAAGTTCAGAATAAAGTTGAACTGTAATAGGTTTCTAAGGTTGATGAAACTGCATACAATGAGAATGCTTCTGATTAAAACAAGATAAAATTAGACTTTATTCATTCAAAATTATGTGCATTCGGAAAAGGCATTCCTGAATTAGGACTTTTGCACTGTTAGGGTGCTAATATCAGACATTTATATGTTTCTAAAGCTGTATTCTTTTTATTTGTAAAAAGATTGAGGAGTTTATGTGGCTCGTGTCTCTCCTGTAGCTGTTGATGGGGCTGCCGCTGAAGTGTGATTAAATGTGCTTAGAAAAGAAATTAAAAATTATGATTCTTAGTAAAACAAGGAAGTAAAATGGAAAAAATGTACATACTATATTTCAAATAATACAAAAATAAATGTGCAAGTTACTGTCGTACTTTTTTACAATCTATAACCTCAAAATATGTACTTCAAATTTACGTAAACATTATAAGTTAGTGTTACATTTTTATAGTCATATATTAATTGGATATGTACTTATGTTTCTGAGCTTAATAAAATTGTTGATTCTTACAATGAGTTATTTACGATTTTAATGGGTGAGTATAAGCGACCAGCTTGAAAACGGTAAGTTTTGGGGCATTATTTCTATAACCGGTATTACGGTTTACAACTTTGCTGAAAGGTGTCAAGCTGTTCTTTCGCAGTTGTCAAAGCAAAAATTATGCCAATTCTGGTTTACAACACAACTCAACCAATCTTATGTGTCGAAATCAGAAAACACAGTTCTCTGAGTAGTTGTAAGCAGTCGTGTTTGTGGAAAAGTATTTGATTTTTTAATAAATTGTTTTTCCTAATATTATAAATTACTTGCAAAGGCTGACGTAAAATGTGAAACGAGTTTTGTTTCTCAGATGAGGTAGACCCAGCAGCAGATTTTACATATTTAAGATTTATTCCACGAAAAATTATATTACAGAGTGTTTTTTGTAAACATTCACTTAAAATAGATATTCTTATTTATCTACGAAACATACGAAAATATATTTAACAAAGATTATTAACATTGAAATTATGTACAAAACAACACTTAATATTTTAAATTCGATTACATTTAATTTCCTTAAAAAAAGACAAAAAAGGATAACATTATTATTTTTTAAAAAAGAAAACCTAAACCTATACAAACTTAAAGAAATAACTTAACCTAATCTAAAACTAGTGCTAGTGCTAGGTGACAAAAGATTAAATTTTATGCTGTGTTGTACACAGTGTCAATTATATTTAAAAAGTTAAATCTTCTATGATAAAACATTAACTTATTATTTCTATCGAAAAGCAGATTGCTCTTGTTTAACAAGAGTATATGTGTTGAAGACAAACAACTTACAGAAAGTGTGGGCGTAGGAATTAACATTTTCTCATATAACTTTAACACCTCACTGTTATCGCTATATACAAATTTATTTAAAAATTTAATGGGCGATTCATTTAGGAAAGTATCAATCCTCTTTATATTTGCAGCCCTATATAAAGTATCATTAGAGTAATAACTAAGGATACCCTCCGCATTAACTGTACAATGCAGACCTGTGCATATTTTTAGGCATTTCCTCTCAAAAATACGGATCCGCTCCATTTGAGCCGACGAGATGTGGAACCAAACTGGAAAACCGTAAGCCAGCGTTGGTCTGACTATTTGTTTATAGATGTTAATTTTGATTTTTCTGTTAAGGCAACAGGAACCCTACAAAACCTTTAAATACTGGAAAAACCTTGCTTTAGCCTTACTCAGCACATGGTCAATATGCGTAATGAAATTAAATTTAGCATGCAGTACAACACCAAGGTATTTAATTCTGTCCTTGTAACATATGCTTCTATTGCCAATTTTAATGTTTGGTACAAACCTACGCGTATTTGGATACCCAGCAGCTGCAGTTTTCATTGTAAGGGGAACACGAAAAACCACTCAAATCTTATATTTGACAGATAATTGGTTTCATCCTTCTGCTAAACGAATATGGTTGTGTATACGCTTGAACAACGCTGGGAAATACTGCGACATTACTTTGAAAATGTGGCCAAACAATATCAGCTCTGCGGCACTACACGTTTTTATTATGAATTTATGTTTTTGTAAATTTTATTACAATATTAGCTGTTATTATAGTTATACTACTATAGCATGGGTGACATAGGATTACGGGCAACCGAACACCATAAAAAATCGCTACACCTTAAAGTTTACCTCATTGGTAGGGTGGAAATAACATAATCGTTAATTAATAATATTGTTTAATATTAATATTATAGGATTATTTGATTAATATGCATGATTTAAGTATAAAAAAATATAAGAATAAAATTATGTAAAGTAACCATCGGAGAAAAATTACAACAAACAATTTCAAAGGTCATACGATCCAAAATTGAAAAAAAACTATTTTGTCCCTCAGACGACGGTTATAAAAGGAGAATAAGGTAAATTTTTCCATTCCCTCTCCTCCTCGCTGAAATCAAAAATCATTTATATGTTTTACTTCACACATCATATCTCCACGATGCACTTTCTATTATAGGACTATACGTTGCTGTGAGAGACTGGCGAATGCTCGCCTGCTCTATTCTCGGTGGTGAGCCGTTCGCCATTCTCGATCGTGACTTCGAGGTAAACAGTGAAATTCGCATTAAACATCTTACCATTACCACAAAACAACATTAATGTTAGTCTGTGTATGGAATTGGGTTTATATAAATATTTCAATAGCAGTCATAATTTCCATACATATTTCTATACATATGTACATAGTATCAAACGTTATTATAGTTTAAATAAAAAACATTACACAGACATTTAGAGAAAAATAATAATCCTGAACCAAATCCCAGTTTATTTGATTCTAGAAAAAGAGAAAGAGAGATAAAGTTTTTATATACATAAAATATAAGTACTAGTAAATAGGATTAACTTACGATGATCTACATATCTATCACGCAATATTGCTATTTCTCCAAGAATGATAGAATGTTAGAAATGTTTCATGCAAATAACTGCATTTTTTTAATCGAAACTTTTTCTTTGCCGGCAAAAGTGTTTCCACAACTTCGCACGGCTATTTTCGCGAGGAAATTTGAAGAAACTAATTTCACTTGTTTTGTGGTTACCAAAACTATCACAGCCTTTCACTTTGCACTACATTTTTAATTTTTACGTATAATTGTTATAAATTTTTCACTTAAAAAGCACAATATTCGCTTGTTTACTTTAAAATTTGGAAATCGAATAACGGACCTGCGCAATGCGCAATCTTGTATTCTATCATTCTTGCTATTTCTCTACACTTGAAATTAAATTTCCCTTTGATGAAAAAGTTTTTTTAATTTGTATAAGAATCCACTACCTTTGGAAATACATCGAGTGACAAAAAAGCATCGAAAAATCCCACAAATTTGTAGATTTGCAAAGGCAGGGGGTTCTTATGCGATTTGGAATTAAAGTTGCATATAACTCAAGAATAATACAACACAAGATCACCACAATTGGATTCAAAATTGGTTTGTTCTGCACAGTATATTTTATTTAACTAGCGTAATAATAGTGTACAAAATTAAATAATGTAGAAAATTTACGACAGCCATTAAAAACTACCGACTGATTTCCCATGGAAATGGTAATGCCATTGTATTCCCATTTCCCGCAATCTATTGAAAATTGTGGGAAAAACTGGCAACTTTGGAAGGTGGTTCTCTGGGAATATTTGCAATGTTTGAAACCAGTTATTCAAAAGCCGCACAGCCGTGAAGTATCTGGCAGATATCTTTGATATCTTGGCTGATGTCTGGTGGTCAGGCGGTGAGGTCCGTTGTGTGATAATTTCTTTAAAAATAAGCATATTCCCTTATGGAATCAGGAAAATATATTCGTTAATTATTGTGAGTGGTTCGCGTTTCGTTCGGAGTACTGAAACTTTTGTGAACGATCAGATTACTGTGAACGATCAGATTCAGATTACTGTGCAAATTTTGTAGTTGACTTCCGATGGTCGCTTAGTGGAAAAAAGAATGTTACCTTAAAATATAACACAACAAATAAAAAGAGAACCAGCGCGAGCAAATGTAAACATCAGCTGTAGTACTGATTTATTACATCATTCTAGCCAAATAACAAAAAAAAAACATCTTGTTGCCGCCGCTGGCGTTGTTGTTGTTACGAACAGACGAAGCAAACAAAAATAAAAATAAAAAAAAAGCAAAATATGTCTAATCAAAACATAATCAAAAATTTTAAAAATAAAGAAGTGAATATCAAAAGATAGATTGAATATTATTTCATAGAACAAGAAATTTTTGTGTTTCTTTTGATATATATCGCATAATAATTGTTATATATGTATTTCTTATACTCAATGCTCAAATGTTCAATGCGAAATGTAGATAAAATAAAATTACATGCATACATATAGCAAATTCTATTCATATATTTGCTTAATCTACGTCACTAAACGTGCATAAATAAATAACTTATCTATTAACAACTACAGCAAAGAGTTTTTGTTTTGTTGCTGCTGTTTCTATGACAGAATTGTGTAAAGCAAAGTTCCGAGTTTCGCTTCGATTGCTTTTGAAAGCTCTTTAAAATAACTCTGTAAATATCATCACAGTATTACCTCGATTTGTATGCCTCTGATGACTGTTGGCTGCTTCAGACTCGCCAGTGTTTTTGATGTTTGTGTATATGATGATTTCTTATTTGTTAAATACCCTGCAGAACATACGTCACGCTCTAGTTAACCGATTTAGCCATATCATCCATCAGTATATCTGTCAGTGTCAGCTTAAAATGAAAAACATTCAGGATGCAATATAATTGCAGCTAGGTTAATTCTATGAAAGATATCCTACCGATTGAGACGAATGAGTACTCCTTTATTGATTTTCCAATAGGGAAATTGTTATTCTTTACGTAGAATTACACGCGCCACATACACACACATTTTCACATGAATACTCAAGTGGGAAGTTTGAAATTGTTTTTTTTTTGTATATTGAATAAATCAACAAGCGCCATGATTGCAGTATTTAAAGGTTAAGCTGCGTATTGAAGGTCATCGGTGTTTTTAGTAGGTAATTGGCATCGATGGCAATGAAAACTTTACAGAGAAGGATGACTCAATGAAATGCTAGGAAACCTCAATGCTTTTATTGATTTACCTTTCGAACGTTAGCAAGTTTATAAGCAAATTTCAAAGGATAAAAGGTACATCAAATAAGGAACAAGAGATAATAAATTAGTATAATTTTAAGTAAATAAATTATTAACGTCGTCGCTTGAAGCACAGGGAATTTTTAAGTTGCGGTTGGTTTGCTTAATTCCCATTAGTTTTGCTGAATTCCCGCCAAAAATTAAAAATAAAAAATTTAAATTAAGAAAAATGAAAAAAAAAAACGAGATGTACCTCCTTCGAGCCGGATTTGAACCAGCGACCTATGGATTTCTATTGTGTGTTTCGTTTAAAGCATCTACAGTCCACCGCTCTACCAACTGAGCTATCGAAGGTTATATTAAATTAAGATTCCGCGATCTACAAGATATTTTACCATTACCAATTCAAAATATAAAGTATTTGTGAATTTTCTGAACAACACGGCGAGCAACGAAAATTCGCTTAGACGATCAGATAAAAAAATAGAATGGATTGTGTATTTTATTGTAAAGTTTTGAAATATAGAGAAAGAAGTAGAGGAAATACTATATATGGGCAAAATATTATTAGTGAAGGAATTATTTTTATATTTAAACTATTTTCTTATAAATTAGCAAAGATAAGAAACCGTTTCACTTCATTGATAAACATCATTCACGACCACTTATTTTACACAACCTTAGAAAAAATAAATATACAAATTAGTTTCTAATTGCGAAATTTCTAATCCAAAGCGAATATTTTTCGCAATAATTTCATTTGTGTGCTATTTTTAGTCGACTTTTTTCAATTGTACAATAACAATAATGTACTCAAATGATTTCTTTTGAAATCTTATAAAAACATACATACTTAGATAAATACGTAAATATTTACTACTCAATTTTCTTATCAAGAATATAAAATAGAAAAATACGTACTTCAACAGTAAAAAACATACTTAAAACAAATATTTATCTGTCATAATATAATTGAATGAATTCAGTTTATTAATATTGAACAAACGGTCTGTCTTTGGTTTAAATCTAAGCGTGGTGATGCAGAGAAAACGCTAAGTTTATTGATCGATGTAACGTTGATAAAGATGTCTTGCCCATCGTAGAAAGTGCCAATGAAGCCACACGAATAAACTTAATATTAAGAATAAAAGCGAGTGAGAACATTAAAAAGAATGAAATAATAATATAAGAAACAAGAGTGAAAACAATAACGTTTAATGTATTAAGAAAAGGTAATAAAGGTCAACAACAAAATATATAATCATAAATAATAGATAACTAACGATAAATATACAAACGTAGCTTCTACAAAATTATTATAACATTGAAATAGACTAAATGATGATTGATCGGAATGAGAATCGTAGAATTGGACTTATGAATAATGTTACTGCATCGTTTCTTTATTAAATTGAAGCTTATTTCTATTCTGTTTTAGTTGTGCCGTACATTATATAATAATTGATAAATAATTGTAATCTACAGTCCGAAAAGTAACATTCTGTACTTTGTAGAAAACGGTATAATGGAAGCTGATTAATCTGCAATTATAATAATCATACGAACCATATTGCATTTCACTTCTACTAACTGCTAATTGCATTTATAAATAATGCTAAGTCATACAAGTTCAAAGTAAAGTACACAAATATACAGAGTAATTCCAGTCATAAAGATTTAGCGAAACTTTAATAAAGTCGTTGTTGACATACGCGTTTTAATAGTTTTATAACAGTAAGAAATTTTTGTTGTGTTGTGTGTTTATTGTGAACTTGAGGAGGACCTTCCAAAACGACATACAAATATCCATAACTATTGGTTTTCCAACAATGAGTCAATAATGAACTGAATTATACATGAATCTTTTTGCAGTTGGCAATGTTAATAGGAATAAGTCTTTTTTACCACAGTAGAAAGAACACTTCGCAGACATACAAACATAAACATGACTGTGATCGGTGTACAAAAACATAAAGATGTTACCTTTGACAGCTCATTCCTCAGATTCTTAGCCGAGATATTAATGACTCTAAATAAATGAACGTCTTTAATATTCTGCGTATCTGGGTACTAATTCCAACCAAACAATTTTCAACTTGAAATATGGGCTCATTCACATTTCATACCGAATGAAAAATAATAAAATAATAACCGCATTTTAGGGTATTACGCTTTTGAATGCGAATACATTAAACTTTAATTACTTTAAATGTAATGCTAATGGTTTCAATATTTAAGTTCGCTTCTAATAGATACATACATACATCCGTGGTATAACAAACCAGGTAGGCGTATCCCAGAGAGGATCTCATTCTCTTCCTTTATTCTTAGGTAATTCCCGAATTTCATGCCTCATTCAAAGTACTACGACATTCGAGGGCAATTTTTTTATTTACTTTTGTTAGTATGGAATTTGACACCGCTCGTTTATAAATTTTTCGCCTTTCTGGCATAAGTCTACATGGTTTATTATACGAGGCGTACATCAAAATACTTAAGCACATAGTATTTTTTGTTAATTTTTTTCAGTTTCTTGATATCAGCTGTACTAACAACACGAATAAGAATAAATTCTGTGCTTAGTGGAACCTTCCTCTGATGACAACCTACTTTCAACTACACTCAAAATTCCTCTGCTTTTTACAATTTTTTACTGAGTCATATTGAGTGACTCACTTGGAAACGTGACTCTTTTATAATCGGCAAAATACCCAAGAAAGTAGATGTACAACTGGACTTATGCACAACTTACTTAAAACGAAATTCAACGATTATTTTTGACAAAATGGTTAAAGTTACTAATTGGGATAAATTTACATTATTATTATGGAAGAATTGGATTCTGCAATGGAACAGGAAGTGGCAGGTGTTGATCGAATTGGTTTTACCGGTTCTTTTTGCAATGTTGTTGGTTGTGGTACGGATGATGGTTGAAGCTGAACCGAAGGATAAGGTGACATATCCCTCGCTGAATATATCAAGTTTAAGACTTTATAGGTAAGTATCTTTCTATAAATACTCAAGCTCATCATATTTCTGCATATAAGCTCATCAATTAATCAATAAATCAAATATTCCTAAATGTTTGATGGTATCAAAAATTTAATTCTCCAAACCAAGCTCACAATAATTTAAAAAATAACTGTTATTTTAGATTTAGAGTGAAAGGGATAAATTTTCATAATACTTATGTATGTAATTACGTTGCGAATTATCTTAATTAGAATTATAAGGAAGGATTCTTTTTTCTTTTTACTTTTTCGAATTAGAATTTTTAAAAATACTCAAGTTTACATCTCATCATCATTTATCATACAAATTACGCGAAATGTGTTATTTTTTCATTCATATAGGTCACTTCAATACATTAATGTATGTATGTACATATCTGTTGAATAATAATGAAATAAAAATTTCAGAGAGTTTATAACTATATCTAATAAAAGGGAATCTCTGATGAAAACATTTCTTCCCCAGTTAAGGTAAATTTATAAAAATATGAAAGGGTAAATATGCCTTCTGATAATAAACTTTTTCAATTTCACTACTAATTTGAATCACTATGCATGGCTTTGCAGTTCTTAGTAACACATTTTTATACATACGCGAAAGTATTTATTAACCAACTGAATGGTAATAATCTATTCGTTACGAAAAATAACCTTTTCTTTTAGATAGAATTTAGTCAATGCATGAGTAAATTGTAATTCTTTTCATTTAACATTATCAGCCTTATGAAAAGCTTTATTAAAATCTACAATTTGAGTTTCTAGAAAAACTATTTCATGTATCAGTTTATTTTCATCTGATAAATAATAATGATTTTAGATGAAACAGTTATGAATTGGAAAATTGAAATGTAAAGAACGATAAAAGGATGCAAATATTTGAGGTTACATAAGTTTACTTGACGAATATTTCATCCGGAATCTTAAACTTATAAATCTGTATACCGATTCGCGTGTTTTTAATCATTATGTATGGGGAAAATAATATGAGTTATTTTCCTGTTTGCTTTAAATTATATATTTGTACATTGTTAATTTCCAGATTTTTTATAATAAAAGCATTTTTCGCAAAAGCCGTTCAAGAGGCGCTTTCAAAAAGAGCAAGGTAAATTATTGAGTTGTTAACTTCTGTAGTTATTTGCATTGAAATGTTGGTTGTTGTTATACCATGATTAAAAATATTCAGATGCTTAAGAGTTTCTATAGACAGTAGCTATTTCGGTTCGTTTAAGGACTCATTTATGGTACCTTTTAAAAGTAATATGCATTTAGATTTATCCATTTGTAGTTTATTTTTCTGCTTAAATAGACGTTGGGCCTTGCATTAATTAAAGCTGTCGAACATATTATTTTTCGTGTCTCAAATTTAAACCGTTTCCTGAAATATGCAAAGAGTTTATTTAACTCCACGAACATCTGAGAATCGATATTTATATATTTACTTTGCTGTTTATAAAACATAACTACACTTTCGCTCATGTTATGCTATGTTATGTTGGGAAGACTTAGACGGAATTTAAAATAAATATTTTAACTAAATACGAAGACGAAATACAACATTGAATATGACACATCGTTTGTTTCGTCATAAATTCGAAACGAATAAAAAACAAATAATAAAACAAAATTACATACAATATTCCATTATATAATAACAGCATTAAATCATCATCTTCCATGATTCATTCCATTTACTACAACTTCATAGATAATTATTAATTATAATTGATCAATTATGTCAACCTCTTTAATATTTTACATTTAAAACATTCACATGTTTTTATATTTATACTATACTACATTTACAAATATGCTTACGATACTATTAATATATCAACTGCTATAACAATTCGTTCTGTATAAATTCTTTGTGTTCTTTTTACGCCACTCACATTTTATTAGTTTTCTTTTATTAAATTCAATTTTCATTGAATAGTCAATTAATAGAATTCCGCTTGTAGTTGCTCGTATATACATATGTAATTGTTATAAAACATTTGTAGTTTTACTAAGTAAGCTTGTTTCCAACTTTTTCATTTTTATACTAATTTATTGCCAATTTTGATATTTATATAACACTTTAACAATATTTTCTATATTCCACTGTATCATTTTCGATAAAGTAATTTCACAGCTTTGAATATTGGATCAAAGTTTCCAGAAACAAGGTTGCTCTATTCACCCAATACTGATCCTATTTATGGGGAAATCGTTAGAGAAGCATCAAAGATACTAGAACTTCACTATACTGAGGCACAAGGTTTTGCTAACGCTGACGAGTTGGAATCAGCCCTTGTCAATGGCAACTTTTTGGCCGGTGTACAATTTGATCCGTCCGCTAAGTATCCTCAAAAGCTGTCTTATGCTTTACGCTTTCCCAGTGAATTGCGAACGTCGGTAATGATGATCCCCATGACATGGTTCACCATGAAGCTGTTCATGACTCTGGATATGTCTGGTCCCAGAAATGTCAATGAAACGGATGGTGGCATACCAGTCGGCTATCTGCGGGAGGGTTTCCTGCCAATTCAACATGCCATCTCAACATCTTACATCAGGTTAGCCAGTAAACAAAGTTCATTACCTGAGGTCGACCTGCAACGTTATCCGTATCCGCCATACATTTACGATCCATTACTCTTAGGTTTAACGAGTATAATGTCACTTATAATAGTGCTGAGCTTCATCTATCCGTGTACTCATATCATTAAGGTAAGTTAAGTATTTACCTTTAATGTTATATTCAAAATTCTCTTATTCCCTAATATCGTTTTGCATTCTCAATTATATAGTATATTACATTAGAGAAGGAAAAACAATTAAAAGAAATTATGAAGATTATGGGTTTAAATAATTGGATACACTGGACAGCTTGGTTCGTTAAGTCTTTCATAATGCTCGGGATCTCGGCTTTGCTGATAACGATACTAATGAAAGTAAGAACAAAAGTCGTGGTATTTTTTAGTCCAGCTAGGCGTTCGAAAAAAACTAAAATATTCCGTACACTGTATTCATTGTAATGGAGTACTTTTATTTACATTTCAGGTCCAGTTCGCTAATAATGCCGCTGTTTTGACCTATAGCAGTTTTTCGGCTGTCCTCTTCTTTATGTTGATCTACACAATAACAAGTATATGTTTTTGCTTCATGATAGCCACTTTCTTCAGCAAAGCGAGTACTGCTACCGCTGTGGTGGGTCTTATATGGTTCATGGCTTACCTCCCATATTCATTCAATTTAAAGAATTATGAAAATCTTGGTTTGTCGGAGAAGCTAACCTGGAGTTTGTTATCGAACACAGCTATGGCATTCGGCTTTAAGGTAATATTAGACTTGGAGAGCACCGGCGAGGGCTTACATTGGTATAACATTTGCTCGCCGGTATCTGTGGACGACAGCATTTCCTTGGGAGCCATTATGCTAGTGATGTTAGTCTCTTGTGTACTCTACATGATTATTTGTCTGTACGTTGAACAAATTTTCCCGGGAGAATATGGAGTCCCCCGGAAATGGAACTTCCCATTCACAAAAGACTTCTGGACTGGCGAACTAAAGTATACAGTGGTGGAAAATTTGTCGCGTAGTGGAGAATTGAAGATTCAAAATAATTTAGCTGATGGTTTTGAACCAGAACCTGTCGGCAAACAGATCGGATTACAGATTAAAGATTTAAAAAAGAAATTCGGGGAGAAGTGGGCTGTGAAAGGGGTTTCTATGAATATGTACAAAGATGAAATAACGGTGCTGTTGGGACACAATGGAGCCGGGAAAACAACTACAATATCTATGTTGACTGGCATGTTTCCACCCACATCCGGTACAGCCATTATAAATGGCAGCGATATCCGCACGAACGTCAACGGCGCACGGATGTCCATGGGTATTTGTCCGCAACACAATGTGCTTTTCGATGATCTGAGTGTGTCAAATCATCTTGTGTTCTTTAGTCGCCTGAAAGGCTTCAAAGGCGATGCTGTACACAAGGAGGTTAATAAGTATCTAAAGATGATTGAGTTGGAGGACAAAGCGAATGTGCCTTCCGCGAATCTTTCCGGAGGTATGAAGAGAAAGCTTTCAATATGCTGTGCATTTTGCGGCGACCCCAAAGTAGTACTCTGCGATGAGCCCAGCTCAGGCATGGATCCATCAGCGAGAAGGCAGCTTTGGGACCTTCTGCAAGCAGAGAAGTCTGGACGTACCGTATTGTTGACGACACACTTCATGGATGAAGCGGATGTATTGGGCGATCGGATAGCAATTATGAGTGAAGGCGAGGTCAAGTGCTTGGGTACACCTTTTTTCCTGAAAAAGAAGTTCGGCTCAGGATATCGTCTGGTATGTAAGAATTATGCTCTACTGCACAAAACATTTGAAGTCTTAGATTTATAGTCGGTCCATAGTAGTATTCTTTTTTTTTACACTAGATATGCGTTAAGCGTGAAAATTGCAACGCTAGTGATGTAACAGCGCTTTTGCGAACATATATTCCCGAAATCAATCCTGAGAGTAATGTTGGCGCTGAATTAAGCTATTCATTGCCCGACTCGGCAGTACCGAATTTCGAGGAAATGTTTAAAGCTCTCGAAGAGGGCTCGGACCGCTTAAATCTCAGCGGTTATGGTATAGGCATTACCTCTATGGAAGAAGTATTCCTAAAGATGGGAACAGAGGATCCAAATATGAACGGAACTTTGAAAGAAAAGAAAAACGGCGACAAAAACACCGTTGGTGCTGTCTATCCAGATGATGATTTGGAATCTGTTCACTGTAGGTGTAAACTACAAATTCTAGCACAAATTTTGCAATAACTTATTTTACACTCCTCTCTTACAGCCGGGCGACCCTTTTCGAGCAACTTGCGTTTACAAAATGGATGTGATCTTTTTTTCAGCCAGTGGCGCGCGATGTTCCATAAGAAATATCTTTATACACTGCGCAATAAGCTACTTTTGTTTATCCAGAACTTTATACCCATATTTTTTTTAACTGTTGCTATACTCATCGCAAGATCACGTGGCACCTTTAACCCTCTAAAACCGATGACTATTAGTCTAACTCAGTACCCGAGCGCGGTAACGGTTTTAGAAAAAGATGCTAGTTTAAACAGCTTGGAAGGACATGCAGTAGAAGTAAAGATCGCCAATCAGTATGAAAGCCTAGCTAAATCGTTCGGATCAGTTTATGGATTCGAGTCAACAGGAGCCGATAACTTCACCGAGTACATATTAAAATTGGGCAAAACGAGGCAGGTGCGCATAAATTCTCGTTATTTGGCTGCAGCTACAGTGGCAAAGAACTCCATAACGGCTTGGCTCAATAATCAACCGTTGCACACAGCTCCGCTCACCGTCAACATGGTACATAATGCCATGGCAAGGTTAGTTGGATTTTTTTTGTGTTGGTCTTTTTTTTCTACACAGTTCTGTGCTCTTTTTATTATTTTAGAGCCCTCATTGACCCACAAGCAGAAATTACCGTCATCAATGCTCCGCTGCCGTACACACCCGAAACGCGTCTATCACAACTTAATATTGGCAACAATCTAGGCACACAACTGGCCACTCAACTGTGCTTCTGCATGAGCTTCGTCTCTTCAATGTACATATTGTTCATGATCAAAGAGCGCGAATCCCGCTCCAAATTGTTGCAATTCGTGAGTGGCGTTAGAGTCTGCACTTTCTGGTTTTCGCAGTTACTTTGGGACATGGTCACTTTTACTTTCACATCCTTGATAGCTGTCGGTGTTATAGCGTGTTTCCAAGAGGAGGGATACTCGAGTTTTATTGAATTATGCAAGTATTGAAGTGTTTGGAGCCACAATCAGTTTCTGAACAATTATTTTGGACTTAAATATTTTATACATAGTATTTTAAATTTTTTTAAATCTTTTATACCACTTTATTCCTTCATTCGCCAGTCCGTTACTTCTGTCTTCTAATTCTGTTTGGCTTGTCCGCACTTCCCCTCACCTACTTGATATCGCTGTTTTACTCAGAGCCCGCCACTGGCTTTGCACGCATCTCCATCATCAACATATTCGCAGGTAAGGAACATAGCGAGAAAGAAAGAGAATAGATGAAAACGAGAGAGAGAGAGAGAGAGAGAAAGAGAGAAAGAAAAACAAAAAACTTCTTCACTTTGTGTACTAATTAATTATCATGTCTAATTCGGCAGGAATGGCACTCTTTATCCTTATCCTGGTCATGTCCATCGACGTCTTTGAATCAAAGGATACGGCTGATTTATTGCAAATATTCTTTAGAGTATTTCCGCACTTTTCCCTGGCCATGGGCTTAAATAAGCTATACACAAATTCGGCCACCCGAAAGGCGTGCAAAAATCCACTTATCGACAAAATTCCGGAGTCGTTACGCTGTAAAGTTGTACCCAAGTGTTGCAGTAAGTTTGAAGAAGAATTTAGTTGTGGTGGATTTCTTTCACCTCGTGATGTTTGCTAATTTCAGAGACAGCATCTTATTTTGACTGGAATGAGCCGGGCATTGGTCCAGAGACATCGTATTTGATATTGACTGCCATCGGTTTCTTCTTAGTTCTTATAATTCGTGAATACGGAAATTTTAATGTCTTCAAATATCACATTGGAAACCAAAAGAAAAGGTAACCATCGATATTAAGAAATGCATGTAATTTAGTTATCTTACTCACAATTCTTATAGCCAAGATATACCCGAAGAAAGTTCCGTCATCGACGACGATGTGAATCAAGAGAAAAAACGTATTTCGCTCATGTCTCATAGTGACATTGCTCGGCAGAATCTAGTGTTAGATCGTGTATCAAAGCGCTACGGCAGTTTCTTGGCTGTGAAGGAACTCTCTGTATGTGTAGCGCAGTAAGTACTAGAAGAGGGTCCAAAATTGCAAATAATACAAACAATGGAAAAGAAAAGTGAGGAACTTCTATTTAATATTTGTTTATAGAAATGAATGCTTTGGTTTGCTTGGAGTCAACGGTGCGGGCAAAACTTCTACCTTTAAAATGTTGACGGGGGATGAAAGAATTTCTTCTGGTACCGCTTACGTCAAAGGCATGAATTTGGAAAAGGATATGAATCTGATTTACAAGGAAATCGGATACTGTCCACAATTTGACGCATTACTCGATTATATGACCGGACGAGAGACGCTGAAGATTTTTTGTTTATTGCGCGGCATTCGGAAGGATCAGATTTCAGAGACTTCTGAAGAGCTAGCCAAATCATTCGGCTTTATAAAACACATTGATAAGCCAACTGGGATGTACAGTGGTGGCAATAAGCGCAAGCTGAGTGCTGCTCTTGCCGTTCTTGGCAGTCCTTCGGTCATTTATCTAGATGAACCGACCACTGGCATGGATCCAGCTGCTAGGCGTCAGCTTTGGGACTTGATTTGCCGGATACGGGATTCAGGAAAGTCGGTTGTTTTAACCTCACACAGCATGGAGGAGTGCGAGGCGTTATGTACTCGACTGGCCATAATGGTGAATGGTGAATTTAAGTGCATCGGCTCATCGCAACACTTAAAGAACAAGTTTTCGAAGGGTCTCATCTTGAAAGTCAAAGTGAAACGAAAAGAAGCTATGGAGAGATCGATATCGGAAAGGTAAGAATCGTCAGTTAAACAATATGATACGGTTTTGAAAATCGCTTTCCTAATTTTAACAGCGAAACGTCTAAATCAATGATTCAACAAATTAATCTGGAGGATATAAAGAACGTTAAGGAGTTTGCTTCAGATGCATTTCCGCAAGCTATATTGCAGTAAGCTTAATCATTTTCTCACTACCAAACTTCAGATGTTGTTTTTTCCACATATCAGGGAGGAATATCAGGGAATACTCACTTTCTACATTCCACTGAACAGCATAACGTGGTCTCAAGTATTTGGAATGATGGAAGCTAACCGAGTGAAGTTAAATATTGAAGATTATTCTGTTAGTCAGACGACTCTTGAGGAGATTTTCTTAGAATTCGCTAAGAGTCAACACGAAGAGAAACGCCGAAAGTAAGTTCAGAATAAAGTTGAACTGTAATAGGTTTCTAAGGTTCATGAAACTGCATGTAATGAGAATGCTTCTGATTGAAACAAGATAAAATAAGACTTTATTAATTCAAAATTATGTGCATTCGGAAAAGGCATTCCTGAATTAGGACTTTTGCACTGTTAGGTTGCTAATATCAGACATTTACATGTTTCTAAAGCTGTATTCTTTTTATTTGTAAAAAGATTGAGGAGTTTATGTGGCTCGTGTCTCTCCTGTAGCTGTTGATGGGGCTGCCGCTGAAGTGTGATTAAATGTGCTTAGAAAAGAAATTAAAAATTGTGATTCTTAGTAAAACAAGGAAGTAAAATGAAGAAAAATGTACATACTATATTTCACATAATACAAAAATAAATGTGCAAGTTACGGTCGTACTTTTTTACAATCTATAACCTCAAAATATGTACTTCAAATTTACGTAAACATTATAAGTTAGTGTTACATTTTTATAGTCATATATTAATTGGATATGTACTTATGTTTCTGAGCTTAATAAAATTGTTGATTCTTACAATGAGTTATTTACGATTTTAACGGGTGAGTATAAGCGACCAGCTTGAAAACGGTAAGTTTTGGGCATTATTTCTATAACCGGTATTACGGTTTACAACTTTGCTGAAAGGTGTCAAGCTGTTCTTTCGCAGTTGTCAAAGCAAAAATTATGCCAATTCTGGTTTACAACACAACTCAACCAATCTTATGTGTAGTAGTTGTAAGCAGTCGTGTTTGTGGAAAAGTATTTGATTTTTTAATAAATTGTTTTTCCTAATATTATAAATTACTTGCAAAGGCTGACGTAAAAAGTGTAACGAGTTTTGTTTCTCAGATGAGGTAGACCCAGCAGCAGATTTTACAGATTTAAAAATTATATTACAGAGTGTTTTTTGTAAACATTCACTTAAAATAGATATTCTTATTTATCTACGAAACATACGAAAATATATTTAACAAAGATTATTAACATTGAAATTATGTACAAAACAACACTTAATATTTTAAATTCGATTACATTTAATTTCCTTAAAAAAAGGCAAAAAAGGATAACATTATTATTTTTTAAAAAAGAAAACCTAAACCTATACAAACTTAAAGAAATAACTTAACCTAATCTAAAACTAGTGCTAGTGCTAGGTGACAAAAGATTAAATTTTATGCTGTGTTGTACACAGTGTCAATTATATATAAAAAGTTAAATCTTCTATGATAAAACATTAACTTATTATTTCTATCGAAAAGCAGATTGCTCTTGTTTAACAAGAGTATATGTGTTGAAGACAAACAACTTACAGAAAGTGTGGGCGTAGGAATTAACATTTTCTCATATAACTTTAACACCTCACTGTTATCGCTATATACAAATTTATTTAAAAATTTAATGGGCGATTCATTTAGGAAAGTATCAATCCTCTTTATATTTGCAGCCCTATATAAAGTATCATTAGAGTAATAACTAAGGATACCCTCCGCATTAACTGTACAATGCAGACCTGTGCATATTTATTTATTTATTTATTTCAAAATCAACTAATGCACTAAGACACAGTCTTTTTTAGCAATTAAATTTTTACATAAGAATTAGTAATAAAAAAAAACTATAAAAAACTTATTTTAAAAAAATAATGAAATTATAACTAACGACAGTGAATTAACAACAGTTAGAGAAAGAGAAAGATAAAAAAAAAAAAAAAAAATAAAAGATGAAATAACACTTAGCTCATGTTCCAGAATCCAAGAAATGACACTTCACCTGACGCCTGAAAGCACCCTCAACTGGCAAGATCTTCAGCCTGCTTGGCAAGCTATTCCAGAGTCTGACAGTGCTGATGAAAAACATTCTTCCCGTATTAAGAAAAGAAAACGGAGGAATTATAAGATTCCGCGTCCGAGTCGAAGTACCAAATTGTAACTTAGAATACAGATAACTTGGTATGCCTGTTGAGATCAGTTTATAGAGAAATAAACAATTCCTATAATTTAAGAAATTAGCAAAGTCACCTCCAAGTAGTGAATGTCTCCTTTCACCAATATGATCATATCTTTTCAGACCATAAACAAATCTAATCATATTATTCAGCAACACCAACATTTTTTGGCTCGATATTGAATCCAGATTGCAGTAAATAAGCTCAGCATACGTTAAAATGGGAAGAATGAGTACCAAGACCAGTTTCTTACGAGTTTCTGTTGGAAGAAATTCCGCAGCATATCTCAAGTTACGCAGCACGCAGTAGGCTTTGCCAACCACAGTATTGATGTGATCAGTGCAAGTTAACGTAGAGTTAACACAAAAACCGATATTATTGACTTTGGAAACAAACGTGAGCATCGACTCCCCAATAAATAACGGCGGCAAAACGGAAAAATCTAGGTAATTGCTAGATATCGGCAAAACAAACGATTTGGATACATTCAATCTTAAAGAATTCATATTTGACCATAAGGCAATGTTTTTAAGGTCATCATTAATTTTCGTACACAACTCATCTATGGAAGTAACTGGGGCTGACAAATATACTTGCACATCATCCGCATAAGCGTGTATGTTCACTTTCTGTACAACACTAAATAAGTCATTTAAGAATATAGTAAACAGCAGTGGTCCCAGCACCGAACCTTGAGGAACTCCAACTTCTACCCTTCTAAAGTCAGAGAACGAACTTCCAACTTTGACTCTTTGGAACCGATCAGATAGGAAGGACTTGATAAGGTTAGCTGCACTAGGGGAGAATAGAAAATTCTTTTTCAACTTATTACAAAGAAGTAAATGCTCAACACTGTCAAATGCCTTCGAGAAATCAAGGAGGCAAAGAAATGTAATTTCCCGTTGATCTAGTGCAATCCTAATGTCGTCAGTAATTTTCAGCATCGCCGTAGAGCAACTATGCCCCGGTCGAAAACCAGACTGCAATGGGCTAAGCAAACTGTTAGTAGCAAGGTGACTGTAAATTTGTGAAGCTAAAAGAGCTTCAACCACTTTCGAAATAACTGACAAAATACTTATTGGTCGATAGTCCGCAAGTTCAGAGGCAGACGACTTCTTAGGTATTGGCAAAACTGTTGCCAGTTTCCATAATGATGGAAAGCAAGAAGTAGACAGAATATGATTAATAGTCTCTTTAAGAGGTGAGATTATTAAAGTTAGTATAATTTTAATAAATTTGATTGGAATCTTGTCAAACCCAACAGCGGAAGATTTGATCGACATAATTTTTTTAATAATATCATCACCGGACACACCAGAGAAATAAAACAATTCTGCATTAGTAGAATCACAATTAAGCTCATCCGGAGAATTGGCATTTTGTCGCTTCGATATGAAGTGTTCATTGAGTTCAAACGGATTAAGTTTGCATGTAGTAGATTTCTGACTTCCAATTCCAAGATCGTTTAACCTCCTCCATAACTGCTTGGACGATAAACTAGGCTTAAACCTTGAGGCGAAAAAACGCTCTTTAGATTCCCTTATCATGTAAGTGACAGAGTTGCGCGCCCTTTTAAATGCATTCCAATTGCTTTCATATGGATGTCTTTTAAATTTGGAATGCAGTATATTTTTATATTTAATGGCAGCCTTAATTCTTTCCGAAAACCACGGACAAGAACCATTGCGGACAGTGACTGTTCGAATAGGCACGAAAGAGTCAAACAGATATTGGATAACATTAACCAGTATAGACACCTTATCATCTATAAAAGGAGCACTCCATAAGGGGGCTTAGTCAATCATTCCACCAGCACGAAATAACTCAGCAACATTTAAGGACTTGTAGTCAAAATAGTCAAAAGTAAGCAAGGGAGACGAAAGACTGAGATTCATGTCCAATGCTAAGAAGATTAGGTCATGGTCAGATATAAAACTTATTTGCGAAAATAATGATACTAAAGTCGAGTCTGAGACAACAAAGTAGTCAATTAAGCTGGGCTGCACATTATTCCCAAATCGAGTTGGATATGCAATATTCTTAGGCATTTCCTCTCAAAAATACGGATCCGCTCCATTTGAGCCGACGAGATGTGGAACGAAACTGGAAAACCGTAAGCCAGCGTTGGTCTAACTATTTGTTTATAGATGTTAATTTTGATTTTTCTGTTAAGGCAACAGGAACCCTACAAAACCTTTAAATACTGCAAAAACCTTGCTTTAGCCTTACTCAGCACATGGTCAATATGCGTAATGAAATTAAATTTAGCATGCAGTACAACACCAAGGTATTTAATTCTGTCCTTGTAACATATGCTTCTATTGTCAATTTTAATGTTTGGTACAAACCTACGCGTATTTGGATACCCAGCAGCTGCAGTTTTCATTGTGAGGGGAACTCGAAAAACCACTCAAATCTTATATTTGACAGATAATTGGTTTTATACTTCTGCTAAACGAATATGGTTGTGTATACGCTTGAACAACGCTGGGAAATACTGCGACATTACTTTCAAAATGTTGCAAATAATGGAAAATAATTTAAATCAAATGCCTGCCTCGGCTGGCCATGCATTTCGATTGTGTGCAGCTGTATTTCACCAATGGCTTCACGAATATTGTCCTTTTGTCTGCGTAACACTTATCTTTCACGGCACCCCACAAATAATAGTCCAACGGTGTCAAATCGCAGCTCCGAGGTGGCCAAACAATATCAGCTCTGCGGCACTACACGTTTTTATTATGAATTTATGTTTTTGTAAATTTTATTACAATATTAGCTGTTATTATAGTTATACTACTATAGCATAGGTGACATAGGATTACGGGCAACCGAACACCATAAAAAATCGCTACACCTTCATGTTTACCTCATTGGTAGGGTGGAAACAACATAATCGTTAATTAATAATATTGTTTAATATTAATATTATAGGATTATTTGATTAATATGCATAATTTAAGTATAAAAAAATATAAGAATAATATTATGTAAAGTAACCATCGAAGAAAAATTACAACAAACAATTTCAAAGGTCATACGATCCAAAATTGAAAAAAACTATTTTGTCCCTCAGACGACGATTGCACTTGTTATAAAAGGAGAAGAAGGTAAATTTATCCATTCCCTCTCCTCCTCGCTGAAATCAAAAATCATTTATATGTTTTACTTCACACATCATATCTCCACGATGCACTTTCTATTATAGGACTATACGTTGCTGTGAGAGACTGTCGAAAGCTCGCCTGCTCTGGTCTCGGTGGTGAGCCGTTCGCCATTCTCGATCGTGACTTCGAGGTAAACAGTGAAATTCGCATTAAACATCTTAGCATTACCACAAAACAACATTAATGTTAGTCTGTGTATGGAATTGGGTTTATATAAATATTTCGATAGCAGTCATAATTTCCATACATATATCTATACATATGTACATAGTATCAAACGTTATTATAGTTTAAATAAAAAAGATTACACAGACATTTAGAGAAAAATAATAATCCTGAACCAAATTCCAGTTTATTTGATTCTAGAGGAAGAGAAAGAGAGATAAAGTTTTTATATACATTAAATATAAGTACTAGTAAATGGGATTAACTTACGATGATCTATCAAGATGTTCTCTTTCCGTTAGGTCCATTAAAATGACTGAGAGCGAAGAAGTAGTGACGGAAAAGGTCTCTATGTTTAGATTAAATGAATTTTGTTCGATAAGCGAATATATGTGCGATAATTTCGTGTCTTTTAATGGAATTAAGAAATACAATAAGTGGCCTCTCTGTTCTCTGAAATTGGAGATTAAGCAATAATTTTCAATTTAGAAATCAAGCAATTTTTTACCTCATTCTGGCATTTTGAAATTGCGTTTCCACAAACGCCTGAATTTTTAGATATGGATTAGTTGTAAAATATGTATCCCTGGATCCTATATCCGAGTCGTCTTCGTCCACCATCTCAGGCGCTTTGACTTTGATCTGAAGAAGGTAACCCGTCGACCACTTGTCGTACAAATCATCGGGATGTACGATGATTTGTAGTCGCCCACGGCATATGACCGCGATGCGGCCAGAAATCCGTTCGCATTCGCGGGTATTGATTGAGGTTAATAGCACAGCGGTGCCTGTTTTGCGCGTCTTGGCAATAAGATTCCATACGTTGCGCTGAGAAACCAGATCCAGAGGCACTGTTGGCTCATCCAAAAATATGATCGATGGATTGCCCAGCATGGAACCAGCGATGCTCACACGACGTAAGTGACCTCTGCTAAGTTGACTCATTGGCTCTGTATATTGGTTTATAAATCCTAGAATCCTAGCCAAACCCTCGCAAATGGGCGCAATTTTATTGAATGGTATACCACGAAGTCTAGCGAGAATCAGCATGTGCTCGGCGGCACTGAATTTCTTCTCGAGGGTGTCGATTTGTGGACAGTAGCCGAGGTGTGGGTACGCTCGCTGTAAATCCTCCGTGAGGCTTATGCCATTGATGTATGCTCGCCCATATGTCACTTTATCCTCGCCAACAAGCGCCTTAATGGGTGATCTCCTTTCGTGGTTTTCCATATTTTCCATGCTAATAAAACATACACATTCAAAGCTAAACAAAAAGATATTTCGTAATTATTGCTGTTGGTTTGATCTGTACTGGATTTCTTACCGATTTAGAATCAGGAACATACGTTGAGCGCTTGTAACATTTTTGTATATTTTGCCAAAAGCTTTTAATACCAATGGCTTGCTTTCGTATTCGTGATGTTTCAAGTTGTTCACACACATCATCTCCTTATAAACGGATTCATCTATTCGAGTATCTTCTTCATGCCATCTTATGTAATCATCCCGTGCGTGATTGCTGAACGATAAAGCGTCAATTTCAAGATGGAGTTTTTGAGTAGATGTGGTACGGAAACATTTTACGACTTACATATCATCACGTGGTATTTTTCGTCCAAGAAAGTTTCTATTTTTCTTGTAAGCTTCTAATAAAAGTAATATAATCGTACAGAAGATACCGAAAGCCAATAATGCTGTCACCTCCGGCAGAATGCCAACATCTGTCCAGGTTAATTCATTGGTGTTGACTAAAGATTTACGTGTATATACATACCAACACAAACATGCTTGACATAATTACTCACTGCAGCAATTTGGCGTAACTTTACACTTTTCCAAATGGACCGATATTCTATACACATTCTCGTCGGCACAAAGTCTGCGTAGTTGTCCAATTTTGAATATTTTTAGCAGCGTATTACAGAGGGAAAAGTGAGGAAATAATCGGAAAAAGCCTATCAACTTGTCCATTACAGGTTTATACTGCTTTCCTCCATGATCCAGAAAGCTGGTAAAAGTGATAAATGTTAGGCCTGCGGACAAATATGGATGTTGTGAATAACATTGAAACGAAATAATTTGAAATATCTGGAAAAAGGATATACAAACCGCCATAAAAATTAAAAGCTGATATAACAAGAAACGCCAGAACAAAATCATTGAAGAGATGAGACACTATATAGTAAAATGGTACCGTGACCATGCCGAAGAGCATTATAGTCGGGTAAAAGTACACTGTAAAGAAGGGAGTTGTTTTGTATATATTAGTTGTAAGGTTTCTTTAAATGTAATGGTAAGTAACATCTCACGCACTTGTCATATCAGCTTGCATATAATTCAGATTTCTAAATGCTAAAACTGTTATCATTATAAAACAGGTGCTGATCAAAACACATAGGCAATCATAGAAGTAATAGGTTAACCATAGTATGGTTGTACGGACCCCACATGTTTGCTGGAGCAGAGTATATCGATTCCTGCGCTCCTTAACAAGGTAAGTAGCACTGACTACCCAGACAAGACTAAAGCAGTAGGTAAGATTTGTAGCCAATGTGCTGCCAATGGTAGCCGGTGCACGTATATCATCAGTGTGGTAATTGGCTTCATAGGGCAACGGATCATTTGTTACCGCTATTCGATGAGTTTTTTTGTTGACTGCAGCACTACGAAAAAACAAAATAAATCCAGTATTACCTAAAACGATGTAGAAAATTCGTACATAGATAAGAAAATTATCAATATCTTACCATAAAATTGCTTTATGCAATAAATTTAGACTGAGGGGAATTGTGTGCAGGGGTTGATTATTAAACCATGCAGTCAATCCTTTAGATTGCACGGAGATACCAATCAGATACTTATTGGCCGACTCCGAGTCTCTGGTCTGTACGTCCAAAATATACTCGCTGAACAGCTTATTGACAGGTAGTGCTATCTTATGGTCTAAACCCTTTATGCTGAGTCGATCTTTATATCTTCTCGCGATTTGTTCTAAGAATTCATCCATTATATTCTTTTGAAGAGTTAGAACAGTCACGGATTCCGGGTATTGGGATAAGTGATAAGTCATTGGCGGATCACTTTGATGGGTAGGTATGGTAGCCGAAAACAATAACGAAATGGCAGTGAATATGACGGGCATGAGAAACATCTGCATTGTGATGGTCTTGAAATGCACACTTATCATAAATCTCTTGTAAAAGATAGCTCGAAATTGGCTGAAAATCAGAGGAATCCCTGTGTATTTCTGGCATCTTTCCAGATACTTAAAGTTATTTATATTATCGTATTCTTCATCTCGTCTGGAGTTAATTTGACTGAATCGCACATTTTCGTTCATTTCAGTGTTTCCAATACCCATAAAGATGTCATCCAATGTCGCCTCCCTTATCGTCATGCTATTAATTTTTAGCTCTATAGATCTTCGCTCCAATTCCAACAAAATTTTAGAAAATACAGGGTTATATTTGTCATCAAGCCTATAAGAGAGCTCCGCACCGATATCACTTTCCGGAGTGATGTCAGGTATGTATTGCTGCATGACTTCCGTGACGTTCTCAGTATCACAATCCTCATCCTTAATTATAATCTGAAATCCGAAATAATAATTTAATTTGTAGTGATCATCATTTCAATGAGCAAGAGGTGATCCTTCAACCCCTACTTACCAGTCGATTTCCACTGGCATATATGTTGCGTAGAAAGAACGAACTGCCGAAACACTTCAGTTCACCACCGGACATAAAGCCGACTCGATCGGCCACACAATCTGATTCCTCCATAGAGTGTGTTGTTATCAATATGGTGCGGGCTAGTTTTTCATTTACCAACAGATCCCAGAGACGTTTTCGTGTCATCGGTTCCATTCCATTTGTCGGTTGATCGAGTATGACGAATGTACTTTGGCCAATAAGGGCGCAACAAACGCTCAAATACTTCCTAGTGCTCAAACTCAGGTTAGCAGTGACTAAATTTGTCTTTTCTGCTAAATTTGGCTCGGACAAGTATTTCTCGATTTCTCTGAACTGATCTTCGCCGTGTAGACCTTTAAGGCGGCAATGGAACTGCGCCTGAGCAAAGACTGTCAGTTCGGGAATCAGGTTGGTATTCTTAAAACTCGAGGCGACATATGCGTATGCGTCGTCGGGCTCCTTACGGATATCGTAACCATAAATGGCTACGGTGCCGTGCGAGGTTTTATTAAATCCATTGATTAGTGAAAGGAGATGCGATTTACCACTGCCATTGGCCCCCATTATTACGGTTATCTCATTCTCGTTAAGATTCATTGTTACATTTTTGATGACCGGCTTGTCGTTAATATTTAGGCTCAATCTAATTACTTCAACTGATACTTGTGTGGTTTCTGGACTAATTTCCAAGACTCTTGTTGAGCGTCGAGATAACGGAGTGTAATCAGTAGACAAACGGCTACGTCTTGCTTGAAATTGTCTTTGAAAGCGAGTGCGAAGAAACGCTAAATAATTACGACCACGGTATGATTGCATGCCAATCAGTATATAAGGAATGCATGCACCTAATTGAAGCATAACAACAACTCCAACGGACACATTGTCTTCAGTCTTAGGGACGAAAAAGGAGTTCCAGGTAAGACCTTCTTCGAATTCTTCCAAATCAATCACTCTGAAGAACATTATACCTAATGCTGTATTTGGCAATATGCTAGCCACCAATTTTAGTGCCGTAAGAGCTGAGTTGTGTAATAACATAAATGGCATGTAAGTTAACATCCAGATGAGGCCCAGGAAAACCATCGATGTAAGTCGGTTATCAAAGAATGAACATGTCATGAAGGAAAAACTCAGGCTGCCTATGGCATAAATGATTATAATGATGAACAAAGTAGACCAATAACTTTTTGTGCAAAGGGCGAAACCGTTGGCGAAACGAATCTGCAAATAATGCAAGCAATAAATACAGAGGTTAGATGTAAAGTGTAATAAAGCACTGTACCTTAATTGCACAAATTACTAGAATGGAAGATACAAATAATATTACAAATGCGTTGATAAGCCAGGAAATTATCTGAATCTCGTAACCAACTCCCATTACTTTAATGAATTTCATTCTTTCAGTTCGCTTTTCAGTGTTTATGAACTGTTTAAGAAAAGATAGGCTTGTTGATTAATTATGCAATAAATATATAAACACACTTTTGAGGAGAAAAGCCAGGAAATCTAACGTACACATCAAGAAATTCGAGCTAAGGTCCGAATACTGGTCGCCAATCAGCGTCTGTCTCATAATATCTGAGGTATATCTCATTTAACTTACCACCATAAGACACATGCAGGGGAACCAAAAGCCTACGAGTATAATAAAGGACAGGCTGAACATTAGCCCCTCGGCCATTGGGTCCTTTGTATATGAAGCATTAGGAAATCGATGCAAACGGATGCTTGGCAATGTGACGCTGGAGTTACATAGCTTTATAAAGGATAGGGCAATAGCATTTTGCAGCGACGTGAATCCCTCCCGTATATAGCCCACAAAACCGCCATCGTTGGACATAGCGTTACGCTGCTTCTTGTAGTGGTATCGATCATACTTCTGCGACGTTTGCCAGCAGGCGCCAATGAAGGAGTCGCTGTAGAAACGCAGCTCGTTCGGGAATACGAACGTGTGGAACAGTTCGCGAGGGTACGCCTTGTTGCTGATTGGCGAAATGTAATTCGTCTCGCTGTACGGAAAGAAGACGCCGGCGATGTAGTGCTGGGTTTTCATCGCCTCCATTACTTCATCATAGGTTTTAAAGCTGTACAGTTGAACGTTGTCCAGATAATCGGCGGCGGCTTTTGTCATGATTTCATTGACGTAATCTGTGCCGTTGGGCCCATAAGCGATAGCGATGCGAGGGATGAAGCAACTGTATTGAACAGGTCTGCAATAATGTGTTTCAGTGTGGTATGGATTTCAAATGTCTGACCCAATATAACTTACTTGAGCACATAACGCTTCTGCAATTCGGCCACAGTTTTACTGTAAAGTTGAGATGTGGTGAGAAGACGATGGAATAAGCAATTGATAGCACTGACATACCTCCAAATACCGTCTAATGGTATGACTTCGTACTTTTGAGTGGCGACGTGTTCCACCTCCATGATGAATCGCAGAGCGACTAAAATAAGTATAAAGAGTAACGGTGCCGCAATGCAGAATATGATCTGTTTGCGATGGAAAAAGTGAATGTGCCAATTCTTCCAGAACATCAACTGTATCTTCTCCACCGTATCCAAACGTTGTCGGGTCATTTCTATCTTCGAAATTAAAATGTGCTAAGAAATCAAATTGCAATAGAATGTACGAATTAAAATTATAAATTTATCATCCGTTTATGAAATAAACAAATTGTCAATGAAAAAGTTCAGACAAGTCGTTGCCTTTTTACTTCATTGTTTTTATTTTGAAATTATTATGAAGTTATTTTTAAATACTAAAGTGCAATTATAATAAAGAGGTTTTAATGGGAGTCAGTTAATTTTCAATGTTACTTCATGTTGACGCCTGAGTGGTATCTTACATTGAGACGTCGTGACTCCTTGTTTTGCTTAAGCCATAACCACAACCATAGCGACTAGCGTCTCGTGCGAGGTCGTATAAAGGTATACGTAGATGTCAGCATGTATGGTGGAGCGAATACTTGGCACGCGATGGGTACCTGCAGAAGATATGTTTGCACACGCGACGCAGTTTGATAGACTACTAGAAGACGTCTTGAAAACAGCCACGCAGCCGAGCAAAAGAGAAATGTTAGGCCTGCTGATGTTCATATTCGATCCTTTCGGATTACTAGAAAATGACATGATCAGCGTGCGGCTTTCTAACAGATCAGAATCATAACGCATGCATTGTGATTAATCCGATGCATAAACTTCCGGTCAAAGTACACAACTCTTGACATAGTTCAGTTTATTATAATCGTGACAACAATGGCGATTTTTATTATTTATTATTACCAGTTTAAAAATTTGATATGACAAGTTTCTGACATTTTGCTTTTATAAAGGCTTCAAAAAGTCAATAATATGGAAAAAATGCCAATTAAGCATTAATGCAATGGCAATAAAGTTAGGAATAAAGGAAAATAAACATGAAAACCAGAAGTTATAAGGAAGAAGAGAAGTTTAAAGGCTGAACCGGTTTTTTTAATTTTTATTCACTAATCTACAGTTGCTTTAAATATCCTACAATTGGTACATACTCCCTAGAATATTCCTCAGTAATAATTTGAGTCGAATCATTAAAGTTTGTTCAATTGACAGTTTTGTTTTGTTATTGATGTCGCTTAAGTAACTAAAGCTAGTAACTAAAGTGTAGTTGTATTGTAAGTTTTTCCTGTATTTTCTGCAGTATCTTAACTCATACCATTTACAATTTCGCTGTGTGTATGTTTGACCCACGAAAAAACGTAAATTATTCGATTTAAATGTGAATTTCTTTTAAAGTAGGCAATTAAAAAACCTCAAAATGATTAACGAAAATGTTGGTAGTAGCCATGTTACATTGCAATTTTTCGATTGAACAATTTTTCAATTTGGTTTTGTTTTCTGTGGAAAACTGTCACGTCGAGTTCATCCGAGAAAAATGAAAGCGGATAAAACCTAATTTGTAGCAATTAAAAAAATTGCTCTCGACGAGGCCAAATTTCAATTAAAACAGGTTTTGTGCGACGTAATAAAAAAGTATGTACGTTTTGGAGTGAAAAAGATGCACTTATATTCAAAAAAGGAATTTTGCAGTAAAATAATTGCACAAAGCAACTCTTTAGTACTAAAACACGAATACATCACTATGGAAACGGTTTGCGAGATTGCTGTCAAAAAGAATGCAATGTAAAATAGCATCAAATAAAAAATTGAAGAGAGTAAAAATATTCCAGGTTGCAGCAATCGAAAAATTGCAATGTAACATGGCTATAAGCTACAACTTTCCTTTTAATATAATAGGAGTACCGGTTAACCGGCGTAACTTGACTTTTAATCCAGTGATTCATCTTTGCAAATATTTGTTGAAAAGCTACTGTCATATAGTTTCAGGATCAGTATGGCCCATGTCACATTGCAATTGTGGCAGGCATATGTGTGTTTGTGTGTTCGCTGACGAGCGTACATTCAGACGGACAAGTGCATAGTAAATACAAAGCATATAGGAAGCTATAGCAACAGTGACCTATTGGAGTGTGGCAAGGGTAGAAAAAATCCATGTAGCGTTTGTATGCTCCGAGAGTAGCTGCGCGCCACTTCGCTACCATTCTACGCCTAAATTAGAGTTACAAGCAGCAGTGGGATTACGTTTAGGTCAGACGGCACTGAAGTATCATACAGGCACCGCAAGAAGCGAGTCTATTGCACGGACTCGTACACCGTAATTCCTTGGATATGTACCGATCATCGTAATTATAAAACTACGTAGCAAACAGGGCAGCAGACATATTGGAATACAGCGATATCAGCAAATGGAGGTATTGTCCAGGCAGCCAGAATCCAGCGGATGAAGCAACGAGGGCGAAGTACCAACTGCCAGTAGGTCCTAATGAGACTTGTATTCGAGGTCTTGAGTTTTTAAGATGTGAAGCTGAATGGCCACTTGATGATCGTTCGGTAGGTAAACGACATATGTCAATAATAAATTTTGCTTCGTTACACCTAATATTAACAGATTCTCCGATTATAGCCGGCTGAGACGTACAATGGTGTGTTAGTAAGATATGTCCATGTAAGCGCTAAGGCAAACCAACAACCGAACCATCACTTCTTAAGATTGCTAGTTGAACATTATCACCAAAATGGGTGGCATTGTTCGCCTGTTGAGTTGAGCAGTGATGCCTGTGCCTAAATTTTTCCAAAACCGTACCGAAAAACCCTGTTTACATCATTCACTGAATCGGGATAATAGTTTGTTTGGGGAATTTTATAATATTCCAATAGTAAAATTCTTCATTGATTTCCAATTATTTTTTGAAAACTTCAGTAAAAATCGGCTATTCGCGATGAAAGCGTTTTAATTATCTTTACGATTGTTATTTTAATATCATAAATACTTTCTATTCATTTATTCAAAGCCACTATTAAACTCTGATTTGTTGCTGTCTGCAAGAGACTTGAAGATGTATTTTATATAGTAAATCTAATTTTTGCTCTTTTGTTGAAGTATTTTATTTATTAATTGCAATTTATACATATACAGATATATATATATATATATAATATCTATAATATATATATGTAATAGTAACCAACCTAATCATAAACCATATTTAAGGTTATTTGATTCCATAGGAAGAGAAAGCGAGATAAAGGAGTTTTTAATTACATTTAAGTACTCGTAAGTAGTATTAACTTCGATATTCTATCACGATTTTCTCTTTCCGTTAGGTCCATTAAAATGGCTGAAAGCGAAGAAGTAGTGACGGAAAAGGTCTCTATGTTCAGATTAAATGAGTTTCGTTCGATAAGCGAATAGATGTGCGATAACTTTGTGTCTTTTAATGGAATTAAGAAATACAATAAGTGGCCCCTCTGTTCTCTGAAATCGGAGGTTAAGCAATAATTTTCAATTTAGAATCATGAAGTTTTTACCTTATTCTGGCATTTTGAAATTGCGTTTCCACAAACGCCTGAATCTTTATATATGGATTAGTTGTAAAATAAGTATGTCTGGATTCTATTTCCGAGTCGTCTTCGTCCACCATCTCAGGCGCTTTGACTTTGATCTGAAGGAGGTAACCCGTCGACCACTTGTCGTACAAGTCATCGGGATGGACGATGACCTGTAGCCGCCCACGGCATATGACCGCGATACGGCCAGAAATCCGTTCGCATTCGTGGGTGTTGATTGAGGTCAATAGCACAGCGGTGCCTGTTTTGCGCGTCTTGGCAATAAGATTCCATACGTTGCGTTGAGAAACGATATCCAGAGACACTGTTGGCTCATCCAAAAATATGATCGATGGATTGCCCAGCATGGAGCCAGCGATGCTCACACGACGCAAGTGACCTCTGCTAAGTTGACTCATTGGCTCTGTATATTGGTTTATAAATCCTAGAATCCTAGCCAAACCCTCGCAAATGGGCGCAATTTTATTCGTTGGTATACCACGAAGTCTAGCTAGAACCAGCATGTGCTCGGCGGCACTGAATTTCTTCTCGAGGATGTCGATTTGTGGACAGTAGCCGAGGTGTGGGTACGCTCGCTGTAAATCCTCCGTGAGGCTTATGCCATTGATGTATGCTCGCCCATATGTCACTTTATCCTCGCCAACAAGCGCCTTAATGGGTGATCTCCTTTCGAGGTTTTCCATATTTTCCATGCTGATAAAACATACACATTCAAAGCTAAACAAAAAGATATTTCGTAATTATTGCTGTTGGTTTGATCTGTACTGGATTTCTTACCGATTTAGAATCAGGAACATACGTTGAGCGCTTGTAACATTTTTGTATATTTTGCCAAAAGCTTTTAATACCAATGGCTTGCTTTCGTATTCGTGATGTTTCAAGTTGTTCACACACATCATCTCCTTATAAACGGATTCATCTATTCGAGTATCTTCTTCATGCCATCTTATGTAATCATCCCGTGCGTGATTGCTGAACGATAAAGCGTCAATTTCAAGATGGAGTTTTTGAGTAGATGTGGTACGGAAACATTTTACGACTTACATATCATCACGTGGTATTTTTCGTCCAAGAAAGTTTCTATTTTTCTTGTAAGCTTCTAATAAAAGTAATATAATCGTACAGAAGATACCGAAAGCCAATAATGCTGTCACCTCCGGCAGAATGCCAACATCTGTCCAGGTTAATTCATTGGTGTTGACTAAAGATTTACGTGTATATACATACCAACACAAACATGCTTGACATAATTACTCACTGCAGCAATTTGGCGTAACTTTACACTTTTCCAAATGGACCGATATTCTATACACATTCTCGTCGGCACAAAGTCTGCGTAGTTGTCCAATTTTGAATATTTTTAGCAGCGTATTACAGAGGGAAAAGTGAGGAAATAATCGGAAAAAGCCTATCAACTTGTCCATTACAGGTTTATACTGCTTTCCTCCATGATCCAGAAAGCTGGTAAAAGTGATAAATGTTAGGCCTGCGGACAAATATGGATGTTGTGAATAACATTGAAACGAAATAATTTGAAATATCTGGAAAAAGGATATACAAACCGCCATAAAAATTAAAAGCTGATATAACAAGAAACGCCAGAACAAAATCATTGAAGAGATGAGACACTATATAGTAAAATGGTACCGTGACCATGCCGAAGAGCATTATAGTCGGGTAAAAGTACACTGTAAAGAAGGGAGTTGTTTTGTATATATTAGTTGTAAGGTTTCTTTAAATGTAATGATAAGTGACATCTCACGCACTTGTCATATCAGCTTGCATATAATTCAGATTTCTAAATGCTAAAACTGTTATCATAATAAAACAGGTGCTGATCAAAACACATAGGCAATCATAGAAGTAATAGGTTAACCATAGGATGGTTGTACGGACCCCGCATGTTTGCTGGAGAAGAGTATATCGATTCCTGCGCTCCTTAACAAGGTAAGTAGCACTGACTACCCAGACAAGACTAAAGCAGTAGGTAAGATTTGTAGCCAAAGTGCTGCCAATGGTGACCGGTGCACGTATGTCATCGGTATGGTAATTGGCTTCATAGGGCAATGGTGCGTTTGTTACCGCTATTAGATGAGTATTTTTGTTGACTGCAGCACTATAAAAAAAACGATAATACCTAAAGGTATTTAGAAATTCGTTTATAGATAAGAAAAACATTAATATTTTACCATAAAATTGCTTTGTGCAACAAATTTAGACTGATGGGAATCGAGTGCAGCGCTAGATTATTAAACCATGCAGTCAATCCGTTAGATTGCACGGAGATGCCAATCAGATACTGGTAATACGAGTCCGAGTCTCTGGTCTGTACGTCCAAAATATACTCGCTGAACAGCTTATTGACGGGTAGTGCTATCTTATGGTCTAAACCCTTTAGGCTGATTCGATGCTTATATCTTCTCACAACGTTTTCTAGGAATTCATCTATTGTATTCTTTTGAACGCTTAGAACAGTCACGGATTCGGGGTATTCGACTAAGTCATAAATCATTGGCGGATCGCTGTGTTTACGAGTGGTCGCCGGAAACAATAACGAAATGGCAGTGAATATGACGGGCATGAAAATGATCTGCATTGTAATGGTCTTGAAATGCAGACTTATCATAAATCTCTTGTAGAAGATGGCTTGAAATTGGCTGAAAAGCAGAAGAAGTCCAGTGTATTTTTCGCATCTTTCCAGATACATAAAGTTATTTTTATCATCGTATTCTTTGGTTCGTCTCGAATTAGTTTGACTGAAGCGCAACTTTTCGTTCATTGCATTGTTTCCAATACCCATAAAGATATCATCCAATGTCGCCTCCCTCATCATCATACTATTAATTTTTAGCTCTATAGATCTTTGCTCTAATTCCAACAACATTTTAGAAAATACACGTTTATATTTATCATCAAGCCTATAAGAGAGCTCCGCACCGATATCACTTTCCGGAGTGATGTCAGGTATGTATTGCTGCATGACTTCCGTGACGTTCTCAGTTTCACAATCCTCATCCTTAATTATAATCTGAAATCCGAAATAATAATTTATAGCCTTATAGCCTTAACACAGTTGGAGAGGCCTGATACAACTTCAATTTTTTCCAGCCGTCAAACTCTGGCGAAGACACACAGTTATAGCTGCGTAATCGGGCGTCCATTGCATACAAAGGTTTTTTCTACACAAACAACATCTACACAAAAGAAGAAGAAGACAGCTTCGCCGCCAACCAAATGCCGCCAGATTAGAAAATAGCCGAATGCTGGCGGTGTGAGTAAGCGACGGAACGTCGTGGAATCTGCAAAATAACTTTTTTCTCGTTGTCCATAAGAGCCCATGTAATTTTGACAGCTGATTAATGAAGTTGTCTCCGGCCTCTCCAACTGTGTTTAGGCTATTATAATGGATCTCAAACGCAAACGCAAACCTGAGTTGTGCACTAAAATAAGGGTGGAATGAAAAATGTCAGATTTCTCTATTGTACACATTGTTGCATGCTACTTGATAAAGTTCTATTGTGCCATTTCAAACGCATTGCGTTTGGTTTCGTAGTTGAGTTTGCGTTTGCGTTTGAGATCCATTATATGGCTGTACGCTATTTTGCGCTCTCAATTCTCACAAAACAACGAAAAACACAAAGCAAAACGAGCAAGAAACGCAAACGCGATAGATCCATTTTAAGGCTGTTAATTTTAAGTGTTCATTATTTCAAGGAACAAGAACGTTTTTATTGTGGATAGAATATACGCTTCAGGGAGATATACTGAAGTGGTGCTTCTTTAACGCTTACTTACCAGCCGATTTCCACTGGCATATATGTTGCGTAGAAAGAACGAACTACCAAAATACTTTAGTTCACCACCGGACATAAAGCCGACTCGATCGGCCACACAATCTGATTCCTCCATAGAGTGTGTTGTTATCAATATGGTACGGGCTAGTTTTTCATTAACCAACAGATCCCAGAGACGTTTTCGTGTCATCGGTTCCATTCCATTTGTCGGTTGATCGAGTATGACGAAAGTACTTTGGCCAATAAGGGCGCAACAAACGCTCAAATACTTCCTAGTGCTCAAACAGAGGTTAGCAGTGACTAAATTTGTCTTCTCTGATAAATTTGACTCCGACAAGTATTTCTCGATTTCTCTGAACTGATCTTCGCCTTGTAGACCTTTAAGGCGGCAATGGAACTGCGCCTGATCAAAGACTGTCAGTTCGGGAATCAGGTTGGTATTCTTAAAACTCGAGGCGACATATGCGTATGCGTCGTCGGGCTCCTTACGGATATCGTAACCATAAATGACTACGGTGCCGTGCGAAGCTCTATTAAATCCATTAATTAGTGAAAGGAGCTGCGATTTACCACTGCCATTGGCCCCCATTATTACAGTTATTTCATTCTCGTTAAGATTCATTGTTACATTTTTGATGACCGGCTTGTCGTTAATATTTAGGCTCAATCTAATTACTTCAACTGATAGTTGTGTGGGTTCTGGGCTAATTTCCGAGACTCTTGTTGAGCGTCGGGATAACGGAGTGTAATCGGTAGACAAACGGCTACTTCTTGCTTGAAATTTTCTTTGAACGCGAGTGCGAAGAGCCGTTAAATAAATATGACTACGGTATGATTGCATTCCAATCAGTATATACGAAATGCATGCACCTAATTGCAGCATAACAACAACTCCAACGGGCACAGTGTCTTCAATCTTCGGGGCGAATATGGAGTTCCAGGTAAGACCTTCTTCGAATTCTTCCAAATCAACCACTCTGAAGAACATTATACCTAATGCTGTGTTCGGCAATATGCAAGCCACCAATTTTAGTGCCGTACGAGATGAGTCGTGTAATAACATAAATGGCATGTAAGTTAACATCCAGATGAGGCCCAGGAAAACCATCGATGTAAGTCGGTTATCAAAGAATGAACATGTCATGAAGGAAAAACTCAGGCTGCCTATGGCATAAATGATTATAATGATGAACAAAGTAGACCAATAACTTTTTGTGCAAAGGGCGAAACCGTTGGCGAAACGAATCTGCAAATAATGCAAGCAATAAATACAGAGGTTAGATGTAAATTATAATAAAACACTGTACCTTAATTGCGCAAATTACTAGAATGGAAGATACAAATAATATTACAAATGCGTTGATGAGCCACGAAATTATCTGGATCTCGTAACCAACTCCCATTACTTTAATGAATTTCATTCTTTCAGTTCGCTTTTCAGTGTTTATGAACTGTTTGAGAAAAGATAGGTTTGTTGATTAATTATGCAATAAATATATAAACACAGTTCTGAGGAGAAAAGCCAGGAAATCTAAGGTACACATCAAGATATTCGAGCAAAGGTCCGAATACTGGTCGCCAATCAGCGTCTGGCTCATAATATCTGAGGTGTATCTCATTTAACTTACCACCATAAGACACACGCAGGGGAACCAAAAGCCTACGATTATAATAAAGGACAGGCTGAACATGAGCCCCTCGGCCATTGGATCCGTTGTATATGAAGCATCAGGAAATCGATGTAACCGGATGCTTGGCAATGTGACGCTGGAGTTACACAGTTTTATAAAGGATAGAGCAATAGCATTTTGAAGGGACGTGAATCCTTCCCGTATATAGCCCACAGAACCGTCATCGTTCACTATAGCATTACGCTGCTTCTTGTAGTGGTATTGATCATAGATCAGCGACGTTTGCCATCCGGCGCCAATGAAGGAGTCGCTGTAGAAACGCAGCTCGTTCGGGAATACGAACGTGTGGAACAGTTCGCGAGGATACGCCTTGTTGCTGATTGGCGAAATGTAATTCGTCTCGCTGTACGGAAAGAAGACGCCGGCGATGTAGTGCTGGGTTTTCATCGCCTCCATTACTTCATCATAGGTTTTAAAGCTGTACAGTTGAACGTTGTCCAGATAATCGGCGGCGGCTTTTGTCATGATTTCATTGACGTAATCTGTGCCGTTGGGCCCATAAGCGATAGCGATGCGAGGGATGAAGCAACTGTATTGAACAGGTCTGCAATAATGTGTTTCAGTGTGGTATGGATTTCAAATGTCTGACCCAATATAACTTACTTGAGCACATAACGCTTCTGCAATTCGGCCACAGTTTTACTGTAAAGTTGAGATGTGGTGAGAGGACGATGGAATAAGCAATTGATAGCACTGACATACCTCCAAATACCGTCTAATGGTATGACTTCGTACTTTTGAGTGGCGACGTGTTCCACCTCCATGATGAATCGCAGAGCGACTAAAATAAGTATAAAGAGTAAGGGGGCCGCAATGCAGAATATGATCTGCCTGCGATGGAAAAAGTGAATGTGCCAATTCTTCCAGAACATCAACTGTATCTTCTCTAGCGTATCCAAGCGTTTTCGGGCCATTTCTGTCATCGAAATTAAAATATGGCAAGAAATCAAATTGCAATACATTTCAAATTATAAATGTATCATCCGTTTACAAAATAAACAAATTGTCAATGAAAAAAATTCAAGACAAGTCTTTTTACTTCATTGTTTCTTCATTGAAGTGTTTTTAAATATCATGAAGGTGTTTTTAAATACTTACATTTGAAAACACAACAGATATTGAATAAGTTTGCTGGTAGGTAAAGGTGGCAACGTCAAAATAAGTTATGGGAAATTGGTAGCGTTAGGTCAAGGTGGCAACACCGAAATGTGTATAGGTAATTGATAGTTTCAAGATTAGAGTCATTGTTATCATATGTATATCGTAGTGTTATATCGATACTTGGCGCTGTATCGAACAAATATATCGATATTTTAAAATTCTCAAGTAATTACTTGTATTTAACTACATAGTCTATAATAGTAAGAAAGAAGAAACAAATCAAATTTATTTATAAACTAGCTGGTTACGCGCACTTCGTGCGCGTGGTAGAATACTTAGCGAAATAGATACCCTATATACCACCCCTCACGCTAAAGAAAAAGACTTTCGCATTTATATATTAGTATGGAATAAAGTAAACAATAGCATATCAACAGAAGATTCCCAATCACACGACCAAAACTCATAAAGCCATACATATTTTGTTTCCATGGTTTTCATTTAGTTTTTTTTCCAGTTTCTAGGGAAACAGAAATACATGTCTGAATTGTTTTTTTTCTAGAACAAAATTAATTAATTAAAAATAAACAATAATATTTAATTCGACCATTTAAACCATTTACTGAACGACTTTTTATAAAATAGGTAGCCTATGTCCAACCCCATGGCTCAAGGTGTCTCCATGTAAAATTTCGTCAAAATCGGTGCAGCGGTTTAGCCGTGAAAAGGTAACAGACAGACTTTCGCATTTATATACGTATTAGTATGGATCATACGAAAAAGAATCCAAGTCCATACGACCCAAAAATCATGTTTAGCAACTGGGCGTAAAGAATAGCAGCTTTTTCTTTTCCGCAATACCAATATGAAAGATTTATAAATCCCAGTACTTTTTCTCTAAACTTTGCAAAAGCATAAATTTTATTTACGCTTTTGGCTTGTAATCTGCTTCTCTGCTGTGTGAGAACCTGTGCGCCTTTTGAAAATAGTCGGCCACCATAGTTAAACATTTAAATGCTACATTGTATAACATTAGGAACTGTATTTTATAATCTGCCCACATTTCTAATGGGGTTTCATTTAATCTACTGACTGGTCCTTCAAATAAAGCGATAACTCATCTGAAAGGATTTCATTATATTTATTTGTTTTCTAATTCCGCTGGACCAGTTTATGGTGACCACCCCAGACATCCAATGATAAACTAATTTTG
Source organism: Thecophora atra (assembly GCA_937620795.1). Taxonomy (NCBI): domain Eukaryota; kingdom Metazoa; phylum Arthropoda; class Insecta; order Diptera; family Conopidae; genus Thecophora; species Thecophora atra. The sequence continues at coordinate 5,316,451 of OW569397.1, read as the reverse complement.
TCTAAATTGTTAGAGTCAGATTTTATCAGCCATCGAATATGGATTTTATTTTTCGCGAATTATCTGGCATACAAATGCTAAAAAATCAGTTCAGGTATTTTTCGAAACACTCGCTCTCGAAATCATGACCGTTTGAACCATCCTCTATAAAATTCCAATATCTACCTTGTAACACAAAAAATGAAAAATTAACTTGAATAAAAACAATTAACTTAAATATTTGAATACCTATGCAATTTTAAAAAAAATATAATTATAATACATAGAATTCACAATATACATTGACTCAACATGTAATAATTTCTATGCACTTTCCAAATTATTCTTTCTGATTTACAAGTGACGCTTTCTGATTTACAAGTGACGCTTTCTGATTTACAAATGACGCTTTCTGATTTACAAATGACGCTTTCTGATTTAAAAGTGGACAAGGTGCAGTCATTGTGCAAAAGGAAGCGTAGCTGTAAGGAAAACAATGTCCGTGAGTATTGCTTTAAAAATGTATATAAACTAATTTGTATTTATTTGTGGGAAATAAATTGCTTGCTTTGTAATTTTGACGTTCATTGTCGTTTTGAAGTAACCGGTAAAGTGTGTCTTGTATCTTGTTAAATACCAATAAAGGTGTAATTGGTTAAAGACGAAATTATTAATTAAACGGAAAGTTGTAGTTTCAACTTATTCCTCAATCGCTTTGAGGTTTTATAATTGCCTGCTAAGATCAGTGAAAGCAAAAAATATGGTCATTGAAGAATTGGAAGACCTTCACTGTGTCTATGTTTGCTCTCATTCCATCTCACGACATATTGTGAAAAATCATTGTAACCCAAATTTTAGCAGTCAGAGTGGCATCACATACAAAAATCGAAAAAAAGAAACTCGAAGACGATAATTGTCCTTTTGCTTTTTCTGCAGTAAACTTTTGTACACATTTTCAAGATGGCGACGGCAATCCTTTTGACCGGAAGTAATATACAGGCATCAAAGCCGATAATATCAATTCAGTTGGCGAAGTTGTAAATGGTATGACTTAAGATGCTTCAGAGACAAAAGGGAAAACTTACAATAACAACTTAAGCGACATCAATAATACCAACTAAACTGTCAATTGAACTTGCTTTAATGATTCGACTCAAATTAATACTGAGGAATATTCTGAGGAGTATGCACCAATTGTAAGATATTTAAAGCAACTTTACATTAGTGAATAAAAACTAAAAAAATAGGTTCAGCCTTTATTGCAATTGCATTAATGCTTAATTGGCATTTTTTTCATATTATTCCGTTACGATTGCTTCTTTATGTCTCAATATGGTTTTAAGATTTATAAAGTGAAAGTATTTACTTTTAGTTGCGTTTCTATTCTGTTCTAAATAACATTTTAAAAAAAAATTTCAGTCTAATAAATACCTCACCCTAATAAATATCCTTTCTTTGAATGCTCTTTTTTGCTTTTCTTATACAATACTAAAAAATTTCGCTTTTCATTATTAATTTATTTTTTTATTACACTTTTATAAGCAGATTGTTTTGTTACCACAAATTTTGAAAATATAAAATTTAACTGAAGCTATTGTGATATTTTCGAGTTACGATTGAACATGGCAACACTGAAAGCAATTTCCTTTGAAATTTCCAAGCTGAAATTTTCGTTTCGAAATCAAAAAACCCAATTTCCAGGAAATGCATTCGTAAAAAAGCAATTTTCAGGGATGGCAAGTATTGAAATAAATTTCACAAAATTTAATTGAATTGAACCCGATAAAAAACCCATTGAAAACCCATTAAAAAACTGGTAATTGAAAAACTACTTGTTAAAAAGAAAAAGCCGAAAAATGAATTGAATTTTTCACAATTTCAGTGAACGAAATGAAATATCTGCGAATTCAGACAGTTGTCACAGTTGCACAAATAGTGCGAAACTCGTACAGTAAGATAATTTCCGCAAAATTATCATTAATTCCCCCTTTTTTCACGAGATGATAACCAAAGAGAATATATTCATAAATATATACTCATTGTGATAACCTGCCATGGTTATTTTCCTAGTTTCTAGAAGGAATTCTAAATTTTCCCAAAACAGCTGAAGTCATCGAATCTGGAAAGTAGTTTTTTCGGGGAATTTTATACTCTTCCAATAGCAAATTTCCTCGTTGATTTCCTTCCAAGTGTTTTTTGAAAACTTCAGTACAAAACGGCTGTTCGAGGTGAAAGCATCGGTGTAGTGTGTGTGTCTCTTGAATTCTAGTTTTAATACTGCGTCAACATTGAAGTGTTTCATTGACGTGCTTGATTGTTTATTGTTGTTGTTGTTTGAAAGCATGCAAAACTCATTTATTTCTTTACGAATCATTCAACCGTGACTGCAATAAAAAAGAAAACATTTTGCTAAAAAACAACAACATGCAATTTTTATTAAACGACGTCACCTTCTGGTTTTAATGTTGTTTTAAAAAATATTCGTTTATGGAAAATATATAATATATGTAGAAATAAATAGCGAAATTCGCAAACATTGTTGCTTTTAAACAGTTTGCCGTGTGGTGGGGTGGCCACGAGTTGTTGTTACGTTCGTTGTTGTTTTCGCACGTTTAGCAATAAAACAAAATTATATTCTTTGCAAAGTATGTTGTGTCATGATACAATATATAATTGCTTGTTGTTTTGTTGCTTTATTTCAGCCTTCATTACGTCTTCCTAGCGTGTTTTTGGTTTAACTTTTGTGGAGATGTTTCTAATGATGATGATTACTTGTTCTATTCCTCATCAACGCGTCACCACTTCTTTCGATCGTTTTATCCATTTTTCAATTTAAACTCATTAAAATGTTGCTTTTTGATTAATTACTTTTTGATGTTAATGGCTTTTTTTGAAATTTCCGTTTTTCGAGTTTTGTTATTTTCCACTTAATATTTTTGTGTGCGCAGAGGAAAATAAACAATTTATTTATAGCATGGTTTAGCGGTCTTTTTATTGCTCTTTCTTCTGGATATTTTTTCATTTTATAGTTTATTATTATTTTAGTTCTTTAACATAAAATTTACTTGTGCTTAGACAACAGCAACAACAAACATTTATGAAACGTTTTCATAATGAAAATGTATAAAAAATACTTTTCAAGGAAGTGATTTATTGAAAAACCTTTTGAAAACATCTAAAAATAAAATAGTCGAAAGAAAAGTCCAGTTCTGCAAAAAAAAAGTAAGTGAATTGATTTTATAAAAATATTTGATAAATATGACGCTCATTATTAAAACATTCACTTCGACTTTGAGTTATTTTATTTTAAATGTTGTTTAATTTAGCGACATTACTTAATAAACAAATTTACGTTTCAATATTTTTTCTGGTGAAAAATTTAACAACTACTATTATTAAATTATTTATTATACACTATTTTATTTATTTACTATTACAAACAAGTACAATAAAAAATTAAATTAGGCATAACTAACAAAAACTATTTAAGTATTAATATTTGACATACATTTATTTTTTTTTTAATTTTAATTTTTTTAATTATATTATTATCCATGTCTATTTTGTTGTTTGAGGTGTTTTTTTTTCCTTCCTTTCCGTTAATGTCCTTTAAAAATTAAGCAAAATGTTTTGTCCTCTCTGCACCTCACCTCATCACCATGAATTGATTTCATTCACTCATTCAAAGGTAAAGGACTCGGTGCTTTCTTTCCACTACTAATGAACTTAAAGAAGTCTTTCGTTGTTGCTGCTTGGATTCTTCTTTTTCTATTCTCTCATCTTATTTTTGTTGGTGTTGCTTTTGATACTGTCGGTTCCTGTTGCTTTTATTTTGGTTCTTAAATTTCTCTTTTCTTTGCTGTTCTTTTCATGGCTGCTGCTCACATCTGTTTTTTATTTTTATTTGAATTTATACTGCATTGTATTATTTCTCTGCAACACTGGGCTACTCTGTGTGTGTGTGTGCTGCGTTCTCTTTGTACGTTTTCGACTACGTTTTATTCGTGTTACTTTGCTACTTCGCATTGACCTTATTAAAGCCATTGTTGAATACCATTTAACGAAAAACTTAATCAAGGAATTAAACGAGGAAATTCTAAACCCAAGTTCATTATCGCGTTTAATAATAATACTAAGAAAACGAATGATGTATGAATTTTAGTTGAATTTGAAAGTTAATACGAAAACCTCCTCTCAGAAATATAATTTTTCATTACTTCTAAGCGCTTAATTACGATTTACTAAATAATATGAAAGATTTAAAAATGTTCAGTGCAAATACGTTTAACTAAAGCATGAATAAAATGATATAAAATATATTTAATATTGATAATAAATGATCTTTGAAATCGGAAATTGTAACCTTAAGTCTAACACGCGGCTGAAAGGTTATCGAAACGCTAAAAAAACAAAATCGTAACACAAATTTAATAAAAAATCATGTTAAGAAGTAAACAAATTAAATTAAAATTAAAAACAGAATTAATCAAAATTTAAATGTAACTTTGTTGCTTACAAAATTTTCGCTGCTACAATTTAATCGAAAGATCTTATGTGAATACTTAGTGTAATACTTTGAGAATTATTTCATCTTTATTTAACAATATGAACGATTGTTGAAGGTTATTATTGTCTAGATTATGTAAAGATTCAACTAAATCTCTACATGAACTCATTCATGAGCTTATTCGATGATTTGTGTTTATTTTAATGAATCATTTATTACTTAATTTAGTTGCCTTTATTCTCTTTGGAATTAATAAAAAAGAATAATTCATAATTATTTAAAAGCTCGTTTCTTATTCGAAAACTTGAAAATAGATGTATTTAGGTTTTCAGTTGCTTCAAATGTACTTCTTACTAAAATAATAATACTCTTAATAATAATGAAATAATATTTTTTACACTCTTTAATACATTATATTCTTTCATTTTCTTATTTTTTAATTTTTCTTTAGGTCTTCAGTTTTTAAAATTATGTATTTATTTTCGAACATAAATTTTATATTTTCCGTTTCCGCCAATGATTTTTTCTTCGTTGCTTTTCCTTCGACATTTCTTAAACAATTTTGCTAATTTTATTTCGATTGTTTTTTAGTGTGTTTTTTGTATGATTCTCAGAAAATGTTGTTATATTTAATTTTGGTTTTTAGTTTTTTCAAAATGTTTGCCGAGGAATTTCATTTTCTTAAGATCATTGAAGAGTCGAAAGGCCAACAAGTTTTTTAAACATATTTTTTAATTAGTTTATCTCCTCTGCCCGGCCCCTCAACAGTAATAAATGTTGTATTTATTTTTACTTTTGCTTAAAAAGTGAATTTCAAGTATGTTTAATTTCTTCTCAAGAATTTTTCTCATTTTTCAAGGTTTTTCTGTTGCTTCTCTTTGTAGAGATGATTTAATAATTGCGGGTTTTTTGTGTTTTCCCTCTAAACGCTTTTCATCTCTATCATCACTTTTCCGCCTTTTCCGTCGTTGCGATTTATTTTTTCTTAGTATTGTTTAATTTATGAGTTTTTTATGAACGAAATTTTTCCACGAAGCGAATTTTGTGCTCTTAGCATTTTGTTGCTGTTGTTGTTAACTATTTTTTAATGTATGATTCAAGATTAAAGTACGTTAACACGATACGACGTAAACTGGATTTAAATAAAAATGTTTTCTTCTGTAATAGATTGAAAATTTCACAGTTTATATGAGTTTGATTACTGTTGAATAATATATTTTTATGATTTAATTCATCCCATTATTTTATGTTGCGTAATGTGTCCTTTAAACACAAATCGTTCGCCCTTGACTTCTTGAATTCCTTCAAATTTAAACTGAAACATTGTCTAAAGTAACAAAATGCTTGGCATAATATTGATGAACGTATTGTCTTTTTAGTGCTTTTATTGCCCTTGTAAAAAGTTTTGTTTCAGTTTTGTCTTCATTCACTCATTCGTTCATTCGTCATTCTCCTAGAATAAAAGTTTTTCCTTTCACTTTTAACATCGTCTCGTGTCGTTATTTTATTGCTGTTGCTGTTGGGAACTTTTTTGTTTTATGGGATGCTGTCGCCATGCTGTAAACATGAGTCAATGACGACATTGACAGTTCGTCATGTCGTAAAACGACTTCCTCATCATGTTCAGTATCGTTAACCTTACATTTCCTTAAGTGTGTGAATTTGTGTCCGTTTGTAGTTGTGTAAAATATTCCTTTCCTCATCGTCCTATTCTAATTCTTGTTGTCTAACTTTTTACCTCTATCGATCGACATAGCAGCATTATTTGCATTTGCATTATTACAATTGTAATCATTATTATTGTCATTGCTTTCATCCTTAAAATAATGATTATTGCCGTTGTAAGCATTACGATAATAATTATTATTACTATTGATATTTATCTAGAATTTTCATTGTCGTTAGGTACGAAAGTTATTTCAATAATTATCATGTTTCAATCATAAGTATCATAATTATGACTTAAATAGTCATTATTTAATAACTTGATTTTGGTTTCCGAATTAAACGTATTGTAATCATCATTATCGTAACCATTTTGATTACCAACGTTGTTGTAATTACTGGCAAAAAACTTGTTTTCTTGGCGGCAGAAAACTTGACTTGATAAACTTGACTCCGAGATTGATTCAGCTCATTTTTGTTGTTATTACAGATGATATTGCGATGTTTGTGGTAATAATGAATTTTTGCTTTTTTCTAATGAGCCTCATTTGTTCTAACATGCCACTAGTACTGATGATAACTTCCTTCAATAGGTTCAACATATTTCCAATTACTGATAACAACTTTTTAATAAATTAATTTTTTAATTGCTTTCCTGTTCATATACATATTTACTTCACTCTTAATAACACCAATCCCTATTCAATTATTAATTTATTTAATTATTCAACAAAATTCACTATATTCTAATAATTATCTCTACTACTCAGCTCTGCTCCTTTTCACAAAAGAATATAGTTTTTCTATTGTTATTGTTGTCGACAGACTTATTTTTTTTATTGTTGTCGACGGTTTTAATGTGTCGTTGGCGTTGTTATTGTAGGATTTTAAAAGTTCATCCCTTTTTCTATCATCACGTCAATTCTTCAGCTGTTTTTGTTGCTGTTCTCTTCATTGCTGTTGCTGTTAATCGTACTCAGACACAAGATCATCATCAGTAATCATCGGATTTTATTGTGTGCTTGTGAACTGATGATTTTACTTGGTTTTCCCCATCTCCATCTCTGGCTACATCTTTCCGTTATGTGGCTTTTGTTGTTGTTGACGTGGTGTTTGTCATTGAACTGTTTCTATTGTTGTTTTTGCTTTACGTTATGCAAACATTTCTCTACAGACTCATTTAAATGTCATCAACAATGAACTGTAACAACAACTAATCGCGGGAATTTATATTGCTTTAATCAGCTCAACTAAAAGCACAATCCGCAACAACAAAAGCAGCAACAAACCCACCATCTACACGACAATTGCGTGATTATCTCCTACAGCTATTCGTAGAAGTGGAAGTAAAACCAGCAACAGACATAGTACCAACATACGGAAACTATCCGAGTTGCTCTACGTTCACTGCCTTAAGCTGTCTGTATATTTTTACACTATTACTTCATTACATTGTTATCCCTTCCCTCGTATTTTCCGTAGATTTATATTCACCTACAATTTAAATTATTACAATGCGTTTTAATATGAGGAATATACACCTGTTAATATCGAAAATGGACATGTAGATCTATTTTTCGCGTTTATGGGCTCTGTATGTTACAGTGTGTCGTCTAATGCTAAGCGTCGTGGCGTGGTTAATGTGTTGAGATATTGAAGTTCTTCTAAGTAGAATGACAACATAACGGCGTTATCCTTTTTTAGGTAATAACGTATCCTGCCTTTCTGAACACAAATGATAAGACGTTTCATGATAGTTTTTGTCCAAGCGACAGTCGTCCATTGCTTCAATCAATTAAGTATTTCCTAGTATTACGAAGTCAGCTGTTGAGAGTTCTTAGGTTACTTTGTTCTTTTTGCATTCTATTCCCCAATATACTGTCTTGCATCCCTAACCTCGTGATTATGGTCAAATCTCTTCTTGTAATTGGAAAATACATTTTATTGTTAACACGATCCTGGACTTATTTACAATACCTTATCAGTACAAGGTTTCGTGTTGTGGAGCCTTTCGAGTAGCACTTTTTCGAGCGTACAATTAAGGTTTATTCATAATAATAAACCAGACCGTAACACATAGAATACCGGATTTTGACCGGAATTATCTTATTTGACATCGTTATGACAGCGACACCTTTTGTGCTTGTAGAGATGGATGCCATACATACATTGTATGTTTATATCAGGTTTATTTATTATTTATTCAGCTTGATAAACTTTCAGTGTTTCTGTTGTCGGATTGTTGGATTGTGTTACATGTGTATATCTGCCATGACTTGTTGCTGCTGTTGTTGTTATTATTGATAATTCTACTTGTTTATAGAAGCTTATAAATTTAAAATTAGTGCTTCACTCTAGAAGTCGATAGTGGAAAAAAAGCCGGTAAACTAGATATTGAGTTGGGAACGTAATTAATTTTTAGCGTTGGTGAGAATGGTGGGCGATGTAGAGAGGAAGAGGAATTGAATTATACAACAATTGACTTTTTTTCATTTTTTTTTAATTAGCCAATTACTGAATAATTATCAATAATTCATAGAAGAATAAAGAAGGCAAAAGATGGCTGCATTTTTTTCCTTGAAAATTTAGCTGATTATTAAAGGAATAAACTTAAATTAATAAAATATTTTTCTCTCTTTTATTAATGATAAAAACTACGCATTCTATGCAAATTTATTGTAAATCGATTCGAATTACAAATGCTATTGAATAACTTTTTAACAATTTTTTTCACTAAATGAAATTAATGAATATTATTAACAGCTTAGTTAAATGGGAACTCTTTGTAGACTTCGAAAGTCTCTGATACTAGTAAATATTTTTGCAGAATGAATTTTTTAACATATTTCTCAACATATCCGTCAATAATTTCAAACTTTATTTAAATTAAATATGAATGAGTTATTACAATAAATAAACACAAATGAATATTAAATATTATATTGAACTTTTCTATTTCAATATTGAAAAATTTATTTAAAAGTGATTTTTTTTTGTATTTGATTTTTCATTTATTAACACGTGCCTTCATTTATTCGGCAAAATGCAATTGAATTTATATCGCTTCAGAGAAGCGCCGTCAACGTCGCTTAATTAAAAGCTTCAAATGTTTAGCGCTTTTATGCAATATTTACTACGCATGATGATTACGGCCACTGATGGTTATGATGAAGAGGGAGATGTTGTTGCTGTCACTTTTTAATAATAGACTCAGTAGCACGGTAATAATTGTCCTTGTTGTTGCTGCCACTGCTTTTAGTGGCTTTAATTACTATTTGGTTTCGACGCTTCTCTTGTTGTTGTTCTGATTTTTGCTGTTCAAATCTATTAGATTGAAATATAATAGCAATAAATTACATTTTTGCCGCTTCTTCTCTTCTCACTGCAGTAAACAAAAAACGGATATGATTTAAATCGATATGAAAATTTTATAGTGACATTAAAATTGTGTTTCCTTTTCCCATCCACTATTAAATTGTACTTAATTAAATTGCAGATTACATGAAAAAAGCTATAAATTATATAATAAGGGTGTCCTTTCCTTATTAATTGGGATTTTATTATTTGTATTTAATTTTTTGCTTGTCGTTATTGTTATGAAAATATATATTAATAAGCTTTTTTTTCTTTCTTGCTTTAAATAATTTTTTAACATTAATAAAATTAGATGAATTAAAGTAAATATTTCAATTTTTTAAGAAAAGAAATTATCGTGAGTTTTGCACAATTTATACACAATTAAATCCGGATTAAGCTGAATAAATATCGAAACATAAGTATATATCTCAAATGATTCAGCATTCCTTTTCAAATGATTCAACACTTAAATATTTTAATTAGTTTAATATTAAATTAACGAACTGTAAGCAGTTTCTCGCTTTGGTAACTTTCCCTTTCTCTATCCGTTTGTCGTTCCATCTCTATCTCTCAGTAGTAATCGGTTTGTAAATCTCTGCTTGGAGAAAAAACTTCACTTCACTTGTCGTTAAAGTGAAATAAGTACTTCGCACCAGGAAGGGGAAAACGATGGAGATTCAGAGAGCAGATAGCTGAGATCTGAGAGCATTTATTATCTTCCATCAACACGCACTTATCACAAGTGTCATCAACAGAGGGCGCTTTCGAAATACAATTTCAATTGCAAAGTATTTTGAGTGAAATAGTGAGTGAATGAAGGAATGAATGGGAAGAAAAAGTCCTTCCAATGCGAATGAGTGCGGCTGAGGACGAGACAATATCTGCAATAATATCTGCAAATAGAAGAAATCCAAAGGAAAAACAAACTGAATGAGAAACTCAAGGAGCAAGAGGAAATAGTGTCATAGCAATAAGTCATGATGTGCAAAGTTAATATCAAAAGTCCACTAAAAAATGTGCCAAAAGCTGTTGAAATGAATGAAATTGAATACTTATTTTATGGGTAAAGATTGAACTGCTGCAAAAGGTCAGAGATTTCTTTGATGAGGGTTTTGCTTTTATTTAAATTTTAAATTTTAAACAGAAGAAACTTAAAGGAGATACGAAAATATAAGAAAAACATAAATTGAATAAAATTTAATTCAAACAATAAAACGCTTTCAACGCAATCGGTATTTAAAAATATAATGCTTTCTAATATTCACTAAAGTTGACCTCGATTGCAATTATTGTAGTTCGAGGTATAATATCTAAATATAGGGCATCACAACGAGTCAGAGAAACATAGGAAAGGAAGAGGAAAAACAAAGAAATACGCAAAACATTTTTGACAACACACAGCAATTTGCTTTTTGGGGTCAAAGGTAATGCTTTGCACTTTATGCGCATCGTATGCAGCAAATACTTTTGCTTTTGTCTTTGCTGTCATTGCCCACTATAAGAGTGAAAAAGAGAACGAAGGACAGACAGCGGGAAAGAGAGAAATATAGAAATGGAGCGATATCTCGGTATTCATATCAGAAGTTGTTCCCTTTACTACGAATTGGCGTCGAAACGCGCCAAATTTTTTGGGTCATATTAATAAATTATCCCTCCCTTTTCAACCCTCATTGTAATGAAATTGCCTATAGAAACCTAAGAGAAAGAATCAAACTACTACTAATCAGACTACTTTTTATTTTCGTCTCAGCATTTTTAATGCAACATTAAAAACTTGCTTGCATTTGCTCTAGCTTATTAAAAATGTCAAAGCCACTCTATTAAAGTGACTCCATAGGGAACGTAGTCTACAACTTTATTTGGGCTATACAGCTTTCGTCCAGAGAATCAGAAAGACGAAGTTCGGACCACAGATGGATGAAGAAGCGTTTTATTACGGATCTGTTATGTTGATATCGATTAAACCTTAAACCGAATCGTTCGATAGCTTCTCGAAAATTTGTAGAATTTTGTTGAATAATAAAATCAATAAAATGCAATTCCGTTTTGCATCAAATCTCAGCGAAAAATCGTACTTACAATGCATAAAAAAATGGTAAATGAAGGAAAAGTCGACCATTTATAAACGTCGACCCACTTCATTTTTCGTTTTTCCCCCCTCTTTCTTTACTTTAAGTGCAGCATCGTCAGTTTTGTCCGCATGGAACAATTTTGGGTCATTGTAAAATCACGTCAGTAAAATATTCACAACACTGCACGCAGTTGCCAAGAAATATCGTTCCAAAATAAAAGCAAGGAAACTAAAAAAATAGATGGACAACATTTTGAGTTGAGCATCGATATCCTTTCAGTGGACACCAGTTGGAAAATTTTAAGTACTCTTTTAGAAAGCGATAAAACGATGCGAAAGATGGAAAATTTGGTGGGGTGGGGAATAAAGTGAGAGCGAGAGAGAGAGAGAGAGAGAGAGACATACGAAAAAATATATAAAAAACTAAACTATTCGTACCTTTCAAAACCATCTATGAATTTTATGATGTGTTTGCTGGATTTTCTGCTGGCTTCAATAACGCTGCATGTGAGCATCTCCTTTCTCAACTAGCCTATCCTCTACAGCCGCCGAAACCACCGCCGCAAACAAAGCTCACTATAAAATCCATGATGTCCACTGGTCACGGTGTACCGTGCTTCTGTATCACCAGCGTAGATGACGCAGGCTACGTTTTATTATGTTGCCTCTTTTAAAAAGTCTGGAAGGATTCATATCATGCAAATCTGAAGAGTGGAATAGGTTTAGGTATAAAAAGTGGATTGAATATAGTCAAGTGGGAGTTGTTTTTTGCCGACACGATGCACTAGTAGCCGAGCAGCTGAAGCAATTTCTTTTTGGCAATATTTTGGCAACACATAAAATAGATCGTTGGCTGGAACATCAATCGTTTTTGCCTAAAAGGAGCTAAAGTGGTACACTGCACCAGGTGTTTTCCTTAAAAGCAAGGATGTTTAAGTTTATTCACCGTAGGAGAATCTTCCAACAGACTGGCGACGGTAACCTGAAGGATGTGAAGAATGGGGCTAAAAATAAGGTAGAGGTTTCATCTGAAGGAGTCTATATACATAGATCGATGAAATTAGGCTTTTTTTTTAAATTCAGATTCTCAAAATTATAATAGATATTTGAACTTAAGTAAACTTTACACATAGGCTTTTTCTGCATTTATATTGCTGAAAGAATTTATCGTTTAAATAATCGTTGAACCTATCAACGTTTTCAATTAAATAGATCAAATAATTCATTCAATTGAATGCAAGAAAACAAAACTTCATTGAATTGACATTGAGCGGACAGTGATAGGCAATGGAACCATAAAAAACCATAAAAATTCCACAGAAAAATCTTCACCTCCGGCCGATGTTTTCGCTTCAGTTTCTAGTGTTTTATACCTTTACCACATACATCAAAGGCGCAATAAAACAGCAATAATTTGTAACAAAGTTGCGAATTGTTCTGTCGCTGCTGCCGTCATTCCAATTCGTCGCAGATACCGGAAAATTGTATTCATCAAAAAATAATTAAAATTGTAGTTTATTGTTAGCGGTCGCCGCTTGCAATCGTATTCATTCTCACCTTACTGTGCAGTCGTTTTGTGCTGGTGCTGATGGTGCCCTTGACAGAGGTGATGTGAAAAGGCAGCCAAAAACAATAAAAGCGATAACTAATAACGAAACATTGTGCAGAGCAACATTTTCACTGTGAAAAGGAGTGGAAAAGTTGTGATGCAACAGACAAAGTAAAATTCAACAGCGAAGCGGACAGCAGTCGAAGGATAGCGACAATAATAGCAACAACAGAGAAAACTGCACCAACAATGAGCAATAAAAGTATTCAGTGCTTCAAATGAGGCCATTGGGCATCGTCAAATCCGCTCCGCCGTCGCCATTGGCTCGTCCCTTTCTCATCCTCACCTTCCTTTTCACTGTCCTTTTTGCGGTTTTGTGGTTTATTTGGATTTACTGATTTCATTTTGTTTCAGTCTACATTTGGAAAGGTTTTGGTTTTTATTGTTGTGATTAATTTTTTTATTTGTTAATTTGGCGTCTATATGCTCTATGGAAGAGGTGATTGAAGGCGTGTGATGTGGGGAAAGGTGTTAGTTTGTAATTTCTTGCTAAACTTCAACTTGGCTGCAAATTGGGTGGCCCAAATGAGTGGTCGCTACCTTCCAGCTATGGGTTAATATGAGGTTAGATTAAGGTCAAAAGTTGGCTCCGAGAAACTTGCAAATTTATGCTCGCGACCCAAACAAAAGTCACAAAAGTTGTTTGAACTACTGCGATAACAGCAGGAAGAGAGAACAGGATAGAGAAAGAAAGCGAAAGCAGACAGTGTATGTTTGTGTGAGAGAGGGAGAGATGGTTGATGATAGAGCTATATATACGTTAGGTTAAACGGTTAAAATATATTCATTGACTTCTGTTAGTGGTAGGATTTCCACTATTGTCGTTTTAGTATTAGTTTTGTGTGTTTGTGGCCTGGTTTATGCAAGTTAGTTTACTGCGATTACCATCAATGGCAAATAATCGGAATTGCGTGCCTGACATTCAGTTTCAGAGCTTTTATTAACTCCCAAGTCAAAACGGCGTTCAAAAAGAGGGAGTGCAACAAAAAGACATGGAAATAAGAAGATATTAAAATCGTAATAAATTTCGCTGATTACTTTCTTATTTCAATGGCGTTTTCAAATTTTTACAAACCATCGTTTTATTTTAAACCATGTGCTTTAGCTTTTATTTAATATTTTCCCTTTAAATTGTTTTCTTTTCTCGTATCGTGTGGGAAATTCTTCTCTCTCCAGTGTATTCCTTTGATGTTCCTTCAGTCTTCCTGGGGTCTATCCAGGAAGTGGGTCTCCACTCTCAGCGCTATTTCCAGTCTTCTTTTGTCTTTCACAATTTTGTAAATAATTTGATATCTCTCTATTCTCTATAGCACTGCTGTGGGACTTTCCTTGATCGGAGTATGTATTTACTACATTTTTGGCAACAGAACTGTGGTACTATACTTTATACAAAAGTAATAGGAACGAAATTCTTCATAAAAGACTAATAACTGAAAGGATATTTTTTCTGTATTAAAATTTTACCCACGAAATACTAACAAATGGTTTATACTTTTACTGTATGAAATTTAAAGCAAGCCTGCTAACCGTGAACTGCGCTGGAGGTATAAGTAGAAAAATTCTTTAAAGCTTAACTTCTCACTGCTTCATGGTCAGCAGAATAAACTCGATAGCCGAAGGCCTCTGTCGCTTAAAAAAACAAAAAAAAAACACCCTCTATATATATAAAAATTGAAACACTGAATTTCATTAAAACACTTTCTCTTAAAATAGTCATCAGTTAATAAATGTTACTTCATATATACAATAGAAAAGGTACCTTCACGTGTATATGCATATACTGAAAGTGTATATTCGCAGTTTCTTTAAAAATGACACTTTACACTTATCTTTAATTTAAATTATATATTTATTTGTTGTACCATGCAGTAGTGCGAAATTCCAGCTACTTTACATCTCAAAATTGTCAAAATACAGTGCTACTCTATAGCATAGTGTTGATATACCAAGTGGGCTCAATAGGTAGAGCGCTAAAAATGTATACTGCATCGCCTAAATTTGTAAATTTGTTGTTCTATGAACATATGAACATTTTAATAGGCAAAAATGCGAATTTAAGAAGAGCACTGTCACTATCCTCTATAGTATAGAGTTTATACTGTCCTCTATAGTATAGAGTTTATACTGTTCGTTTTTCTTTTCTCATTTCAAGGCAAATATTTTCCTTCAAAAATTAATTGGAGCGAAAAGTTTCCCTTTACCGAAGTAAATTTCTTACATTTACTCTCCACTCTAAATCAAATTAAATATTTAATTAGATTTTCTGCAACACGACACATCCTTACAAAGGATGTCTCTGTTCTAATTACAACATACCTACGACAACACATAAGGGGCCGACTGAAAGTTCGTGTTTCTCAATTAAATATTTAACAACATGAGTGCTCGCTGTTCTTTTGTTCTGACTCACCAACTAAACTATCAAGTGGCAGCCCGATCTTTTAAATTTCCAACCTCTTTTAATCCCCAAAAAATTCCACTTCTCTGAGACTTGAACATGTTTCATCCAGCTGCGAAATTATACTCGGCTCCCTTTTTCATTATAGTTTAGTCATTTGCTTTCAACTTAATTTATTCCTCCTTTGCCTCGTCACTCTGTCCTCTTAATTTATGTTTCTAGTTTCCCATCCCGAGAACAAGGTGGCCATCTTATTTCCCCCTTTTTCCTTTTCACTTCTATTTTTCCCTCCTCTGTCGGTGTTTTTCTGCCCCATTCTTTTACATTCTGAATCTTTTCTTTTGGATCCCAACTTTCAACTTGGCTTTAGAATGGTGGAGCTCTATTATAAAATTTCCCCTATTTTCCCTTCTCCTCTTTCACCACCTTTTGCCACTCCAAAAAACCCTAGAAAAGAACATTTTTAGTTCATTTAAAACTATTCAAAATTAAAATGAGCGAAAACTCTTCAAGCGTCGTTGCTCTCTTGAGAGTTGTCAGGACTGCCACAAAAGGAACAGAAACAACGTAAAAAACTACACAAAAACAAGCAGAAAAAAAGAAAATTCAAATCCGAGGCGGATCGGGTAAATTTTCTACATTTTGCGGAAATTTTGCTTGAGTTGCAATTAAAAATTAAAACAATATGTTAATCCATCCAGAGCAAGTACCGTATATAAAGTTTCTAGTTTATGTACACTGTTACATACACAGCTTGAGTGTTAGATAATGTCAACGCCGCGACGTTGAGTGGGACGGACGATGCTCAGTGAAAGACTGAGGATATTTGAGAGAAGAAGAAAATGATGTAGAATAAAAAGTAAGTCATTAAAGCAGCAAAAAAAAGCTTGAAGTGGAAATGTCATGTGTCAGCAAAAACTTGTCTTATTTTTTCTACTTGAAATTAGTTCATTAGAGCGCTTTTATTTTGGTTTACTCAATTAAGATTGCCAATTAAAATTATAAATCGATCGGAAATTAGAAATTTAACTAAGCGACAAAATTATAAAACAATGTTTAAAGCTAAAACATACGGAAAATTAAATTTAAATGCAGTGTAATATTTTAAATTTGAAATCAATTAAAATAAATTTAAATCAATTTGAAATAAAATGAATTTAAAAATTGATTTAGTATTTGTTAAATTTTTTGTTAAATTATTTAGTATTGATTTAGTAGCAAATAAATTTCAGGAAATCGAAGTAACTTCAAAGAAATTGAGATGCAACTAAATTCAGATTTAATTGGAAATAAACTAAATAAATTAAATCAGTATTTCTATCAGTAAACATAATGATAAAAATATTGTTAATAAATACTATAAAATAAAAATAAATTATATACTAAACTTAAATAAACAAAAATAAATCTAAAAAGAATTGAAATTCGATCACTTATTCTTGTTATCACAAAACTGTGACTCACAACTGAATTATCAGCGAAGCCTATAAGTATGCAATGGCATTATGTTAATTGCAAAACATACTCTCCCTCTTTTTATTGTATATTACAATTTTTGAACTGTTTCTCCGTCGTCACAATTAATTAATTAATTAATTAAGTGTTGTTTTGTAGATAATTTCAATGTTAATAATCTTTGTTAAATATGTTTTCGTATGTTAAGAATATCTATTTTAAGTGAATGTTTACAAAAAACACTCTGTAATATAATTTTTCGTGGAATAAATCTGTTAATCTGTTATCTTGCAATGAACAAAAGCGATTGCATACTTTTAGACTGCGCTGCTAATTCAGTTGTGACTTCACAATTTTGCGTTGCGAGCCAGAAGCGGTCTGTAAAATTCTGTAGCAATTCAAAGAAATTTTATAAATTCAGCGAAGTTTGAAATTAAACCAAAAATAAAGATGCGTTTAATTTTAGCGATTCAAAGAAAGAAATGTATTTGTGACATAATATACAGTACTAATTGGCACACTTTGTTAGGCTTCAACTTAAGCTATTAACTTAAATCAAATTCACGTCAATTCAAATCAATTTCATGAAATGCACCAATTCTAATAAAATGGGTTGGTTGTTCTTAACCGCAGAAAACGGAAACGTTTTAAATTTGAGCCGGCGAAGCACGATTCGTTCGATTTGTGCAATTGTTTGGCGCCATTTAATTCTCCCGTCAGTATAAACTTCACACCACGTCGGTCGTCATCATTATCGTCGTCCTGGATTCGAGTTAATGTTTTTTATCGTTCTATTATCTGCTCCGTGTCGTTTTTTGAAAGTACGCTACCTCCGCAGAAAGTTTTGTGATTCTACTTCGAATTCACACAAGCACACACATTTATAAAAGTTTCAAATCTCAAAAAAGGAGACGAAGAAACCAAGAAACCAATTCTGAAACCAAAACCTAAGCAACAACAAAAGCTAACAATTGCCGAAAACCACTGCATCGAATTTAATGCTCCACTGCGTTAAATTGCCGTATAAATGTTTAACACTCGCTCTCAGTGGCGTTGGCTGTCACTTATTTGGGCCGCTTGCCACGCCCAACGCCTCGCCGGGCTGCGATGTCCATTCAGTGAACACAACGAAAGACCATAAATGATTTATCAAGACAATTAACTCGCATTTCCCGCCAATATATTGCAGATGCACGAATCCACCGATCCACTGATGTACCGATGCACCTACAGAGAAAGATCTACGAGGCTGCAACACAAACAACGTTTCTTATAGTTGTCCGTGTATCTGTTTGTACACACAACCGAATACCACTAAAAAAAGTTGGTTTTATGGGCCACAGAATCCGATGTATAAATTTTGTATGTGGCAATGAAACCAAAAGCAACTTCAGCTACAATTCAGAAGATAGTCCACGGCTGTGATTCGTTCTCTTCTCTCCCTGTCTCTCTTCCTCTTCTGTGCGCTACCACATTTAAAATAAGCTTCGCTAAAAAGTGTTTTAGCAGATTTGGTTTCAGCTTTAATAATATCATCAAGTTGCTTAATGTGAATTCTAAAAGCAACAAGAATTTTATACGAAAATGCATAGCAAATTTTCCTTCACTGTAAAACAAAAAATATACACAAAAACTTAAACAAATATTTCCATTAAATAATAAATAAATCTCATACATTGAGATGACAGAAAATGCTTTCATCTGCATTTAATGCAGCTACTGTGCTACAGCTGCATTGTGTAGCTCAGCAGGGTGCGTGTGTGAATTGCTGTGTGTGTCCCTGATGCATGCCACATGCCGCAAGCCTTCTTTTTTACATGCTCGAAATATTAACAAAATTATAATTCATACATGCATTTTAAATACGTATGCAGGAGCGAATGGTGAGAGAAGAGGATAGGAGTGGTGCTTTAGTGATGGTCCTTCAATGGCTCCTCCACACAGTGTGTTGTTCATTCATTCATTCATTTATTCGGCTCGGCTATCTGTCCCCCTCTTAGTATGTCAGTTATCCATTCAGGCAGGAGTTAAGCCTCTCGTGTGCCCCAGGAGCAAGCTGTGTTTTGTGACAAACAGCTCAGAGCTTTCGCAGAAGGCGTCTGTTTTGTGACTCGACGACTGAGAAGAGAGAAGGAATGACTATATGACTGTATAACTGACTGACTGGAGGACTCAGTATGGTGAAGAACGTTGAAAATCCTCCAAGGAATGTAGATTTTTCATGTAGAGTTTGAATGTAGTCTGAATTTATGCGCGAGTAAATATTAAACGTGCCGCGCCTCTGCAGCTGTTGTTGCCTTTTTTCGTTAAGCACTCTTCCGCTGCATGCAACATGCACTTGAATGGAGTGCATTTCTGTTAATTATACTCCAGGGGATATGAGTAAATGAGTGAAGAGAAGAGAAAGACATGTATATACGACATAAAAAGACTGAAAGGGATAAACTTCAGTGTGGCAAAGAAAAGCATTCAGACGAACTGACTTTGGCGAAAAAGTGAATGTAGAAAATTATTTCTTCATTCATCACCATGGTCTTTGTTCTTATTTCATTGTAGAGAAAGCGTAGAGGAGGGGGAGAAGAGAGACGCGGAGAGGTGACATAATTTGTTGACTCCAACAACCGATCCCAAATCCAAACCAAACCCAACTGAACTCTATGTACAATTATTCAACTTCCCGCAACCCAAGCTGACCCATTTTTATGTCATAAATTTAATATATGACGGTATTTAATCCAGTTTCATTATTCAGAAGCAATCTAAAAATTAATGAGAGCAACTAAGCGAGAAATGAGGAAATAACGAAAGTATTCAAAATTTAGTACGTAAAAAGGTCGCTTGAGAGATAAGTCTTTAAATTCAGAAAATCAAAGATAATCAGGATGTGAAAAGAACCTTAGGTTGTTCATCGACAGCTATAAAAGACCTCAGATTATGGCTATGCATTATGTATTATTGATTACAATGGGTATTCCAATATGATTACAAAAGGGAATTTTCACAGGGAGATACCTGATTCCATAGCGACGGAAGAATGACAGGACGACCCGTGATATTGGATCCAAACTCCAAAAATCCTGTCATAACTTATAACTACTAAAAAATACTATTAAGAACAGCGCCTTATAAAGTAGACGAAAATAGCGAAATATATAAAGGGGAAATTCAATGAATTTTGTATCCAAAATTATACCAAAACTATAAAAATTCTCGATTTAAATAGATTAGAATCATGGATTTAATACGAATTTTAAATATTAATTTGAACTTTACAGGTTTTTGATGTTTTTTTTATTGTAATAACCTTTTTTTCTCAACCTGATTTTATTGCTCCCTTTGTGCTCTTTGGGCAGTCGTCGTCGTATCTCTGATTTCATTGTGTCGTTGACTTTTTGCTCTACTTTTTTGTCGTACAGCTCTACACCCTGAAATTCATCCATTCTTCCTGCTCTTCGTCCATCTTTTCCATTCGCTTTTACAGCTCAACTGGTAGGAATCGCATCAATATATTGATTTTCGGTTTATTATTCTCTGCAGTACAAATGCAAGCGGAATAAAGTCATTAATGCAATATTTATGCTCGCTGATTTCGGTGCCATTTGAAGGCGCGTGTCTCCCGCTTTTTGCCTATCATCGTCCTTCATTGTCTCTGTCATTCTATTGGTATGTAGTCCATCTCACTCATGGCGCTGTCACTCCGTTCTATGCCGAATGCCGACCTCCGTACTAGCGCAATGCGAATGCATCACACTTAATTAGATCGCTAAACAGACAGACAGACAGATAAACAGATTATTCGGAACACAAATACACAGGCAAAGTCATATTATTCACTCGCAATCAACACTTATCAGCAACACTTTAGGCGTATTTCAGGCATGTGCTAATTTCTTCCCGTGTGCGGGCGTTGTTGGGATGGATGATAGGCGTGTGTAGGCGTTCGATGGCGATAAGAGTTGTATGTATGGTCTGCCGAATAACTACGATGTGTCCAACGCGAGTTGATGTTAATTGCCCAACTTCCCATGAAATAATTCACGTTACTTTCGAAGCCACACGCAAATCACGCCTCAAGAGGTAAAGGCTCCTATAATCCTACTGTCCTTTGTAAACTCTTAGTTTCTTCTATAAATATATATTATGCTTTCAAGCTTATCCTTACTAATTACACACACATCCACAAACACAGTCCTTTGATGATTACCCGCATCATCTTCATTCCCCATCATCGACGTCGTCTGCTATCGCTGTCGTAGTTATTAAATGATTCCATCATTCCTCCCGATTCCATTCCTCCTCTCGTCCCTCTGATTATCGTCATTTCCTTCTTTCGGCTTCTCATCTGCATCGGATCTCGACGATGACATCTGCGATTTCAATTAATTTCACTCGAATACAATTTATTGGTGTAGCAGTCAAGTTGGGGGCGTGAATAGTGCGTGTGGACGTGGACTTTTCACCCCATTGTCATGTTATTGTTCGTATCATTATTATTGCTGTTGACATGTCCGTGATGATGATGACGAATGAATAATTGATGTAAGGATGAACATGATTATTTTGAGTACCTCGATCATTATTGGCTATGTTATGAACATTAATGTAAGGCCCACGCGATGACCGCATATTACCCGCATAATGAGGCCTTTAAATTAATATTTTGGACCTATCCGAACCAGTTCAGCTTTTATTGTTGTCTTAATATTTGTACTATTCGAATAATGATACTTTCGATACTTTTAACGGAAAAATCTAGTAAGGATTCCAAACAATTAAAAGCCTCAAGAAGAAAAAGAACTACGACAATACCGAGAACCACATTTATTCCAAAGGCTCGTCATCTTCGTCGCCGAGTGTCATTTGTGTGGCGTGCGAAACAAAAGCTTCGCTTCGGATGCCAGACAAAAGAATGTTTAAAGAAAATTTATGTGACTGTGCATAACGAAATGAATTACATGAAGCAACAAAAGAAGCAGAGAGAGAGGGAGAGAAAAGCTACAAGGAGCTTCGCTGAGTGGAATTTAAATGAGTTGAGAAGGAGGTTAAATGCTCCCGACCTCAAGCGGAAGTTTTCGGAAGTTGCAGATTTGCCTGGAAATTGAACTGAACTTTGCTTTTGTTCCGCCGTTGTACGATTTAATCATCAAGTGTGTGGAATGGGAGAATTTGTGTCATGACGATGAAGAAAGAGAGAGACAAAGAGAAGAGAGGTTAAAAGTTGAAGAACAAAAGGACAACACAGACAATTTGATGGAATATTTTGCATTTTCGGAAGAGGAATTTATTAGTCTTCGCTGTTTCACTCTATAGAAATAAACTCTATGCAAAACTATTCGATGTCTTTTAATTGTTTCTATATCTTTTCGCTTTACTTGGTTTCTCTTTCCAGTTTTCCCTTTAGCTCCTTGCATCTCTGATAGAATCTTCTATTGCCAATGGTTATCATTATCCTTTAGCCTAAATGATAGTTTACAAGAAGTTTGTTCAGTTATCAAATTTCCAATACTTTGAAGACGTTTTTGTTGATCGTGTTCTTATCGTTATCTATTATCGCATAAGTTTTCGGAGGGAGAAAAACTAGAATAGAATTTAGGAATAAAAAAAAAAAAAAGAAATCTCAATGGGTTTTAATGTTTGCTTTTATGTTTTCTCATTTTCCATTTTAGTTACATTGTTGTAAAACGAAGATCTTCGCCTTAATTTTCTCTATAAATCAAGTTAGTTTCCTTTCCTGTGGAGTCGGTATCTAAATGATTGTCGAACTCTTTCGATTAAATAGGAAAAAAGTGAAGTCAATAAATAAATTCCTACGAATCGAAATCTTCTCTTCTGTTCTGTGAAGCATAAAGTAATGCGTTCAGTGCTGAAGCACATTTCCACAGCATGAGGTACATTTATAACTTGAGCCTTAACGTTGACTAATATACTAGTTATAGAAACGAAGCGATAAGGAAAGAAAGCTGAAGGAAGCGAAGAAAAATGACAGGAAGATTGGAATGGAGAACAGATGAAAAGAAAGCAGAAAAAGAGAAAATGTCCTCCACTCAGTCATTCAGTCACCACATGAACTGCGGGTTCAATTTGCCACGATTGTCCCTGTGAAATAAATCGTCAGATTTCCCGTTTTCAGCCCTCCCCTTCCCCCTTTCCTATTCCGCTTACCGTCTCCATCGTGTGTTTTTCATCATTCTGGCAACTCGATTTCGATTTCCATGCCACGAGGCTTGCAGCTGTGTGTTGCTCCACTTAAAAATGTAATAAATATCAAAAGACCAACACATATGCATCGTGATACATGCACAAATATAATGTATGTGTGTGTAATTGCTTTTTTATCGTATAAGGAATGAGGCTCACTGCGTTTTCCTTACGGAATTTTATTTTTATTTGCCTTTATTAGCTTCTAAAAATCTGGCACCACAATTTTCACAACAGAAAATAACTATAATTAAAAAAAATAATAGCAGGACGTCTGCACAATCACCAAATAGGAGCATGGTTTTTCCGTCCGATTGCAAACGTTTTCAAACTGCAACAGTACAGGACAGAGCTTTTGTTGAAAGGCCACCAACCTTCCCCTCATCGTTGACACTATAACCATGACCACTTTTCTTATTTTGTTTCCAGATGCAATTTCAAATTTCATAGTCTGTCCTTCCCCTTAGCTTCCTTAGGCTAATTTTTAGTGTTTATTAAACTTCAGTTTTAAGTGTCACTACAGCTTCCGCTTCTCCCATTGATCTTGTTAAAATGTCTCTTAACCTCAATCTCTATCTCTCTGTGTATGTTCTTGTATTGCTTTGTTGTTTTTTGTATATTGCCTAAATTTCCCTTTCGTTTTTGAATTGATGCCAGGACTTTTTAGCCTTCCTACTCCACTCTTCACTGTTCTTATTTTTCTAATGGACCTGTATATCCTCTCCAATTTCCTTCCGCATTTTATCGTCCTTTTCATTCTTCATGTGTTTTATTATATTTGCTGTTGTCTTTCTTTGTTCCATTTTTAATGTAATAAATGCTAAGTGTATTTTAATTGCTATTGACGTAGAACTTAGATCCTTTGTATACAATTACGTGTGTGAGTATTTGAGTCTATGTCCGTGTATTTGAGTGCTTGTGTGTCGCAATTACAGTCCCTTTAACATGGTTATTTTCTCTCGCATGCTGAGTGTGCCATTTAAGACATTTAATTGAACTATTCTTCAAGTTTTCTTCTCAGCTCCGAAAACAGGAGCTGCTCAATCTTTAGCGCAGTCTCGTGCTCCACTCTGCTTGAATAGCCCTTAAGTTGATTACTCTATAGCTTTTCTCTGTCTCTGTTATTCTCTTAATTTTATCAGGATTTCGCCAAGTTTAAATGAACTGCAAAGGAAAGGAGATTCCTAGAAAGGTGGCCATAAACGTCTATTAATGGACTCCACAGAGCTTTCAGGCTTCAACTAAAGTAGGTTAAGAGATGACAAATGGACCAAGAAGTCCACGTAATGACACATTTGGGCCATTGAATCGTAATTAATTATATTTCTTTAAATATCGTATTCGTATTCTTAACGTTCTTTTAATGCTTCAATAATTTTTATCTTTAAAGATTTGTAATGGAATTGAAAGTCCTTAAATTCAATTCAGTCGAGCTAAATTTTATCATTAAGCATAATTTACATTTTAATGTACCCAAAGTATTTTTATTCCTTTTTGGTATGAAAAGAAAAGGGGAAAAATAGCAAACAATTAATTTATTTTGCAATGTTAGCATTCAATGGCAAATATTTGTTCTGGGATTCACTCTGTCGTTCTTGTGTGTGAACTCTCGCATTCTTTAAAAAGGTGTGGGTGGCTGGGTAAAGAGGCACAGATGCACCCAACATGAACATTATTTGCGTATTTATGACTGCAGCCGCTCCTCGAGCCCCCATTTGTATAAATTATGAGTTTTCTTATATACCATAACATTAAAAGCGAGTAAAAATTCGTTAATGAGTGCCATTATGCTGGACATTTGGAAAAAGACGGGAGAGATAGAATCGAAACACAGAACCAGAGTAGAACACAAAATGAGCCACGTTGCTTCAACTTCTCTACCTCTCTATCAGGAATTCCATTTCCATTTTTTATTACCCTTAAACCTTAACCTTTACCACAGACAATTTATATTTTCTATACTATTTTTTCTCATTTGTATTTATTATTTGAATAATATTTATATTTATTTTATTTAATTAGAATATTTGAATATTATTTAGCTTTTATTTTTTTTTTTGAATAAATATATTTTCATTCATAGCTTGATTTAAATTTTATTGAGCATTTTAAGCAACAATATAAGGAAAAGTAATTCAATTCACAAACTGCTAAAAGTATTAAAGTATCAGACGTTTCATTAATCGTTTTAATTCACAAATTCCTGTGAACCATTTCCTTCTTGTTCGTCATTAAAGTTGTGCTTTGCCTTTTTTATGTTTAAACTGTGTTTTACTTATAGACACAGTTTTTTAATTTTTTCTTCAATTATTTATAACGATTTTAACTCTTCCTCAGGCAATAATACTGATTTCTTGTTTTAATTTTGTCTTCATTTTCTGTTTTTCAAGCTTTTCCATTTCTTAAGTTATTTGCTTGGGTTTTTCTTTTTTGTTGTATGTTCAGTCAGTATAAAGCTTTGAGTTTTCATCACAAATTTTCTCTCTCTCCTTTTTAACACTTCTAAATTCACTTTCACCAAAAATTTTTCATTCTCCAGAAATTCTTAGCTCCGAAGCAAATCTTATTTTTTTATGTTTTCATTTTTTTTACTTGTAATAAATAAATGATTATTTTCATTTTTCTTATTTCAGATCGTAATCAGGATTGCAGCACCAAATATTCGCACAAGGTTAGTTTAATCCTTTGACCTAAATCAATATACTTTTAATTAAAAAGAGTTTCAATTAAAATATCAAAAGCAATAGCTCTTTTCGACAATATTAACAGCTTAATTTACAGTTCTCAATTTTAAAATTCTTCTGAGCAATTTTTAAAGTTTAACCACTTCCTTCAATCTTTCACAGTGAAATTAAATAAATATAAGTTTATTTCATGAGCTACTTAGAACCTCTGTCCTGATTTATTTACGCGGAAACAGAAAAAGAAAAGTATAATGATGTGAAAATAGAACAAATATGAAATAATTGCGTTTAGTTTTCGCTTCGTTCCGTTTTTCTGCCCTAAAAACTTTTCTCTCATGCGTTTTTCCCGAACAAATATGAGTTTTTCTATTTATTTATATTATATAAATCTTCCTGCCGATTCTGCTGCTGTTTAACTTTCAGAAAGTAGAGTCGCTTATGCGTGTCTAATTTTTTAATGCAATTATTTTCTTTTCTTTGTTCAGCAGGGACTCTCTACTCGAGAGTAAAAGTTTTAAGCGAACTTTTTAACAAACATGGTAATAAGTAAACAAGAAAAGAAAAAAAATTGTCCCATATGTAATACAAGAACGCAGCAGCAACAGAAGAAGTTTTGTTCTTGTTTAAGTTTTCGTTTCTGTTCAGCTTTCTTCTTGTTCTGTTCTCCTGCTCCAGACTACGGGGATTTTCATAGGTTCCCTTTTCAGCTAATGATTTCTTGTTGGGCTTATTTTGCTCTAACCGCAGCATGAATGCTGCCACATTTCAACATGATTACACGAGAAGGAGAGACGATGGATAGAGAGAGAAGGATAATGAAAGCGAATAGAGTTGATTTAACTGTGAAGGTTTTTAGTTGAAGTTAAAGTTTTCTTTCTTCATCATGGACGGAGTTCATCACCGATTTGGATGAACTGATGTTAAATAATTTTGAACATAAAAATTTGTAGCTCTCTCTTTCCCACTTCTTAAGTTTAAATACGCGTGGAATTAAAAACGAAAATGCTTTTATGTTGCATACATAACACATTTTTATTTTGCATACATTTTGGCGTTGCTATTCCACATCTGTCAACTGAAATAGAATGAAGTCATACAGAATGCGACAGCATGACAAAACAGTTGACGAGTTCCCGAAACCTTGTGCATCATCAGAATGAAATTAGTTTCGCCTGCGTTTTGTTGTTGCTGTTGCGGTGGCTGCCGGTGGCTTCAAAATGAAGCGAAGATGAAAAGAAAAGGCGATGTGAAAGCGAACTCACAGGCTTAGGTTCAGACAAAGTTTGTGTTGCTCATGTTGCTATTATTGCTCTTTGTTAAAGCAATCCCCTGGAGCTGTTTGGTGGATCTGTCAACAGCAGCAAAGGCAGGCAGCTTAAATTGTTGCATTGAACCAGAAGCAATGAAGCAGCAAGAAAAAACAAAAAACAAAAGTGAAAGAAAGAGGAAAACTTTAGGAAAAAATGGACAACAGGCCGAAAAAGGAAACAATTGAATGCGCATGTTTTTGCTGCTCCTTTATAAAGGCTAAAACCACAGCTTTAAAAGCCATTGTCTGATGTCTCACTGTCGCTCTATCCTTTATCAATCCTATCGCCATCTTCTCACTCGGGGACAAACTGTCCCAAAGTGCAGCATCGTCATCATTCAACTTTATACTCTGGAGCATGGCTTTTTTGGGTCAAACTCCTTCTTCACTCCACGTTATGAAATTTATATTGTTTATTATACTTCTCGTCTTCCTCTTTTCCTTCCGTTTGCTCATTATTATTTGGTCATATGGTATTCCTTCTTCGTTCATTTTTTATTTATTCTTTGTCCGTCCTTTTTGCATATTTTTTCATTATCCCTTTTATTCATCAACGACAACAACCGTTTTTTTTTTACTTTGGTCCTATGTAATATATGATTACTTCAAAGTCCCTGCACTGTTATTTCTCTTCTTCTTCCACTTCTTGGTGCTGTCGTCAGTTCCACCCACTTTGCGGTTTTTCATCACATATTGTTCGGGAAACTAATTAAATTTTTAATTTACATCATCCTTTCTGTCGCTGTTATTGTTTTCGGATTCCTTCGGGCGCTGTTCAGCGACGGATTTTCTTCTTCCGTCAGAGATTTTATTGTTGTTTACTTTTAGGAGCTTTCCTTGATGTGAAGCTGCTTTTGCTGCTGCATATCCTTTCTATTCGCTCTACGTTGCTGTTCTCTCTTTCTAAAAATAACTCTGTGAACGCTGAGTTTTATGCTGTGAAATTTTGTGAATGTCCTTTACTGTAATTTATGATATTTTTATATTAAACCCGAAGCATTTTCCTGCTTTTCTCTTTAGCATAATCTCCAAAAAAATCGTTTACTTTTTTTATGCAAAGTTTATTAAAAATTAAGCGATTATCAAATTTAATTTACGCTTTGTGTTAAATTGTTTTTGTTTTATTTTATTTTACATTGTTTAGAATTTTCCAAATGAGTTTTTTAACCCAAATAAATTAATTCATTAAACGTTTATCTATTGGCTTTTCATTTAAAAACTGATTTAGAATCTAAATTTAAATCGTTTATCAATTCTGGAATTTCATTTCTCTTTGTCATTTTCACAATCTGTCAATAAAAGTGTCGAAAAAAGAGTACAGAAAAAGAAAACAAAATAAATTGACAACACAAGAGTTCAAATCGATATCAAACACACAATGGAACTGAAAAAAAAATCATTCAAAGCAATCCGAAGCGGCAAACGAGGAGTCGGAAGAAGTAGCAGGATAGGAAGAGGAAGAAAGGAGGGAAAGCTAGGAGATGACTGCAGCAGATCAGGGAAACAATTTCCTCCATCATTATTTCTACGTCGTACATAAATAAAATAACAAATGTCATTTCAAAAGAATCGAATTCTTAATTTATTTTCAAAAAGAATCGATACTTGGCTAAAACGAATTGAACTCAACTGAACTTAACTGAAATGCATTCAGCTGAGCTCAACCTGATTTGAGTGCTCAACATGACTCAATGTCACTCAGTGCAGCAGCAGATGTGCAAAGAAAAAAAATTCTTTTTGTACATCGTTGCACACTCTTCGTTGTTATTAAACGAAAAATTAAACAAACACAAAACTGAACAGTAGAAAAAAAATTGTCTGGTTCGTTTTTGCTCCAAAGAATGCTCCTCCTCACAAGCAAAAAAAAAAACAAGATGACCAAAGAAAGATGCAGACTAAGAAACAGAAGCAGCAGCAGAACAATAAAAGTGAACAATAAATAGACACAAACAACTACACGAAATACAGCTAAAAAAAAAAGGAAATGAGAAAGGAAACAACAAAATAAATGACAACTGTAAACGTAAAATGAAAAGCAAAAGCAACAACAACAACAATAGAAGCGAGAACAATGCATTTTTCCAACAGCAGTAGCAGAAAGTTTGAGATGCTTTCGTCATCATCGTCGTCGTGGCAGTTGTCATCGTTGGCGGCTCATCAACTTTAATGAAACTTTTCGCATGGACAACGTTGACGACTCTGCTTCTATGCCTATGTTAAAACTCTTAAAGTAAATATATTGAATGGTTTGCAGAAGCGGCAGCGAAGCCAGAAAATAAAGGTAAAAGAAGACAGAGTAAAACTCAGGCATAGGCTGCTGCATGTCCTTAGAATGCTTGAAAGTAGAGTCTTCTACTTAGAGAGAAAAATCGGGCCAGTGACCAAATTGTAAAACATGCTTTGGGCTACAAACTATATTCATAGTTTGCAATGGAAATGAACTCCATCCGAGAAGCAGAGCAGAGACGAAGTCCATGCGTTCCGGATATCCTTACATCTGTTGTTCTATTTGTGTGTCGGTCTCCTGAAACCAACTAAAAACAACCTTCGTTTTTCTTTTACTATATTCTCCTCCTCTTTTACCTTTAGCATATAATGATTATAATAAAATCGTAACGAGGAACTCGAGAAATTAAGAAACCGACAGAGGGTAACGAAGAAGCAAACACGTGATAATAGAGATATATAATAAGATAGGAATACATACATTGACCCAAAAAACATGGTGATCCTTAAATGCGAAAATATTGAGAATTAAACCTTAAAAATTATATTAATTAAATTTAATAGCGTCTCAACGATTTATTTATCAAAGTCGTAAATCAAAGTTTGTAAAAGACATAACTTATATAGTGAGTATTGCACATTACAGACCCATGACTGAAGATCGCTGATCGGAAAAATTGAGTCAAAGTTTCGAAATATCAATAATTTGTATTTTATTTGGCCATTTTAGTCACATTTGTGTAGCTATATCCTAATGAAATTACATAGAAATTGTAGTTTAAGTAGTATTATATAAGAAATAAGCAAAATATATATTTTGTCGGTATATACAGTAAGGTACATAGTATACTTCTTCATTGAACTGAATTGTGTGCGTTTTTATTTAAGTTTTATCACTACTTCTATTGCATACAGAATTCATTATTTTAATCCATATAGTAATGAAAATAACGAACCTTCTTTCTTTGAGAGAGGTTGCTTTAACTCTACGATTTAGGGTTTTAGTAACACATTACTTTAATGAGCCACAATAGTGTATAGTCTTAATGAGCTCAGAATATGTCGCGATGGTTACCTAATAACTCTGCCAGTGAAACTGCAGAGTAACAGCGATTACGAAGATTTCTAAAATTAATCATCAACTAATCATATTCGATGTAGAAAGTGCAAAAAAAGGAAGGGGGAGTAAAAAAAAAACAAAAATAAAGGACAGAATAAAGAAAAAGATAAAGGACGGAATAAAAAAGTAAGAAAGTCTAAAGGGCTGCGTATAAAACTGAGCGTATTTAACAATGGAACACGGCACTGTCTACAGCAGAGCAATACCACGTAGTACCAACACACCTAGTCACATTCATGCGCCTATATAGTAAGCCAACAAACACATGCCGACTATGAAGCCAAAACGTGCCTATTTATATTCGTCCTTGTTGTTTTTCCTTCCGTCCTCTATTCCCGTCTTTTGGTCTATTCTTCTTCGGTTGTATTGCGTTTGTATTCGGGTACACATGGGAAACCACCGTTCAGAACAACAACGGCAAAACCCCTATGCATATGCAGAGAAATGACAATTTTAGATGTTGCTGCTGTTAAACTACTCAAGTTGATAGACTGAAGGATTTGAGCCGCGAAACGCGAGACAAAATCAGGCGATAGGCAGAGAAAAAGAGAGCGAGTGATAAGCAGACAAACGCCGCGGATTTGTGGTGGAGTACGAAGAATCAAGTGCCGGCCGAGTACCGCGTACCGACGAAGTTCTACTTGACTATACACAACGCGACACAACATGATGTATCGTAACGCCGAACGTCACGCAACCGGATGTACAAGGAATTGCTCTTCTTCATGTAACAAGATGACTTTCAATTGGGAGAGAAGTGTTGAGAGATGTAGTGACAAGACAGTGGAGAAGAGGATAGGATAAGGAAAACGGTTTAAAGCGTGGTAATGAAATTAATCAGTCTGGCTTATGTGTTTCTCTGTTGATGACAAGATGGTGATGGATACTGAATAATAAATTAGAAACCAACGACGACAAATGAACAATGAGTCAGTCTTCAAGTCCATGAGACTGGGAAGTAAAAGGAAAGACGATGGGGAGACCAAAGGGACCAGAAACTTCTGAAAAAGAAAACACTCAGGAGGTTAGAAAAGAGCATGAACTGAAGTCATAAGATGCCATGGGATTAACGATCAAAAGCGAGTTCAGCACAAAAGAACTGAAGAACAGTGAAGCCATTTTCCAAGATCACCAAAGAAAGGAAAAAATTTCTAAAAGGATTTTCTTAAGGAAGCCAAACGAACTAGGAAGAAGCCGGAGAAATAAACAGATTAGAAGAGTATCGAAAAAATAGTGTGATCGAGATTAAAGTGGAAATCAAAATTCCAAAACCTCTAAAGATTATTTCAAAATGGTGAAAGAATATATATATCACGTACTGATAAAATACAAATATTAAAGCATCAAGGGGAAAAATCCATTTCCTTATTTTCTTAGAGGAGATAATTTTTTATTTTTATCACTTTTTTTAGTACTCAGTAAAGACGACAGCTGCTGCTACAACAACCATTGTTCTTGTTTTCTTTTTACTTCGCTCATCTCCTCGTTTGCTTCAAGCTGTAAATTTAACTTGAGACTTTGGAGAACTTGAAACACTTGAGATCTATTCTTTTTCACACACCTCATACTTTGCTTGGGAAAAATGCGTCAAAACAAAGAACAGCAACATAAACGCTAGAACTAACAACACTACGAGAACAACAACTTCACAGTAACAATTTAAGTGGATGCAGTCGACAGTGACATCTGTGCGAAGGCTAACAAGAGCAACAACAAGAGGTAACAACAACGCCAGCTACAAGAACAATAAAATAAAAAATAAATGTTTCCGGAAGTGAGCTGATTTTTTTTTTCTTTTTGTTTTCTTGGATACTTTTGCCTTTTGAGTCGCCTGAAAGATAACAGAAAACGTGATGTGTTGGCAACACTTGTTATTTACGAGTTGATATTTTTTTTCTTTATGGTTCTTCTTTCAAACATTTGATTTTTAATCTTGAGTCCAAAGTAATCATTCAGACGTGGCTTCTGTATCCGTTTTTGTGTTTTTTCTAAGCCAACAAATACAAATAAATTCTAAGATTTCATTGTTTTATGGTTTCTTTTTACCTTTCGTGACAAATTGCAGTAATTTATGTTATTTACGAAATTTTTTCTTAAGACAAAAGGTTTTATTAAAAATCAGTCCAATAAATTTAGTAAAAGTTGCATTAATTTAATTTGAGATTACAAAAAAACTCTTTAAAATTTTAGAATTCAGCTTTGATTTAAACTTTATTTTTCGAAAATATTAGAATACATGTCAAACACACACGTACATAAATCGGGCATTTAATCGGATTGGCTGCGACTATCCTTTTGCGTAGTTAATTGTCCATTTATTGCTTTACACCCGCCAAATTGAATTCGCTGTCAAGGGGCACCTTTTTAAGGCCCGGCTGTGGCTAAGATCGTTAGAGCTTGGGTTGCGCCGTGCTAAGAAACCTGTGGCCGCTTGGAAACCTGTGACAGCTTGGGTTGCGCCGTGCTGTAACGATCTTCGCCACAACCGGCCCTTAAGAATATGCCCCTTGACAGCGAATTCAATTTGGCGGGTGTAAAGCAATAAATGGACAATTAACTACGCAAAAGGACAGTCACAGCCAATCCGATTAAATGCACGATTTATGTACGTGTGTGTTTGACATGTATTCTAATATTTTCGAAAAGTAACGTTTAAATCAAAGCTGAATTTTAAAATTTTGAAGAGTTTTTTTTGTCAATTCAATTTGGCGGGTGTAAAGCAATAAGTGACCAAGCGGTCACAGGTTTCTTGGTAAGCCGTTTTGTGAATCGGACGGAGTGAAGGCCGTTCAAGGCAATCAAGTGGCATGGCAAATTTGTGAAGTCTGCGATTCGCAACTGGAGTTAAAAGCCATCTCATATTCCAATGTTTTCTGAATTCTCTTGCTGTAGATAATGACCCTTACAACCGAACTCTGGTTTTCTCCACTCTTCTTTTCACGGAATAAATGTATAAACATGCTGTACCATGGACAGGAGGAATATTATGAGTTCGTACTGAAAAAGTATGATTTAAACTCACTTTTTTAATGGCTCATTTTCTTTTGGGGTGCATGTGATTACCAAACTGGTGCCTGCAGGGATTTCCGCGCGTTGGGCTTTGAAGACTACCGGAATCCGTAGGTCAATGGATAACACCCAAAAAAAAAAAATAAAGGTTCATCGACCTCGTTTCATCGAACAAGAAGACTTGCAACATCTGCCATTAAAATAATTTCTTAAAAAAGATCGTAAAAAAAATATTACTATATGCATATATAAAATTCTGACATAAAAAATTAAAACTAATCAAGCGTTTCATTACATACTTTGATGGGTTAAAATATTTCCGAAACTACTTCTTTACAAGTGTTCACAAAAAGTAGGAGAAAGGTAGTATTCCACACGGGGAAATCTTGGACTTGTTTCCCAAAGTTGCTTCTCCAAAACAGAAATTTATTTCGCAATACAATTTGAGAATATACATGGGAAGTTTTACGATAATACTCCTATTCAGTCTCTGTGCCTATGCCAGCGTAAACTAATGTCAGAATTATACGCAATCTAGTTGATTATAATAAAAAAGTAGAGATTTGACGGATGTGATAGTTTATAGGTTAGGAGTATAGATGATATTGAAAGAATAGTAAGAGAACAAGTACAATTGCCCAGCATTCCGGAATATTGCATTTCGTATAATTTAAAGTACACAACAAGCTATACTTTTAATATTTATTTATTATTTTCAATCAATATCCGATCTATTGCCGTCTGCTTTTCCCCTTAGTATTTCGAGTTAAGCACCTGTGATGAATGCTACATGAAATAAAAACAAAAGCAAAGGAATGGAAAAAGTATTGAGGGAAATTCGCAAAAAATGAGAATATTAATCGTAAGCGGCGCCATCTCGAGCTAACATAGATGAGAGCGATCTGTTGCTGCCTGTCGCTCCACTCCTCACAGCTAATGTTAGTAATTTTTTAATTTTTCAAATGGAAACCGACAGCCGTTCACGGAACCAACAACACCATAACCTCAGAAAAACCAGAAACGCCAGCGTCGCTTCGGCCCTCTTGAAGTCAATTTGCACACTTGCACAATGATGCCGCGTGTACAGAGAGAATAAAATAAGGGAAGAGGAGGACGAACAAGGAGTGGATAGGAGGCGTGGTTTTTTGGTTAGAAATCTGCTGCGCTGTCGCTTGCAGCGCTGACTCTTCTGTTGTTTAAAGAGTTCTTAGAACTGGCGAAAAAATTGCTCTCGCCATCAGCAGAAACGCAGGCAGCTCTTGAGTTGAAATATTTTGGTGCAAAAAATAAAATAAAAATCAGTTGATGGGGAAAACAAACGTTTGCGTTGGTTTTATTTTCTTTATCTTAAAAAAGAAAAGTTGCGTTTGGTTGCTGCGGAAAAATTTTACTAAAAACAAGAAAAACCTCATTATTTTGCATTTAATTTAGAAGACGAACATTTATTTTTTGCGCATTTGCGCTGTAATAATGAAAAATTCATTTAAGTTTTTTCCGATCCTTCTCTTAATTAAGAAGATAAGACGATTTTTTGCCTATTTGGTATTTTGTCTCTTTGATAATTTACTCTTCAAAAATTCGGAATAAATAAATGTAACGTTTAAAAAATTTTATTATTAACATTTTAGTTTAATAAATAATAAATTACTGATACTATTCATTTATTTTAATTAAACGATTTTTTTAAATAGAAAAAAATTAATGTTTTAATTTGATAGAAACATTTTTAAAAAAGTTATAATTATACAATATAATAATAAGCATAGTAACACGTTCATACATATACACATCTGGGTAATATGTAAGTACTATATATTCTTTGTTATTAACTGTGCTTCAAAATTGTTGTTTGCAGTGCAAACAAACACGAAATGAACAAAGAAAACAGCAACCAAAGCAAATATTAACCGATGTTAAATAAAATGCGCACAAATACGGCTAAAACACACATGCACAGATGTTTGTGTATGTGTGTTTATGTAAACAGATAATTTATACGTCGGCATACGATTTCCGCTTAAAACAAGTAATTAAACGAGAAGTCAACTTAAGCGAAATTGTTGCTGTTTTTTGCTTGGTCAAAGCTCATATTCACAATAATTCATAGTTCACAATAAATTTATAGTTGACTTCTATGTGTGGTCCAAACAATTTTAGTGTGGGCTCATCTTTCTTCTATAGCGATCACTCAGATCCTGGTCTTTTTTCTTCACTTACTGGACCACACTATATCTCATTTTTGGAATTATATTTTCCGGAAAAGTAAGGAATGAATTCAAATTCCGTACGTGTTACTGGTGGCACCCATTATTATGGCAGATGGTGTATAGATTGCTGTTAAACAGTTCAGTGAAGTCTATTCAGCCGGTCTTTCTTAGTCGGATTCGAATAAAATGAAAAAAGTCGGCGTCACTTAAAAAGTTACCGAATATTTACTAACTCTATGACATAGTATATCAGCATAGTAAGTGTGAGCGGATACTTTTAACGTGTGTTTATTGAGCAGGATATATTTAATATTTTTGTTTTTTGTTTTAATGGGGCATAGTGGGAACCTATCTAAACGTAAAAAAATAACATTTAAACTTTAAAATAATATTGAAATTATTCATAGCAAAATGGAGGATGAAAACTTTATTAAAGATAAAATTACCATTTCAGATTTTCATACATTAAAATAATTCACATGAAATTTCATATATATTTTTGTTCATCACGAGGATTTCACTGGAAATGAAGACAGACAGACAGTCAGACGGACGCCCAACTAGAACAAAACAAGTTATAATCATGGAAGCAAACAGACAACAGCACAACCAGTTTTTAAACCCAGTATAAAAGTCGTTACGGAACTCGAATGTATGCAGCTTTAATGAGGAGGAGGACGACGAAGACGATGATGAGAATAGAGGATGAATTCCTAGCAAAAGGCGACGGAACCATGCAGTCATATATGTTGTTGTGTGTAATTAGACGTGAGCTTATATCGTCGTCTAACGCTGTGTGCATTTCAATGTTTCTGCTTCCTGGATGCATGCTTGAAGCCAAACAAGGATATCCCCTTTTATAATTTCCTTACCTTAAAGTAGAAAGCAAAGGAAACAATGTAAAGAAACCGCGAGTCATAGGACTGGTATCAAAGATCAAAGATTTAATAATAATTTAAATTTAAATACGCTTAAATTTCTATATCAAATAAAATCAAATTTAGCACGTTTAAAAAGGAAAGTAATAATCCAGTTAATGTAAGGAATTTAGAAGCTACTTCAGTGTTAGATTAATGATAAAATTGGTCTTTATTTTATTGTTTCGTATTGGTAGCAGGGAACAACCAATAAAATTACATCTACGTGCTTAAAAAAAATTCTCCTTTTTGTTTTTGAGCAGTCCTGTGAACTGCTTGTAAAACAACAGACATCGACTGGCAGCGTGTTGAACTTTTCAACTTTTCCAAATAGAAAAGCAACAATGTTAAAATAATCAAACCCTCTTTGGTGCATTTCCTCATCTTCCTTCAGTTCTTTGTTTTTTCGCGCCATCATAGCTGCCACCGTTTTCTTTTTTCCCCATCTTTCCTATTCCATCCTTATTCCTTTCCTCATCTTTTCCATCGTTATTTACTTTCTTCAAATATTGTGTTTCGTTTCTTGTAATTCCGTTCCTCACACTTTCTTCTATTTCCTTCATTGCTTTCTCCCCACAACAACTCCTCATATCATTATGTGATTTCCTTTTTGCATTATCTTCGTTACTTTCTTCGTTTGGTTTTGTCTAATCTTTTATCTCTCTTTTAAAAAGTATTAAAAAAAATCCAAAAAGACCGAAATACAAAGCGTAACGCAATCGCGATGAAACTTTTATAACAAGAATACAACCCAACAACAAATCGTAACTTCAAATAAACTGTCCAACAACTTTTCCGTTTGGGAAAAACTCCAACGTGTATTTCGACTCTGAAACTTCAATTTTTAAGTACGATTCTCTTTATACAGAGAGAGTCTTCCTTCTCCGCATTCTTCTGATATTTCACCATTCCCCTTCACTTCTCTTCCAATCCTACACTTTCAACTTCACCTTTTGATTATGCTTAAATTTTTAGTGTATTTTTTCAAAATTCTTTTTTTTTTTTTGCTCTTCAGACTTGTTCTGATAATATATTTAGTTTTTTTCTTTTCTTGTCCGTATTTCGAACTTTAGTTACTTTGTTATTCCAAACAGCGATACAGCCGGCCACAGAACACGTATTTTTCCGTTGTTTCGCTGTTTGCAGTCTTCATTCTAGGTCTGTATTTTTTAGGGGTGGAATTCTTTTTGTTTGAATACAACCCAATGAATGAGTCCCAAGAAACTGTTGCAACTGACGTGAATTTAAAAGCGATGTAAAGGAGTAGGAAAAAGTAGCAGCAAAAGAAACTTGAGAAAGAAATAAGAAAAAACGCGGAACAAATTTTAAACACAATCGAAAATAAATAAAAGTTTTCTTTTAAAATAAATGAAAAAGTAAAAATAAAATACAAGGAACTTGGGAAAGAATAATTTGAGATTGAAATGGAAATTGATTCTAATCATTAATCAAATTAAAAAACTACCAAAATAAAAGAAAAGTAATAACAATTTAATGTTAATTGGTTAAAAAGCAATTGAATTAATTAAAAATAAAGTAGTAAATGTTTAAATTTAAAGTTAAAAAAAAATAAAATTAAAAATAAGTAAACGCATTAGGATAAATTTAAAGTGTGAAATAGTACGATGAGTATTTCCCTTTTAATTAGATTTAATTGGTTAATTTTAATCCAATTGAAAGTATTTTCTGTTTAACTTAGTTTATTAATTGCAAAGGAAACACCATTCAATAATTTAAAACAAAAACCACAAAGAAAGATAAACCTCTTAAATAGATTAAATTGGTAATAGATTAAAATTTGCGTCAACTCAATAGGTTTATTTTCTTCTAATGACAATTTTCAGAATTACCATTTTGAATTTAAGGAAAATTTAATAATGTTACTCATACGCACTGTGTCATGTCATGAATCAATAGCAATCAGTTCAATTTAAGCAATTTACGTCCCCCACCGCTGTATTGAATGCCTCTTTCTCCATTCAGAATTCTTATCGCTTGAATAGTCAGTCCTCTTTGGGCACTGCACTGAGTGAGTCTTAAACTCTGACACAGACATGAGTGCATTTTAATTAATTTATTTAAACAAAATTCTCTAGTAGCAGCTATCAGTGGATATGCACTCAGATGTTACATAGAATCTGTTATGTACGAACTCTTGTGTGTTTGTTTGGATGTTTGTTTGTTTATCAATCTCCATACAGGTTGTTGCTGTGTGCCTTTGGGCCTGAAGAGATCCTTGCAGCATTTTGACTTTGACAGAGTCAATATAGTGTCAATATAAACACGCACACAAACTTGTAGCATACAAAAACCACATATACATGCATACGTTGAATATCACCAATGCCACCAGCTGAGAGAT
The DNA here is from genome assembly GCA_937620795.1 of Thecophora atra. Lineage (NCBI taxonomy): Eukaryota > Metazoa > Arthropoda > Insecta > Diptera > Conopidae > Thecophora > Thecophora atra. The sequence continues at coordinate 5,277,378 of OW569397.1, read as the reverse complement.
AATGTAATGGACACTTGCACACACAGCTTGTTTTAGTAAGCATTTTGTATTGGATTAAGTTGTACAATATTTTGCAGCAGTATTGAATACTTCACAACTACTACATCCATATATGTTATATACATATTAAAGAGAATTTTTTTTCTAGCAGAATATCTTTATTTTTTGCCTTTATGCAGCACATGCTGTAATGCTCTCACGGATATATGTATGGGACACCGGAAAGGGTCAGAGGTCGAGGGAGTGTGCCGTTGTATGTTTCGCTGTTATGTGTGTTCAAGTGTAGATATTAATACCAAATAGATAGTATGAAAAACATAAGCTGCTGCTTTTTTAACTTTGTCCTTAAGGCTAGCCTCAAAATTGTGAAAATAAGCTGCTTAAATGTAGAAAAAAAAACATACACGATACACTCACCTACAACTGCACACATTTTACATGCAGAAAGCTTCCCTTCTTTTCGTTCTGTTCTTGTTTTTCTTCAGCTTTCTTCATGTATTGAATGAGAGTAGAAAATCAAAATGGCGATGAAGCGAATAAAGCAAATAAAGTTGCTACTTATATTCAAGCGATACTCCAATCAAAGGTGACCATGTGAAAGGATGAATTCTAAGGTATGAGTAAAGTGAAATCTGTTGAAAGTAAGAAGAAGAAAGAAGAAGAGGAAAAGGTAAAAATAAGAGAAGAAGAGGCTACTTCTACTCGGTTTAAAGTCCAGAACATTTTGTTGAAACTTTAATGGAACTTTTGCTTAATTTTTGGACATACTTAAATATATATCTTTTTTATATATTTTTATATTTTATTTTATATCTTATAAAATTAATTGTAACTTTGGGAAGCCTTTTAGTACTAAAAACATTTTCGTAGACCAAAAAAAACCTTATATATTCTTTTGAGACATAATATTACAGTAATTTTTTCATTTCATTGTTTATTATTTTTAGTAAGCAAACATTAGGTCAATCGTTAACTTCTTGAGAAAATAAAAGCGGTTGCGATTTGGGACAAAAGCCTTGAGGCTGCTTTAAGAGTCATTGTGATTACACTGAGATACTCTTCGAATTCATTGCACCCTTTGTGACGCTTAACTGAAGCTTATTACTAAAATATTGAATCTTGGCTACTATCACAGACATGAATGTGTAAAAGATTTTTATTATTTCCATTATTGACCTTTACTTGAAATGAATTACATGCTCTCTACGGAAGACAACAAATTTGCAGTGCAGAAGCTAGATCTATAGATAGATAGATAGAAATTAGTATACACTTTTCAATCACTCATGAAATTAATACTACAAAAAAACTTCAAGCCATACTAATGCTACTAATGTATCGTCTTCCCTTCCATCGCTCTCTCCTTATCATTCACGCTCTGTAGCAACCACTTCAAACAAAAGAGTGTTGCAAAGGAAGCAAAAATAATCAACTTAAATGGATATTGATGCTTATCACTATAAAACCGAGTTCATGCATGAGTGTATGTGTGTATTCGTGCATTAAATTGTGTTTGTTTGCGTGCCTGCTTTTGTTTTTGTGCTTCTTCCGTCAAGAAGCCAGTCAGCGTTTTTGTTTTTATTGTTTGAATTTTTTGCTTGCGTTTTGTCGTTGTTGTGGTTGTTCTTCGACGTGTTGTTTTTGTTCTTCCTTTTATTATCATTGATGTTGGGGTTGTTAGAAGTTCGTTGCACGATTCAAGGATAATCATCCGCATCGCATGTTTATAAACAGCTGTACCCTCTTGAGTTCATGTGTCTCCTTCATACTACAGTGCTCTAAAACTCTTCGAGAGTATATCTGTGTATTTCTTGCTAAAAAAACAGAAGCTTTGTTTCGTAAATGTTGAAATCTTATTTTTTTTTTCTATTCTCTTCAGCAGCTTTGTACTGAATTAAATACTAAAATTCAAATTTTTTGCTTTAACCACCTTATTAAATACTTTTTTACTCTTTGAGCATTTTGACGTCCTCATGCCTACTCTTGCTTATTTTCCTCCTCTTTCTTTTTCTTCTCTTTACTACTCTTCCTATTCGATATCTCACTATTCTACTATTATTCTCCTCCAATAATTTTTTTTTCTCAACGTTCTCCTTATTCTGTGGACAATGTTACGGCCTTTTTATGTTTTTCTTTTTCTTCCAGGCGTTTTACTTCAAACCCTACTCAATTTTCAATCCTTTTTTTTATTTATTTATGTTTTGTAATCACTCTACTTCGTTTCATTATTTATCTGCTTTCTATCATTCCTATTGTTGTAATTCCTCATCTGGTGTTCCCTCTCCTTGCATAACTTTTTCCTGTACTTCTCATATTTGCTCTACCCTTCACTTGTGGTTCCTTTTCCCTTTGTTCATTTTCATCTGCTAGTTCTGGTCGTCTTTTGCTCTCCAACGACTTTTCTTTACTCTCTACTTTTTATTTTCCTTGCTTCTTTGAAGTGTCAGTCAACTCAATCAAAGCTGAATCTCTCTATAAACTCTCAGTTCATTTTTACACCTTTTGATTGATGATTATTATTAATAAGAAATTTACAGAGCTTGAAATCTTTCCAATATTGCACTTTTACTTTGTTAGTAATGTTGTTGTGTTTGGTATTATGGTTACCCGCGTACTTTCCTTGACTTCAGCCCAACTTCCTACATCGAGTTCATTGATTTATTAAGCTTTCGTTCAACTCTTTCAAGTCCTTTGTTCCCATGTAAACAGACACTCAAACACACTTACATATATATCGACAAATGCACTTACACACTGGCATATCCTGTTGCATGCCGTAGGAACACCTTCCCTATATAGGAACTGGTTTTTTCCTGTGAAGCAGAGAACTTTTCCACTACTTTTCGCTCCATCTGTCTGCCAGTCTGTCTACCTATCTATGTGTGTATAAGTCTGCCTGTATCTCTGTACCTAGCACTGTGTGCTAACATGCTTGTGTTCCGGTCTGTCAGTGCTTCGGCATTCTTCTACATAAGTTTGTCTGCTTCTAGTCGTGCACCATACTTCGTCTTTCAACTTTATACTGTTATCTCTCTTTGGTCTCGCGTCTTGAATCTACACGCGATGTATTACCCGCTGTCTGTGGCGCTAATAATTCGTAAATTGAGCTTATTGTGGTTCAACACGTCAATTTGTACACAGTCTGCTTCCCTTTAGAATAGACTTCCTATGTACCAAAGACCCTTCCTGTGCTCTCCTTCCATCGCATCAACTCTTCAACTGACACGCACGGTTGAAATGGGCTTTAAGCAGATTAAAGTTAAGAAGCTTTTTGCCAGAAAAATAATAAAGATATGTTTATTGTAAAATTTTACCTAAGAAAAAAGAGTTAAATGGGGAATATCATCATTTTTTATAAAACGAAAACATTATATAGAAAGCAATTATTCAAATATTTAAATTATTATTCAATTCTCACTATTGATCCTCATTGAGACGTTGTTTTCTGCTGATTGTTCTCTCCCTTTACTTTTGATTGTAGCTTTTCTCTTCCCTCCCATATCAAGTGTTGATTTATAACTGTATCGTTCTAAGCCTGGTTTCCTAAGCATTTACAGTGGGTGCGTAATTTTGTATTACGTGTCGCATAAAAACATGTTTTACGTAGAGAATTTGACATATTTATTTCTAGTCAGACTGTAGTAGTAAACGAGTTTGGTTTTGTGTGAGGATGTGTAAAGGGGGTCTATATAGATAGGAGCCAAAACTTAGCTATTGGTGCTGGCATTAAACGTTTTAATACCGTTGTTTACAGAGCTCTTGTGACAGTTTTTCTAAAGGCGATGATGATGATAGTGGATCTAGCCATAATGATAATTGTAATTGCCATAATAACATATGGTGATTATTATTCTGATGACTTTATATAACGACAGAAATAGTTTGTGTGTGAATTGTTTTTTGTGGATTAACTTTCCGCTTATTTCTACATTCTTTTTTGCGAATTTTCTTTCTTTTGCAACAGTTTAATGGTATTTAATTGTAAGTCTTCAGATAAGCTCGTATCAGAGTTCGCTGCATTTTTACATAACCACAAAACAGCTTAAATTAGACTTAAGCAAATAGAAACAGTTAGCTTAAGTTAATTCCAATTAACTGAAGGCGAGAACTTAAGTCGGATTTATTTTTCCTTTTATACAAGGGTTTAAAAAACAAATCTGTTTCTAATTTAGTTTATCTTTTCTTACAGGTATAATTTTTGAAGGTTCTTCATTATATTTAAATAAAGATAAAAAAAAGAAAAGTGCACGGTACATATTCCCAAAGAAGAAAGCATAATTTAAACCATCAAGAAGAACAATAGAACAAGCTGATAGATACTCAAGATTTAAATATGACAGCTGTGAGTGACAAAGTTATTCATTAAAAGCAAAATGTGAGGCGAAAGTATGGAGTAAGCATGGAGCATAATCAAAAAACTTTGTACTTATTTGCTTGTAACAGAGGATTTGCAAACAGAGAAATTGATTTTGTTTGATACATAAAAAACTTTGGTCCAGAATCCGCAATGTAAATGTTTTTAAATGCAATCCATTTTTGAGCTGTATATAAGAATAAGTACCCTATTCTTAAGTAATGCCACATCTTCAGATTTTCATTTATTTGATTCCTTTTTTGGTCGTCTCATTTGGAAGCTGCTGCTGCTTGCAATTACTTCGGTCACCCAATCTGAACGCAGTCAACGTAATCGCCAGGTTTAATTTTTCAAACGTCCCTCTTCTCCTCACTCTACTCCACAAAGAAAAACTTTCGTTTGTTGTTAATCGGTGGTTCGAGGGCAACAGCAAATTATTTTTATAAAAAATGCAGCCAATATAAATGACTAAGGGAAGAAGCAACTACAATAACAATAGCAGTATCTATGTTGCAAAAGCAAACGGTGACGTCGCCTAGCCAGAAATTAGCAGGGTTGTTGGGTTCCCGCCTGCAGTATATTGTATTGTTTTTTGGTGCCAAACCAACAACAATACTGTATCGTTGACTTTGTTGTCCTGCGCAACCTGCCTGGAATTGGAAGAGGATAAGTTTCGGTTTGAAATTAAGTGATGCTCGTTAAAGAGGACAGCAATGAAAAAAACGGAGTAAAAAGAGTGAACAGTACAGGACAAGAAAACTTGCTGCAGCAGTAGCAAAAGAAAGTTATGAGCAAAAACAGCCCCACAGGAAATAACAACAGAAAACAACCAACTGAAGTGCAGCACAATTTAAAAAGAGTCATTTCCGGCGCAGTGACAAAGATTGGTCTCCGAAAATTCAGTTTCGATTTGAATACCGAGTTTAAGGGAAAACCCAAACTTTTATTAAAAAAATCCGTCGTTTGCAATCTTCCAATCGACGCTGTTTCATTATTCTTCCTTTTCTCTTTCGTTTGAATATACAGAGGCACATATGCAGTTCTATTTCTTCATTTGCAGTCTTTTACTCATTAATCTTCATTCTTATCTCCATTTTCATCATCGTCTTCCTATCGTAGTTTAGTTGAGCTTTTTCTGAAACTTTCTTCCTTTATGCTTCTGCTGCGGAATAATTATCGTAAAATACTTTGAACACGCTACAGTGAATGTCAAAGAAATTGGGACATCTTCATAAAGTGAAGTACTGCTTTTGAAATTATTTTCCTTTTGTTATTGCTATTCTTGTTGTAGACGCAAAAATGTCCTCATTCCGAGAAAGAAAGAAACCTAACAAAAAATAACCTACAAAAATAGAACGGGAAATTAAAACATTTTGCCAAATAAAAGTTATTCCAATTGTGTCTCGAGAAGGGGAAGGGAAATCAACCAACATCAAAACAGGGCAATTGATACTAATTTGATTGCCATAATTAATTTGAACCGCCAATGGAATTTTTTTTTTTTTTTGATAATTCAGAAAAATAAATATAAACAAGATGAATTAGAAAGTAAAACAAAATAAAAAATTTAGAAACTAGCACAAAGAAATGAAGAGCGAAAAGCAGACCAGAAGACAGTAAAAATAATACTTGTATTATGTTCAACGGTGTGCAAAACAGGGCTATAAAACGTACAAAAAAATTATTTTGTGTAACATTCATTATAAAGACGAGTCCACCGATTAATAGCGAAATTAATCTTCAGGTGGAAACTTATCATTCATTACGTTAACGAAGCTCCTTTAAAGAACACTTGACGATGCTGTTTTTTTAATACCATCTTCATCCTAAAAGCAGTAATTTCCGTTGGTGTCGGAGGCAAAAAAATTGGCAATTCCTTCCGAATATTAAATTTGCCGTGTGTCTTTCTTAGCTTTTTTCTCTTCATTGATATTGCCGATTTCCTGTTCTTTCTACTCTACTTCCCCTTTTCTTCTTCGCCTTCGCTTTAATACAACACGTACTAGAAAATTTTATTCGCTAGTCTTATGAAATGGGCAAAGAAAAGCTCTGTAAGGATCAGGATAATTATGATTAATGTTATCATTCGTCAATGATGTAAGAGAAATAAATTAAGTAGAGGGTGGGAAGAGAGAGGAAAAGATGAACAAAAAGGAAAATAAAAAACTAAGAATGATTTGATTTATTTTTTTGCCGTGTTTTATTTTTACTGAGCTCGGACCAAATGTTTTTTTACTGTTGCTATTCCTACAGCGGATGTTGTCGTCGTCGTTCATGTTGACGTTGTCCTTCTTACTTGTATTTCAGCACTGAGAATGTCTTATGCAAGGTGCGAGAGAACGATGCGATTTGCAGCGTGCCGAATCGTCGTTTAACATCAATTTCATTCGATTTTCACAAAACAAATACTGACTTTTTGTGCTTTTCTTTAGCTTTTTATTATCTGCATTTTAAGGAATGTTCATTTTAGAGGAAGTGGTAATGATATAGATAGGGACATATATCACCTCCTATCGGCAACTATAATCGAACTATAATAATAATGCTACCCTTGGGTATAGGGAATAGAAACTGCCTACTTCTCCCTATTTTCATTATACTTTTCGTTTTTGTAATTTTCATTTTCCTTTTTCTTGATTATTGAATTTAATGAAATTAAATGAAAACTTTTGACTTCCTTGTTTTTTATACCCTACATCCGAAGGAATGAGGGTATATTCACTTTGTGCTTCCGTGTGTAACGCATTAAAGGAGACGTGGCAGGTATGGAAAAGTATATATATTCTTGATCAGTGTCACCTCCTGAGTCGATTTAGCCATGTCCGTAGTCTGTCTGTCTGTCTGTCTGTCTGTCTGTCTGTCTGTCTGTCTGTCTGTCTGTCTGTCTGTCTGTCTGTCTGTCTGTCTGTCTGTCTGTCTGTCTGTCTGTCTGTCTGCCTGTCTGTCTGTCTGTCTGTCTGTCTGTCTGTCTGTCTCTCTGTCTGTCTGTCTGTCTGTCTGTCTGTGGAAATCACGATTACAGGAGAACGAATGAAGCTATCGCGATGAAATTTTGCACGTATATTCTTTGTCACCCGAAACTCTGTGGGATTGAAAATGGGATAAATCGGTGCAGCGCCACGCCTACTTTTTTAACAAATACTAATTCTTTTAACAATATTTTAACTTGTAGACTTAGTTTTGAGCTTCAATTTTGTTTCCGAATACATCGGTACCGGTAGATTAAATTTTTTAAAAAAATGGGCGTGTCCGCCCACGAACATATGACATTGATATAAACCGCAATTCCAGAATAACGGTTGGAAGAATTGACTTGAAATTCGGTACGAATATTCTCTGCCATCATAGATAACTCTGTATTGAAAATGGGGAAAATCGGCGGAGTGACACGCCTACTTTTTTTTTTTTTTTATAATAAAGGTTGCTGGGATGTAGGGTATATAAGCTTCGGTCTGACCGAAGGTACCCTTACTAGTTGTTGTTTCATGATCTACTCCATAATGAAATGATGTTTCTTCGTTGTTTTATTTTCTTTCCATTATTATTTTTATACCCTACACCTTAAGGTTGAGGGTATATTCACTTTCTACCGGAGTGTGTAACGCATAGAACTAGACAAGATAGGTATGGAAAAGTATATATATTCTTGATCAGCATCACCACCGAAGTTGAAATAACGATGTCTGTCCGTCTGTCTGTCTGTCTGTCTGTCCGTTGAAATCACGATCACAGGCGAACGGATTAAGATTTCAAAATGAAATTTTGCAAAAATATTCGTTGCTATGTTGGGGTGTTTCGTATTGAAAATGGGCAAAATCGCCCGAGGACCACACCTACTTTTTATATCGACAGTGCAGGTACCTCTGTTTTGCCTATTAAAAAAGGCCATATCAGCATCACTTTTTGAGTGAAGACAAGAAAATTTTATATGTAGGTTTAGACTAATGGTTCCAGTTAATATGCCAAATATGGGCGTGATCCGCCCACTTTAAAAGAAAAATTTTGTTTTTATTATTATTATTATATATATCTTGGAGTATATATGCAGCTTTAAGGTGTAGGGTATTTCGGCTACAGCCCGGCTGTAGACAACACCTTTACTAGTTTGTCATAAGTTCGTAGGTTTGCTTCATTAATTATACCCTACACCTTAAGGTTGAGGGTATATTCACTTTCTACCGGAGTGTGTAACGCATAGAACTAGACAAGATAGGTATGGAAAAGTATATATATTCTTGATCAGCATCACCACCGAAATTGAAATAACGATGTCTGTCCGTCTGTCTGTCTGTCTGTCTGTCTGTCTGTCTGTCCGTTGAAATCACGATCACAGGAGAACGGATTAAGATTTCAAAATGAAATTTGGCAAAAATATTCGTTGCTATGTTGGGGTGTTTCGTATTGAAAATGGGCAAAATCGCCCGAGGACCACACCTACTTTTTATATCGAGAGTGCAGGTACCTCTGTTTTGCCTATTAAAAAAAGCCATATCAGCATCACTTTTTGAAAGAAGACAAGAAAATTTTATATGTAGGTTTAGACTAATGCTTCCAGTTAATATGCCAAATATGGGCGGGATCCGCCCACTTTTAGTTTACTTATATTGAAAAGTATATAAGTTTCTGAATAATGGTGTACATAATATTGTAGTTTGTGAACCAATAATATTCGGTTGGAAAAAAAAATGGGCGGGCCACGCCTCCGTTTTACCCATCCACCCAGTATTGCAATATATTTTTATACCCTACAACTAAATTTTGAGAGTAAACGCACTTAGTACCGGTGTTTGTAACGCACAGAAATAGTTAAGCAGCTATAATTATAGTTTATCTTATATATACGAGTATATATGCAGCTTTAAGGTGTAGGGTATTTCGGCTAGAGCCCGGCTGTAGACAACACCTTTACTAGTTTTTTTATATCTTCTTGGTTTTCTACTTTTACATTGATTGCTTCTGTGTACGAAACTGTTCCAGAACCTATATCATCTATATCATTTTTCCCATCGACTCGTATTCCTATCCTATCTTCAGTGTCTTTTTCATTCGCCTCTTTTGTTGCACCTTCTTTTGCACTTGTCGCATGCAACCACGCAGTACTTTTTTGATTTCAAATTTATGCATCATTAGTTTTTGTGATGCTGGTGCTTTTGACGTTAGCAATTTTCAGCTCACTGCAAGTTTTGGTATACCCCTTTCCTCTACTCCTATTTACTCTTTTTGCTTCAGTGTCTTCCATTCCGCGCCTTTCCAGCTGCCACTTTAAATTGAATTCGTTGTTTGGCTTTGAAGTCTTCGTATTTGTAGCTTCCTCTTCAGCTTCCTCTTTCGGTTGTGTATTTTACAAAAAAAAAGGAACGTCGAACACGAAAAGGGTGGAGTTTTGAGTTGTTATGTTATTAAATTAATTCGATTTTTTACTCTTTATTTTTCGCCGTCTTTCAACTTAATTAAATGTCACTCATATCACGCGATGTACACGAATTTTTTTATTCTTAAACACGATATGACTCAATTTAGGGTGAAAACTTTTTCATTGAATTCTCAATTGTTAATTAAATTTGTTTTTTAAGTATAAGTCAAAAATAATTGCACAATTTTGCTTAATAAAAACCGCATTAACATTTCTTCTTGTCTGAATTTTTAATTTTATTTATTTTGCGTAAATCACTTTCAACCGCTTTTAATTTTTATGATTTCAAGAAGTTTGCGAACGTATGATTTCTTTGCACACAAATCTCCACAGAATTCGTTGGTTATCCTTCGTCTATAGTAAATCTGTAAATCTTGCCGGCGACGACTGCTCGTGGCTTCAACTGCAACTACAGCCTCGCTTAATTTTATTTCTCCATCAACCAATTTTATTAGTTGCCACACACGTTATTCGCCATCATAAAATAAGGAGCAGAGGGAAGAACTACTAACAACATTAAGACGGATCTAACAATTTAGCGAATTCGATGCCCTTTTTCTTCGTCTGTTTCTGTTGCTCCCCACGAACAAACGGTTGAGAGGCGCTGATAACGAATGTCTAAAGTTTGGAGTCTCTGCAGGACCATTTTTTGTTTCCTATTCCTTCCTTTCGCCATCACCATTTGAAGAGCCTTCCACACTTCGTTGGTTGATTTTTGTTTTTTTTGTAAGCTGAAAGCTCTTGGCCATTATAGTGTCTGGCCGCAGCGCCATATGCTAAGCCTGGTAAGAATTATAGCTTTCAGGGCCAGGAGTTGTGCAGAAGTTTTCGGCTCCAGAATTTTTTTGTGTTTTGAGTACGACAAAAAATCGATTTGGAGCAAGCAAAGGAGCAATTTTCAGCAATTCCGCTTCAAGAAACGTGGAAAAATGGGAATTCTAAAGGTATTTATTAAGAATTATTTAAAAGAATAATACTAATACCTTAACAATAGGATAAAAGTAAAACAAAAAATATCGTTACTTAGATATTTTCATTATATTTTTATTCCAAAAAAATTTTTCAAAAAATAAATTCAATGAAAACACGAAGCATAAAGTAATTTCGAATCTTTAACAATAAAGTGATTGATTCTTAAGTAAATACAATACAAGAGAAAAAATACCGATAATAAATATAATATAAAATAAGTACAGATATAAATATAATAATGCAAACGATTTATCACCAGAATATATCTGCGTAATTAATGACAAATTGATTAAAGCAATCGACCGCAATAACACAAGCACAACTATTCGAAAACGGATGCGTTTAAAAGAAACTTCCGTCACCTTCACACGCAAAAACTCACCAGCAGATAGCTGAATAAAGTGGCATTTACACCCGCCCCTTCTGTAGCCAAGTACACACACCCACCAACAAATCTGTTCACAGTCTCGACAGCGGCAAACAAAAAACTTTCCGTGGCTTCATTAATTCAGACAACTTTGCTCTTGTGACGATGTCGGAATTGTGTAAAAATAATTGGATAAAACTTGGCTAATAACAACTACTTGGCTCCACTGAACTGATATGTCTACATATGTTCAAATCTGTTTAAATATCGGCTGCGTGGTGAGGATTAAAGTTGAGTGCTGATATTATTTCAAAAGTTGTAGAAATGTGGAACGATTGTAAAGCGATTCTTGAAGGTGCTGATGACAATAGCAATTGTTCAAGTTTAGTCTAAAATGTTTGAAATGAAAGGGGAACAAAGCTAGTGAATGTATAGAAGCAAAAAAGAAGCAAGAGAAGTGTGTTTTTTAATGGTTGACCGAGACATGTGGGTTTAATTAAAACTTTCAATTCAATCTAAAGCTTGGCAACCGTTTCCGTTGTTGTTGCTGCGACAATCTGCACCAAGGGTGGTTGTGGCTTTAAAATGAATCCGGATTAGATGGATACGAGAATGGAGATATATTTATAAATACAACAATCATCAAACTATTTATATAATTGAATTTTTTGTCCTTCGAGATGGATTAACTTTATCATTTACATGGACACGTTTTGGTATAATTTAAATTTGAACAAAAATTATTTTGAGCAGAAATTAATTTTTTTTATTTTTTATATTCGGCTAAAACGTATACGAATAAATATTTTATTTTAATTTTTCACGAATAAATATTTTAAAGAATCGTAAAAAAGATAACATTCTTATTCTATGTATTCTATATTCAATATAAATACATATCAATATTTCAAAGATATTTCTTATATCTTTTAAAAAAGATTATATTGCTTATGAAAGAAAGGATATAATAGAAATAAGAATAAAAAATATATAAAGTACTTTAAAAACAATTTCATGAATTCGTTCCACTCTTTTAAAAAGTGTTTCCGAATTCATTAAATTTCATTAAAAAGTTGAAGTTATTAGAAAGGAGTTGAAACTTCTTAGACAATTGACCTCGTTGACTGAAATAATTTCTCCGTCAACCTGGCGACTCTGGCTTAAAACGTAAAGCCGACAAAGGAAAAAATATATGATATCTTTCGTCTGTAGTTTCTACTTGACTATACAATCCAATTTTGTCGTTCTGTTCTGTTTCATTGCTCCGTAGTGTCCTGTAAACTAGGTATTTTAAGAGGGCAACTTTTAAAATTTGTCAACTGTGTCTACAGACGTAATGAAAACTACAGCGAGAACTAGAAAACTTTGTCGCATTTATAGACGATACTTCACTATGGAAGGAACAGGATACAGATCTAAAGCGACTTTGTGCTATTTTAACGACCTTTGGGCTTAGTCGGCTCTTTCCTTGGCTTGTTGATTTTCCTTATTCGTCTTTCAGCCGAAATTGTAAATTTTATTTAAAGTTCTTCATGACTGTTGCGAGTTGTAAAACTTTTAAAAAGGAACAGTTAATTTCTAAACTTTAAAAAATCAAATAATAACACAGCACTTTTATGTTACCATCCACTAATAAAAAGAGCGGGAAAAAATTCAAAAAGCCGTGAATTTTAGTTCCATTTTTACAGAAGCGAAAAAGGAAAAGTTTTAACACGCAAAAAATTTTATGCTTTACGATTAAATGTAACTTTTCAAAGAGAATTAAAATTAAAAAAAAAAAAAATATATAAACGTGTAGAAGTAAAAACCCAAGAGGGAGAAAATTTAAGTTTTCGTTGAAGTTTTAGTATAGCTATAGCATTTTTCGATGTAAATTCCATTTTTCTTTTTCTTGATTCCTGATTCGATGATCTGTGACATATTAAAATTCCTTGATGGGTATGAAAATGAAATTCCATTGAAGTGTAAAATAAATACAGATGGAATAATATAAAGGAATAATAAATCAATTCACAGCATTTTTGCTGCAAAAAAACCAACAAAATGATTTTCAATGATTTCAACGATTTCAATTACGGAACTCAAACAAAATCATAAAAAAAAAGAATTTGGCACTCATTTCAAGTAAATATAAAGCAAATAATAATTTATTTTCGTCGTTTTCCTTTCGATATAACGTCAATTAAATGGAAATGCAGAATGCCAAGTTCTCACGTGAAAGAGTTTTTAATTTTTAATGAATATTGATAAGAAAACATAAATATTTGCTGCTATTTTTTTACTCTATACCCTCTCCAGGTTTATGTTAACTAGTATATTCACTTCGTACTGAAATGTGTAACGCATGGAACTGAAACAGATATATATATGAGTAGAAAATATATATCAATATTATTGTTTTGTTAGGTTGTAAGGAAAAGCAAAATGTGGTAAGAGTGTGGGTGTACATATATAAATATAAAAACCATACACAAAAGTACAGATCCTGCAGGTGTCAGCGGATACTTGGTTCCTGAGGGTGTGGTTTTGCAATTTATAGCGTTAACGTCATTGAAATCCCTTGATCAATCGGCCACAGCAGAAACAAAAACAATGGAAAACAGTGACCAACCACAGAAACGTTGAGCGCCAAAAGGATTTCACCAATAAAAAATTAAATGAAAATGCAAAGAAAATAATGAGCGACAAATTAATTTGCAGCGCAAATGGAACAGACTTTTGCAATCAAAATGAATACGTGCTCAATAGCAAGGGATGCGGAGGAAGTAAGGAAAGCACTGGTGAATCGAAAGGATGCTGAATCAATAAATTATTATTGAGTATTTTCTCTGTACAAAGCAAATTTTATTTGCATTTATTCGTCAGAGCCAGTTGCAGTAACAGCGAAGCGGAAAACTCGATGTAAAAGCGACCAATACACAATTTTAAAGCAGATGTAATTTCGCTCCACTTTAGTAGAAAATCCTTCGTAGGTTCGCAGCATTCAGTGATGTTCTGGACCTGTGCATCCAACCAGTCGTTGGTGGTCAAAAGCGGAAAATGTTCCCATTCAGGATATAATATTCTACAGAATTTTGCACGTTCAGCAAAGCAGCTGAGGGCAAAGAATACCGCAAAATGGTAAATTAAGCGGCATACAACAGTTGCAAAGAGCACACGACGAAGGGAGGAAAACCCGCAATAAAGTGACAGTAGCGAGGGGGAGGAAAAACTTCCAGTAATCAGAAAATTTGCTTCCAATTCAGGAGGCTGCCTGCCTGTCTGTCTGTCTGTTTGTCGCACGTCATTCGTCTATTTACAGGGATGACACAAATGTAATAAAGTATAATTTGGGCAACCTGCTCTCGCCCCTCTACGTAACCGTCAGCGGGAACTACATTTAGCAAAGCAGCACTTTGAATAGTATAAATAATTAGTATGTTGCTGCCGGAAAATTGTGTGTGGAATTTGAGTGTATGTTAAATATGCAGTTTGCTTTTTGCAACCAGATTTCAAACGCTCTCTAAACATGTGGTTTATTTAATAAAATATTAAAACTTCTAATAACAAAACTTTTTGATGGTCCTTTCAACCGAAAAATTTCATTAATTTCATTTTGAATTAAATAACTATAAGGGAAATAATTAGCGAGAAAGTAAATAAATAAAAATAATGGCAATTTAAAATTTAAATTAAATATTTTATACTTTCCTAGTAACGTCTGCCTTGTTTATTTGGAAAATATATTTTTTATTTTATTTTTTGTTTTTGCTTAAATTAAAACATTTCCATAAATTTTTTTACTCTCCCAATTTTAATTCCATTTTCGTCGTCCTCGCTTATCGCTTTTATTTGGATTAAGCTCCTCGCATTTTTGCTAATCTATCCAATGAATTTTTGGCCAAGTGTCTGTGTTCAAGTTGACAAACTTGGCTTCATTTCCGCTTGAGCGCACCCGAGCGGAAATAATTTGTGAATGTCAGTGTGACAGCGGTCATCAGGCGTCTAAAAGCGAAGCCGCCGTCGTATCCGCTGGCGTAACTTTAGACGCAGGAAACCCATCACGAAGCTGCGCCCGGAGTCGAACTCACACTAATCGGCTAATTAGTTTTAATTGGAGTAGTTCTGACTATAGTTTATTCCTTCTCCTCCTCCACTCCGCTCGTTTTTTCATCTGTTAATGTTTTCGGGGCGGCGTTGGTAGGAGCAGGCGTTATTTTTGAAAACTATTTTAATTGTTAAGTTGAAGCAGTTAAAGGAAAAAGATAAGAGCCGGCAAAAAGATGCCACAGAGAAGGCGATTAACGACGGCACAGAAAGCACTCTGCATGGGAATGACGACTTCAAGTAGGAAGTAGAAAAAGCAGAAGAACAAAAATAAAGCGATTATGACAAATAAAACTCATGCCAAAAATCATCTTATGTCGACCTCATTCGCCGATCCACGATTGTAGGCGTCGTGGCGACGTTTTAGAGCGAAAAAAGTCTCAAAACAAATAAATTTTCCTAGTGAAAATAATTTAATTAAATGACAAATCTCGGACGAAGGAGGAAGGAAGGAAGGTGTCTATTGGTAAAATATTTATAGACTATTTTAAGAAATTAAAAACATTTAGACTTAAAATATAATAACAGGACTTTTGATTTAAGGATAATTTAATTAAAGCCAATAAAATAGCGAATTCTGACTTTTTTCATATTGTCGAATTCTTAAATTTTGTACGTTTTTTCCTCGTACATCAATTTGCAGTTAAAATGCGCAAATGAAATTTGAGTTTCCTTTCTGACGGATGTTGAGTGTTGTGAGGTGTGGCGAGGTCCGCTCTCTGTGTCGAGGCGCAGAGAGAATGCGGACGGAGAGCCGCTCATTCCAGTTCGTATCCGCATTGCAGTTATCGGCATCTCCTTTTGCTCCGCATGACGACGGACAGACAAGTTCCGAGAAGTGGCGTGATCGAAGTTTCTAGAAGAATTTTTTTTCTATGAACTTCGCATCATGCCATTTTGCGGGACTTGTAAAGAAAGCCGATCATGATGAGAGGGAGCGAGAGGTCGGTGGCTGCGCTGCGGCCGCGACTGGAATGAGCAAAGCAAACCAGTTTTCTCGGTGCCGCTTCGACACAGAGCGTGGACAGCAGAACAGTAGATTCGGGTTAGAGAGTTGATAGACAGCGAGTGAACTGAGCTGACGGAAAAGTTGGTTATAAAGAAAAAGTATTTCAGTTTTATAAATTCGGACAAACAAATTAAAAGTGTGAATCGATTTCTGAAAAAAAACTCAAGTTATGTGTGGAAAAGACTTCATTGAGATAAAATCAGTATAAAATGACGCTAAAAATTCGATAAAACATCGGTATATAAATCAGTTGAAGTAACACGAAGTGCAAAGAAAACGGCGAAATCTGCCGGTGAATTGAAAAACTTGTTTGCGGATAAAAATCACAAATATTAATGGTGAAAACTTCAGCGGAGATATAAAAATACCTTTTATACTCGAATACTAAAACGCAGTTTTAAGCGGGTGAAAATCGGAATAGAAATTGGCATATTAACGAAATCACGTCAAAAAAAAAAACATACATGTGGCGTTATATATACATACAACTATATATGCAAATTTAGCCGGTGCAAAACAAAAACTCAAACAAAAACACGAGTTTAACAAGTGTTCTTTTTCATCGTGCAATTATTTGTGCTAGGAAAAAAAAACTTACTAAAATTGGCTTCGAGTGCAGATGAATTGGTTTATAATATTTCTTTAAATCGATGACGATACTTTAAAGTGAATGAAAACTCAGTGACAACTATTAGTTAAATTCGCATTAAATTGCATTTTGTAAAATTATGAACATAATTTTTTTCGTTGATTTGCTGCTGCTTCAAAAATTACTGCAGATTCACCGTTCGTTTCTTCGCACTTATTGTGTCGTGCTGCCATCGCAACGTCGTCGCCTAACTGTTTAATTGGATTCGACAACTAAGACCACGTGGATACAGGGTGAAGTTAACATCACATTGGTATCGTTTCTCCCACAAATCGTCATCCAAATTATCAACAACCGAAAATACAACTACAACTACAAAAACAAAACGTGCTTCACACTCAGGCAACAAGCAAATAGAACATACCAACGCAACAATTGCAACAGCAGCCACAACAAATCAACGCGCAAGTACATAACATAATGAAAAGTTGACACCAACATTAATTCTCAGCGAAATGGGAAATATTGGAAATTGTTTTATTTTGATTATCATTAAATAACACGTTGCAGCAAATAAATTATTGTAATTTGCTTGACACGTCTTCAGAAACACAAATGGAAGTTGCTTTAGCTTTCAAGTTCGTGAGATTTTGAGCTTATGTACGCAATTATTATTAGTCATTATTTGTATTTACTTATATAATCGTCAACACAACTCAGCGATCAATCGTTTAGGCAGCTCCTTCGACGAATTACGCTTTAAGCCAATCTACAAAAACAAGTCAATTTCATTTATATTTTATGTTTATTACCAAGTGAGAGTTACTCGAAGGTGGTAGGATAAAGCAAGAGAATTACAACTACTTGTCATTTAAGCAACTTGCTCAGAATTTTACTCTTTCAAAAAAAAAAAAAAAAAAAAAAAATTGACTTTTATTTATGTATTTTGATTTTTTTTTTCTTTTATGATTTATTTTTTTTTCTTACACGTGATCTAATGAGTAAATTGAACAACTCATTACAGTAGGAAAAACTGTGCAAATAATGCTATCATTTAAGTTTTACATATGAATCTCGAAGAAATGCTCAAATCATCGAAATTAAGAGAAATTTTATATAGCCAGCAATTCATTTATTAATTGAAGCGATTAGAATCTAGGAAAATAACAAAAAAAAAAAAGAGAAAAAAAAAAAAAAAAAAAAAAAAAAAAAAAAAAAAAAAAAAAAAAAAAAAAAAAAAAAAAAAAAAAAAAAAAAAAAAAAAAAAAAAAAAAAAAAAAAAAGATAAAACTAAGAAAGAAAACAAACCAAAATATGAGTTAAATTAGACGTTTGGTTTCGAACATTGATACTAACTGAATATTAAAATGTAATTTTGTATTATCATCAAGGCAAAAGAAAATATCTTTACTACAAAATTTTTTTTTGTTATATAAATCTAAGGATTAATTGAGTAATTCCAGGTCGGACCTTCCCTCGCGGGCGCCTACGAAGAGGAGGACCATGACAGGTAATTCATTATAACATTGCCAAATTTGTTTGTACATTATTTTACTTGTTCAACTTTACTTACCTAAAATTTATATATGCAATTTTTTTGTTATAATGCAACGCAAATCATCATTTGATCACACCTATGTAATTATTAACTTATTTACTACGTCGATATTGTAGAATACTGTTGGTTTAATAAAAAAAAAAAAAAAAAAAAAAAAAAAAAAAAAAAAAAAATTATTGAGCAAAAATTCCTTGCGTTTAAAACAAAAATGGTTTGAATAATTAATTAGGTAAGCAGGTGAGTAAGCGGTTCCACCCCGCGCAGCCAGGCGACACACAAGGAAGGGGTTGGCGCACAAACGCACAACGCGCCAACCATGGTAGGGTGGGTAAAGAAAGGGGGAGGAAAATGACACCAACTCCTCCCCCCCCCTCCTCCTCTCACCTCTCTCTCCCCCCCCCCCCCCCGATCCTCCGCGTAATATCGCTTTGTTTTGGTGGATCTTTTTTTTTTTGGCCGCCACCAGCCTGGCATCGATCGCGAGGGGATGAGTCGTGTTAATAATTTTTATTCGGTCTGGTTTATGGCTGTAGAGCCACCGTAAGCCTCAGCTCATTTCCTTTTTTTTTTTTTGTAACTGGGGTTTCAAGTCACTGTCGGGGTTGTTTAAGAACCCCCCCACTTTCCCTGAGCACGGCCGGACGAGCTGAGCTGCCCTGACAGTGGTCAAATCTTCGTCGTCTTTGAAATTTTTTTTTTTATTGATTTAGTTTATCGCGTGTTTCCACCACCACACCCCCCCCACAACGTTACAAAATGGCGCCCAACGTGGGGCCCACTGTAGTGAAATTTTTTTTTTGTTTTGTCCGTCCGAAATGTTTGAGAGTCCCTGTACAGTGGTGCCCAAACTTCGGTAGCAACTTTAATTATTTCGGTTAAATTTTCAAGTAAATTAAATTTTTATATTTTTTCGGTTTTCTTTAGATTCTCGCTGGATTGGCGCGATCGAATGAATATGTTCGGTGCGTACCGCTGAATCATCTCTTCGTGCGATTGCTTGGCTTTGGTCATTCCGCCGAAGAAGAAAATATTACGAATACAGTTCTGGAATTCCACTATTATCATTTGCAGGAATTTTCTGATTCGAGATTTTGTGTCATGAATTTTATTGTCGTCTAGCAACTCATCAGAAATTCCAAATTAATTAATTTTTTTTATGGTGGTACAGTGTAGCCTCGTTCAACTCGAGATTTCACCGTAATGAAATTCGATGGTTCGTTGGTGACTCGTTGGACGACGCTCACTTTAATTTTTTTTTATTTTCTAGTTTAGCCCTTGGTTTCTTTTGTTTATCACTAGTGGTTGCTACTGAACACCACTCGTGATCGGTGCAAGTTGGAGGTGACAATGAAAAGTTTTTTTTCATAAGACTGCGGATAATAGGGAGATTGAATGAGAGTGAGGGTGTCGTCTGGTTGAGTGGAGCCGCTGCTTTACCACCTGTTAAACCTTTTTTTTTTTTTTTTTTTGTTTGACTTTATCTTTTCTTATTTTTTTTTGTGCATTTAAATATCTACCTTCGTCTTAAGTCGTTTTGCGAGTTGTTTATTGCGATTATTGACGGGTTTTGGGTTCAATCATTAATTTTTTTGGTTGTGGATCAGTGAATGCGTAAAGTGCACTCCTTATATATATATTTTTTTTTTTTTTCTTTTAAGGTATTATACAGTTTACCTGTACTTATATATTTTTACTTTAGGTCAAAAATTTTATTTCCCTTTAGGTTTTTTTTTTTTTTTTTTTTTTTTGTTTCGCCATTCGATTTAATTTAATTTAAACTATTGGTTTAATTCTCGATTTAACTTATCGGATAGTTGATATTATTTTTGTTTTAATCCGCTTGGTTACTGTTAGGTAAACTTATTGTTTTTTTTTCTCTCTTTATTTTAATCCAAGCTTCCTATAATTTTTATGCTGATTTTTGATTTTTTTTTATTTCTCAATTTTCGGCGTTTAATTTTACATTTCGCCTAAATTAATTCGGTTTAATTTTGGCCGTAATTTTTTTTTGTTGATCGAATTCAATTCGTTGAGTTAATTTCGATTTTACATAATAAGTGATTTAACTTGGGATTGGGTTTATTTCTTTTTGAACAAAATGCCGAACGCCAGCCGATGTCCAATTTGTAATGAGCCGCTTAACACGAAGGGCCCAGTGACGCGTACGTCTTGTCGGCACAACTTTCATTTTTGGTGTTTACAAGCTTGGTTGGAAAGATCCCAAACATGCCCAGTGTGTAGTATTCACCTCGAGCCGACCCTAACTGGGGCGGTTCCAAAACATAGTGTGGTAGGCGACTACACAGGCCCGGTTACGCGAAGCATGACGAGTGATAGAGCGCGGGAGTTGGCAACCCAAGCTCCGACGGTAACTGGTGATAAGTTTTTCGAAGAAATAAACCGGCTAAGTTTGTCTCAGTCTGGTCCTCTTCAAACTACTCAGCGTCCAACTTCAGGGGTAGACGATGACGTGCAGAGAGATGGTGCAAATGCCTCGGCTATACACAACTCCACGGTCAGGTCGCAAGAGCGAAACTCGATAGTCAATTCGACTCTGTCTCAAGAACTTCAGTCCATGAAGGACGAACTGCGGTCAGTCGTTCTAGAATTGCGACGCGTATCTATGGGCGCACCGGTGGCCACCACCAGTGTAACAACCACAACGGGATCCACTTTGGTCACTCCTGCAGTCACTATGGCTGACAATCGTTGGGCTCCGGCCATGCCAAACCACGCACCAACCACTCAAGCTCCGTTAGTCGGAGGCACTTTCGATAAGGCCTCAGCAGTCATCTCGGGATGGCGGCTGAAGTTTTCTGGCGATACCTCAGGGATGAACGTGGAAGACTTCATCTACCGGGTAAATGCGCTAACGTCCCAATGCCTGGCAGGCAACTTTTCGCTGCTATGTCAGCACGCTCACTTGCTCTTCACAGGTAAAGCTGAAGAGTGGTACTGGCGCTTCCATCGACAAACCTATCGGGTTGATTGGCCCGGCTTGTGCAGCCAGTTGAAAACCAAGTTCCAAAGCTTCTTAACCGATTACGAGCTGAGCGAACACATACGCCGGCGTAAGCAACGCCCAAGCGAACGGTTTGACGACTTTTTCGACAGTGTGTTGGCTATGAATGATCGCTTACACCATCCCTTACGGGACCCTGAACTGCTCGAGATCCTTACCCACAATTTGTCCCCAACGTTAGGACGAGAGCTACTGCATGTCAACCTGACTAGTCTGAACGACCTCCGTCGGGCATGTCACAAGCACGAAAACTATTACCGTGAGCGGTACCATGACCAGCATGACCCTACATTCGCCAGAAGACGGGTGGCTGAGGTGAAATCCGACGACTGGGAGGACGTAGTAGGGCAAACCGGTGAGCCATCCGACCTATGCGCGGTAACCCAACGAACTCGGGAAAAGTGTTGGAACTGCGATGCGGATGGCCATCGATACCAAGAATGCCACGTGACGCCGCGGCGTACGTTTTGCTACGGTTGCGGTAAACCAAACACTTTCAAACCCTCCTGCTTGACGTGCAAGGATCGATCGGAAAACCAAATGGCGAGCACTCATGCGAGGACGACCGGAGCTGTCTCGCGTCCCAGTCGTCCAATGTCGCCTCAGAACCGGCACTAATTCCACCATTAATAATTTTACCAAGACCCAACAATGCCCACTTCGAAGGGAGCAACCTTCCTCCAAACGCACCCACTCCCAGCCGAGATATTATACCGTATCACATTCGGCTTGCCAACTACAACCGAAGGCGAGCAGAAATTTTCGCAAACGAAATACGACGTAGCCGAAAAACCCTGCGTCTGCGTGCGTTCTGGAGCCGGCTTAGGCGACTGAGCAAAATGGTAATTTCCTCGATCACCACTAAACCAAACGATACGCGGCCTTACGTGAATGTGTCAATAAATGGCAATTGCTATCTAGCCTTGCTAGACAGCGGGGCGAACGTGAGTGTGATTGGAGGTGCTTTAGCTCAAACCATCCTTAAAGAAGGTGGCGCAGTCGAAAATTTCCGAGGAAAGATACGAACTGCCGATGGACAATCACAGGCAGTGGTTGGGTACTACACGGCAAAGACTAAGTTTAATAGCCATTCACTTGACTTTCGCTTTTTATTAATACCATCAATTACGTCCAATGTAATTTGCGGCATAGACTTCTGGAGAAGATTTAATATCCAGATCTCCGGCCTAGGAACAAGTACAGTCGCGTCACTAAATCGCGATGATGACAAATACATAGCACTGAACGACGCCCAAAACCGACGTCTGAATGGGGTTATTCAGAGCTTCCCGTCCTCAGAACGGGAAGGCCTGGGTAAAACCACTCTAGTAGAGCATTCCATCGACACTGGAGTGGCTAAGGCAATCAAGCAGCGATATTATCCAATTTCGCCTGCTCGGGAAAGATTGCTCTGCCAAGAGTTGGATCGGATGCTGTCGATGGGCGTGATAGAGGAAGCAGGTGGGTCAGCATGGTCATCCCCTGGGGTGCTGATCGTCAAACCTGGCAAGGTGCGTTTCTGTCTCGATTCTCGCAAGTTGAACGAAGTCACCATTAAAGATGCTTATCCACTGCCAAATATAGATGGTATCTTAAGCCGATTGCCGGCAGTGAACTTCATTTCCAAAGTCGACTTGAAAGACGCATTCTGGCAGATTTGCCTTGACGAAGCTTCCAAGGGAAAGACCGCCTTTACTGTCCCGAACAGACCACACTACCAATTTACACGAATGCCTTTCGGGTTGTGCAATGCACCCCAGACAATGTGCCGACTTATGGATCAGGTGATCCCCTACAATCTCAAGTCGAGGGTGTTCGTGTATCTTGATGACCTGCTGATCCTATCGAGCTCTTTTGACGAACATTTGATACACTTGTCCGAAGTGGCGAATTGTTTGCGCAGGGCTGGCTTAACCATAAACGTGTCAAAGAGCGAGTTCTGCCTACACGAAGTAAACTACTTGGGCTACGTTGTGGGAAGAGGTACTCTACGAACCGACCCGGAAAAAGTAGTCGCTATCAACGAGTACCCGGAACCAAAAACCGTGAAGCAAGTGCGCAGGTTCCTGGGCATGGTGGGCTGGTATAGGAAGTTCATTTCAGATTTTTCAACGGTCACTTTCCATCTGACCGAATTGCTAACGAAGGGCAAAAGCTTCGCATGGGGACCTCTGGCTCAGAAGTCCTTCGACAGGATCAAGCAACTACTGACCGAGGCACCGTTTCTCATACATCCTGACTACTCCAAACCATTCATTGTCCAGTGTGACGCAAGTCAATCAGGGGTTGGAGCTGTGCTAGCGCAACGTGACAAAGATGGCCATGAGCGACCCATCGCTTACATGTCTCAGAAATTATCCAAGGCCCAGCGCAATTACACAGTCTCCGAACTTGAATGTTTGGCAGTGATCCTCGCAATCAAGAAGTTTAGGATGTATATCGAGGGCCAGGAATTCAAAGTTGTCACCGATCACTCTTGTTTGAAGTGGTTGATGAGTCAGAGGGACCTCTCGGGCCGACTAGCTCGATGGTCACTCAAGCTTCAAGGACTAGATTTTTCAATCGAACATCGGAAGGGCTCCGCCAATGTCGTGGCGGACGCGTTGTCAAGATCGATGGAAGATGCCCCAAGTGATGGGTTGTCACCCATCGAAATTGTCACCGAGCCGCTCATCGACTTGGCGTCCCCGGCTTTTTCATCCGCAGCGTACGAAGAATTGAAAGAAAAATTCTCGGGCGAAGAATTCCCGGATTTCCGCGTCGTCGATCAGTATTTGTACCACCGCACAGAGTTCAACACGGGTAACAATGACACCGACGATTTGGGGTGGAAACTTTACGTGCCACTCGACCTTCGAGACCAAGTCGTCAGAGCTTCACACGACCCTCCTACTTCAGCTCATGCCGGAATCGCGAAAACACTGCATAAAATCCGACGTCATTTATATTGGCCAGGAATGTACCAGCAGGTATACAAATATATCTCGAATTGCGAGGTATGTAGCACGACCAAGGTGCCGTCTCAGACCTTGCGACCACCTATGAGATCTTTAGGCTCGACCGAAAGCCCCTTTCAGCGACTATATATGGACCTAATCGGTCCATTTCCACGCACTAAAAACGGTAACATAGGCATTCTTATTGTCATGGACCACTTTTCGAAATTCACCTTTCTGAAGCCGCTACGAAAGTTTACGGCGACTCCAATTATTGATTTCCTGCGCGATAACGTGTTTTATTGTTTCGGTGTACCCCAGACAATAGTGAGCGACAATGGTCGGCAGTTTATCAGCCGGGACATGTCCACCTTCTTAGAAAAATTTGGCGTTAAGCATATCTTTACTGCCGCTTATTCTCCGCAAGCTAATGCATCCGAGCGGGTCAACCGTTCGATCAATCAAGCGCTTCGCGCATACGTTAAACAGGATCAGCGGTCATGGGATGTTTACCTCAGTAGCATTAACTGTGCACTGCGTGACAGCCTGCATCAGTCAATTGGTTACGCTCCTTATTTTGTCCTGTTTGGCCAACATATGGTCACTCATGGGAAAGACTATGGAGTTATGCAAAAACTCGGCGAGGTGGATGACCGGTCCATTCGACCGCGACGAACTGACATAAACCAGATGCTACAGACTCAGGTTAGGAAGCGTCTGCAAGCGGCCTTCGAGAAAAACGCCCGCAGGTATAATCTCAGGTCGAGGGTTCGAGTTTTCGAAGTAGGCCAGCGGGTCACCCGACGAAACTTCCAACTGAGTAAACAGGCCGATCATTTCTGCGCTAAGCTAGCCCCGGTTGGGATACCCGCTAAAGTAGTGGAAGTGGTTGGAAATTCGTGCTATCGCCTAGAAACTCCAAAGGGAGCCCCGATGGGGATATACCACGCCAAGGACATTTGGTGAGGCAGGCAGAGCATGTCACCTTTTCCAGCTGTGGCTCTGGTCACAGGTGACCGATCACCACCTGTTTTGTGAGGTGTGGCGAGGTCCGCTCTCTGTGTCGAGGCGCAGAGAGAATGCGGACGGAGAGCCGCTCATTCCAGTTCGTATCCGCATTGCAGTTATCGGCATCTCCTTTTGCTCCGCATGACGACGGACAGACAAGTTCCGAGAAGTGGCGTGATCGAAGTTTCTAGAAGAATTTTTTTTCTATGAACTTCGCATCATGCCATTTTGCGGGACTTGTAAAGAAAGCCGATCATGATGAGAGGGAGCGAGAGGTCGGTGGCTGCGCTGCGGCCGCGACTGGAATGAGCAAAGCAAACCAGTTTTCTCGGTGCCGCTTCGACACAGAGCGTGGACAGCAGAACAGTAGATTCGGGTTAGAGAGTTGATAGACAGCGAGTGAACTGAGCTGACGGAAAAGTTGGTTATAAAGAAAAAGTATTTCAGTTTTATAAATTCGGACAAACAAATTAAAAGTGTGAATCGATTTCTGAAAAAAAACTCAAGTTATGTGTGGAAAAGACTTCATTGAGATAAAATCAGTATAAAATGACGCTAAAAATTCGATAAAACATCGGTATATAAATCAGTTGAAGTAACACGAAGTGCAAAGAAAACGGCGAAATCTGCCGGTGAATTGAAAAACTTGTTTGCGGATAAAAATCACAAATATTAATGGTGAAAACTTCAGCGGAGATATAAAAATACCTTTTATACTCGAATACTAAAACGCAGTTTTAAGCGGGTGAAAATCGGAATAGAAATTGGCATATTAACGAAATCACGTCAAAAAAAAAAACATACATGTGGCGTTATATATACATACAACTATATATGCAAATTTAGCCGGTGCAAAACAAAAACTCAAACAAAAACACGAGTTTAACAAGTGTTCTTTTTCATCGTGCAATTATTTGTGCTAGGA
Organism: Thecophora atra; assembly: GCA_937620795.1. Taxonomy (NCBI): domain Eukaryota; kingdom Metazoa; phylum Arthropoda; class Insecta; order Diptera; family Conopidae; genus Thecophora; species Thecophora atra. The sequence goes on along the minus strand of OW569397.1, from coordinate 5,251,139 downwards.
AAAAAAAACTTACTAAAATTGGCTTCGAGTGCAGATGAATTGGTTTATAATATTTCTTTAAATCGATGACGATACTTTAAAGTGAATGAAAACTCAGTGACAACTATTAGTTAAATTCGCATTAAATTGCATTTTGTAAAATTATGAACATAATTTTTTTCGTTGATTTGCTGCTGCTTCAAAAATTACTGCAGATTCACCGTTCGTTTCTTCGCACTTATTGTGTCGTGCTGCCATCGCAACGTCGTCGCCTAACTGTTTAATTGGATTCGACAACTAAGACCACGTGGATACAGGGTGAAGTTAACATCACATTGGTATCGTTTCTCCCACAAATCGTCATCCAAATTATCAACAACCGAAAATACAACTACAACTACAAAAACAAAACGTGCTTCACACTCAGGCAACAAGCAAATAGAACATACCAACGCAACAATTGCAACAGCAGCCACAACAAATCAACGCGCAAGTACATAACATAATGAAAAGTTGACACCAACATTAATTCTCAGCGAAATGGGAAATATTGGAAATTGTTTTATTTTGATTATCATTAAATAACACGTTGCAGCAAATAAATTATTGTAATTTGCTTGACACGTCTTCAGAAACACAAATGGAAGTTGCTTTAGCTTTCAAGTTCGTGAGATTTTGAGCTTATGTACGCAATTATTATTAGTCATTATTTGTATTTACTTATATAATCGTCAACACAACTCAGCGATCAATCGTTTAGGCAGCTCCTTCGACGAATTACGCTTTAAGCCAATCTACAAAAACAAGTCAATTTCATTTATATTTTATGTTTATTACCAAGTGAGAGTTACTCGAAGGTGGTAGGATAAAGCAAGAGAATTACAACTACTTGTCATTTAAGCAACTTGCTCAGAATTTTACTCTTTCAAAAAAAAAAAAAAAAAAAAAAAATTGACTTTTATTTATGTATTTTGATTTTTTTTTTCTTTTATGATTTATTTTTTTTTCTTACACGTGATCTAATGAGTAAATTGAACAACTCATTACAGTAGGAAAAACTGTGCAAATAATGCTATCATTTAAGTTTTACATATGAATCTCGAAGAAATGCTCAAATCATCGAAATTAAGAGAAATTTTATATAGCCAGCAATTCATTTATTAATTGAAGCGATTAGAATCTAGGAAAATAACAAAAAAAAAAAAGAGAAAAAAAAAAAAAAAAAAAAAAAAAAAAAAAAAAAAAAAAAAAAAAAAAAAAAAAAAAAAAAAAAAAAAAAAAAAAAAAAAAAAAAAAAAAAAAAAAAAAAAAAAAAAAGATAAAACTAAGAAAGAAAACAAACCAAAATATGAGTTAAATTAGACGTTTGGTTTCGAACATTGATACTAACTGAATATTAAAATGTAATTTTGTATTATCATCAAGGCAAAAGAAAATATCTTTACTACAAAATTTTTTTTTGTTATATAAATCTAAGGATTAATTGAGTAATTCCAGGTCGGACCTTCCCTCGCGGGCGCCTACGAAGAGGAGGACCATGACAGGTAATTCATTATAACATTGCCAAATTTGTTTGTACATTATTTTACTTGTTCAACTTTACTTACCTAAAATTTATATATGCAATTTTTTTGTTATAATGCAACGCAAATCATCATTTGATCACACCTATGTAATTATTAACTTATTTACTACGTCGATATTGTAGAATACTGTTGGTTTAATAAAAAAAAAAAAAAAAAAAAAAAAAAAAAAAAAAAAAAATTATTGAGCAAAAATTCCTTGCGTTTAAAACAAAAATGGTTTGAATAATTAATTAGGTAAGCAGGTGAGTAAGCGGTTCCACCCCGCGCAGCCAGGCGACACACAAGGAAGGGGTTGGCGCACAAACGCACAACGCGCCAACCATGGTAGGGTGGGTAAAGAAAGGGGGAGGAAAATGACACCAACTCCTCCCCCCCCCTCCTCCTCTCACCTCTCTCTCCCCCCCCCCCCCCCGATCCTCCGCGTAATATCGCTTTGTTTTGGTGGATCTTTTTTTTTTTGGCCGCCACCAGCCTGGCATCGATCGCGAGGGGATGAGTCGTGTTAATAATTTTTATTCGGTCTGGTTTATGGCTGTAGAGCCACCGTAAGCCTCAGCTCATTTCCTTTTTTTTTTTTTGTAACTGGGGTTTCAAGTCACTGTCGGGGTTGTTTAAGAACCCCCCCACTTTCCCTGAGCACGGCCGGACGAGCTGAGCTGCCCTGACAGTGGTCAAATCTTCGTCGTCTTTGAAATTTTTTTTTTTATTGATTTAGTTTATCGCGTGTTTCCACCACCACACCCCCCCCACAACGTTACAGTGTCTTTATAGCCTCCGCTCTATCGCCTTTCCCTCTTCCGGTCTCTTATTTTCCGGTATTTTCTCCAGCTTCCTATTATAATCGCTTCCATTCCAGTTGAATGCTTCGCCATTGAATGGCGTCGATCTCACCTCCTTCGAATGACATCGGAATCAAATGAAATTGAAACGAATTGTAATGAAATTGAAATGAATTCGAATTTGAATGTGGATGTGAATGCAATGTTTAACATGAAAACGAAGTTGGGTGTTCGTTTTAGTGTTCGTTTTTTTAAGCAATTCCTTTTGACTGTTAATTTGCTTCCCCCTCTTCATTTTTTCTGCTGCGCTGTGTTGTGCATGTTTTTGGCAATCATTCAACGAGCTGGTCATAAAATTGGGAAAAAATAACAACCAAGAACATCAACAGCGAACAAAGGCCAAAGCGGTCGACAAACATTATGTCAGCGATGGAGAGGACGAGCAGCACGAGGGAGAGAAACGCGACGCTTTTGTAGAGAAGTCAGATAAGAGAGAAGTTCAGAACGATTGTGGAACGGGAGGACTATGGGGGGAATCAGCCACTGGTGCCTGCGGTTTGATGGTACATAAAAGCAATGAATTTATGACTGCGGTCACATGTTTGTCTTGGTTGGTAATTTGAAATATGAGCGAGCAGCTTTTTTCCTCTGTGTGCTGATGTACATAATGGACAGCTATTCACTATGTCGTCCTCTCTCTTATACTGCATTCACTCAGCTCAATTCACACTCTGCAGGGGCTGCCCATCTCTGGTACTCTACCCACGAACAGGAGAAGCGATGTTTTAAGTGTTTCCTTCCGTTTAAATTCTTCTGTCTTCCTGTTTTTCTTTCGGTTTCTAGGAACGATGAATTATAAATTGAATTTCTTCAAATTGAACTTAGCTAAAAGAATTGTCACTAAGAGAAACAATTACTTAAATACTCTCGAAATAAATATCGTCTACAAATAATGAGATCGTAGGGTGTGTATGAAATTCACCAAGGTGCCAAAGGACTCTTTTTCCGGTTGGCTACCATAGTTTTTTTTATATATACTCATCCTCAGCATTTTTGTTCTGAATGCATTTTTTCTTTTTTATGAAAAAATATTTTTTTTTCTGTTTCTGTTTTTCCTTGCCAAAAGTGGGAGCTGATTTTTTTTTCCATGCCATATTCAACACATGAAGTTTGACACAAAACAAATATATAAACCGAAAACATTCCATTCGAGTTAAACTGACTGACCGCAGGCAGCGTTGGTCAAGTGCAGCGATTCAATACATGATAACTGTTAATTGAATTCGCGTTAATAAACTTTTGAATCGGGTCGACAATTATAAATAAACAGCGAAACATATTTACTGCCATTGTGTTGTTTAAAGCAGACGAATGAAGGAAAGTTTTGCGGATACTTTTATAGTAGAAATTTTGTCTTAAAGTTAACAAAAATACTGCTAAATTAATAAAAATTATTAAAGTAGGTAATTGTAGATCTGGTGATATATTTTTACTACTTTTGTATAGCTTAACTATTTTATTCTTATTTTATTTTGATTCAAAAATTCCTTCTCCCCATATTTTAATGGCTTTTCTTTATCGCAACGTCTTTGTACTTCTCCAAGTTCGTTCCCTAGCTTTTTTGGCATAAATTTATATCACCTTCTTGCACATTCAACAATGATAGCAATACATTAAAATACCACCAACAAAATTATCCTGCAATTAATTTTCTTAAGTCTGCGGCAAACAATTTTGAAATCCTTCTCGAGAATCCTGCTGCTTTAACTTCGCCGTCGTCGTCGCCATCTTCTTTTCAAGCAGTTGTTGGTACCGAAGAAATACACGATTTGCATAAGTTTATAGCGTGTTATTCTCTTTTCCTTCTTCATTTTCTTTTTCATCTTCTTCTTTCCCTTTTCTTATATATCGTCTGTGTCGTCACCATCACCATCTTCTTTTTTTGTGCAGTTCTCGACTTCTTCCCTTGTGACGACCAACGAATTTTAACTGCTGCAGTTGCTGCCGCTGTTCGTTTGGTTGTTAATAATCTTGTGAAAAGCAATACTTTGTTGTTGTTGTTGTTTTTGTTTTCTTTCTCGGTCTGATTATTGTTTAACGCTTAATGTTTTCTTGCTTTTGCGGCTGTTGTTTTACTCTATGGTGATTAAATCGCACCCACGCCTTCAAACCAAAAGCATCGCCACCATCAGCAGCTGCTGCCGCTTCCATTTACCATATAAAAAGAGAGGGAAATGGTGTGAATTCTTTGGAGGAAAATCGTTTTTGCTTTTCGCCAAACCTTTTGGATGTCGGTTGTATTTTTGGTTTCTCCTTACTCTTTTAATTGTTTTTTTTTTTGGGTAACATCTTGAGCTATTTGACATGATTAAGAAACTTGTGGCGATTCAGGGAAGGCGAATTGAGCGATCCACTGCAGTATTTCAAATAGAAAGAAAACAATTGAAAAAATAAAGCACACAGCGATCATCGAAAGGAGTGAATATAAGTAAAAAACTCTTCTTTGCTTTTATTGACAATGCGTGGTTTAGTTCTTTGATCCTTTTCTTCTTGGTTTCAACTGTAGCTTAATCGTAATTGACTGAAATCCATTGTAGGTAAAGAGCGAATTAAAATTTGGCATAGAATGAACTGGACTAGAAAAGTTGACAGAGCAGGATCAGACGACTTAAAAATGAACTAAATACTATAAAGGTTACAAATGCTATAAATTTAAATTTAGTTTTAAAATAATTATGAATTAAGAAGACCCTGAGAATGTAGAAAATTTAACTTAAATACTCAATTTACCAAATTTAATATTAAAACCGCTTTATAATTCTTTTTTCTATTTGTTTATGCCCCTAAAGGTTTCCTTATTCACTTCAAAGTTATAGCATTAAAGTGATTGATGATTCTATGTAATTTTTAATGTGTATTTCTTTGATACTCTCTTTCCTTCATTCTTAGCCGAAACTCCATTCATGGTACTGTTGAGTGGCCCACAAAATTTTGTCAATTTCGGTCCATAAATATTTATAGTGACATCAATGAGCTACCGAAATTTAATAACTTTATATTTTATAACTGCGTATGTATTACCAAAAACAACATCAGTCAAGAACACACAAAGAAAGAATATTATTGGCTTTTCAACAGCGTTTATAACATATTTTCAAGCATAATTCATGTTTTAATGTGCTTAAAAGGAAATATCAACAAAAAGCTTCAAAGTCGTGGTTAGGAGGAAGGAGAAAGGAGCGAGGGACAGCCGTCTGTCTGGCTAGTCTTCCCGTTTAGTAGGAACAAAAAAAAAAGCAAAAACTTAAGGAAAGTACAGTAGAAAAGAATTGCAAATAAGATTCTGGAACTAAAGTCACACGCCATTGAATAGAAACATCATCGAAGGGAAATACAAAAATCAAAATATTGTAAAAGAGAAAAAGTTTCGCAGAAAACGAAAGGAAAGAATCTTGTGAAAGCGATGAGTTGATGAATGTTATTTTGGAGATGAAACAGGACGAAGAATGTTCATAAAATGACTTGCTTTTTTATACCCTACACCTTAAGGTTGAGGGTATATTCACTTTCTACCGGAGTGTGTAACGCATAGAACTAGACAAGATAGGTATGGGAAAGTATATATATTCTTGATCAGCATCACCACCAAAATTGAAATAACGATGTCTGTCCGTCTGTCTGTCTGTCTGTCTGTCTGTCCGTTGAAATCACGATCACAGGAGAACGGATTAAGATTTCAAAATGAAAGTTGGCAAAAATATTCGTTGCTATGTTGGGGTGTTTCGTATTGAAAATGGGCAAAATCGCCCAAGGACCACGCCTACTTTTTATATCGAGAGTGCAGGTACCTCTGTTTTGCCTATTAAAAAAGGCCATATCAGCATCACTTTTTGAGAGAAGACAAGAAAATTTTATATGTAGGTTTAGACTAATGCTTCCAGTTAATATGCCAAATATGGGCGTGATCCGCCCACTTTTAGTTTACATATGTCATGGAGGGTTTTACATGGATTGTATTGAAAAGTATATGTTTCCTGAATAATGGTGTACATAATATTGTAGTTTGTGAACCAATAATATTCTGTTGGGAAAAAAATGGGCGGGTCACGCCTCCTTTTTACCCATCCACCCAGTATTGCACTATATTTTTATACCCTACACCTAAATTTTGAGAGTAAACGCACTTAGTACCGGTGTTTGTAACGCACAGAAATAGTTAAGCAGCTATAATTATAGTTTATCTTATATATCTTATATATACGAGTATATATGCAGCTTTAAGGTGTAGGGTATTTCGGCTACAGCCCGGCTGTAGATAACACCTTTACTAGTTTCTTTTATTCTTTGCTTAATGCTCTTTTTATCAAACAATTTCTTGTTTCCTTCTTTTCTTATATAGTATATAATGTGATTTTGTTTATGATCTGGTTTCTGCCTGATGAACATTGTTTTACTTTAAAGACACTGAAAGACACTGAGAGTTCATATCTGCATATTTTGTTATATTTTATTATATAAATGTGTATTGTACATAAGTACGTATGTATTTAAGTGTTTGTGTGCGACTGTGATATTATTTTTTTTTCATGAATAGACCAAAAATAGAAGTCACCCGCTTTAGGCTGCCAAAAGCAGTCAGTCAGCAGAACGAAGACGCGCCATGATGACCGAACCATTTTCTAAACGATATCTTTTTGTTTTTTTTTTTGCTTCCTCATGCTTCGCTTTCTCATTCTAATATCGACTTTGCGAAATATTTCTTCTTTCAATTACATTTAAACGAATTTGACGCTGTAAACACTTTGTTTCATGTGTGTGTTTTTTTCTGGGGAATTTTGAATTTTTGCCAATTATGAGTGTCTTTATATTTTGTATTCATATAATTTTGCATTCCTTTTTTTCATAACAAGTACATTCTTTTGTCTTTTTTCTAACGTTTTCGGAATAAGAAAATAAAATATTTCAAAATGTAATTGGAACATTTATTTACAGAAATTCTAGGATCATTTACTTTTATTGTTTTCATTATTAAACATCAATCTACTGCTTTAAAGTAACGAAAAAGCTAAGATCTAAAGCAAATCTAAACAAGGACATTTGCTTTCCATGAAGGAAATAAATACCGAGTTCTGCTCTTCACAAGAAGAGACACTAAGTGATTTTAAATTTCCATATCTCTTTAAGAAATATACAGTCATTCAGTCGGTCAGTACAATGAGCAAGAACAAGCATTATCAACGATAATCAGCAGAAGCAGCAATTTTATTCTTTGACACTCTGATAAAAAGGGAAAGCCGAAGAAGGCAGCACGTTGTGCGTGACAACGCAATAGCAAATCGTCAGCTTGTCTGTTGTTTGCATGGCTTGTTCGGGTGCGTGTGAATTGAGTGTACAGGGGATGCGGGAGGTGAAGGACGGTCGCCGGATGGTCTTGGGTTTTGTTTTTCCATGAAGCTTTCTGACTTTACGTAGGCTACTCGTGAAATTTTGGTGTGTGTTGCCAAATTCTTGCTGACCCAGTATGGCTCCATCAGGCGCTCATGCAAACGCACACACAGACAAATATCACATACATTGACACACAGGGACTCATGAACACTTTCACATCCTGATAGACTTTTACACGACGTTGCACATGATTTGCTGATGACACAAATGAGCTCCATCGGCTTTCATTGTCCAACATGGCTCACTCTATCACACATGCACACATGCACACATTCGTATACGCATACTCATTCGCAATCACATTCACACGAGTTCGTGCTGCGTAAGAGAACCGACCGACTGGTCATAGTGTAAAAAGTACGGTTATTTCCATTGAGCTCTTAATGTACCCTCGCTGGGATTCACTTTGTCCAGTTCAAAGCCCTGCTGACTTTCATCCATTGGCTCCGTTCGCTGTCACTTCGGAGCTGCTGGGTTTTGTTCGGCGGTCGAATCATTTATGTATATTTTTGCTCCTGCTGTTATTGCTCCGTGTTTCTTCTCGTTCGTTTAACGTCCGAGTCAGCTTGAAAATTGGTCGCTCAGTTTTTCCTTGTTCTTTATTTTGTTGGTTTACTTCAACACGTCTCTTCATGATCTGACCATCGTGTGTCGTCATTTAAGTATAGCTTCCGATGGTTGAACGAATGTGTTGTGGTGCATGCGAAGGTATGCGTTCGGATGTTTGTTTATATCCGTCGGTTTATGTGTTCGGTAAGAGTCTGACGAAGGCCATATGCAAATTACCGAAGCTGTTTACAGTTAGCAACCGCAAATGTGAGTGAACGGGACTCTATTCAACGTGGTGTAGTGTTCAGAAGCATTTGAAATTCCTTGCAAAATATATATTGCATATTTTTAGGTAAAAGTAAATTTTTTTGATGGAAACTGTTATGAATTATTAAATTGTGATAAATTAAAGCAAATTAAACTGAATTATTCTATTATATATTTCTTGACTCTGTTCGCCAACACTTAACAATAATAATTTTACGCTACTCCGGCGCCGTTCGAAACGTTGCTTAAAATCTTCAACAAATCGTGCGTTAAGAATGCCTAAATAGGTTATCCTTACTTCATACACTTTTGCCTCTCGTCATCTCTCTTGATCCACAACCTGTAGCGAAAGTAGAGCATTAAACGAAGTATGAATTTTAAGCAAAGCGTGTCGATAGACTGTTAAATAAGTTCACTTTAATGCATACGGTAAAAGCTGAAGCTAACGGTTATGGAGATTATAGTGATGAGGATAAAAAATGGATAATATGAAATAAGTGGTGCTGATATGTGTCATGAAATGGTCAGAAAAACTGTTGATGATGCCAAATAAAGTAAACTTTTAAATTAAAATCCACCGAGAAGTTTCCATGTTGTAGGCCAATTTCTGCATAGTTTCATGAAAAACTCAAATTCATGCTATTGATTAGTAGCTCTCGCCTCTACAGTGGAGCAGTCCTTATGGATTCCATTCTCTGATATGTAGAGAGTTCCTTAGAGAAGTTTTGTGCGTGAAATAATGTTTCAAATTTGTGACTGAATGCATCGTTTTTTAGGATCGTGCTATCGAAAGCTAAATTAAAAAAATTTATGTAAAAACACAGAGTTTGGAGGCATTATTTGATTTTTTCGTTGTCCATTTCTTTCTAGCTTCTTTCTCGTTCTCTTTAGGGAAAAATCGTAAGTTGCTTCCGGCGAAGAAGTGCAATCAAATTTTAGCAACAGTAGTTAGAAACTTTTTGTCAGATCGCAAGAACTATCATGAGAAAAAGGAAGTCGCAAAGTATTAAGAAGAAGAAGTCAAATACGCAAAAAAGCTATCAACAGCAAATGCAGCCGGTGGGCCAAATCTTTGGCTTACTTTACGATAACAATAAATGGAAATTTTTCAAAAAAGAAATTAAGAAATGCATATCTTCGTGGATCTTTATACTTCCTAAAAGTGTATTTTTTCTTTTATTTGCACATAATATACGTTTTAAAATATTTTTTCTTCATCATGGGAACACATCTTGAAGTGGGAAGCGATACAAAGATAAATCAAAGGAGTTGTAAAGCTATCGTCTGCTTTTAATTGTAAGAATTAATTAACACACATGTATTATTTAAATGAGATACTGAAAAATTGTTCGGATACAACGGAGCGTATGATTAATTTGTAATTAACAAAAAACAGCCATTAATGTACAGAATTTTGCTTTTAAAATAATATATTTATTTGCAATATAAAATGAAGCCAACCGCAAATTGAATAAAAATTATGAAATAAGCACATTATTATGTGACAAATATATATGAAATAAAGAGAGAAATATATATTAAATAAGAGATAGAAATAATAACGTTGCTATATTTTTCATTAAACATTTTGATTGTTATTCGTTTCTTTTGGACAACGCATACACTAAGATTCAACTACGATTGCATACTTTCAGGTTAGATTCCAATTTGACCCAAACTTTGTAGGTTTTAAAGCATACCAAAGGAATTCCAAGTGTTTATTTGTAAAATAAGAATCGTTTCATATTTTACAGCACTAATTTATATGTGAATGTATTCCTACAAACATAGAAATGATAAGCTTCAAATATTTGAAATAAATGTGGAATTCAATAGAGCTGTTTCCCTTAAATTCAAATTTAATTGATTTATAATGATTTGTCGGTGTTTAATTAGTACGCTTATCTCTTATTTAATGATTGAACAAACAATTGTATGAAACATTTCTGTATACTCTACGTTTATTCGCTTTTAAATGTATATTTATTTGTAATCGTATTTTCAAAATGCCAAAATCCAATAATCCCAATTAAAACTTAATAGTTTTCTATTATATTTAGACATTTTTGTTTACGTTTTTAAAGTCCTTGTTTACAAAAACCAAAAAAGTACCTTAACTGCTCTTCAATTATTGTTTCAATTACAATATAACGAAGCTCTCTGTGTTGTTCAGGTTTTCGCAGTTTTTCTATTCACTTGCAAAGCTTTTGTCTAAAATGCTTCATGCTTTAATCCATGCCCAAAGCCCTCGAAAACGTTTCCATTTTTAATAAAGTTTCGGCTCTAAAAAAGTGCATGCCAAAGCAAGTGGCGGCGCTAAAAACTCAACTCAACAGCATGAAAAGAAATAAAAGGCAAAAATAAAAAATGGTTTGATGACCAAATTGTTTATTTTCTTCTTGCTAACAATAAAAGTGTTTCCCTTTTTGACGCTGCTGCTCTGCGCTTTGTTTGGGTCTATGTTGTTGCTGTTAAAATGCTGCACTTCAGCCTTAATTTTTCTGGGAGGAATATTGATTATTTTTTACTTTGATATGAGGCTAATTGATGAAGCTTATTTATTGTTTGTCACTTTGTTTTTGATCCCGAAATTTGAAAATATAATTTGTGAAACAAGTAAAAATGTAAAATTAAATTTTAATTGGAAATTTATTGCTTTTTGTGTACATTGTTGATTTATAATTTGATTCTACGTGCTTTTAATGCCTGTGTTATTTCTTTTTGTTCTTTTTTGCTGCCATGTCATCATTTATTATTCTCACAATTTTCAGTTGTTTGTTGTTGTTTTTGTTGCTTCATCCACTTCCACGGTAGCTTTGATGATAACTTCTTTAGCGGACTCTGCAGCCTCAAGCTGAAGGGTGCAAAGAGTCTCCCTTTACCATTACTCTGCCTTTCTGATGTCGTTCCTCTTTTCGACCATTGATGGTCACGTAACCTTTTTTTGGATCAAGAAAAATTGAGTTTTCTTTAACCTCCTCACCTCTATAAAGTATGAAAAGAAATATCCATAAATAGTGAACTTGTAATAAAAATAATAATAATAGATTATATGTAGTTATAATAATAAAAATCTGACCGAAAAGATTTAGAGAATTCTTTTATACTGGGTTCAATATCATTTTACTCTAAAGTTTTTATATTTTATGGATTAATAGTTACCATTTTGTGTTCCCTTGTCTTTTTCTCTGTATTCTCTTGAAATTAACCAACAAAGGATATATTAAGTAACTAGATTTTTTCCTCTTTTTATACTTTAGTCTGTTGGATAGGCGATACTTCAGCATTTAGATAAAGAATAAAGAGCAGATTCAACATTTATCTGAGTTTTCCTTGTGAATGGTTCTTCACTTCTTCGTGCTTGAAATGAGAGTTCAAGAAACTTACAATTTCTTAATTTAAAAGACAAATTCTACCTAAAATTCATTCTGATATCTATTATTGTACTGATCAATCTGACATAGTTAATAAGTCAGTGAAGAGTTGATAAATGATTCACGATATAATTAATAAAAGAAGGATTTATGTTAATATATCCAATTAAAGGATTACTGAGTAATGCAAGAAACGCATGAATAAAAGATTAAATCAATCTTAAACTGAATAAATTAATTATTAAATAAATACATAAGCTTTCTCCTGAAGTGAATCGACTCAAGGATTCAATGTAATACTGTATAAAATAAAATAATACTTCACATGTCATTTTCTTTTTCTGTTATTATTTCTTTTGTGTTCTATTTCCATTTCACTTGAAAAGTGATTTAAAATTTTGATTGTTTTGATTCTAATCTAAGCAAATGTGCTTGATCGTCCGTATTTTGTTACAAAAATCGAGCAGTTTGGTTCTCTGGCACACACACCGGTCACTTAACAACCCCTTCGCATCCTCGTTGATTGTGGTACTTCGTGCTCGAGCTCTAACCTGACACCTGACTTCGGTGAAAGCTGCCCAACCTACGTTGTTCCACTGTTTTTCAGCAGCTTCAGGTGAAAAATGAATCCTTTGGCAGCAATTTTTTTGCAATTTTGTTTCAAACAATTTTTTCCTGCAAAAAACTTTACAACGAGACGTCTACGCGTCCGTTCCGCTTTCCTCGACCTGGCGATCGTTCGCCTTTCCTGCTCTTGCTCTTTGCCTGCTCTACTTTTGTTGCAATTTTGCGCTCACGACATCTTTTCCACCCGGTCTAAAATACACTGCAACTCCCCCAACCCCGTTCCACTTTATTCCCGGTTCGTGCTTATCGCTGTACATCTATTGTCGTCGGTGTTGTTGTCGTTGCTGGCGTGTGCTGCAGCGCGTGTTGAGTACCGAGTCATACATCATCCAACAGTCGAGTGACATGCAAGCATGTCGGGCAGGTCTTTGGTATGCTGCTGAAGGATTTTGGTGTCAAAAAGTGAAACGTGGTGGCCACAACATTATTACAATAGCAGGTGCGACAGAGAGAGAAGAGGAGGGAAGACGAGAACGAAAGAGTCTGTGAGTATTGCATTGGTGTATAGCTTTGCTTTTATTATTTCCTATTCGCTTCCATGTCTCTATTCCTTCGCCATTTTGCCTTTCCGTTTCCGTTTGCTTCGCGTCTATCAACTTCAGCTGATAAATGTCAAAAGTATCCTGGCGATTCGTCTCTCCCAATCGTCTCAGTTCACTTGGACAGCAAACTTAAATTGGAAATTAGCAACAACAACAAGAAATCTTTCAGAACAGCTTTTAGTTCCGGTTTTCTCTAAATCACTTTTAATTCGCTTGAAAGTGTTGTTCTTCTCTGTATCGTTTGTTCATTGATTTCGTAAAAAAGCTCGACAATCCAAGATAATTTATTTAATCGTAGAACTAATTAAACAAAGATTTTAGTTCATTCAGAATGGAGTGTAATTATCAAACCTTCTCGTGCTCAACGTAAGTTAAACGAAGAACTTAAAATTGTTAAATTATTTAAATCAAATCAAAGCGAAACATGCCCTCGGTCGCATTGGTTACAAGTCCATGTCAAGGTCCGGTTTAGTGTTTACAGAGGCGAAACCACTTTTCCAACGTTTGACAGGATTCTACATAAATAAATATTTATTTTGCCGGTCGGTTGATGGTGTCATTTGCATTCGTTGTTGTTGTTGTGTTGTGCTGTGGAACTTCTCTTCGTGTCCAGAGGCTTGCTGGTTCTGCTCCAGCGTCACTGGACTCGGAAGTGCCATTGATTAGTATTTTAATGAGCTGCAAATCAGACAACAAACAAACGGATCGAACGAGCTGCCGTGTTCCCTACTCAAATAACGGCTGCTGACTGAATGATGACTGTTTAATGTGAGATGTTGATTGTCGAGTCATCACTGAATGATGAATAATGACAGATAACAAATAAAAGTTTCTAAAGAGAGTCTAAGAAGGAGAAAAGTTTCATCTTGAAGGACATAGAAGAGTTTATAAATTATTTTATTTAAATCTGACAAAATAACAACTAAATATTAAACAATAAATCAATTCAAATGAAGTAAAATAAACAAAATAATTCGTAACGAATAACGACTATAATAAAGCATAATAAAACATAATGATAACTGGAAACAATTGCAAGAAGAAGTGCTTCAATAACCACAATAAAAGAAGAACCATCAAAACGACAACAACAACAACAACACCTCTTCTATGAAACAATCATAAAAACCCTAAAACAATGGCTGAATGAAATCGCTACTTAAGCTTGTTATTTTCACCTTCAACTGCAGCTGAATAGATGCCGCTTCACCTGCTGAATTGACTGCCGCTTTTCTGCTACCATTTCCTCACTAGTATTCCCCTCTCCTTCTCTTCCAACCCAGTCTCCTTTCGCTATTCGTATTGTTAGTGAAGTGTTATAAAACAACAACACAAAGATCGACAACAGCCGGGAGAAAAACAACAGCATTTGCAACAACACTTGGTAAGCACTTTGGCTGTTTTCGGTTCGACTGGACTGAAGCATGGATTCGAGGAAGGGACGCAGGAGAAATTGAGGGATGGTTGTTGCACTTGATTGCTTACTCAACTTGCCGGGAGGAAAGAATAAAGAAGAGGTAACAACTTTGCTTGCTAACAACAAAATCGCGTTTCTCTTGTCTGTTTCCGGTTCACTTTACTTTTCCCTCTTGTGTTTATAATCAGAGGCTGTATTTGCTTCGCCACAAACTTCACAAATAAATAAATAGAAGAGTTTTTTGCAAGTGAGAACTAAGAAGAAAAGGCGGAAAAAGAGAAGCTCCTGGTGCCAATGAAGCGAAAACAACGCAAAGGTGCGAATCTGGAAAAAATACAAGAAGAAATACTTGAACAACAAACAAGCAAATAACCTCCAGAAAATAAAAAAATAAGTTTGAGGAGAATAAGAAAAGGAAACAGGAGAAAAAAGGCATAGGAAGGAAAAGCATAATCATAGAGCACAACGAATATGTTGCACAACCAACAACAGCGTCAACTACGGGGAAACGACCGATTAAAATAACAACAACAATACAAAAAATTCAAGATTTCAACATTTTTCTCGGAGCACAGCAACAACAACACAAAGATACTTTTACTGTTAAAAGGAGAAAAAACGGAACTATTTTTGCAATGATTTCTTGCCGTTCCTTTCCTTTCTGACTGCGCCTGATGATGTTCTCATTATTATGGCTGTTATTGTTGTTGCTATTATTTTTGTGACTGTTTTATTGTTCTGTTCTTAAACTATAGCCTGTCGCCTCCTCCATCAAAATGCAACAACAACCCAAGCTGTTGTATGTATGTATTTCTTTATGCTTTCTCCTTGAGAATCTACTTATTTTGCAACTGTTTTTATGGCTGTTATTAGTTGCACAATTGAAACTTTAGTTCTTAGCTTCTTTAGAACTAAATATAGCAAGAGTAATTCTTGATATTAGCGCCTGAAGACAGGCTTTAGGTTCTTGAGATTTCTTCCTGAATTACTTTCTTCGAAATGATATTTCTCTCTGTAATTTATCTCATACATACATAATAACGGTTATTTTAGGCAAAACTTTCAATTGTTTTTTTCCTGATCAAAAGTTTTAATATTTTTACAAATGTGTTGCATGCATCTATGTATATATATAGTGTAAATTTTTTATTATTATTAATTTTAGTGCCAAAGAAATCTTTTCTTATTTCAGTTTTCATTGCTTTACGATTAGAAGAAGCATAGGAAAATTAATAATTTCAATCTATAATTTATTTATATATAAACATATCTAGTATGTACATACATATACCATATATTGGAGTTAACTTTAATTAACGTCTAAAAAGTAGCCTGAATAGCAACCATAAAATGTTGAAATTTGGGATATTGCTCACATCATTAATAGATGCCGTTTGATAATTTTTTTTTTGTATCTTCAATATCCACATTCATTCGTAGAGATGGTTGCTTACTCGCATTCACCCTTCTCGAAGTTTCGTTATCAGTCTTCTCCCTTTTCGCTATTACTCAGAGAACAGAAGTTTTTTTTCTCAAAGTTTCCACGATGTCATGGAGGTTGTTTGAAAGGACTTGATTACGAAAGCCTCTAGGGCCTTATTACTCCATGAGAGATTTTATGAAAGGTGATGTGTTGGTTTGTTTATGTTTGCGGTGTGTTTGCGTTGGTGTTTATGGGGGCGATAAGTGCTTATTCTGCCCACAGGTATTAATTACCTAAATGAAAGGCCCATTTAATTGTATTTGATGCTGATGTTGTTGCTGATGTTGTTGCTAATGCTGTTGATGTTGTGTATTTCGGTCATTCTTCTATACAGTGATTACAACTTCGTTTTTGATGGCTTTCTACGCGGAATTATTGTGACCTATTTGGGAGAATATTTAATCATAGCTTTTCTACAGAAATTATTTTAAAAATACCATAAGAAGTAATGATATCGATAATGATAACGGCGAATTTTTGAGGTTAAATTGGATATATGACGCAACAAAAAAAACTTTTATTTAATTTCCAGAATTCTAGTTCTAGAATTTAAAATCTCTCCTTCTTTTAGTCCCTAGTGACATTTCCACTTCTCTGTTCTGCTGCTGAGCTTAATGTCACCTTTGCGTTTATAACGGCAAACGTAACCAACCGTGGCCTTCCTGGAGGACATTTGAGTGGAATGGTGCCAAAATTGAATCAAGGTGCTTGACTGCCGGCTTCTGTTATACTTTTTCCTTCCATTTCCTTCTTATTTCCTTTTATTTTTCTGTTTATTCGTTCAATACTCACACTTAAAAATTTTGAGTGAGTTTCTGTTGTTGGGTTGTGATTGCTCTTGCTTTTCTGTTTTCCTTTTCTTTTTCTCTTCCTTGTGTTATTTGTACCTCTGTCTGTCTAAAATTAAATAAACAAAATTAAATGCATGCTTAGAAGAAGCTGCGTTCCACGCTGAATCCTTTCAAGATGCAAACGAGCTTTCCTTGACTTTTATATGCATGCATTATAATAGCACCGTTTCGAGCATCTTTCCTGCTCCTGCATCCGGTAAATATAATTTCCGTTTCCGCTTTGTTCTGTCTTGGCCGCAATCTCTGCTCCTTCTTCCCTTTCGCTCTTCATCACGATGTTCCTCTTCGTCTTGGTGTTGGTTTTGGTTTAGGTTTCTTTAGTCGTGGTCTTGGTCTTTGCTCTTGATTTGGAGCTCGGTTGCAGTCTCAGTCGTTGAAGCTGCCGCTGCTTTCATCGCAATCTTCTGGCTCCTTTTTGGTTTTGGTTTCACTCTTTGTGTCTTAATCTGATTCTCTGCCTCTATTTCTGGAGAAGCAGTGAGCGGTTCTGTCACAGTTTCTTTAGACTTCTCTGTCGCTGTCACCATTGCAATCTCTGTTCTTCGCCTCTGCCTCGGCTACGGTTTTAATCTCAGACTCTTCCCTCAAATTTAACCCTTTGTTTTCTGAGGTTGCAGACTCCTTCACTGCTGCAGTTTCTTCGTCAATTTCATGATTTTGCTGTCTGCTTGCATCGAGTTCTTGCAGCGTATGTTAAGCAAATAACAAGAATTGGCGTTGCTTGCCAAAAATATAAGAATAAATTACGTATTTCCTACGTCATAATCGCTTCTGTGGCAATAAAAAGAAATAAAAAAGATGAACGAAAGGATAGAGAGATACAGAGGCAAAGAGGAGGAAAAAGTAGCTGAGCCAAAGCAGCCGCACCAACTGAAGATCGAGAAAAGTTGCTGCTTTAACGAAGGCAAAAGCAGAAGCAAAGAAATTCGTAGCGAAATATTGGCAGCGTTTTCTATTTTTGCCACAGCTCAACATGGTTGAAATCAAATTAATTTTGATTCTCAAATGTATGATATTCAAAAGATAGTTCGAGTATTCAATCATATGCAAAACATACTTCTGCAGCCAGATTGCGGATCTAGTAAGATAATTGCTATCGTAACAACTGAGTTATCTGCGTATCCTCGGTGTGTGGAAAATTAAGGAAATTAAGGACACGTAAAACTGCTTTTACCATTTTCTTTTTTTATTATTTTGTTTATGCTTTATTTATAATAATTCATGAAGGTTCTTAAATAATAAATAATACGATATTTGTACCTTTTTTAAGTAGAAATTGCTTTTGTCTGAGTGTTTTTCGTGACTGAAGTGATTAATTGTCGTCCTTATTTTACTGTGGTAATCATTCCCTCGCCCGGCCCCAACCTTGACCCGTAGCTCACAATAACTTTCACGGCACGAAAAATATGAAACATAAAATAAAACACTTTTGTTGAATCACAATAAAAAAGGGTGCGATCCAATTTAAAATTTAATTTAACATGAACGGATAAAGAGTTAATTAAACAATGAATGCCTGCCGTCGTTTGGCATGAAAACATGAAAATTACAAACATTTAAAATGCTTGAAAATAATATAAAAAGTCAATAAAAAATAATAATTAAATAATAATAAAAATGAAATTTAAAAATAAAGCGATAAATAATGAAATGCACAACATAAAGAAAAATATCTGACAATGGAAAGTTATCCAAAAATTAAAGCACAACATTTGTATAAAAAATCCACTTCTTTAATATAAAATGTTAATATGTTCCAGTAAGCAACGTGACGGATGACAGCCGCCGTTGGTGGCCGCAATATTTATTTATTGCAGCCGCAGTTTGGGCAACGCCATTTAAGTTTCTTTCCTTATAAAACACGATGTTCAATAAATATTTTGGGGTTTTGGCTGCCGCCTTAAAATTAATTATAGTGCTGCAGTAACGCGTCTCAGAAATTTGGCAGCAGCTGCAAAAACTCAAGAATTTCTTTTTCTTGTCAATAATATTTCACTCCAATATTTATCGCAATATTTCCATCGTTTCCATGTTCTTTTATTTTGTATTCAAATTTGAAAGTCAAGCTTCAGTTTAATGCCGCCCCTTTTATATATCACTGTGACGCTCTTTCTCTAATTTTCCTCGTATTTCTTTCATTGCAGATACTCAGCGTCAACTCGATCGAGCAGTGCCTAAAAGCAGACATCAATAGTTGCCAAACAACGAGACGCAGTCTGCAAAAACAACGCCAACTTATCGTGTGTTCTGTAGAAAAAACATTACAAAATGGGTTTTGGAGGGCGTAACGACGTCTGTGCCGTGTTGCTGCTGTTGAGCATCATCGCCGGCGTCAACTCGTACTCAAGTATGTTGGCTGTTTTCTGACCTTTATTCCTGTGTGTGTGTTTTTCGTTTCTTGTTATTTTGTTATTAGTTTTCGTTCAAATCCGTAAAACAAAATTTATGTATTTTTAAAGTGTTCTCGCTCGTACCTCGGTATTTGTTTATGAATAACGTTTGTATGTAATACAGGGTGTTGCTAGTTCACCATGAGTATAGGAAAAAACTCCTACAACGCCCTGTATATTTCAATATTCGTTCTTGTTATTGTTATTATTATTATTATACGTGTCTCTTCCTCGTAAGCGCATCAAATTCATCATCAAACATCAAAAAGTAATTGATTTTTATTAAATTTATCGAAAAAAATTTGTGTTTTTTGTTAGTTTTTAATTTTTTTATCACGCAAACCTTGGTTACATCCCTTAAACAAAAAAAATACTCTTTTAATTCTTTTTAAAGTTCGTTTTCTATCCACTGTACCATGTCCGCAGCTCCTCTTGACTCTCCTCTTCGCTCTTATTTAATCTCCACACTTCTTTTTCCTCTCTTTCCTTTCAATCTGGTAAAGCTAAAATTTATGCAGCAACGCGCTTAAATTGGATTTGCAACAGTGTTGCCAATGTTCAAAAATGTTTACATAAATTTGAATCCCTTCTCCCCAATTCGACTTCTCTTAAACACTAACCTTTCATTCTTTTCGTCTTTTTCTTGTACTCTTTTAATTCTTTCTTATATAAAAAAATTTCAGTTTTTCCTTTGTTTAGTTTTCTTAATTGTTTTTCAGTTTTTTCATGGATTTTATGTTGATTGAAAGTAATTCCTTGTTGTTTGCATTTTGATTTTTGATTTCGATTGTTTTTCTCTTTTAATTTCAAACTTGTCTTTTTTCTTTTTCTTTTTTGTTTTTTGTTCTTTTTATTTGTTGTATTCAACTGTACTCTGAACTCTACTGAAAACTCGTCATAAAAATGTCCAGAGTACGGACGAGGCTGCAGTGACATCGGCTGCCTGCCCAGCGAGGAGTGCGTCATGACGAGCGACGCGTGCAGCTACAGCCAACGCGAGGGCAAAGAGTGCGGCTCCTATCCAACGTGCGCCAAGAAGAGTGCCGGCGCCGGTTCCTCGTCCTCGGCTCATCCGTCAGGTGAAAATTTTTGGTTTTTAGTCTACCCAATTCTAGGATCTTTATTATTATTTATATTTTTTTAAGTTTTCTGCTTTTGTTTAGAAAATAGTTTCGCTTTTAAGTTCTTCCAAGCAAAAACATTTAGTTTAAGACTTTTACTTAACCCAAATGCATTACATTCCGGATGCGTGGGTTTATTATTATTATTGTAATTATTTTTGTTGATTAATACTATAATTTGTTGGGTTGCGGTAGGTATTACATTAGAAATGAGTAATGGGAATGTAGAGAATTACAACTAAAAAAGGTGATAAGAAGTATTGAAATTACTTTTAGTAAAGTCCTTAAGTAGTTAGGTTCAAAAAGGTTCTTTAACGAAGTCCCTATGAAGTTTTTTGGTAGGATCTGAAAAAAATTATTCAGTAAGTATAGACTATAGTAAAAATAAATACTATAGTGAAAATTGTTTGGCATAATATACTCGAGAGACATTTAAGTAGGTCTTTGAGGAAGTTTCTCTATGTTTGCTCTATCGAAGGAGATGTTTAAATATCCTAGCTCTTAAATAAGATTTTCTAAAGAAATTTAAGGCTGCATTTACGATGGATTCTACGAGTGTCTTCAAAAACCTATCGAAAAAATGCATACAAGTTATAAAAGACATTAAAAAAGGTATTATAGGAAAACTATAGAAGGTCTGTAAAAAGAAGGTGTTCTTAAAAAAGTGTATACAAGCATTTCTGTCAGGATTTTTAAGTATTCAAAAGCTCGCTTTTAAGTTGTAGAACTAGTTTAAAGTGACAATCAACTCTCACACACTCACACATACACAATTGCTACTAATCACAGCCACTAAATCGATTACCTCACAACGAAATGCGGATTGAAAAACACTTAAACATCATCCAAACACTTGACGACTCTTTCCAGCCAAATAACATCATTTAATACACTGAGAGCATCAAGTAGCTTTTGAGAAATCAATTACGGTTCTCGGTTTCATTAAATTTGCTTTATTTGAACCATTTTTAAGTTGCATCATTCATTAGCGCTCATTCGTGTAGTTTGCTGTGATCGCAGTTTTTTTTTGCTGTTAGTCGGGAGCAGCGAGGTCTTTTCCTCTCGCCGCTCTCTCTCTCTCACCTGTAAATACTTTAACGCCCTTTTAGAGATGCATGCTTTGTGGCTTTCGCTCTGATGCCATTATCAATGTGTTTCATTATTAACAACTCTTTCATTCGGTGTAACTTTTGTCTCTTCCTCCCTCTCCCTCTTTCTCACTCTTTCCCGCTCTTGCCCTCTTCCCTCTAGGATCGAGCCTTAAGCCTGGTTCAGAGAACACGATCTTCTCTCCATCATCATCGAATCCCACGCTCAATACTCACTCATACAACACCAACAGCAACAACATGCATGGCGTTGGGGTTGGCGGCTCCGGTTCATCTGCATCCGCTTCATTACCAAACGGAGCCAGTCACAACGTCTATGGAACGCATAATCATAACGCTGCCAGCGGCGGCGGCGTCGTTGGCAACGGCGGTCTTGGCAGTAGCGCCTCAAACGCCGGCCGATCGAATCCATCGGCCATCGATCCTCACTACGTCTTTGGAGCGCCACAGTCCTTCGCCGTGTTGCCCAATTTGCCCATTTTCCCCTTCAACTCGCCCACGCAGTCACCTCCTTTTCAACAGTTTCCTCAACCCAATCATCCAGGTAGCGCGCTGAGCCCCGGCTATCCGCACGGTCTGCAGCCGGTGAATCCATACAATCCATCGTTCGTATTCGGCAATCAGCCCTTCTACGCACCCGCCGGCACTGGCGGTCCCCCAGGCGGGAACATCAACGGCGGCATGGCGTCGCACGGTATCAACTACGGCGGCCTGGGTGGCTACCAGAATCCGAATATGTACAACAAGCCGCCGCCACAGTACCAGAACCAAAACCAGAATCCCTACAATCGGCAGACGCAGTCGCACCCTTCGTCGGCGGTGCGTGTGGGCGGTGCGACTGCAAGCACCTGGCTGGGAATCGCTACGAGGGCACTCGGAGGTGCTCTGTGTGTGTTGCTGCTGCACCACTTTCAAGTCGTCCTTAAGCAGAGAAGCACGTAATGCGTAGATCATCCAGAAGGAAAATCAACTCCTACAACACTGTCACAAATCGGCGGACGGAGAGGCGAAGGATTTATTTTTGTAATCTCGATGTGCTAGATGAAGATTTAAGTTGAATATTTTTATTTTTCATTATCTTAGTCTTTCATGTTCAACAATATACTCTAATATAATTGCATAGAAAATGTAAACTTGTCTGTAATGCTATATAAAGAATGTACATTATAACAAATATATTTTTTCTATATTAATAACTACTACAAGAAAATAACTAGATAAATTACACAAAATATTTTTCGGTTTCTTTTTGCCATCACCAAAAATTGTTACCATTGAGGGACATAACTTTAAGCTGGTTCCAGATTTCAATTATATCTTAAACTTATGGCAGATGGTATTTTCCTCAGCATTTGTACTGGATACAATTTCCTCCCACTAAAATGCTGCTCTGTCTCCAAGCTTGGAACCGCTGTAGAATGGGTCCCGGTATATCTCCGTGCGGTTCCTTTACCCTGTTGATCCCTATTTTTTGTTTATAAAAATCAATTTCAAAACCACAATTTCCGTCAATATGTCAGGAAAATTAAGAAATATTTTATTCACAAATAACAAATTAATTTCGGCTAGATATATTTTATACTTTTTGAAAATATTTTTATTTATATTGGCTTCTCAATATATTGGCTTTATATCGGCTGGAGGCCATAATTTGTACCCCTCGATTCCCAACAATCCTGCTCCCAACAGCGGCGGCGGTGCTGGTTACAATCCCAACGCACCATATGTGCGAAATATCGGGCGCCCCTTTTTCCTCGATTCACTACCTTCAAAGCTTTCAATGGTAACGACATTTGTTATTTTTTTCATATTTACAAACATATTTTTGCTTAATTAGATTCCAATTAATGATCAATCAAAATGTATGCCAAAAACTAACTTCAAAATTATGAAATCCTTTACTATTTCAATGAGCACTGTATAAAAAATGCAATATAACAACGTTAAACGTAAATTTTTAAAAACGAAATTATAGCATTCAATTTTAAAATAATGAAATTATAAAATGCAATTTTAAAATAATGAAAATCAATCTAATTGAGAAAAAAACCAAATTGAATTTAAAAACACTGTTTTCTATAGATAAAAAAAGTGTTTACTTGTTTTACATAAATGTTTATTAATAGGAATAAAATTTTAATAAATGAAACCGATGAATTGTGAGATCAGGAATAATTCTAGAGTTGACGGTAAATCCAAAAATTTCTTTTTAAAATTTAAATAATATGCGAAGTATAATAAAAACGTAATTGTAAAGCAATAATTAAAAACAAAGCATTTTGGTTTGATTTTCGTTTTACATTTTTTACGGATGTATTACAAAATATTTTCACATTTTATGGAACTTTAATTTCCTATAAATCTGTTTATATATAAAAATATTGTAAAAAAATTGTTTAAAAGTTAATTTTACAAATGGTTCGTTAAGCTTCTTCAAATAATTTAATTAGAATTAGAATTTTCGAATTCATTTTTCTTATATTTTATTTTGTCAAAAATTATTAAGCATAGAATAAATATTTAATTTTCTAAAATGTTTCTCTTTTATTTAAGTTTTCTTCCAGTTGACCTTAAAATGAGACATCAAATTTGGTAAATTTTATGCATATATTTCTTAAGTCTCCGTCCGTGTTTTATTATTTTTATTTTTGCATTTTTGTACATTTACCTTTTTACATTTTCCATTCATTCAAATATCATTTTACATTAATTTTTCATAAAGAGAGTTAACAGAAAACGTAAAATATGTTAACGTCATTTATCAATAACAAAAAAAAGACAAATGTTCAGTATAAAACAAAAACAACAAAACCACTGCAAAAACGGATTGTGTTCATATTTTAACAGCATGTATATTAATAACTTTTACTAACAACTAAAAATAAATATAACTAATTGTAAATAGTTAAGGAACTCTTCCTTTCCACATTCTACGCAAAAGACTTACTAATTTTATAGAATTTTTCGACTAAGAGCAAATAACGATTATTATTATAAGTGCGAAACAAAAATATACTATAAATTATACGATAAAAAATATTCAAAACAGTATTGCAACTAACAAGTAAAGTCTAAGGTTCATGAAGCTTTTTATTATTTTTGTATTGTATTAAATTAAATGTATTTAATGTATTATTATTAAATGTATTTAAAAAGATTCCTTTAAAATAACAACGAATCATTATTATTTGCTGTACAGTTAGAATATCTTTGGAATAGATAAACTATTAAACTATTAATAGTTAAACTATTTCCGTGTGGTGAGTTTATTGCCGAAATTATAGTGATTTTATGACAAAAACTTGTTATTATTTCATATAAAATTCATTTATTTTTAACCAATCTGCGAAATTACCACTTAATATTTCTTATAAAATTAACCTCTAAAACCTTTATGTAAATTGCGACTGTACACCACATGTCTCTTGAACTCACCACCATGTGTGGTGACTTTTAGTTACACGCAAATTTTATATATCTAAATGATTTTTGAAGATATATTCACTTTTTTATAAAAATTTATTAAATATTTTCTTAATAACAAAATTATAAAAATTAAACTCACCACATCTTGAATAACACCAATTTCTCAAAGTACTATCAATATACGACGATAATAATTGCTTTATATTTATACATCTAATAATTGTAATTACCTTTCTTCAAAGAGTTATTTAATTTGTATTGTTTTTAATTTGTTTCTCATGCTTTTATTCGTGCTTTAATATGTGGTCCTGCTCTCTGTCGCTCTTTCGTCTAACTGCGCCTTACTGTGATGATTTCTGCATCCTGTTCAATATGTTTGTGCGTGTCGCTCGCTTACTCTGTGTTTGCCCGCTTCAAACCTCCCACGCAACTCAACCAACATCGACACAAATTCCAACGTGCAGCATCCAACACATACAACACACATCCGAGCGCCCCGGCACCGCCACGTGAACACCACACACCCTCAATGGGAAGCGGTGGTGGCGGCAACTCTGGTGGATATGGTGGCTTCTCGGCTGGAGGCCATAATTTGTACCCCTCGATTCCCAACAATCCTGCTCCCAACAGCGGCGGCGGTGCTGGCTACAATCCTAATGCAGGCGGCTATCATCCTGGTGGAGGTTATCATCCTGGCGGTGGTTATCAACCCGGCGGTGGCTATCAACCCGGCGGTGGCTATCAACCCGGCGGTGGCTATCAACCAAGCGGTGGTTATCAACCAGGCGGAGGCTATCAACACGGTGGCGGTTATCAACCAGGAGGAGGTTATCAACCAGGGGGTGGCTACCATCCAAACTCTGGCTATGTACCGCCCGCACCCGGTTACGGAGGTACACCACAGAAGCCGAAAGAGAAAGAAGGAGGCTTCTTCTCGAACTTCTTCTCAAATCCTGCTGTAACTCAAGCGGTTTCGGGTATCATAGCTGGGCAGCTGGCGAAAAATTTACAGGGCGGCGGCGGTGGTGGTGGTGGTGCACCTGGATACCAACCGTCAGGTGGTCAAATGCCTCCTGGCAGTAACAGCGGCAGCGGCTCAGGAAGCAACATACTCGGCGGATTACTGGGCAGTGTATTGTCAGGAGGCGGCGGAGGTGGTGGGAACAGCGGTGGTGGTAGCAGCGCCAGTAATTTTCTGGGTAGCCTCTTGAGTGGTGCGGGCGGCGGAGCTCCAGCAGGGCACAGCGGTGGCGGCAGCAGCGCAAGCAACTTCCTTGGCAGCCTTTTAAGTAATGCTGGAAATCAGGGAGGCAGCGGTGCTGCTGGATCCGGTGCACTTGGTGAGATATTCAGCTCCAAGAACCTTGGAGGCCTCTTTAGCGAAAAGTCGTCCTCGCAGCCATCTTCAGGTGGGGCTAAAAGCTACCCAACCCAAGCACCGTACCCATACGGCAAATAAAGGCAACTCATCCGTGAATATCAAGAAGGCTATGAAAATCATCGTAATGGTGTGATTCAAGTACATACCTAACAACCTAAATACGTAAACCCAAACTTGTTAATAATATTCGTTAATTAGATTTCATTTGTACCGTGGAAACATTTCCATATATACTCGTCCTTTCAAATCTGTTGCCAGGGAAATTACTATCGATTTTAGATTTAATACTCATCAAGAAGGCAGTTAAAACCAATGCAAAATTTAATCTTCAAAAACTAAATAAAAACGATTGATAAAATAGTCTCAAAAATTGTTATATAGTAGAGTAATTAAAATAAAACAACGAAACGAAGAAAAATAAATGCAACAATAAAACTTTCAACACAACCAAGAATTTGTAAATAAATAAGACTTGTATATTACAAATAAATGTGGCGTTTCATTTCTTAAGCATTTGATATTATGGTTTCATATTCATCAAAACAGAGGTCAGAAAATTTATAAAAAAAAAAAAATATAAAGTGGTTAGGTTAGTACAAATTAATGAATTTAATGGTAGATAAGTTAGAAAGCTGGTAAAGTTCAATACTTACTCTAAAAAATTGGTGACGAGACCGCGTTACATCATAGAAGATTCGGGATTATAGAGGATATCGATGGTTGTTTTTAAACAAATAGAATTGAACTCACATTTGACATCGTCGTGGCAGACTTTCATCTGAGGTATCTTCGATAAACGCTTTCGAAATAGAAAGCAGTGGGAATTAAGCAGCAGTTAAACACTTCCGGGTGGTACTAAGTCTGGAATAAGATGAGTTCCCTGACAGCAAGTCTCAAACTAAACAACAATCATTGAAGTTACAAAAGCACAAACAATACTCAGCACTAAAAGGTCAAATAGACAAGCAAATTTTAGGATTCTCATCCGGTACATGGCACAGACTGCGTGCATCGTCCTACTGAACTAATTTGCAACTCTGGGCGCTCTGCTCGACGCGACACAATGCGACGCGACGTGACACTCGGAATGGGAGCCGGCAAAAGCAACCACATCACGCTGCAAAAAGCTTCCCAAACCACGTGACATTGTGCCGCATTCAACAGCGAGGTGCAATACAGAGAAGTATCTGATACAGCTTTTTAGGGATTTTTCTAAATAAATGAAGACCAGAAACAGTTAAAGCTCTTTAATGGGAGCTTAGGCTTTTGTTCCTTAGTTAGTGCAGAGGAAATCAATGAAGGTAATCAAAGACAAATGATACTCTACTGATAAAGAATTCAGGAAAAAGAAATATACGACAGCCGACCAAAAAGCTCTCTCTTCAATGGCAGCGAAAGCTTTGGCATTGAATTAAATCGATATTTAGTGGAATGTCGGTTTTGTTGTTGTTTAGTAATCAAGCTTAACTGTTGTGTTGTGGCGCCATCTTCTGGGAAATTTCTACGACAGCCAGAAC
This sequence comes from Thecophora atra, assembly GCA_937620795.1. Taxonomy (NCBI): domain Eukaryota; kingdom Metazoa; phylum Arthropoda; class Insecta; order Diptera; family Conopidae; genus Thecophora; species Thecophora atra. Next base: position 5,223,293 of record OW569397.1, on the reverse strand, counting down.
AGTTATAAAAAGCTCCTCAAAAGCTTCCCTCTCCTCGAAGTAATAATGACGCTTTTTTAACAACATGGTTTGTGCAGGGATTAGAGAATACAGTATAGCATCAAAGATTATAGAATAGAAAAGAATATAGAGCTGTAAATAGCATCTATAAAGCATACGGAAACTAGTATTCTATCATCTTTGGTTTGAGATTTAAATTTAATCGATTTATCGAAATTATCAACTAGAGTTAATAGTTGAATACTCTACACGCAGTCAACTAACGGCTTCTTGCTTTCAAATTAACCGAAATAAGTTCGATTAAAAAACTGTCAGCGAACAACGAATAATGAAAAATATTCCTGAATTTCATTTTAAACTTTTATTGGGATCTTAATTAAAGTTGCTTTCCGCGTAAAATATTAATTTTTCAGTATTTATCTTGTAAAGCGTATAAATGAGTTTATCTTTAAGGCTGTTGCTGGATTATTCAGAGGATTTTAGAACTTACTTCAAACAGGCGTTGAATATTTTCCCTCTTATAAATTAGGCTAAGGAATTCTGTACAGGCATTCAAATTAGATTAACAGCTCCAAATGCACGCTCGTTCCATGCACTTGAACACTACGTCATTAATCCCATTCCCCCCTCCAACCCTTTCATTCTTCACCTTCTTTCGTTCATTTTGTATTGATGTGAATTACGGTCGGCGGTTTGCGATTTTCGAGTCATTCTTCTGTGGTGTTTCGAATGAGTTGAATGGAATCCGTGCACTACTAAGAGGTACTCCTGGCGGAAGGAATCCCCACTGCGCACTGTGATTCATCTCAGGTTGAGCTGCTTTTACGCTGTGCTGAACTGCGTTGAATGCTGCTCAATGAAAGAGACACGCATGCATTGCCAGCGACAGACAGAGACAACGACAAACACCTGACTTAATCGCTGAACTACCGCAAAACAAACGCCAGATGAAACGGAAAGGAGTTCGGGTTGGGCGAGGGAGGACATCACAAGTGTTCATGTGTGCATTCGTGTGCGTGCGTGTGTAACACAAATCAATTTCCACCGTTTGATGAAAATAATGTCGTCGTCATACCGGAAGTGAGCCATGCATGTCATGCATGTCGCAACCACGTATTTTCGCACCGTGAACGCAGAGCATTATATTGGTACTTAAAGCAACGCGGTCAGCCTTAAAGGAACAGCGATGGGGGTGGTGAAAGGAAGATAGGGGCGAAAGGAGATGAGGACCAACAATGTGCTTTGTATTCGCTTTCCTTGTGCTCAGAGGCGAGACCCTTGCGGCCAATGAATTCAATTAAACCGCGTTCAACGCACAACAAACTACGAATATCGAATGAAGTTGATGCCGGAAGATTGCGGCGGATGTGGTGAGGCGTGAAAAGCTGTGAAGTGCAGATGCAGGGCTTTAAACCGTTGCTATTTTTAATGAGCTTGTGTGGTGTTTAGCTAGAAAGGTGTTTAGGAGAAGGAAGAATGCGAAAATGCGTGGTTGAGAAATGAAGAACGAGGACCGAGATTTACAACTTTAGGTCGATTGTATGCAACTTATCTGTTTACCTTTGCAAGCGAAGAAGATTGGATGCGAATAGAGAATTAGAGACTAATTGAAGGTCTTCTTTAAAGGGGTTATCTTGATTTGCTTAATAAATAACTCTTAATAAAGCTTTATTTGTTAAGTATTATAAATGGACTTATATATAAATGTATCAAGACTAGTTTAGTCAATAATGTTATTATAACTACTTTAAAAGTCAGAATTCTCAATAAAACTTTGAATATCTTGAAGATTTTATACAAATAATAAAACGCAGTCGTGTTAATGATTTTTTTAGCTTAATTTTTGGAGAGGCTTTAGATTCTAAACACTTGTAATTTATAGACTATTTTGCAATTTGTTTGGACAAAAGCGGGAGTTAAATTTAAAAATAAAAATAAAATTTAGTTATGGAATAAATAAGTATATAAATAAACAAACTGAATGAAATAAATTAAATTCGAATAAATAAAATTAAAATTTAAATTGTATTTGCCTTGGTTTAATCTGAATGAAATATTTGTGTTGAACGTTTATTCAATATAATAACTCCCTTTCTTTGCAATAACTATTTACCTTTTATTGAAAGTGATTGCATTGAGTTTTCTTTATAATTTCAAATGTTTATGTATATTGAATTCCTTTTTAAGTGTTTGTGTATATTGAATTCCTTTTTAAGTGTTTGTAATTTAATCAGTAAACCTTGAATCTTCATTAGAATTTCGGCTGATTAATGAACGAGTATTGAAATACTTGTTGCATTGGGGAATTTATGCACATTCCAACATAATCCTATGGAGTCCTGAAAGTGGTCAAGCAATCAGGTTAAAGCTATGGCGGCTAATAAAGGAACACATTCTGCGGTCTGAATGGAGTATTTACTGGCCTTCTTGTTATTGAGAATATTTCGTTGTGGCTTTTATTATTGCTGGCTTGGGAAAATTGACTTAAATTGTAATGTTTACGGAAGTAGGAGAAAATTGTTTGTGAACTCGATTCTTTTACTTATTCTTATTCTTTTTAAGCAATTTCGTTGAGGGGACGAAGGACGAAGATGAAAGCTAATGTCAGGTGACAAAAGGTGAAGCTGTCAATAATAAAACCGTAAATCTTTTAACGTTTCCTTCATAACTTCAAACAAAAGCTTATCTTTAATAGTAAAAGCGCAATAATATTAAATTATGTATCTTTGTGTTGTCTTTTGTTGAATGAAATAACAATAAAAGCGAAGCAATGCAAAGCATCAGAAGTGGAGAACTCAGCACAGGATCTTGAGGGCTGTCGCATTAAATTTAATGGGCGCAAATTTGTGCAACTCGTGACATTGCGACAGCGCACTTCGAGGAGATCACGAGGCTTGAGCGCCACCCGCAACAGCAACAAATCACAATCAGCGACTCGAAACGACTTGTGGCTCGATAACGTCACACATAGAAAAGCATTAAACAGAAGAGGTCAACAGCGACGAACAGAAGAGCGCCAACAACACAAGTCCTAACATCAACTTCAGCATCACATCAGTGTCAATCATGCAAATGGCATGAACACGAGCAGGATGTGTGTGAGGCATGATGGATGTGTGTGTGTCTAGTTTGGTGCTTATAAAATGCCTTTGAATGGGTCTGTGAAGGTTTTCTTTTTCCCGTACGACTTCTGAGCAAAATGCTCAGAAGCAGAGTAAAAAGAGAAAGTTTAAGAAGAATTAAATGCTAAGAAATGGATCAGACAAGACAACATACAACACAAACATGTATGACATGAATAAACGCAACCAATCATAAGCAAAAATGCTTTCTGTTTCTTTTTCCAAGTTTTCTAACGTTTACAATAAACAGCAATAAAAGCATTTTGCAACACTTCCACTTCAACGTTAAAACTTCAGCGAGAAACCTATAAAACTACAAAATCACCGACAAAAGAATAGCAACAGCAACACTGAACTCTGATCTTTTGAAATGAGTTTCTTTTCTTTTCAATTTTACTGTAAAGTGTTGAAAGTAGCAAGAAACTGAATAGAACTAAAAATTCTCAACACAATCGTTAAAAGACTTGTGTAGAAATTTTTTTATAGCAAAATAAAAGAAAAGTATTAAAAAAGTACTAGTTAAAAATAGTACTACACCAAAAAAAAAAGAGGGGAAGTATGATTAGAAAAACAGCAAAAGAAACAAAGTTTTATGGATGGAAGAGCAATGGAAAATAGTAACGGCGAGATATAGAATTAAATAGTATTAGGAAAATATATTAATAAATTGCGTTAACAAATATTATTAGGAAAATGGTATTAATGTTAATTAGTAGAAGTATTATTTACGTGGAATATTATTTACTAACTACGAGGAAATCATTTAATGACAGAGAAACTATAATCTAAAATGGTAATGCTAAATGGTATTAGGAATATTGCAATAAAACATTGTAGTATAACAGTTGAATAAATTAAAATAAAAAAATAATAAAAAGCAAAACGCGTGCTTAAAATCAAAATTTATTGAGCCTTTAAATATAAATATTAATTTTAGTTCAAAATACTGAAAGAAAAACATAAGACTAAAATGTAATATATTAAAAACGCTGAAATTATACAGTATCTTACTTTCCTAAAATAAGGAAATACCAGACAATGGAAAATGAAGAAACGCTCTTGCTCCCGGAGCTTACATGGGATGAGAGTGAAATCTCTTAATAAAAATTCATATGCTTAACACTACATCGAATCTAAACCAAAACGAGAACAAACACAAAATCACAACATGGCACAAAAAGAAACATTAGAAAAATCTAACTTCTATGTGTACTAGGAAGAGATTTCTCGTAAAATGTGTGTTAATGTTAATGTTTATTAAATTTTCTTCTATAAATACGAAAGATTAAATCATTTGATGCACAGAAGGTCGACTAAAAATTTAAAGATAAAAGATCTTAATGCGATCATTTCAAACACTTTTGCTCACATAAAAACATGTCACGTGACCTCAATCTAGCCTAAATAAATTACTTATTTCGCAAGCTTTTAAATTTCGTGCAGAATTTTAAACACACAGGAAAAAAGGATTTTCCTCTAGAGAGATTCTGTGCACACATTAACCTAACCGTCAAAAGCGACCCACAGAAAATACAAGCAATGAAATGCTAAGCGCTGACCTTTTTACACTTTTTGCCCCTGTTGATGTCGCGTTGTTGGGTTGTTGTCAGTTTGCGACTCTGATAAAGCAATCAAAACACGCGTGGGACTTTTAATTCACACGTTGAAAGGATGACATTCAGTCTCTGTCGCTCTTCACTCATACACACGCCTGCCTCGTGTCTGTTCGCAATTACAGTGGAAATGCCGCCATTTAAATCATTGCTACAAATTAAACACACACGAAATAATACAGAGAATCAAAACAGAAACAGAATAACACAAAAAGCAACACAAAAAACTTGCTTCGTTCGACGTCGCTGCATGAAGTCGCTTCACTGCCGCTGCGTTTTCACACTTATCAACGATAGATTTCGCATCGTCAGCGCCACGTGGACGTTTGTATGACGCTTGATTTCATGTTCGCTTCAAACATCAAACATGTTGGACCTCAAAAGAGATGAGGAGCTCCATTTAAAGTTTTTGCTGAAGGATCTCAGTCAGTCTTGCGTCGAACTTGGAGCCTAACGGTTCTTGTTGCCTAACGGACGGAGAAAAAAAACTCTCCGCTTCAAAAGTGAATTTCAAATGAAAATTGTTATTTTATAAAAAAAAAAAAAAAGTAGAAAAAGAAACGTAAAATGTGAGAATTGCTGTTGGTTTTTCGGCATCTTTAGTGGGCCAAACGGATGTGCATCTAGCGACCGCTTTTTTCGGCGAAAGCAAAAACAGCAAAGTGAATCGCGTTTTTTATTTTTGGCGCCAAACGAGTTACACAAACAAACACACTTAAAAAGGGGATAAATTAACAAGAGCTCCAAGTGTAGACTGTGTGCATTCGTTAGCGGAAGAAGAAGGAGAAAAGCTGAGCCCTGATTTCGACTTTGGAGCGGTTTTTGGCGGTTGTTACGTGTCGACCGCAATCACAAATACAAACATCAACACAGCCACACAATCAGTCGGTTGTGTAAAGGTGCAGAAGGTTGCTTCAAGTCCACCATTCAAACGATTTTAGCGTCAGTGGTTACATCGCTTTTTTGTCTTTCCATTTCGCATCCTTTCACTGTCATCGTCGCTTTCGATGGTGCTTTTGCAAGTTGCCAACTGATGACATCGTCCACCATCCGCTGTCCACATGCGGCCGCCGACGCTGATGCTGACTTCTAATGAGCTCGCCACCGTTTGTAATCCTCTGTTGGCCTGTTAATCAGTCTATCGCTTAACCACAACCCTGTGTAGACAGGCTGAGTGGGTTGAGTGGTCACATGAATGAGTTGAAAGGGGCTTTCAAGGGGATTGCAGTACCAAAACTCCTCCTCGAGCTTCTCTAAACTGACTGCTGTTGGAATCTTAGGTTAATGAAGCCTTTAGGGATCCACGCTATGAAAAAAATATTTAAAAATAACTTTAAACTTCTACGAGCTTCAGGGACGAAAGAAAGGGAGTGAAAGTGACAGAGATAGATAAGAGATAGAGAAAGAAGGAGAAGAACAGGAAGTTAGAAAATCTACGGTTGCTTTTTTACAGTCTCTTTGAGTGCTTCGAAGATAAAATGAAAATTTGAAAGTACAGCAAAAATATTCTCTTTTGTTTTCGTAATTTGCTTTTGTAATTTAATGAAATTATTCTGTAAATTGTGAACAGTTTCTGTGAACTCGAAAATGGTTAAAATCACTAATGAATAGTCAGCCATTTCTAAAAGTATGCAATCACTTTCGTTCATTGCGAAATCGAACGTGAAAATTTTATTGAGTCTGATAATTTATCACTAAAAATTCAATAAATTCAATTAAAAAATCTGTAAATAATAATAGTGAATACTATAATTTATTATCTATGAAATATATTTGTAGAACAGAATCAAATTTATACAAAAAGGAAAGAAGTTTAATGTCCATTGCGGAGCTAATTTTCTCTCAATTAGGAGACTTTTTTAATTTTTAACTTATAATAGAAACGGGGAAATGGAAAATGGAAAAATAAATTATGTTTTGTGTAATTTTAACGTTCCTTTTTATTATCACATTCGCAAACCTCCAACGCAGTCCCAACACACACATAATTTTTGGGTTTTTTAAAATTTTATTCTGTCGTTCCATTACTTTTCTTATCTCTGTCTCTATTTCTGCCAAAACTAGCAAAATTAACTCTGTTCCAAGAGTTTGAATTCCTAAAAGAGTTTTCGAAAAGACTTTTTTGCTATTGGTTTTCTTATTCAACGATTTCTGCCAATGAACACATTAAAAATGATCCATAATTCAATGGAGTCAATTCAACTCTTTCCCTTTCAATTCTTCACTTTTATCAACAGTGAATCGCCTCTGAATTCAGTTCATTGATGAATTTAATTAAATTCCTCTCCTCGCTGATGCCTCGCATCGAACTCGCAGCGTCACGCTTCGGTGCCCAGTTTGACAGGATCAAAGGATATGCGCGATTATCCTGCATTTCCGCATGTGTTCCGCGTAACGTCGGCACTCGGCGTCGTTAACAACGGGAAGGTTGCAGCAGGACGCGTCGTCGGTGGGCGGGGCGCCATCAACAGCTTCCAGGAAACCTCGGCCAACACAACGACTTCAAACACGTCAAGTAGCTTGAGTGTTGTTGGCCAAAGCATCGGCAACAACAGAGAGGAGCAGCAACAGCACCTCGGAGGACAAAACCACAGCCAACAAACAATGATAACGACAAACGGACCACAACAACAAGCGACATCGATTGACTTCAGCAGCAGCAACAGCTGCAATTCGACGCATCTGAATCAGTCCTCACCTTCATTCGGCACCCAACAACAGCCGCAGCAGAAACAGAACAACATAAATTATCACAACCGTCATCAGAGCAGCAACGGAGTCATCAACACGATTTCCGGCAGCATCCCCGCCACCGGCTTCGATCACGGCTCGCATCGTCATCACTCGCTGTCGATGGCCAATCTGACGGAGCCGCCGAATGCTTGCAACTCCTGCGCCGTGCTGGATGCGTTCCCAGGCGTCGACGGCGCGAAGCTTGAGCGGCTGCGCGAATCGCGTGCGACCCAACATCAGCAGAAGGCGACGAAGTTCAACGAGCAGCAGCAGCGACACATGAAGTCGAGTGGCGCCTCCAGCGGCAGCTACTTGTGGATACTGACACCTGTTGCAGCGAGGTGAGGCGACATTCTATTCTCATTTATATCAGCTTTATTAAGGGCAAAAGCTGATGAATAAGAAGACTCCTTTTCCCTTCTATCGAATTTTGTCCACGTGCTTCTATGTAGGTTGCCACGTAGGCCATTAAAATGCTTAATTATTATTCTCTCAACGTCATTAAATCATGACTCATTTAACATTTTCTGGTTCAGCGTACACACCGAGAATTAATTCCAGAAATCCGAAGGATCGAAATTCATACCTCGATTTTTCGGTAAACAAATTATTCAAGTATCGATTAAGATTTCACTGCGACACCAAACCAAAGCAATGGCAAGAGAAAACGAAGGGAAACGATAGAGAAAAGTGAGAATGAGACGCATTCGATCCACACGGAAAACAATAAATTTCCATGCACACGAGAAGCGAACCATAAAAGACATGAAACGAGGTCTTAAAGCTCCTAACTACAGCAATACACTAGACAACATTCTGTTACTGCTCCCTTTCCTCTCCTACACGCTCACTAATAAAATCTAGGGCATCATTTTTGGTACATTTGAGGCGCATTCAAACATTCACATGCCTCTGAATACAGTTGTTTGTGTGTGTTGAATGTGTGTAGTTGGATCTACCTCGAACTGTGCATGTGTGTGTGTTTACACAGCAATAAAATCTTTGTAATCATTCCGCAAATAAAACCTGTGAAACGACGATTCGAGAGGCACTCGAAATGAATGAGTGAGTGAATAAGTGAATGAATGAATGGAATCGTTCGAGTGCCTTGTGGAAATCTAACTACCAAAAGTTGTGGTTTATAAAAGGCTCTGCAGAGGATCGGAGGGGGTCGAAGGGGCGAAGCATATCATATGTGAGAACCTTACGAAAACGTGTAAGAAGAGCAGCCAACAATGAGAACGGAAAAGAGCAGGGAAAGGCAAATAGAAAGGTCAAAGACGAATCCATTGACGCTTTCAAAGGCTCCTTTATTCATGCATTCACAAGCAATTCTTGGATTATGATGTCGAAATGAGCAGCATTCAGCAGCAAAGTTTCTGTGGGTTTTAAAAATTTAATTGCTAACAAAATGAATGAAAGAAGAAGCTTCCAACCAAGAGCAAATAATTAAATACAGATTAAATAAAGAAGAGGAGAATTCTAAAAGACTTCAGAATAAATGGGAATAATTCAAGAATTAAATTTAAAAAAATTATAATAATTTGTTTGTTTTATTTTAGTGAATATATTAAAATATTATTGAAAGTAGAAAACAGCAAAATAAAAGAAACTTAAATTACAACTTCACTTAAATAAAATTCAGAAATATTTTAAAAAGATTTTCTTATTTCCAAGCTTTAAATTTTTAAAACTTTAATCAACTTTAAATGCTTTAAAAAATATTTAAAACTCTTGTGCGTTACAAAGCGCAATGAAAGGAGAAAGTAAAGGGAGAGTAAGAGAGAAAAATAGAGAAGAACGTGAAACAAATCAACTTAATTAAAACTGAGCTGATAAATCAATTAAAAACCATTTGAAAATCGCTTTAAATGAAAGAATTTTCTCTCGACTCCGAGCTCCGCAAAATTTTCTAGAATTCGTTAGAAAAAACAAAAAAAAAAAAATAACAAAAACAAACACAACAAAAGCAAGAGCAACCGTAAATTGTTTTTAAACCCTTCGATGTTGCTAAACATTTCAGTTGCGCGGCGATTCCAAAAACTTTGTTGCAATGTGAAAGTCGAGTTGGAAATCGTCGCTTGAGACGGGAAATGCAAGGGGAAAGAGGGACAGTGAACTACAAAACTTTTCCAATACATGGATACATTTTTTTTGTTTGGTTTTTCCCCCTGTTCCATTTCATTTTACTTCATTCCATTTCATTGCACTTCATTCATTGAAAAGCACGACTTTCAGCAATTAGCATTAATTTTCTTCTATTCCACAATACAAATGTTTCTTCTATTTGCGTTGGAAGTTTTCTGTTTTTTATGATTTTTGAATTTTTTTATTGTTTTCTGGTTTTTGTGTGCAGATTGGAAAAGTTGTAAAACTCGAGAAATTGGACCAAATTGCAAACGATGATGAGCGCTTTAATGATGATGGTGATGATGATAGATGATGCAATGATAAATTTAATCACTTTGGTAAATTTTAAACAACTAAAACATTGTAGTTCGGTTTTATTAATGTTATTAAAAAAATAAATTCGAACAATTAGCATAGAATTTTCCTGTAATCTCCGTTTTCCTGGTTAAAAAACTTTAACCCTAAATAAGCCTTAATAATAATTCTAAATTTAACAAACAATTTAAGAATAAAACCAGGTAAATAATTGCTGGCCAAAATAAACTGTCTCATAATGAAACAATTCTTTAATAAAAAACATAAAATAAACACACAAAAACAAAAGAAATGCGAAAATTAAAAGAAAAATATAGGTAAATATACGGTGAAAGGAAAATGTCTAATATAAATAATAAAGAGTAAAGAGAACAAACTTTAAAAAAGTGGTAGAAATAAAAGAAAGAAACTTTAGAAACCAGAAAAGACGTTAAAGAAATGTGAACATGACTTTTTTCTACCAGCGAAATATTGAAATCATAAAAACTTTACTGCTTTTTATTGTATTATTGTTGTAAATTTACTTCCCTTTCTCCTTTTCTTTGTTACCAAATTTATTCAACCACCCAAAAAGCATCTCAACCTGTCATAAACAAATGCAACGCAACGCATGGGTCGCCTCTCTCCTCTTCACCTTCCTTTTACCACTCTATGCGATGTGTGATAGAGTGGAAAGAAAGAGAGAGCAAACAAGAAAAGGCATAACTTTTATTTGTTTCCTGTGTTGTTTATGTTGAAAAGTTATTAAAAAACTTTCTGGAAAAAAGCGATTTTCACGTTTCTCCATGAAATTGTTGCTTGTATTTTAATAAACACGAAAAACATGTTGCTTTTAAAATGCAGAAAAAAGAGGAAAGAACAAAAATTGGACTAATAAATACGTAATATAATCGAGGCTGTTGATGGTGCAGTAATAAAATAAAGTAACGCGAAGTTAAGAAGAGAATCGTATTAATTTGGACAATCTCAAGAATTTATCGTTTTTGTTTTTTTATTCGCTCCTTCAACTTCATAATACAATGAAAAATATTTAATATTTTCATAACTCTTTCAACTAAACAATGTTTCGTACAGAACATATTTTCCGGTTTGCATTCAAATAAAATCAGTAAAAAACTTTGCTATCTCCTGCTCCATCTCTGGACACTTCCAGCATTTTAAAAATTACATTTTTAGAATACCCGAAATAAGATTTAGGTGTTGAATTCATTTATGTAGAGGTCTTATGTCTGCAGTCACAAGCCATAATAGACTAACTCGGTTTTTCATACTTGCCTCGAGAATTATTTAAAAGTTTCAAGTCCATCTCACAAATTCATTTATATTTATTATAATATTAACATATATTTTGTAAATATCGCTGAATAAATAAATAACTAAAAGAAATAATGTGCTAATTTCATACTGCTAATTACTTAATGCCTTCTTAAGTCGGCTTAAGGTGTTATTTCTTGCTACAACTTCTGTTTAATGATCGTGCCTGAATTGTTCACTTGCTGAAGTGACTCCAGTGTATTTCTAAGGTAAAGTAGTGATATAATCAATTGGGAAAAATCAATAAAAGAACCAAAGTCTACCACAGAAAATTTGTAATTATTAAATTAGAAAGATGGCGTCGTTCAACATTTAACTAATTTTTATTCTTACATGTTAAATTATTGATTAGATAATAATAATAATAACTCCAGTAATGTAATATTAATAAAAATAAAATTTAGAATGCTCCAACAATAATAATAATTTTAAATTATAAAATTCGTTCAATGTAAAATATAAATTAAATATTATTTCATAGTTAATATGTGGGATAGTACATTAAGGGTCTTTATTAGCATTTGGAGAGCCGATCTCACACTTTCTAGTTAAGTATTAACTCGAACTTTAACGCCTGTTTATATATATCTATAAGTTTAAGTTAGGATTTAACCCGAGCCTGATTAAACCAAAAAAAAAAAAAATAGATATATCTATATCTAAATATTGATTAAATTTATAAGATTCAAACTTAATAAATAAAATAAACTGAATTTAAAGAAAAAATATAATAAACAACTCTAAAAAAATAAAAAACCTAAACAAACTAAATAAATGTAATTAAAACCTGGAATAATAACTGCAAGATTCGATAAAATAGTATTGAAAACAAGAACCCAAAACCTTTTAAAATTTATTGTAATTTCCACTTTGTATATTTTGCATTTCTGTATGTATTTTATTAACAATAATTGCTTTTATGAATCCCAAATTAAATGTTTATCGCTCAGCCTTTAAATTAACCGTAATAGTTTTGAAATCGCTTAAGCACAGAGCAGAGAAAAGGAGTCGATTTAAAAACGTTAATAACATTTCCGTTGAATACCCTTTGCCTCACTTTGATTGTTGTTAACTCCACGAATTTCGAATTTTTCACTTTGCTGCGAATTTAAGCTGTCGATTAAACTTGTTTTCATTCCATATAAAAATTAAACGAACCACGCAACACGGTTTTCGATGTTGTTGATTCTCTCGCCTTTCTCCTCTCCCCTCCGCCAGCCACTCTTCTGCCATTTTTATACCTTTGTTAAAAACAAGAGCAAAATGTTCTCGCTTCATAAACAACATTAAATTTTCATTGATATGTATAAATTTTTACACTTTTACAGTTAACACCGCAAACAACTCATCTGCTTTCTTCTCCATCTTCTCTTTCTCTGACTTCCACGTTCTTCTTCTTTTCTTTTGTCCTTTGTAGACTATTATTTGGATAGCGTTGCTTTTTTCGCCACTTTAACTCTTAACTTTTATCTTTTCTCTTTCTCTTGCTTTATTTCAGCATCTCAGTGGCCATCGTGATCGCTGCTCTTGCCGGACCTCAGTGGCTCTACACGGAGGAGAAGCTGCCGAATGTGAATTACAACGGGACGGCCAACTTTAATGCCCTCGACGACGGTGCTTTTATTACCAAATACACCAAATCAAGTCTGTGGATACTTTGTACCACGATGCAAGGTGAGTTCAAAAGGGACGCAGCAACCGAGAGATGCCAAGAGAGAAAAGAGACACACTCATGAAGGCTATGAATTGAAGGTGTGACAGGAAATTTTTACGTCTCTAATGAACTAATAACAGCCCCATAATAAGCCTGTAATTGAAATCGTGAAAATGTTTTCGAATTGTTTTATTAACGAAGAAAATATCGCTGACTGAAGGACGAACAAAGAGGGAAGGATTGAAAGAAGATTGCTATTAAATTAATTAATCTTTATTTAATCTTCTTTTAGCATTTTAAAGAATGTGATCATAGATGTTTTTAGAAAGATGAGGCAATTCTTCAGACTTCTTGGTATTATTGAAAAGTGCCATCGAATATTTAACACTGAAGTGAATCATAGCGAAGGTTCTCTTAATCATTGAACCACTTTTTCTTATAACTCCCAGAATATAATTACATCTGCAACTTTTCTCAGAGTCAAGGAATTTCAATTTTCACTGAAATTCTATTATTTACGGTCTGTGCACGGATCGTTGGTTCGTTCGTTGGTTGCTTGGCTGTCACTGGGCTAAACTCGTAAACAGCAGAACTGCACAAATAACGCATTCGCAAATAAGTGTGACAACACCAACCGTGGCCAAACTTTAAAACTTTTGTTTCAGCCACGTTTTTGTTGTGCAACTCAAAAGTTGGAAGGCGCAGAGCCTCAGCGGCGCAGAACCGCAGCAACCTCGTCGTTTGTTTGTTCAAAGCAAAAAGTTCAACATTTTTCAACGAAAATATTTCAAAACTCGTGGCAACGCATTTACGAACTTCGAGCTGAAGCACGAGTTTTTTAAATTCAAAGTTAATGAAAAATCCTTTGACAAAATCGGCAAAACTCTTATTTATAATGGAAAAAGAAGAAAATCAAAAATATTCTGGTGAAAATCTTATTTGATGAGCTCATGACGATTCCCATGAATAGAAATATTTTATATCATTTCTTAAAATGATTTAAAGTTTTAATAAATGATTTAAAGTTTTAATTAACTGAACTATAATAAAGTTAGTGATTTAAGTTCATATAAAAAGAGGAAAAAATAATTCCTCTTTTAAAAAAAAGAATTATGAAATTATGATTTTCATAATTTTATTGTAAAATGCATTTAGCAATAGTACGAATTTATAATGTAACAATAATTAACTAGAGATCATTATACGATATTTTAGAATATTGTTTTGCAAGACTTAATTAAGGAAATTATCAACATACATCAAATTCTGAAAACTCTTGAGCACATCTCCGTTATACTTAAACATATATACAAAATGCATGAGGGTCTGCATACATGCATGACATTAATGGATGCCGCAAAACGGTGCGTATGAAGATGCAGCCGAACATATTGAAAGAATGTCGCAAGAAATTTTGCACCTGCTGCTGTTGGCAAAGTAAAAGTTAAAGCAGCGACAACAACATCATTATTAATACTAACAACAACAACAACAACAACAACAACATTAATAGCATTAAAGGACTAACAACAGAGAAAAAACAAACTGCAGAAAAGCACAGCAACCACAACAACGACGACAATCATAAAGACATGATAATAAATGTCCTTAGGATTTTCTGCCCTTTCTCACACCTTCCTCCTCCTCTACACAGCGTCACCTCCGCCATTGAAATTCATGTCATATTACATCAACATCAACACCCGAAACAACAACAAGGAGAACGTGAGGATTGGAACAACAACGTCATCTATAATAATAACAATAACGACAGCAGCAACTGTTGCTTTTCTCCAGCGTAAATATAAAGTTCAAAAGGCCGATTTACTTCCAAGAAAATCTCATAAAATAACAAACAACAGCCAAGAGAAACTACAATGAAGGCCAAGCAAATTAAGCTCTTTAAAGACTTCTTGCTTTACCTTTTGCTGTTCAATGTTTGCTGCTATGACTACTGCTCCTTCTCCTTCCTCCTCGACTGCCTCCTCTTCTTCAGCGGATTGTAATGACTGAAGTAATGCTACTGCAGATGAGAGGCTGTTGCGTCAGCATTTCACAGGCATCAGGTGGCTCGCTTCTTAGTTTCTAGGCTCACCTTTTAAACAACACAAATATTTACTCCTTTTATCGCTCATTCCTTCCTCGTTCGCTCGTTCTCTACGTTTACTAAACTAATGATGGGAAAAATATTGCGCAACAAAAGGAAATTCATGAGATTGTGGCAGGAAGTTGCACAGAAGCAACGCCACGAAAGAGGAAACGGAAACGCCGCAAATGCATAAATGGAAGTTATTCATATTAAGCCCAAGAAATAAACTGAACTGCATGAGAGTAACGTGACGATGCGAAACGAGACGACGCGAGATGAGTCCATGGATGTTGATGACGTTAAATCAAATCTCTAAAAGTAGAATAATTTGCCAAAGAAGCAGAGGAAACGAAAGCAGCAGAAAAGAACAAGGAGATGCAACCTGGAGAAATATGAAACCGAATGAATAACTTCCGCTAACAACTCCGCAGAGATCAGAAATAAAGGAAAAGCCTCAAATGCAACTAGAATGTAGAAGAATCCAGATGAAGAATCGCTTGATGTATATATGATTAAGTTTTAAACTAAACAAAGAAATATTTGAACAGATCAAAGAAAAAGTAACATCAGCAAGGCAAATATTTCTCTATGAAATCGAATAACAAAGAGAACCTCCGAAAACAAAGACTATTAAGAGTCAAACAGAAGTCTGTTCATTGATTGAATGAGGAGACAAATGAGTGCAAACGACCGACAAGACGATAAAAACTTATAAAAAGAGATGTAGCAAAAGTTAAAAAGGCGATAAAAGCCCATCCGGCCGAAAAAGAAAGAAAAATTATTCCTCCGACATCTGCAAAGCAAGCAGACAGGAAAAGCATAGACACATGCAGAGAGCAGACTGACCAACTGCCAGTGCTCGCTCTGGCAACATTGGCGACAACAACAGCAGCATAAAGAGTTGCCGATTGAGTTGGTTGCAATCCATTTGGCAGCATCACCACCAACAGCAACGGCAACCAAACAGGAGGAAGCAACGTTTCCTTATTTCACTCCATTCTGCTGACGTATTCAAATCTAAACAGCTTTGAAATTGCGCCAGCAGATGTCGTTTGCTACATAGAAATTTACTTAGTTTATATTTTATTTTCGTAAATAACAAACATTTTATGCGTTATTCTTTATTTTCCTTGTTTTGTTTTGTTATATAAATGAACAGCTGGACGACGGACTTCACTTCATTCATTTAACTGCTTCTTGCTTCTTACTTTGTGTTGAATGTCTTTTTAAGTCATCTTTTTTAAGGATAAAAGCAAGTACTTAAAAACCGCTCGTATATAACTGATGACGCTGTTGGTCCTCGGTGAAGAGGCAACATAAAAACGAGAAGCAAATAAAGATGGCACAAAAGAAAAAACATAATATTTAAAATTAAGTGAAATTTAATAATGAAAAGTCATTGTTGCCTTATTTAAAAGGCTCTTAATATGGAGAAGGTTTAAAATCTAGTGCAAACGATAGAAAAGACTTTCAAGTATAAAAAGAGGTAGTAATAATAATAATTAAATATACTTAGATACCGTTTCTCAGCATAGTCAACCATTAATTAGAAACTATGCAATGTTGATAGGACATGTTAAAAAACCCGCTTATTATTAACGAACTCAAGCCAATGAAAACGACACATCAAATCAAATAAATAATAATAACAATAAATAACAATTACTCTTATTTTTAACTGCATAAAAAAATTCATATTAACCTTAAACTTGTGTATGAAACTAATTAATATAATCAATGTCCAAGTAAAAGGATGAACCTTAGAATGAATAAGAAATACAAGAGTCCTTATTTTAAATGTAATAAACATACATGAAATAGAACTCTGTTTACATGTTGTGAAGTATACATCTAAATATAAAACTTATTCATGCATTTAACACGGAATAATTTCACTGGATTAGCAGTAATTCCTAATCAATGTGAATGTGAGCTATTCAGCAATGCATTCATTCTTACTCCAATATTAGACAGAAGCAAAACATTATTATTATTGCATTGGAGTGGTGCACTGCGACCTATAGGTGTATTGTGCCTCCTGCTCGAGCTCACAGTTCCTGTAGTAGCCTACATTCTTTCTCTAAATCGCACTTGGTTATATGTTCCTAACGCTTTTTTGGAATGTTCCAGACCTGTCTGATTGTTCCAGTATTCCCTTCTGAGTTCGTCCTCTTCGATTCTCAGCTTCTGATACACTATGTTGGGCGCAATTCCACAACAAGGTTCAGGACCTACTAGTGAGGTATTGGCTCCCTCTCTAGTTAGGCGATCTGCTTCTTCGTTGCCCTTAATCCCTACATGCCCTGGTAGCCATAGTAGGTGTTATTTGTTTTTTGCTCGGAGCAGATTCAGTTTTTCAAGGCATTCCCATACAACCTATGAAGCAAAACATACATGCATATATAAATGCGCTCAAGGTGTTTCTGTTTAAAAGACCACGGTGAAGTCATTTAATAGTCAAATTCTCAGTCGACTTTTGTTCCATTTATTTCTCAACGTAAAGCAGACTTCACAGTGATGCATAAAAAACTGTATGGCTACAATATTATTATAAAAATTAAATGGATTACTAAAATTAACATAAAAAGGGTTTTTTTTAGAGAAACTACACATTAATATATATAATTGACATTAAAATAGATTTTTAACCACAAACGACTCTGACCTTATAACGGGTCACTTTGGGCTCCGAAGCATAAAATCTACAATAGAAATAAATTTTGCATTTAATTTTATGTTCCTACCAATTCAATCCGGGTTGAAAATACGTAAATCTACAGTATTCTAAGTAAATTAGATTTATAGTTACTCATACGACGTGGTGAACCTTTTCAATTAATTTCACTTCAAATAACATATACGACATAAAACGCACAAAATACCTGCTTTATTATTATTATATGTTATTCTTCTAATGTTTTTTTCTTAACATATCGTAATTATAACGTATATTTTTTATTAAATACGTTCCATTTACAAAATATTGTAAAACGTGTCTCATCTTTCTTTGGATGAACACGTGGATGTGTCGTAAATGTCTGCTCCGTGTTATGTTCATGCGTCACGTTACGAACGTGCTCCTCATTTTGCTTTAGAAAGTCATAATTTATAAATATAAAAACTTTTCAGGAAACTAGAACAAAATTATCAGGTAATCCTTTCTTTGTTATTATTAAGACTTGTAATTGTATCATAAGTGTTCACGTGTGGATCAATAGCCTCTGGCCGCGCTCTTTGCCTGTCCTGCTTAAATTTATAGTATATTTATTCACTTTCATCAAGAATTTTAAAAAATGTTCACTTGTATTTAAAATTGTAAAGATAAGAATTGTAGATAATGTGTATTTAATTAGATATGAATGAATACTCTGTTGTATGCATGTATATTATAATTAAATTATTCATTAATTACGTTTTTACTACATTATTAATTGAACTATAAAAAATTCTATAAGCTCATTCAAGTCCGAATCATCACAAGAAATAAGAAATACTTGAAATTTAAAATAACACATTTGTTCATGAACGGATGGCAACGCTTCTCGTTGTTCAATGGCTCACTGCTGTCAGATGGTCCGGTTTTCATTTTGTTTCTCAGCGTTGGTAACATTGCCGACTGCAAAAAGCTGACTGGCTCTCTTCGACTGTGAACCTCATCGTGACAACACGTTCTTTCTTTCTGATATTATATCATCAAATTTAATTAATAAAGTAATTACATTCTTTGGAAGAAAGAGCTCCAAAATCCAATTAATCACGCGTTTATAATCAAATTTTGTGGTCCTTCGCGAGCCGGATCAATAAGATCGCAGCGATTTGGAGTGATTAGAAATGGCTTCAGCTTACGTGACGCTCATGCAAATTCGAGCTAGGTTGAAAGCCTCAATCACAAAGACTCATACGTTTGCTCATCAGAGTTTAGAAAACGTCACCTATGAGCAGGTCGTCACACATGCGGAGCGCCTTGAACAGACGTTTGAGACTTTCACGCGAAACACAGATTGCGTTGTGGCGCACTCTGAGGTAGACGGATATATCGACCCAAATGCAGATTTTGACGCCTACGAAGATAAGTATCTTGCGGCTCGGTCACTATTGCGAGGTTTGGAGGTCAGTCTGCGTCCGCCCGCGGAAACCACAGATCAGTCTTCGAGTATGGCACTGCTGGCTGAACAGCAGGTTTCGGTTTTGCAGCAAGTTTCTAGCGCTAATTTATCAGGCGCTGCGAGTGATTTGCCGAAGATCAATATACCGACGTTTTCCGGAGATTATAGCGAGTGGCCATCGTTTAGCGATATGTTTTCGACCAGTGTCGGTACGAGGGCGAGACTGTCGAGCACACAGAAGTTGTACCACTTGAAATCGGTTTTGCGCGGTGACGCTGCCGAGCTAATCCGTCATATTCCAATCACCGAAAACTCCTTCGAGACGGCATGGGCGCGCCTGAAGGAGCGATATGACAGACCGCGCCAAATAATCAACTCATTTATCGATAGATTTGTGTCACTGCCGGCCGCATCTAAGGAAGAAGCTTCAATGCTGCGCCAAGTATCAGATGGCGCCAACGCTGTGTTACGCGGTTTGACGTCCATCGGGTACGAAGATCGCGATTGCTGGTTAATCTACATCTTGTTGAAGAAGCTTGACTCCAGCACCGGCCGGAGATGGATTCACGAGAGCAGAAGCGTGGTCCGCCCGACAATAGCCAGCTTTCTAGAGTTTCTCGACTCGCGCTGTGAGGAACTGGAGTTAGGAGCTGCCAGCACCGCAGAGACCTCAGACCACAGATCGGCGCGAGGTAAAGCCGCAAAGACGTTCGTAACGGTTCAACGAGATTCCATTCGCTGCTATATGTGCAATGGATCGGACCACATCTTGCGCAAGTGTGCGTCGTTCTTAGAACTCAGTGTTAAAGATCGGCGCCGGAAGGTAAGAGACAAAGCACTGTGTTTTAATTGTCTTCAACCGGGCCATTCTGTGTCTGAGTGTCGATCCAAATTCACCTGTCGAGAATGCCATCAACGTCACCACACACTCGTGCACGACCCAGTAGAGCGGTCGGGAGCCACGACTGCTTCGACGTTGACGTCGTCCGTTGCACACCAGGATTCACGACCAGCCCAAGCTGCGCTAGCGGTTAGCGCCGTGGCGTCCGTCGCTGTCTCGCTTCCGGCGAGCACGTTCAGGACTACATCGCACTTCGCACCAATGTTGCCCACCGCATTAGTGGATATCGTAGACGCCCAAGGACACACTGTCACGTGTAGGGCGCTGCTAGACTGCGCATCGGAATTGTCATACATTTCTGAGCAATGTATTCAACGCCTGCGCATCTCACGTGCTCATTCTCGCATTGCCGTCACTGGTATTGCCTCGGCTGCAGCAGATCATACCCGGGGCTGTTGTCAGGCTCAAATCCGTTCACGCACGAACAGCTTTAGGTTGACTGCATGCTTACATATATTGAAACATATAACTGCGGCTATACCCTCAGGCCCGGTGGCCAATAGCTTGCCGCACAGTCTGCAGGGACTAGCTCTTGCTGATCCAACGTTTAATGTGACGGCGCCAATTGACATCCTGATTGGAGGGCAATATGTATGGGATGTTTTCACCGCAGACAAGCACGTAGACGCAGTCGGAAACGTCATTGCTGTGTCGTCGCAGTTCGGCTGGGTGGTAACGCAGGCTACCCTACCACCAGCTACCACTTCATGCGCATTTCTCACATTGGTCGACATCGACGCGTCAATCCGACGGTTATGGGAGTTAGATGACATTCCACATACGGCTGTCGACGCCGACGCGACCTTCGTCGAACAGCAGTTCGCCACCACTCATACTCGCGCGCCGGACGGAAGATATGTTGTACATCTTCCATTTAAGGACACAAATGCACGTTTTGCAGACACATTATCGGGTGCACTGTCTCGCTTGTACTCATTAGAACGCCGGTTCAAGAAAGATGAAAGGCTGTGTGAGCAATATACTGCATTCATGCGCGAGTATGCGCATCTTGGACATATGAGACAACTTACACCTGAGGAATTATCAACGTCGAACGATGAGGTGTTCTATCTGCCACATCATCCTGTTGTGGGCAAGAAGCTGCGCGTAGTGTTCGATGGATCATATAAGGGCGAGAACATCTGCTCCCTCAATGACCGCCTTCATGTCGGACCAAACCTACAACGAGACCTGTTTTCGGTATGCTTGCGATTCCGATTTCATCGGTTTGCCTTTTCGGCCGATGTCGTTAAGATGTTTCGCCAGATCTGGGTTACGGAGTCTCATCGAAACTTTCAACGGATTGTGTGGCGAGAATCGCATGCACACCCGGTACAGCATTTCCAATTGTGCACCGTCACATATGGCACCTCCTGTGCCCCATTTCTTGCTGTCAGGATTTTGAAGCAGCTTGCCGACGATTACAGCGCAGAGTTTCCAAGGGCATCACGGATCGTCGCCGAGGATTTCTACGTGGATGATGTTCTGTCGGGCGCGAACACAGAATCGGAGGTAAAACAATTACAGCATGAACTTATTCATTTGTTTTCTCGCGCAGGAATGGAGTTAAGCAAATGGGTGTCCAATACTGCTTGCATAATCGCTGACGGAACGAAGCAGACTATGGAGGTTCCTTTACAGGAGGAATCCAAGGCCCCGAAGGTGCTCGGCCTACATTGGAAACCGGATACAGATTGTCTCAGTTACCAAGTGCGTACTGGCTGCGGTGATATTACCAAGCGCCATATTCTCTCCGAGATATCTGGGGTGTTCGACCCATTGGGACTATTGGCACCGGTGGTCACGCGACTGAAGATCTTCTTTCAAGAACTGTGGCTGACAGAACTCGGATGGGATGACCGGTTGCCAGCGCACTTGTCGCAGTGGTGGATGGCATGCCGTGATGACATGCGTTGCATACGACAGATTTCTATACCCCGTTTTGTTCCGATCAACGACGACATCATCGAGCTCCATGGGTTCTGCGATGCTTCCACCAAAGCTTACGCTGCTGCAGTCTACGCACGCAAGGTGACGCACACGGGCAAGGCCGTCATCAGCCTTATGGCATCTCGTACCCGTGTGGCTCCCTTAAAGCCAGTCTCGGTGCCACGACTTGAATTATGCGGAGCGCTGCTGTTGGCACGCTTAATTCAACGTATTCAATCGATCAGCCTGGGGAAACCGCTTAAGGTACACGCTTGGACTGATTCAACGGTGGTACTTGCGTGGCTGTCCCACTCTCCAACCAAAATGAAGACATTCGTCGCCAACCGCACCTTTGAAATCGGTGAGGTCCTCCCTCGACACGTATGGAACTATGTGGCATCTGGCGAAAATCCCGCCGATTGCGCATCACGAGGACTACGAGCCTCTGAACTTATGACTTACGACTTATGGTGGAAAGGACCAGTCTGGCTGCGCGATGAACGGTTACTCACTTATCAACTTAACAAATCTGTTAATCCCAATCTCGTTTCAGCAAATAACGTTGACGCTGAATTCAAGCAGACTGCCGCCTCGCTGGTAACTACTATTGACGAGAGGTCCGAGATACTGAATCGGCTCCTAAATAGACTATCGTCATGGAGAATTGCCGTTAGAGTGGTAGCATACGTTAAACACTTTATCATCAAATGCCGGCGACTGACGCCACTAGGCTTGGCTGACGAGTGCATATGGGCCCGTGCGGTGCTCCTGCAATATGGGCAACTTGAGTTTCAGCATGAGATTTCCGCTCTCAACAGTAATCGCGAATTAAGCAGGCGATCTAGACTCAAACGGTTGCACCCCTTCATCGACCAATTTGGGGTTATGAGAGTAGGCGGGCGCATTCGCCATTCGGAATTGCCCTTCTCGTCGCGCCACCCTATATTGCTTCCCAAATCCAGCCGAGTAACGCAATTGATTCTCCATGACGAGCATATCCGGAATTTGCACCCCGGCGTTTCAGCACTATTCGTTATAGTTCGGCAAAGGTATTGGATTCTGGGAGCTCGGAATTTGATTCGAAAGCTAACTCACACCTGCATTCGCTGCTTTCGACAACGGCAGGTCACTACAGAGCAATTGATGGCCGACCTTCCAACGTATCGAGTGCGACAGGCCTACCCGTTTGAGAAGACTGGATGCGATTATGCGGGCCCACTCAATCTCAAACTGTATCCAGGGCGAAACACGCGCACCACCAAGGGATACATCTGCCTGTTTGTGTGCATGGTGACATCTGCCGTCCATGTGGAACTCGTGACCGATTTGACAACGGAAGCGTTTTTGGCGTCCCTTCGACGCTTCATGGCGAGACGTGGAAAATGCTCACAACTGTTCAGCGATAACGGGAAAACCTTTGTAGGTGCTGCTCGCGCTCTGAATCCAGTGTTTCAACTCATCACATCGCAGTCGCACAACGACATGGTAACCAAAAGCTTGTCTGATGATGGGATACGTTGGACGTTCATTCCGCCTAACGCTCCGCATTGGGGCGGGATCTGGGAGTCAGCAGTCAGATCAATGAAATTGCATCTACGACGGGTGATTGGCGAAACGATTCTTACGGTCGAGCAGATGCGCACGCTACTGGTGCAAGTCGAAGCCGTGGTCAATTCAAGACCGTTGGGAACCGCATCGGATACGCAACTGGGCTACTTGTCACCAGCGCATTTTTTGGTCGGCAGGCCTTTAACATTACTCCCGGACGACGATTTATTGGAGGTACCCAAGAACCGACTGGGTTACTGGCAGAATGTTCAAGCCATGATGCATGGGTTCTGGCGTCAGTGGCATCACGAATACCTTACTGGATTGCAGCAAAGACCGAAATGGGACAACCGGAAACCAAACATAGAAGTCGACACCGTCGTCGTCATCAAGGATCCCAACTCTCGCCCGGGTAAATGGTGTCTCGGGAGAGTCAGCGAAGCCCACATAGGGAAAGATGGACTAACGCGTGCTGCAACAGTCAAAACAGCACACGGAACGATGACTCGGCCAATTTCTAGACTGGTCGTGTTGCCAATATCCTGAGACGGTCTCTCAGCGCCGGCCGGGTTGTTCATGAACGGATGGCAACGCTTCTCGTTGTTCAATGGCTCACTGCTGTCAGATGGTCCGGTTTTCATTTTGTTTCTCAGCGTTGGTAACATTGCCGACTGCAAAAAGCTGACTGGCTCTCTTCGACTGTGAACCTCATCGTGACAACACGTTCTTTCTTTCTGATATTATATCATCAAATTTAATTAATAAAGTAATTACATTCTTTGGAAGAAAGAGCTCCAAAATCCAATTAATCACGCGTTTATAATCAACATTAATTAATCCTTCGAGCCGGATTTGAACCAGCGACCTATGGATTTCTACCAGCTGAGCTATCGAAGGTCTTAAAATATTGTCCATAAAGCAGCGTTTTAAATACGCGTATTTTTAGAAAGAGAAACAAGACTGAAATCTATTTTTAGCATGTCTTATCTACAAACACCTTCTTTGACATTTTTCTTCTCTTAAGCTTCTGTTAGAAATAAGAAGAAGTCAAGAACTCAATCGAACAGTTTTTGTTTGCTAGCGAAATTTCTTCTTACATCCGACTCAAAGGCCCGTTTAATAAACTTATAAACAGCACATTTTATAAGGGAACAACTTTTATAATATGTAATAATATTTTCCTGTATTCCTATGAAGTAATTCTAATTATTTGCTTTCTGCCTGTTCTATTTTTCCTTTAATTGGTCGACATTTAACGCCAACTAAACACTTGACTTTATTAACCGGGTTCCAACTCATAAAACCAAAATTACGACCCTCTGGGAGGCGATGTAACGCTGCAACATGACAACAACCGCAACAACAGGAGTGGAAACTTACAGTTGTGTTAAAATTGACTACTTCCCGAAGGAAGGTTACCAACCGGACCCACTGGACTCAACGCCAGCGATACCATGTAAGTACAGCTGATCTCCTTCTGCAGACATCCTGTACCACACCCTCCCTTGCCTACCTCCTTTCCAATTGACCACAAAATTTAAGCTCATGCTTTATATGGTTTAACCACGCCACTATCTTTCGATTCGTTTCTTTTGTGGTCGCTTTTGGGACAATTTTTCATTTTTATGTAAGAGTCCAAGTAACAAAAAGTCCAATAAGATGAAAAGGAGAGGAAAACGGAAAAGTACAAAAGACTAAATACAATAACAATAATAATAATAAAAGAGACTTATTACAAAAAACAAGCGACAAAGTGAAAAATTCCTAAAAGCAAAAGGAAAGCATAATGAAAATCGTGTCATCAACAACGTGGCGCAACCTACCGAATCGAACCGAGTTCAGTCTGTCCATAAGTCGAGTTTGTATCCTTGGCTTGTTGTCTCATGACTTCCCCTCCCCTTCCCGCCCTCCTACGGCAACTAACCGCCGCTCCATGCTTCTATCTGTTCTCTGTTCGGCCCCTTTGCTTAGGTGCGAAATTGTACACTGAATTAAGAGTTCCTTCCTACTGTTTGCTCGCTGCTCGATCTGATCAGAAGCGGGGAGGGCGAGGAGGGTGTGCGGTCCACCCTCTGCTCGAGAAAATCAGTTTACACCAACGTTGCGTGGAGTGCATAAAAGTGCAGCAATGAGGAATGCTGAAAAATGATTTTATTTTCAGTTTCGAGAGAGGAGACTTTGAGGAGCGTTAGTAAAGTACGAATAAAGTGAAAATGAAACGCGATGAAATAGAGGAGATTCCTATAGAATTAATCAGAGTGAAGGGCTCCGTGTTTTCAACAGAGACAGGGAATTTTATTCAATCTTGGCGCGTTTAAAGTTGAAAGCATGAAAAAACCTCCAAAGTGAAGTAATAAAGTGAAACAAAATAAAACAAAATATTGTCACGAAATATTGAACGAAAAAAAGTTCCACATTAATCAGCGAAATGACACTAAACAAGAAGAACGTAAGAGAAACAGCGTAAACGGTAGAGAAAAATCGGAAAAAGAGTGGAATTACATTAAAGTGAAAAATTACAACACTTTATTTATTTATGAACATTAATTTCAGCTTCTTTTTTATTTATTTATTATTTTTTTACTCACTTTTATTTATTTCCTTTTGTTATATTTTTTGTGGCAGAATAATAATGAAATTTCAGATGATGAACAAACAATGAACGCTAAAAATTGTAACAAACAATTATTAAATAATAGAGATAATAATTGCAATAATTTTAATACTATAAACACTCTATTACACAATAATACTACATTACTATATGCATATTATGGTCCATATAATCGCTATGATTAGTTATTTATCTACGATTTAAATTTTTAATATTCTTAAAGTATGTATTTTTAAAGTGTGATTATTAACTTTCAACTATTATTACAAAGCTATTATACTAATTGAAGCATTTATTTATTACTTAACATTAATTTATTATTAAATAAACCTCTTTTCTTCTCCCTCTTTGGTAATGTCTTGGGATTAAGTCCAATCCAAGGCCAGACTCACTTTCGTTTAATCTGCAAATTCCTTCTTCGTCCTCAAGTAATTAAAGAACGTGATTAAGCGTCCTGTCAACAGCTTTTCCATGGCGTTCATAACTCGTCACCGGAGCAGCCAAAGTCGCATCTCCTTTTCCACTCATCCCTTTGCTGAAATACCTCCTCCTTCTTCTGTTCAAACATTTTTCCAACTCAACTCGGTTGAAGGTGGTCAACAGGAAAAGAGGAAGAGCGACAGATGCCCAACACAAATTAATTCCATCTCATTTAATTTCAACCGACTGAAAACTAAACGAAACTCTGTTTAATTAATTTTTATTATTTTCTGTTGATGGTGTCTGTGTTGTTGGTGTTGTAATTTTTAGTGGTTTCGATACTGACGACGGTATTGGTATTTTCCCGTGTTTTCAATCGCTGTTGCTGTTGGTTTCGGTCTTGGTTTTGATCGTTGTGGTTTTCCTTAGTTATTGTTGCTATTGGTTGTTTGTGGTTGTCTTTGTTCTGCGTGTTTTTCACACCTGTTTTCACCACGGTTCAACAACCGCTTTTCCCGGTCACTGTGCTGAGTGCATTCATTTGATTGGTTTCGATATTGTACATGAATTAAACGTTATTCATGCAAACTCAGGCGTAAACAAATCGAATGATTTCGATTATTATCGATTGCAATTAGTTGAAGAGAGGAGAAGCTATTAAATGAGTCAATTGAGTTGTGTACACGAATTAGTGAACTACATAAACAATCACTAATCACAAGTTTAGCCGATAGACACTTCATTTGCTCCCGAACCACTTAAAAATTCGTCAAAAATTCAGAGGTAATCGTCGATGATTTGCGAAACATGCAGAAAACTGTATAAAAACATTACACCAATGGATTAATGACAGAGAAAGAGTTGAGCGATTCACTTTAATAATATATGAAATTATTGCCGATTTCAATTTTTTTCAAAATACAAAATAAACACAAAAAAGAATAATTCCAATTAACGAATAGGTGCAAAATACTCCAAATACTCAATACATAAATTATGAATGAGTTTTTTGAGCGCGTAATTATTTTATTGATATAGAAACTTTGCTTTAATGATCAGAATTCAGAGTTCAAACTCAAGCTACCAACAACAAAACCCATTAAACACGTTGTAAGTGGGAAATAATCCAGAAAAAAAGGAAAAATTCTGTGTTTTTTGTTTTCCTTCGCCGAATCAATTCGAGGTGTAAAATAATAAATAATCAGTGGCCAGAATAACTTACAAAGAACAATGAAAAGCGCGTAATTCATTTGTTATCATTAAAGAATTATTGGTTACGTGTTGGTGGTCCATTATTTGCTGTTATTCAGAGTCCAAAAACATGGTGAAATAGTTTTTACTACGCAAAACATTTTAAAAACATCATAAAAACAAAAACAAACAATAAAATATCAAAAAAAGAAGGAATTAAAATAATAAAAAGAAGTTAAATTCAATCCGCAACTGAAAAAAATCCTCATGAAAACTTAATGAAAATAAAGAGTTTTATAATTTGCAAATAAAGGGATATTAAACCGGATGGAGTTTTCCCTTCCTCCTCGCCTCGTTACAGATGCCAGAATTTGCACCTTTTATAGTCCAGTATAAAAAAGAAGGGTTTTTTGTCGCAACTTAAAATCGTGTCAATTGCTTTAATTTCATTGCTTCCTTTCAACGACTCACTCACTCAGTCACTTCTTTCCACTTTAACCTCTTCACTGTCGCCTCTTCTCCCCTCTTCTTCCATCTTCTCCCTCCTCCACAGACTCTCCACCTAAATTCAATTCAACTTCCGTTTCCTCATCGAAGCGCGGCATTTCATTAAATCTAAAGTTTTAATTTCCTCTTCTCTTCACTTAGTTTTAAATCGAATTACCATTATTATTATTATTATTATTATTATTATTAAATATTCTAGTTGGTTTTTATATCGCTAAAATGGCTCCCTTCGGCATTTTAAAAGCTGCGTTGGTTGCAAGGTGAATGAATTTGGGACGTTTTTATGACTGCGCCATTATGCGGTGCTACTAAATCATAATTACAACTGTAAACAAGAAGGAGAGCAACTAAAATCATTACAACAACAACAGCAACAACACCGAATCCAGCAACTCAAATTTTAAAGATTATCTTAAAACCGATTCAATATTTTTTTGCAAAGAATTTATGAAATTTTTATTTCTATTTTAATTTAATTTAATTCAGTTAAATACACGTTTTTTATTGAAGTAATGATTACATACAGAGTGGAATGAGAACAATTAATATTGAGTAGAATGAGTATTTGATGACTCCTTAATGAGTACGTGTTGAAGTCTTCGCGATTGTAGAGTGAGTCTATGATGAATGATGATTCACTGAATGCATGATTCAGTGAATGTGTATTGCGTACGTTAAACTAATACTTAATACTACGATATACGATAAATACTATATTACGAATGATAAAATGAGCTTCTTTTGAGTGGTGTACGAATGTTATTTTGTCTGTAGCGAGTATTCAACAGTTTCTAAAGCTGTTTTTTAAGTATTCATTTTAAAACTTTTTAAAGCTTTTAAAACTCAAGTATTCTATGGATCGTTATGAGTGTTTTATGAGTATTTTTTGAGTATTTTCTGAATGTTATTGTGAACTTCTTAGCACTTTGTTGTTTTGTGGTATTCATTACTTGTTACTCTGCTGTTTTATATTTTCGCAGGTCTTGGAGATTATTTTTGTCACTCACTTTAAGATTCTCTTCGAGGCGATTGCAATTCAATCGTCCTTAAATAAGTGATGCATGGTGTTTGCTCGGTATTCGTTTTTAGTGAATGACTGGAAACTGCATTCGAATGCATTCGTTGCGGTTCATGGAGTTCAATGGTGATTCATTTATAAGTATTCATAAGTAGTCAAGTATCCAAAGTTTCGTTTATAAGTATTCGTCAGTAGCTCAGAAGTGCCAGTGTATTTATTTATTATAAGTTTTTGGTTTATTTGAATCCTAGAACTTACAAACGAAAAATCCGTATAAATCACAAGTAAAATGAGTCCCAAGGAACTGAAAGCAGTCACTAAATTTTCCTTGTAATATTTTGTCTTTTCCTGAATTTTTCTTCTCTTATTGCAAATCGCGTTACTCAGCCCGTCTGTCTCTCTCCTTTCGACTCTTCTTCTCCTCCTCCCTCTGTAAAAGTTTTCTTTTTAAGAATCGTTTGAAAAACCAAATCATCACCGTGCAAAGAAACGTGATAAAAACGAAAGAAAGAAAAACGAAGTGAAAAATAAGTGGAACTAGAAGAAACTGCAGAAAATCCTGTGAAACTACATGACGAGGGGAGGACGAAGGACGAAGGGCTGCAGTGTTCGCTGTTTGGGGAAAATTTCTTGCTGTGGGACGGGAAAAGTTCCCTGCTTTCGCACACAAGAAAATTTTCTCAACGAAATCAGCTGCAGCGGCGGCAATAAAGCTCGATTGCATCCGCAGAGAGCGGCAGAAGTGCAACGCGTTTCTGTTACTTTGAGTGACTGCGATTTGCCGCGGCGTCGAACTGGGTCAAATCTGCCGACGACAGCGCAAACGTAGGCAACAAATTGATGAGCTCCACGAAGGCAAACGAAGCGATAGGCGAACGAACGAACCAACGGCAAAACGATGCTGATGAAGTTTGCTTGGACTTCGTTGACTTTCGGGAGTAACGAGCATGCATATGTACATATATGCACATGGGTGTGTGTGTTTATTTACAAATTAATGAATGAAAAGCTGATTGCAGCAGTCCGACAGTGGGACAAATATTAAAAGATTACAATGAAATTCCAATATGATATTCGTTGTTGTTCAACGAATATAAGTCGAACACTCGTAGTCCAATTAAATTCCGACTGGTTCAGGTTCCACGAGAAAGTTACACAGAATCTTATGGAAGACTTAGGAAACGAACCCTACACGAGCGGATTTTAATATTAATTTACGATGTTTGCTGCGTATTCTTACTTGTGATACTCGTTGTTGTTGTTGTCGACTATTGAGTATCAATATTCAAACACATTACAAAGGCGCACACATAGCAACAACAATAACAACAACAATCGGATATCCGCCAACCTTTAATGGCCAAGTCTATTGTGGCAATAACTGTCAACTTGTGGGCGTAAAATCCGTGTTCGGTTTTTCCGTTATTGCCATTTCTCTCATTGTTGCTGTTGTTGTTTCTCTCATTGTTGCTGGTGCTCGTTGCTGTTGTTGTTGTGTAATGCAATTGCCCATGTTCTACGTTGTTGTAGTTCTTTCTGCTAAACGAAATGTAAACGAAAACGTAAACGGAAGCTCCGTCGCAAGAACAAGCATCGGCACAGCGAAGGCAGACGCTTTTCAACGCAATCGGACATGAATTATTATTGAAATTCAATTGAATTCCATTTAAAAGCTGCAGCTGCAAATTATTTACGCTCGACAGTTTAATTGAAGGCTGACAAATGAAGTTATCGATGGGCCGAACTGCGATGAAAGGAGAAGGTTAAGAAGAAGGAGATGGTGAAGAAGAAGAAGCGAGGTTATCCTTATTAATATAATTTAATAAATTAAATCATCTTTAATAAAAAACAATGTAGAAGAATGAATTAATGCGAAATATGCGAAGAATTTTAATTAAAATTAAATTAAAATTGGATTTTGTGATTAAGTTATATAAATCCAGTGAAACACAAAGAATCGAGTTTATTTTTCGTTATTTATTGATGGGTAAAAATTTATAGAAAAACCAGAAAATTATTTAAATGGAAAATAACACAAATTATTTATTAATTTATTACAACAGACATAAATTAAGTTTTCATTTTAATTTTTCAAAATGAATTAATTCTATTTGCGTTGTTCCTTTTCTTTTGTAATAAACATTCTTTTTATTGTTTAATTGTCAGTCTTGTTTATTTTCCAATTGGTTGTTGGTATTGCGCACAAACACACAGCCTGAATGACGTCATGATGTTGACACGTAATGAAAACGAGACGAACATCTGAAATGTTTTCTGCTATTGAACAGTCGACGAAAGGCAAAGAAACAGACAAGGAATGTTGTTAGAGGAGGGGAGGAGAGGCAAAGGCAATGATCGATGTAGAGGAAATTCCTCACTGCCACAAAATTCCATACTTCACTTCAAATTGCGGCCTGCTTTAATGTGGCTGAATATCGATTCGACTCTGCACGATATTCAAGTCAATTCGCCGAAAATAGAGAGGAAGAGGGTGGGAAAGGTGAATAACGATAGAAAGAAACATTGAAAGAGGGAATAGAAAGGAGAAAAAGGCAGCAACTTTGATGGAAAAGCACAGAACTCGGTGCAGACGCAGACAACAATTAAAATAGTAACGCAAATGAAACGCTGCAATGAAAAACACACTCACAAGAACAAGCCCACATACAAATACATATATGAATATTTTTATGTGTGCATTGTTACAAACGCAGCTGAAATCCCCTCGGAAAAGGAGAACTTTTTTGCAAAACAAGAGGCAAACGTGAAGCAGCGTTCAACGGTTGTTGTAATAAAGCAAATAGCAAAAACCCAGAAGCCACAAAATACTAAAATTATTCTCACCATTAATAAAATCACTTCAACATTAAATAAGGGATTTTTTTTGGATTCTTTTGTGTAAAATCACAGCTTTTTAATTATTATTCATAATTCATTGCTTTTCAGCTAAAAAGTAGTAAAAAAGACGAATGAAAAGGAATATGAAAAGTAAAATTCATTAAAAGTTGAGAGAAAGAAGGGAAATGTTAACCGAAACAGCGGACTTTTTAACTATCTGAGTTTTTGAAAATCTTTTTATAGATGATTTATTCAAATGCATTTCGATTGCAATGATGATAACTGTAAAAACTTCATTCAATAAGGAAGCTTTATCAAAATCAGAGGGAAAATTTGAATAAAATTAAGAAATGATTTCATAGAGATAAAAGTTTCATACAGATAACATCAAAAACAAAATGATATCATTTTTTCTAGAGACGATCTTATAAAAATACAAATTCATTGAGGAAATTTTATTATTTTCTACGATTTTAATATTATTTTCTCTTTATTTCCATTCAATTATTTTATTTCATTAGTTCGCAATAACTTTTTCTTTGCATTCGCAGTTTAAAAGAACAAAACGCAGCTTTTTGCACCCATCACTCCATTCGAATCAATTATTACTCAAAAAACTGTTATTCCAGGATGCACATTATTATTCTAAACGCTGAAAAATATTATAAATCCTACGGTCGACGCATTATCAATGTTTTATTGCATCAAATTTGGAAATTTTAGTTAGGGAATTCATCGAAAGCACGAAAGAGTGAACGATTATGCCAAAGATCGAATTTCCTCTTCACTTTAATAATCATTTAAATTATTCCATTCATTGAATCGTTATTGAAAAAATGAATTTGCTTTTTCAGGACAATATGGACTTTCTTTATAGAATTAGGAAGATTTCTATATGGAAAAATCATACTATTTCTAAGTTTTAAGTAGATTTCTTATATAAATGGCTAATGCCTCAATTCTTTTTATGTGGCTGTGAATATTATTATTTTTTCACGTCCCTTTCACCACGTCCTTAATTCTCGTGATAATATTTATAGACTTAAACCTAGCTTTAATTATAACTTTCGGAATATTTGAATTGTCTTTCAACTTTAATGAAATTTCGTGAATTTCTCGATGTTGTTTGCAGTGATTAAAGGGAACAGACTCCTTGCGATAACATTTAAAGCAGCGCATCGCAAACACACACAGACCCACACACACATTAACATATCCGATTGGGGCAGCCATAAACGCGTCTAGTTTTTTTTAAATATTATTGCGCCATTTCGTGAAACATTTTAATTAAATTCTATTACAAATAACTTCATCACAATAGAAAATCGTCCTTTATTACATTTTGATATGTGTGTGCGTGTGTGTGTGTGTGTGTGTATCTGAGTGTGCGTTTGTTTGCTTTTCTGTGTTTATGTGCTTGTGGCTAAAATGCATTGATAATTTATCGAGAGTCTAACAATTGAAATCACTTGAAATGATGCAAACATTTGTAATTGAAACCGTTTAAATTAACATCCAAATCATTTATTACTCTGCGCCAAAAAAATAAAAATCTTAAAATGCGAATTTATGTGAACTTTTGCGACTTTACTAAAATATTTAATAACTTCAACGAAGTGAAAATTTCGTATTCAAAAATTTAAATAAATGTTCAACCAACGTGAAAGAAGAATTTGAAATAAATTCTAAACTTTTCTCCTTGCAACCTTTGGAAAACTTATAAAACCACTCACTGAAGATGTTTTTGCAAATTCTAAGCCTCAGTTTTAGACAAGGTGCGGCTCTTGAATGGCACCTTCTTGAGTGCTCGCTGCATTTAATGAAATTCCAACGCATCATCGTCTGATCTGAGCAAATGAACGAGTGAAAAACGAACAAATGACCGCGCAAACAAACGGACGAACGCTTGAAGCAACGACTACTCATGCAACGAGTTGAAAACACTTCCCCACTTTTTCCCAACATTTCTTTTGAGCCTCTGCCGAGGTGTGAATGGCGATAAATTCATTCATTGCTGGTATTTCGTTATTAAAAGCGTAATAAAGGCCGAACGCCCATGAAAAGTGGATAGAATTTCTTGGAAAAAAGGTTTTTCTCCAACAATCAAGGGGGTGAACGCCGACCTCGCTGAAGTTCGCGGCACGCTGTCCGCCCACAGCCAACATTTGGCAGCCGCCACTAAAAATTCAGCCGGCTTCGTATTCTTTTGCCACAGAACAACAGACACTTTGCCAAGGCCTGTGTTTGCGTGATGTGTGGCTTAATATACATCCATCCATGGCTGCTACACGTACGAAATGCCTCGCAGGACTCGCATTTCGTCCTGATGATGAAGTAAACCGAAGTTAATTCCCGTGCATTTTAATTGATGCTTTAAATTGTGTTTGAATGTTTGCATTTTTAATTCAACTTGGAAATTTTTAAGGTTTCTTTTCTATACGTACTTTTTTAACCATTTAATGGATGCATCTATATGTTTCCTCGATATTACATTACAGTCTTGAATTTTTCCAGCTTCTAAATTGAATTAATTGTACTTATATTGTTTAAATTGGCTCAATAAATGTCTTATCTAAAACCGAGAGGCACAACTGAATTTCAGCGCATCCTAAAAGTATGCATTATGTTACACACTGTTGATAACAAGTTAAGTTTCCTGTGTGGCATCAGTGACTGCACACACACAGCCCACACTTTTTCTATCACTAATCAATCTATTACAAATTGTAAAAGAGAGGAAAAAATCAACCGAGAAAGAGTCAAATACTGTACAATTATACACAAGAAAAGCACAGAGGAATTTGACTATCGCAGCAGCTAAAATTTATGCAGATTAAGATATAATTTTGACCGATAAAATATTAATAATCGAATATATTGAATATTGTTTTTTTTTTTTTTTTTTTTTGTTGGAAGAGGAGGGGTGATCTGCCAAAGATACCAGTAACTGGCATACACGATTCACACCAACAGGTGCGCCTACGCACTAAAACCTAAACTCCCCTCTTGTGATAGAAGTGGGATTGTCGAAGTAGACCACCTGATTCGGGTCGTTTTTCGTCCCACCGCTATCCTACCAGAACCTAGTCTCTAGACGTGTGGAATCTATCCAGCTCCGTTCTCATGACCAGGTCCTGTGACATTTGAAGCAAGTCGCGAAGGTTGACACCGCTGACATCGTCATCATTACTAAAGTGTTGACCCAGTATAGTCAACCTTCTGCTTGCTACTGCTGGACACTGGCACAGTACATGCACCGCTGTCTCATCTTCTTCCTGACACAGTCAACAGATCCCATCTTCAGCAAGACCTATCTTTTTGAGATGGCATCTGAAGTTACCGTGACCAACCACCATTGCTCAGGCTCCTCCTTGGAAGTTGGGTGACCTATTTATTTGCCCCGCCCATAGGGCTGCGCATAACGACCCTAGCTTGTCTATACGTGGTTAAACTCTCCATCTTTTCAGGTGGGAGACTTCCATCCATCGTTCGACTAAAGCTTTTACCGATCCTTTGCTCAGAGCAACTCTCGGCTCGGGTCCAACAAAAGTCGATGATGAGCCCCGCTTTGCGAGTTCAGTAGCCAATTCATTACCATCGATACCGGCATGCCCTTTTACTCACATAAGTGTGACCTCATTAACTTGAGCACACCTGCTAAGTTTTAGAGCACATTCTTGAGCCAGCTTCGAATCCACGTGTGTCCGATCCATGCACCTAATCACCGATTGATTGTCCAGCGCAATCAAGATTATGTTGCACCTTTCCATCAATCAGGGTATCCAGTGCGTGTACAAGCCCCAGCATTTCGGCCATTCGGACACATGTCGTCCCAGATATAGTGCACAGGCCAGGTTCAACTCTACCGAGTGAACTCCGGCTCCCGCCCTCTCTTCTCTTAATAACCCATCAGTAAAAATGCATATGTCATTCTTCTCACACTCCTCGTGTGTTTGACCATCTGTTATGAGGCTATTATGTCTCTTTATTAAGGCTATAGTTATACTCATACTATCAGTTGGCATCAGCGTTTCCCTGATCTCGGTGTTAACGAGGTCAAGAATACGCCTATGGCCCACCACCGCACCGAACGCATTCCAAATGCCACAAGTCTTCATGCGCAGTGCTGCGAGTGCCGCCGTCTTCTTAATAAATAAGTCCAACGGGAGCAATCCCATCAGCGCCTCAAGGGCAGCAGTCGGGGATGTACGCATAGCTCCCATAACAGCAATGCACGCCAGACGTTGGACCGCATCAAGTCTAGCTCGTATTGCCTTTTGTTCAGATTTAGGCCACCAGACAACCGAGGCATAAGCAATAATGGGTCTAATCATTGCAGTGTATATCCAGTAAATGGCCCGGGTGTTTAATCCCCAGCGTAAACCATACACTCTTCTACACTGGGAAAAGGCTCGCTTCGCCCTTTGGATCTTATTCTCAATATGGTCACTCCAGGATAGTTTACTATCAAGGATTACTCCTAGGTATTTGACCCTCCTGGAGATCTTGATTTCATCCCCAAAGAGGCTAAGCAGCCTCATGTCCAGACCTTTCCTCTTTCTTGTAAAGAGAATCATGTCTGACTTACTCGCATTGATGGTCAGTTCCTGTTCTCTGCACCACCTCTCCACTGTTCTGAGAGCATGTGTCATAACGTTGGTGATGCTGTCCAAGAACCGTCCAGGAACCATCAAGGCTATATCATCCGCATACCCCACAGTGTGTATGCCCATATCATCTAAACTTTGTAGGAGAGTGTCCACAGTTAAGTTCCACAGGAGTAGGGAGAGAACGCTCCCCTGAGGGCATCCTCTTCTCACTCTCCCCCTAAGTTTTGACTTCCCACACTGAACATTGATTGCCCTGTATTTCAGCGAGTTGTCCACCCAATTTATAATTATTGGACTGACCTCTCGGCAAACCAGAGCGTCCCGCAGTTTATCGAAGCCTATTTTATCGAAGGCTCCCTCTATGTCCATAAAGACAGCCATAGTTATGCCTCCGACTTCCAGCTCCTTCTCCACAACCCTTACCATTTCATGCAGGGCAGTATCAGTAGACCTACCAACACGATATGCGTGTTGACATCTACTTAACGGTCTACTCACCAGCGTCGACATTTCAATACAATCAGCCACAATCCTCTCCAACGTCTTTAGTAGAAAGGACGAGAGGCTAATTGGCCTGAATGCTTTCGCCTCAGAGTAGTCACTTTTACCCGGTTTGGGGAGGAAAACCACCTTTGTTTCTCTCCACCCTTTTGGAATATACGCTGTCGCTAGACAGGCCACAAATACTAAGTGTAGTCTTTCCAGAAGAGCGTCAATGCCCCACTGAAGCAAGGCCGGAAATATTCCATCCAGTCCCGACGATTTGAACGCTGAAAAGGTTCTAACTGCCCTTTTAATAGCGTTCGTAGTCACAATCCGTTCCACCTCCCTTCTGCCAACCCTGTTCACACATTTATTAATGCAGGAGCAGGGCTCATCAGGAAGGAGGCTTCCCGGGCAGTGTACTTCAAACAGGGTCTGCAACGATTCACCTACAGTCTCCGTCATGGTGCCGTCTACTTTTCGCAGAATCCCTAGTCTTGAGACGGGATCGTTGGATATTGTCTTTTGCAATCTGCTTACATCCGATATATCCTTTACACTACTACAAAACGCTCTCCATGTCTCCCTTTTACGTCGACGGAGAATGTTCTTTAGTAGCTTTTTCTTCTCCTTATACGAAGCCCATGATTCAGGACAAGCCGTTCTCATGTGCTTGTTAAAGGCTTTCCTTGTCTCCTTCTTCATGGACTCAAGCTCATCATTCCACCATGGTGTCTGATTCGCCTCCTCCACTACAGATTTGGGACAAGCCACTGCGAACGCATTGTTCATGGATATGGTCAGGGCCTTGACCTCGATCTCAATATCCGCCGTTGTTCTAAGAACATGAGATTGCTTATTTGCCAGTAGATCCCGTAACACTTCAGTATACAATTACTGTTTGTATTGGAGGGAACTCTCCGCAAATTGTAAGTTTTCCTCTTCTTGGAGCCGTAGAGAATTTCAAATCCAATGGCCCTGTGATCGGACATCGTTAATATGTCCAGAACCATCCAGTTTGTCACTCTCCCCAGCATCCTGGAATTCACTACGGTGATGTCGACACCCCTGTTTGCAATGTATAAATTGTATAAATTGTATAAATCGCCCCGACT
Source organism: Thecophora atra (assembly GCA_937620795.1). Classification (NCBI taxonomy): domain Eukaryota; kingdom Metazoa; phylum Arthropoda; class Insecta; order Diptera; family Conopidae; genus Thecophora; species Thecophora atra. The sequence continues at coordinate 5,185,043 of OW569397.1, read as the reverse complement.
TCCATCTCTTTGCGGGAATGGTCGCCGGTCCCGCACCAGGGGCGCCGATCTCACGATTCATCCTTTCTGAATTTGACCACGGCTTGGTCAAGCCGCAGTTGAGCTTTGCTCCCGCGCGCTCGATAGTAGTGGCTTCTTCCTTGGGCCACCAAACCATGAGAACGACGCCTTCTTTTCCTGCTGCACCGAACTTGCCCGTACGAATGACACTCCATTTTGAGGTGTCCTTTGCGCAGGCATTCTGCCGTTGCAGCCTTCCGAGGATGACGTCCTTGGCCGCGCTCGTACCATGAACAAGGATAGTCGCCTTCCTCACCTCTCTCAACACACATAGCCGGTCGATACGTAGGCGGGCATTCTCCCACAGACCTTCAAGTCCACCCACGCATCGAGCCAGCCACGCCTTGGATTCTTGGTTCCTGCATTTAAGTACAAGGAGCCCTTCCTCCAAAGTGGCGTTGCCCACAAACCCAACGTTACCGCTCTCATCCTCCAGCCGATCCAGGGCTCGCAAAAGAGATGCCTTAAACACCTCCAAGTGCGAGTCCAGCAACGGCCCCTCCCTAGAGAGATCGGCAACGCACATAAGGAGATCACCTTCCGCCACTTTCGCAAAAGAGACCCCCTTACCTGCAGGTTTCGTCATCATAGCTGCCTTCCGCCCTGCACTGGTCATCATTTTCTGATGACTCGTGCTAGGCTTCTCACCTGCAGCTTGGTTCTCACCTGCGGTTACCCGCAGGTCCTGCTCCTCCGCGCCACGAATCTCCCGCGGACCCGTACTAATTTTCGGGGTGCCTCGGTATCTTCGCCGATGACGAGGATTCCGGCGTTGGTTCTTCCGGCGAGAGTTCACTGAAACGCCGAGTCAGGTTGCTCAGTGATATTCTCGCCCTCTGGCGCTCCCTCTTCCGCTGTTGCTTTGACCGCCGCGTGAGCAGGCTCCGCTCGGCTTCTGAGGGGGCGTCAGCCACACCAGTTGGATCCAGACAGGGCGTGGCTGACCTCTCGATCTCCGCGGAGACACCATGGTCCACCACTCCCTGTCCTTCTCCTTCTGGCTTTTCCGTAGGGATTGCGGCAGACTCGGCTGACCGCTGAACATTATCCAATGTCCCTCGGTCCACCTTGTCGGTTGGTAAACCTTTCGGCTTACCAATGTCCGAAGGTGCTGAGCCCTTTTGGTGTTCCATATCCTCAGACATCACCGCATCCGTTATATCTTGTTTTTTGTTTTTAATTTCCTTGTTTTCGTCCATTGGATTCCCACGAGTATTGCGGAAGTAATGGACCATCCCGGCAGAGCCGCCTACCGGGATTAGGCATTTGATACTACGACCTCGCCTGGGCATCAATAGGGACCGTTATCGACTGACCAGTTTTACCACCTGTCCATGCAGGTATACGGGTACCTCAACACCCACACCTTCGGTGGGATCGACTTTTAATGAGGATAAGGTTGCCCCGTTACCTCAGACCCTCTTCCTTTATCCGGGCTTGGGACCGGTACCCGACCACGGAAGGCGTGTTCGTGAGGCGGAGTTTATATCGAATATTAATGTCGAATCGTGATTTTTACACAAAAAAAGTTATTTCGTCGAATATAGAAATTTTAAAAAGACATCAAAATGAAAAAGTTTATTATTTGTTTTTTTTTGATTTGTTGAAGACTTTATAGAAGAATTGATAAAAGTTTTCAAGAAATCAACTGTTGAGGAACGACTGTAAAAGCAACGAAAGATTTTCTGTTTATATATTCAACAAGCATATGTAAATTTGAATTTATATACGAGATTTAGTATTCATCATCATCGCTCAACATCTGTCATCAACAGGCAAATAAATTGACATGTGGAAGCAAAAACTGCAATTTGCGTAAATGTCACAAATGTCACATATCAAAACAAACCGACCACAAGTCCTTTTTAAGTGTTGCAATATTTAAAGTGTGTTTCCTTCCGTCGCTTCCCCTCTTCCAACAAAAACCCTTTTACAGAACAACAACAAAAGCAAACTGAGTGCGTTCATCGTTTCGCTCGTATTTTTTAATAAAGGGTGAGAGAGCGAGAGAGAATATTTTATGAAGGATGTAGACGAAATCTCTCTTCATTTGTAGTCGCTGCTCCACGCTGGGGCCAAAGTTCATGCATGTTGCATAAATTGTCCATGTAATAAATTTAAATAAATTCCATTTTTATTACGCTGCCAGACGAACGCCGTCTGAGTATCTCGCAAACAAACCGAGTCGAGTGCTTCCGATGCACTCACACACACAAACAGCGAACGGAATCAGTTCGGCGCAATTTGTTTACACAGCCCAACAAAGAAAATGACAGTGCAATAAAATATACAGCGTGCAGATGTCATAAATTCCGGTTTTCCGATTCATTCACTTGTGTTCAGTCGCGTAGCCACACACACACACGCAAACACGAAGTTGTAATTGCGACTCGCAAAGCAGCAGCGAAGCAAAGCGAAGCAATCTTCGAGTTTTGGAAGCTGAGAAGAAACGATTCAACAAATTTAATTCGAGCTTCCAACAAGGAACATTTGGCTCTCTCTCTCTCTCTCTCTCTCTCTCTCTCTCTCTCTCTCTCTCTCTCTCTCTCTCTCTCTCTCTCTCTCTCTCCGACTCTCTGCTGTTGTATCGTTTGAATCTAAGCTTCATATTGATTTCAATTTCTATGTCATATTCAACAATACTTTTTTTATCCGTTTCTTTTCGTACTATTTCCTTGTTCTCTCTTTCTACGCAGATACTGTAACGAAATCGTGTCCGTACTTTCTGGGATCTGGTCTTTTTTTGCTGCTCAGCTTCGTCGTGTTCCTCGTCCCAACCTGTTCCCATCAGAACAACCTCTTCTACTTCAGCGCCGGCATCATGTTCATCGTTTCAGGTGAGTTTTTTACGGTTTCCAACAGTTTTCGACTGCTTCAACAAAGAACGAAATAGCAAACACAAAAAGGATATTAAAGTTGTATGTCAAAGCAGGACTTATCCGCAAAGGAGTTACTATTCACGAAGGAGTAGTGTGCGAAAACCTTTAAACATATACTCAAAAGGTGAAGAATAAGTAAATTTGCTTTCGTCGATAGTTTAAAGTAGTTTCCAATAAGAATTCTGTAAGTAGAAATGCGCTGTTAAAACAGCGTCTACGTAAACACACGAGAATTCTTACTTCATGCTTTAGTTTGATTGTATTCGTGAGACAAACAACAACAACAACAACAACATTAACAGCAATTCAAATCTACCCGGGGAGCGCGGCTTCGTTTATGAAGCGTTCGGATCGTGTTGTTGTTCGGCTCGGCGCTCTACGAACTCGCTGTACAAACGCAGTTTGTCTTCCTACACTTCAACGATGAATGGTTACCTTTTCTTTTTCCAAGTGGTTCGAATTTCTTCTTCCAATTGGTATAAAAAATTGAGCGTAGTTTGCTTAAAAGTTTTTATATTAAGGAATTTAATTTTAACTCCTCTCGTAACTGTTTTCGTTAATTACGAATGCAGAACAGAACCGAGAATCGTTTATGCAGTCGCTGCAGAATTTTGTTTTTATTTTACTGTGAATTCATGAAATTTTAACTTCGAAACTTTTCTTTATAGCTTCATGCAGAATTTCTTGTTATTTCTATTTATTATTCAATCCTTAAGGAGTTGATGCTTTAAAAGATTTTAATAAGATTATCAGCTTTTCCCTTGTTTATCATTGCGCAAACAGAAAGCGGAAAAGCCAGAGAAAAGTCTGTGTGCATTTGCATTAAATTTGTTTACAAGAAGTTTGTTGTCTCTTCTCCTTTCCTCTCTCTCTCTCTTTCTCTCTCTCTCTCTCTCTCTCTCTCTCTCTCTCTCTCTCTCTCTTTCTCTCTTTCAGGTTTGCTTATGTTAATCGGACTCATCGCTTACATCTCAATACTGAAAGCGGAAATCGGGTCAAAGCTGCGTCCAAGGTCGACGCTGCAGCCGGCGCTCTTCAAGGTCACCTACGGACAGAGTTTCTTCCTCTTCGTTTTCGGTTTCATGTCGACGGAGTTCGTCGGACTTCTGAATATTTTTCTGTACATCAGTTTGCAGGAGGTTGGATGCGGTTACTACAGTGTAAGTCCCGTTAGAGTCCCCATCTCCATCGCATTCTACGAAAATTTCCTCCATTTTCGGTCGTTTTCAATTCCTTGAAAGTAAGAAAAACTGTCGAATTTTTTTATTAGTTTTTGTTAGATTTATAATGAAAATTAATTTGGATCTTGGAGGATTTTAGAAAATGACGTGAAGAGTTGTCAGAGTTGCCAACGTAATTGACAAAGTGAATTACTGACTCACAGCGCGTTATTAATTTCTTTTACATTTTTTTTCATCCTTTGAGAAGCTGAAATTTCTTCTAAAGCAACTCGTCAGCAAATTTTTTGCCTCGACTAAATTTCTTGCGGCAAAATTTACTGCAGAAAGAGCAGTAAAAATGCAAACTTTAATGCAATAATAGTCAATTATGGAGACACACATACACACGAAGTCTTCACTCTGCACTCGTGCTCCATAAACTTGAAGCTGGTTGCTTTGGTGATGCTTTGAAAGCGACGAGTGCGCTCTTCAACCGAAGTTTATTCGTCAACCGTCGTATACTTGTATGCATAAAAGTGTGTGTGTGTGCTTGCGTGTAGTCGAGCAGCGGAGAAGCGACATTTGCTGAAGTTCCACGATCGTGTAAATTCCTTCCGATTACTTTAATTCCCGGTTGAACAATTTTCCGTGGATTTTTTGAGGTTTCTAAATTTAAAGACTTAATTTAGTACATAAATAAATAATTTTCCAATTTAACGCAAATTCATGATTTAATCAAAAAATGATTTAATCAACCCTGAACTCTTCTATCCTCCTTCCTCTTTCGTCGCATTCAGCGTCTTCCCTGTTTAACCATCACCAACGTACAGCAGAAAATCAAAGAGGGCGAAAACCGTCGTGGGCACGCCTACGCCAGCTTCAAGCAGCCGCAAATCACGCCGCACTCGTCCAGCGTTCGCCGTCATCACTTGCAACAGGAGCTCGACGAGAATCTGTCCGCCTTCACGTGCAAGAAGCATCCTCGCTCGAACATCCTGCTGAGCACTGAAGTGGACCGACGGTGAGCCGCAGTCATCAGCATTTCTTCTTCATTCTCCTCGTTTGCGCTTTTAGGTACTTCTTCGAGAAGCCTCCGAAATGTGATCTGCACTCGAAGAACCTCGCCCGGAGCCTGAACGAGCTCTACACGGAACCAGCGCCGCCCTTGGCGCCACCGCCGCCCTTTCAGTCCAACAGCAACACGTCGCCGGGATCGTCGTCGGCGCTGCCGCTCGCTTCTCACACGCTGCCTCTCCGCACGACGCAATTCGCCGATTTGCCGCACGAGTTTCCTCTGACACGCAGCGTCTCCATAGCCACGGAATTGAACTCGAATGGAAGCAGCAACGCCATCAACGGAAGCGGAGACGAACGTCTAAAGATGGACTCAATTGCATTGGCAGCAATCGAAGCAGCGCCCCGACGACGACAGCAGCATCAGCGTCACGCGTCGAGCAGAGGAATCGCCGCAATCAGTCCACAAACACGCAGCCCAACAACAGCGGCAGCCATGAAACGAAAGTCCGTTCTGTCGGCAGCGCTGCGTTGGAAAATGGCGCCGGGCAGACAGCGAACGACATCGCGAACGACGACGCTGATGACGCGAACAATAGCAACGACGACGTCGACAACATTTGGAACGACATTTACGGTGACGAGCCGCAGCAGCGTTTCTGTGGGCTGAAGCGCGGCACACGACGAAGCAAAGACGAGCTCTTCACCGAGTTCTGCCGGAAAGCTGGCGTTCGGCCAAAGCCGAAGAATATTTACTACATCGCCAAAGACGACGACGGCGCTGAGCGCGCAGAAAGCGGCAATCGAACGAGTTTCTTGGCGGATCACGAAGAAGGCGACGAAGACGACGGAAACGCAGGCGGAGGCGCCGAAGTCGCTCCCGAGAACATTTACTTTGTTGATGGTGCGTTCAATTAGTTGTGTTGTCGTTGTTTATGTTTTCGTCTAGCCTCGTTTCTTCTTTACCAATTTCCACACCGTTTCGTTTCATTTCGTTGCGGCTCGTTTCGCTCGCCACTCAGATGCGCATCTCCAGCAGCAACTGCATCATCAACACGTTCGAAATCAGCGCAAACTGAACTCGCATCTCTCGCTGCATTCCCTCTACACGCCCGAGAAGAGCTACCAGCGGAGTCTCATCGACTTGGACTCGTCCAACGCTGCATTCCCTCTACACGCCCGAGAAGAGCTACCAGCGGAGTCTCATCGACTTGGACTCGTCCAACGCCGACCTGTGGCAGCAGCAGTGGCAGCCGCTGTCCAGCTACAGCAGAGGTGCGGCGACTCACGGCGGCAGTCAGAATCGGCTGCAGCAGCTCAACTACAACCACGACCAACTGCATCAAAGTCAGACGCTGCCGCGGTCTTTCCTGAAGCGCAGCAGCGATTCGCAGGACAGCCACGCACTCGACTGTTCCGCTTACAACAATAAAGAGAATATGTGCGAAATATCGGCCGCCCCTTTTCCCTCGACTCACTGCCTGAATATTTCAAGCTTTCGATGGTAACGACATTTGATATTTTTTTATACAGTCGAACTTCCCTATAGTGAAGTCGAAGGGACCACAAAATTACTTCATTATATAGAAATTTCATTATATAGAAATCATAATACTTTTTTAAATTTTTATTTTAAGTAATCAGTAATTTCAGTTTGGATTACACTATTCCATTTTTGTTCTTCAACGGAAGCTTCTAATACATTAATAGATTAACATTAATAGAAAACTTTATTAGGTACATCATTTTTCATCTCCACAAAAGTGGTAGGCAAAATTCCAAATTGTTTAGCAATATCTTTTTTTTTTGCTCCACCTTCTTCAACTTTATTAATAATCAACAATTTTTTTTCAATAGAGAGACTATTTCGCTGCGACATTTTCTAACTGTTTGTTCACTTAATGCAACGAGCATATATTATGCATATATAATATATAATATATAATATAATATATAATACATATATGCTCGTTGCTTAATGCAAGTAACTCAATGCAGGTGTCAAAATTGTTAGTGATGGTCATTTTTTATCTTTTTCTGTTGTCATTTTCAAATTTCGTGGATGCCCATATAAAGTTTACTTCTCCATCGGAATACAGTGTTACTAGTATAGCCAACGGAAAATTATTTGAAAAAATTCATTATAAGGAGACAGAATCGTATGAAATTTGAGATTGCAACTGTAAAACTTGTTCATTGTATAGAAATATTCACTGTATAGAAATTCATTATACAGAGATCAAAAAAGACCAGAAATTGAACGAAAAAGCAGTGTACTTGAAAAAAATTCATAATAGGGAGTGCTTCATTGTATAGAAGTTCACTATAGAGAAGTTCGACTGTATTTGCAAATATATTTTTTCTTAATAAGATTCTAATTAATGATCATGAATGAACTCAATCTTGTTAATAATATTTGTTAATTGGATTCCACTTGTACCGGGGAGATATTTCCATATATACTCGTCCTTTCAAATCTGTTGCCAGGGAAATTACTATCGATGTACATTTATTTTAGATTTAATACTCATTAAATAGAAACGATTTATAAAATAGTCCCAAACATTTTTATATAGTAAAGTAATAAAAATAAAACAACGAAACGATGAAAAATAAATGCAATAATAAAACATTCAACCCAACCAAGAATTTGTAAATAAATAATACTTGTATATTACAAATAAATGTGGCGTTTCATTTCTTAAGCATTTCATTATTGTTTGGTATTCATCAAATTAGAGGTTAGAAAATTTATAAAGAAAAAAATTATAAAATGGTTAGGTTAGTACAAATTAATGAATTTAATAGTAGATAAACTAGAAACCCGGTAAAGTTCAATACTTACTCTAAAAAATTGATGACGAAACCGCGTTATATCATAGAAAATTCGGCATTATAGGATATCGATAATTGTTTTTAAACAAATAGAATTGAACTCATAGTTGACATCGTCGTGGCAGACTTTCATCTGAGGTATCTTCGATAAACGCTTTTGGAATAGAAAGCAGTTGGAATTAAGCAGCAGTTAAACACTTCCGGGTGATACTAAGTCTGGATTAAGATGAGTTTCCTGACAGGAATTTCCTACTGTTGTTTTGTTGCGCCATCTTCCGCGAAATTTCTACGACAGCCAGAACAGTTCTAAAAAGCTTCTCAAAGGCTTCTCTCTCCTCGAAGTAATAATGACGCTTTTTTAACAACATGGTTTGAGCAAGGATTATAGAATACAGTATAGCATAGAGCTGTAAATAGTGTCTATAAAGCATACGGAAACTAGTTATCATATCATCTTTGGTTTGAGACTTAAATCTTAATCGATTTATCAAAATTATCAACTAGAATTAATCGTTGAATACCCTACACGCAGTCAACTAACCGCTCCTTGCTTTCAAATTAACCGAAATAAGTTCGATTAAAAAACTTTTAGCGAACAACGAATAATGAAAAATATTCCTGAATTTCATTTTAAACTTTTATTGGGATCTTAATTAAAGTTGCTTTCCGTGGAAAATATTAATTTTTCAGTATTTATCTTGTGAAGCGTATAAATTATTTTATCTTTAAGGCTGTTGCTGGATTATTCAGAGGATTTTAGAACTTCAAACAGGCGTTGAATATTTTCCCTCTTATAAATTAGGCTAAGGAATTCTGTACAGGCATTCAAATTAGATTAACAGCGCCAAATGCACCAACGCTCGTTCCATGCAGTTGAACACTACGTCATTAATCCCATTTTCCCCCTCCAACCCTTTCATTCTTCCCTTCTTTCGTTCATTTTGTATTGATGTGAATTACGGTCGGCGGTTTGCGATTTTCGAGTCATTCTTCTGTGGTGTTTCGAATGAGTCTGAATGGAATCCGTACACTATTAAGAGGTACTCCTGGCGGAAGGAATCCCCACTGCGCACTGTGATTCATCTCAGGTTGAGCTGATTTTACGCTTTGCTGAACTGAGTTGAATGCTGCTCCATGAAAGAGACACGCCTGCATTGCCAGCGACAGACAGAGACAACGACAAACACCTGACTTAATCGTTGAACTACCGCAAAACAAACGCCAGATGAAACGGAAAGGAGTTCGGGTTGGGCGAGGGAGGGCATCACAAGTGTTCATGTGTGCCTTCGTGTGCGTGCGTGTGTAACACAAATCAATTTCCACCGTTTGATGAAAATAATGTCGTCGTCATACCGGAAGTGAGCCATGCATGTCATGCATGTCGCAACCACGTATTTCCGCACCGTTAACGGAGAGCATTTATATTGGTACTTAAAGCAACGCGGTCAGCCTTAAAGGAACAGCGATGGGGGTGGTGAAAGGAAGATAGGGGCGAAAGGAGATGAGGACCAACAATGTGCTTTGTATTCGCTTTCCTTGTGCTCAGAGGCGAGACCCTTGCGGCCAATGAATTCAATTAAACCGCGTTCAACGCACAACAAACTACGAATATCGAATGAAGTTGATGCCGGAAGATTGCGGCGGATGTGGTGAGGCGTGAAAAGCTGTGAAGTGCAGATGCAGGGCTTTAAACCGTTGCTATTTTTAATGAGCTTGTGTGGTGTTTAGCTAGAAAGGTGTTTAGGAGAAGGAAGAATGCGAAAATGCGTGGTTGAGAAATGAAGAACGAGGACCGAGATTTACAACTTTAGGTCGATTGCATGCAACTTATCTGTTTACCTTTGCAAGCGAAGAAGACTGGATGCGAATAGAGAATTAGAGACTAATTGAAGGTCTTCTTTAAAGGGGTTATCTTGATTTGCTTAATAAATAACTTGTGAGGTGTGTCGAGGACCACGCTCTGTGTCGGAGCGCAGAGAGTGAGCGGACAGTGCTCCGCTCATTCCAGATCGTTGCCGCAGTGCGGTTATCGGCATCTCCTCTTCACATCATGACGACGGAGAGAGTAGTCTCGCAGAGTGGCGTGATCGAAGTTTCTAGAAGAATTTTTTTTTCTATGAACTTTACATCACGCCATCCTGCGGGACTAGCAATGAATGTCGATCATGGTGAGAGGGAGTGAGATGTCGCTAGCTGCGCAGCGGCGGCGACTGGAATGACGAGGCAAACCATTTTGCTTTCTGCTGCTTCGAAACAAAGCGTGGTTTGAAAAACATTCATTCGGGAATTGATAGTGGAAGTCGGTGATAGAGAGTCGAATCAGTGAACGTATGTGGAAAAAAACTTGTACACATTTTCGGCAATAAATGAGATTGTAAAAAAATCCTGTGCGAATATTAAAAAACAAAATTAATAAAACTACAGTGCTACTAAAAGTTAATGTTTTGAGTCCAAACTATAAACTATATCGGTAGTAATTGTGAGAAAACAACAAATTGTTGACAAAAGCGAGTTATGGCGTCATTTGTCTGTGCAAATGATTGTACTAACATTGAATCCTTGATTATTGGAGTCGCCATTTTAAAATTGTGAACAGAACAGAAATTTACGTTTATTTAGTTGTTTTACAAACAATCAAACTGACAAACAAAAAAAAAAGGGAAGCAACAATTTTCCTGAAAACATTTATTTTATTCAAAAATTTAACGTTTGTCTCTTTAAAAATCCATCGCTGTATAAAAAAAAAAAAAAAGAAAAATACGCAATAAACTTCAACCACTGAGAAAACACTCGAAAGGGCTTGTGAAGCTTTGAGTGTCGAGGTTTTTTTTTGCAGTGCGCTTATTTCTTTAACAAAGAAAAAGGAAAAAGAAACAGTCATCGGTTTGTTGCTGCAAAGACTTCAATGATAAAGAAAAATTGTACAGTTTTTCTACTCGATTTTAAAGTGGATAAAAAAATTAAATTCTAACGTGGTGCGAAACAAAATACTGCAAGTTGAGTTCAAGATCGGAAGAAGGGTCGCTCAGTCAGTTGCTTGCTCGGTGCGGAAAAAGAACAACATACAATTAAATTACGTGGGAAAAACGAGAGTGAAATTGATGTTGTTATTATCTTTCAAATTAACTAAGCATTGATAGTTTAATGTTTTTGCCGTTATTGGTTTTTGTGTATTTAAAGTGAATTCATGCAGCGCAAAATAAATTACTTAGTTCATTTAACACATGCAGAAAATCATGCAAAACAGATGACTTAACTAAACACTCACCCACATAAATACATGTAAAGGCAAACTCGTTTAAATAAATGTAAAAACTTGAATACGCATGGAAAATGTGGTGGTAATATATTTGATATTTGCATTAGTAAACGCGAGAAACACAGTTATTCGAAAATAAAAGAGCAAAAGAAATTTGCCGATTTTGGACAACAACGCGTTATCAGTTACCCACTCGGAATAAAACATCGATAACGAAACGAAACAGACGTGTGACTCGGAAATGAGTTGTGTTATTAAATATTAAAATCCAATTTTATGGAAATTCATTGACATTAAAAAAAATCAATTGGTGAATAAATAGAAAAATGTTTGCTCGATAAACGCACAAGACTTTGCCTGGTGAATGTGTTTGCTGCTCACTAAATATTTCAAAGTGGAAACCAAAGTTTCTGCAATTTACCAATCCAACGATGGTAACATCCGACCAAAATTGTCTTTTTGTTATCTTGGACAACAAAACTCTCGGAATAATTATTCAACGGTCGTGCTGAACCAACAACACGATTGATATAAACGGTCCGGCTCTTCTAATGATTTAACTCTGGATGTAACAGCGTACTTAACCCTAGAAAGAAAGTCCTTCAAATCTACCGCCCCACCTCTTACCCAGGTTTACGTATATATATATGTATTTAATTCTGTATATATTTCTTTTTTTCTTATCTATATCTAAATATAATACGAAAACTAAACTTCGAAAATAAAACTTAAGATAGAAATGCAGTTTGCATACTGCACTAAATTTTTAATTAAACGCAAGGCAACTCTCAGAACAGAAAACACAAAAAATAATACAACTAAAGTAATACTTATGAGTAGCCTGAATTTACTGCCAAGAAATAAATGTATCCATAATACTGAAAGGAATTCATTAACATTATATTGATGCTGTTATTAACTAAACAGTGACGACAAAAGTACACCAACAAAAAAAAAAAAAAAAAAAAGAAACAAGTGTATTATTGTTTATTTTTTTTTTTTTTGACGATCAAACCATTATCAGTTGGTAGATAAAATTGTAATCGACTTTCTTGGTTTTCGTGTATATATAATAAATACGTACATATATAATAGAACTGTATTTAGCCTAACTAAAGTTTAAGTTCGACATTTGCATTATATACAAACCGGTGTTCACATACATAAGTACGCTGCTGGGAATTCTTTGTACGCTTTCTTAAGATTTTTTTTTTTTGGGTTTTATTTTTGTAAACACTTGCAAGTGAGTACAAGCGCTCCCCTTAATGACGTCATTATTATTTCATTTACATACTAAGCCAAGTAAAATATATATATAGCTTTTTTTTTTCTCTCTCTTCGCATTATGTAATATGTGCACCATTATGAATGAGTATATTTAGCTTCTGTTGGGATTGTTCAAACTCATGAAAGTCTGTTTAATAAATTAATTGACATGTATTGAAACTTAATTATACTTTTGCTAGACAATGGATTAAACATTTTCTTAGGTTAACAGGTAAGTTAGCGGTTTCACTCCGCGCGGCCAGGCGACACACTACAAGGGGTTGGCGCACAAATTCCCAACGCGCCAACCATGGAAGGGCGGGTATAGAAAGGGGGGAGGGAAATAACATCAACTCCTCCCCCCCTCTACTCCTCTCATCTTTCTCCCACCTCTCTCTCAGCGTAACAATGCTTTTTTTTTGTTGATTCTTTTTGTTTGCCGCCAGCTTAGTATCGAACGCGATGTGGTTTCGTCGTGCGAGTTTTCGGTTATCGGTCTTGTCTTGGCAGTATAGCCACAGTAAGCCTCAGCTCCTTTCTTTTTTTTTGTAACTGGGGTTTCAAGACGCTGTCGGGGTTGTTGAAGAACCCCCCCACTTTCCCTGAGCACGGCCGGAAGAGCTGAGCTGCCCTGACAGCGATCATATCTTCGTTCGTGATTTTTTTTTTTTTTTTGATGTTTTTTTTTTGTTAATTTAGTTTACCGCGGAACCGCGAACCCACACCCCCTAACGTTACAAAATGGCGCCCAACGTGGGGCCCACTGTATAAGTATTATTTTTTTTTTGTCCGTCCGAAATGTTTGAGAGTCCCTGTACAGTGGTGCCCAAACTTTAGTAGCAACTGTTAATGTTTGTTTTAGATCAAATTAAAAATTTTTTTTTTTTTGCAAGTTTTTTCGGTTTTCTGTCGATTCTCGCTGGACTAACGCGATTGAATGTTAGTGTTCGGTGCGTACCGCTGAATCAGCCCTTCGAGCGATTGCTTGCTTTTAGTCATTCCGCCGAGGAAGAAGACCACTTGTTTAGACTTTTGATATATGATACCTTTAAAACGAAGGAGTCTTCTGGTTCGAGATTTTGTTTCATGAATTTAATGGTCGTTTAGCAACTCATCAGAAATTCCCAAATTAGTTAAAGTTTTTTTTTTTTCAAAATTCTGTGGTATAGTGTAGCCTCATTCAATTGGAGATTTCACCTCAATTGCGTTGATCATTGGTGACTCGTTGGATGACGCTCACTTTAATTATTTTTTTTTTTTATTTTATTCTATTTTTCCTGTAGTTTAGCCCTTGGTTTCTTTTGTTTATCACTAGTGGTTGCTACTGAACACCACTCGTGATCGGTGCAAGTTGGAGGGGACAATGAAAGTTTTGTTTTATAAGCCTGAGGAAAATGGAGGGATTGAATGAGAGTGATAGTGTCGTCTGGTTGAGTGGAGCCGCTGCTTAACCACCTGTTAAACCTTTTCTTCATTTGAATTTATCTTTTCTTATTTTTTTTTTGCAATTAAAATATTTACCTTCGTCTTAATTCGTTTTGCGAGTTATTTTGCGTTTATTCCGATTATGAATGATGATCGGTTTATTCCGATTAATATGATGACGGGTTTTGGTTTCAATCATTAATTTTTTTTTGTGGTTGATCAGTGAAGGCGTAAAGTGCACTTCTTATATATTTTTTTTAAGTTATTATACAGTTTACCTGTACTTAAATTTTCTTACTTTATGTCAAAAATTTGATTTTCCTTAAGTTTTTCTGTCTCGCCATTCGATTTAATTTAATTTAAACCATTGGTTCAACTCACGATTTAACTTAACGGTTAGTTGATATTATCTTTCTTATTTTTTTTTTGACGGTTAATCCGCTTAGTTACTTTTAGGAAAATTTTTTTTTTCTCTCTTTATCTCAATTCAAGCTTCTTCTAATTTTTATGCTGATTTAGTTATTTTCTACTTCTCAATTTTCGGCGCTTAATTTTACATTTCGCTTAAATTAATTCGGTTTAATTTTAGCTGTAATTTTTTTTTTCCTATCAAATTCAATTCGTTGAGTTTAATTTTGATTTTACATAACTGCTAATGGTGAGTTAATTTCAATTCTAATTTCTTTATTAAATTTCCAATTCATCTTGCAATATCTTTTTTTTCTCTTTCGCTCCTCGCCCTGGAGAAACATATAGTTATAAACATATTTATTTATAATATATATCTATATACATACATACATACGTAACTAAAGTCTAGTAATTTGATTCTATTTCATTTTAAACTTAATCACCGCTATTTGGGCGGTTGAATTTTTCGACTTTGCCACTTGGTGTTTTGACCACTTTTTTTTTGCGTTTGCGCGTTGGCGGCGATTTGACTTGGGATTGGGTTTATTTCTTTTTGAACAAAATGTCGAACGCCGGCCGATGTCCAATTTGCTATGAGCCGCTTAATACAAAGGGCCCAGTGACGCGTACGTCTTGTCGACACAACTTTCATTTTTGGTGCTTACAAGCTTGGTTGGAAAGATCCCAAACTTGCCCAGTGTGTAGTACTCACCTCGAGCCGACCCTAACTGGGGCGGTTCCAAAACATAGTGCGGTAGGCGACTACACTGGCCCGGTTACGCGAAGCATGGCGAATGATAGAGCGCGAGAGTTGGCAACCCAAGCTCAGACGATAACGGGTGATAAGTTCTTCGAAGAAATAAACCGGCTAAGTTTGTCTCAGTCTGGTTCTCTTCAAACTGCTCAGCGTCCAACTTCAGGTGTAGACGACGACGTGCAGAGAGATGGTGCAAATGCTTCGGCCATACACAACTCCACGGTCAGGCCGCAAGAGCCAAACTCGATAGACAATCCGACTCTGTCTCAAGAACTACAGTCCATGAAGGACGAATTGCGATCAGTCGTTCTAGAATTGCGACGCGTATCTATGGGCACGCCGGTGGCCACCACCAGTGCAACAACCACAACGGGATCCACCTTGGTCACTCCTGCAGTCACTATGGCGGACAATCGTTGGGCTCAGGTCACGCCAAATCTCGCACCAACCTCTCAAGCTCCGATAGCCGGAGGCACTTTTGATAAGGCCTCAGCAGTCATCTCGGGATGGCGGCTGAAGTTTTCTGGCGATACCTCAGGGATGAACGTGGAAGACTTCATCTACCGGGTAACGGCACTAACGTCCCAATGCTTGGCCGGCAACTTTTCGCTGCTATGTCAGCACGCTCACTTGCTCTTCTCGGGTAAAGCCGAAGAATGGTACTGGCGCTTCCATCGACAAACCTATCGGGTTGATTGGCCCGGCTTGTGCAGCCAGTTGAAAACCAAGTTCCAAAGCTTCTTAACCGATTACGAGCTGAGCGAACACATACGCCGGCGTAAGCAACGTCCAAGCGAACGGTTTGACGATTTTTTCGACAGTGTGTTGGCTATGAATGATCGCTTACACCATCCCTTACGAGACCCTGAACTGCTCGAGATCCTTACCCACAATTTGTCCCCAGCATTAGGGCGAGAACTATTGCATGTCCACCTGACTAGTCTGAACGACCTCCGTCGTGCCTGTCACAAGCACGAGAACTATTACCGTGAGCGGTACCATGACCAGCATGACCCCACATTAGCCAGAAGACGAGTGGCTGAGGTGAAGTCCGACGACTGGGAGGACGTAATAGGGCAAACCGGTGAGCCATCAGACTTATGCGCGGTAACCCAACGAACGCGGGAAAAATGTTGGAACTGCGATGCGGATGGCCATCGATACCAAGAATGCCACGTGACGCCGCGGCGTACGTTTTGCTACGGTTGCGGTAAACCGAGCACTTTCAAACCCTCCTGCTTAACGTGCAAGGATCGATCGGAAAACCAAAGAGCGGGCACTCATGCAATGACGACCGGAGCTGTCTCGCGTCCCAGTCGTCCGATGTCACCTCAGAACCGGCACTAATTCCACCATTGACAATTTTGCCAAGACCCAACAATGCTCACTTCGAAGGGAGCAAACTTCCTCCAAACGCACCTACACCCAGCCGAGATATTATACCGTATCACATTCGGCTTGCCAACTACAACCGAAGGCGAGCAGAAATTTTCGCAAACGAAATACGACGTAGCCGAAAAACCCTGCGTCTGCGTGCGTTCTGGAACCGGCTTAGGCGACTGAGCAAAATGGTAATTTCCTCGATCATCACTAAACCAAACGATACGCGGCCTTACGTGAATGTGTCAATAAATGGCAATTGCTATCTAGCCTTGCTAGACAGCGGGGCGAACGTGAGTGTGATTGGAGGTGCTTTAGCTCAAACCCTCCTTAAAGAAGGTAGCGCAGTCGAAAATTTCCGAGGAAAGATACGAACTGCCGATGGACAATCACAGGCAGTGGTGGGGTACTACACGGCAAAGACTCGGTTCAATAGCCATTCACTTAACTTTCGTTTCTTATTAATACCATCAATTACGTCCAATATAATTTGCGGCATAGATTTCTGGAGAAGATTTAATATCCAGATCTCCGGCCTAGGAACCAGTACAGTCGCGTCACTAAATCGCGATAGTGACAAATACATACCACTGAACGACGCCCAAAACCGACGTCTGAGCGGGGTTATCCAGAGCTTTCCGTCCTCAGAACGGGAAGGCCTGGGCAAAACCACTCTAGTAGAGCACTCCATCGACACAGGGGCGGCTAAGGCAATCAAGCAGCGATATTATCCAATTTCGCCTGCTCGGGAAAGATTGCTTTGCCAAGAGTTGGATCGGATGCTGTCGATGGGCGTGATAGAGGAAGCAGGTGGGTCAGCCTGGTCATCCCCTGGGGTGCTGATCGTCAAACCTGGCAAGGTGCGTTTCTGTCTCGATTCTCGCAAGTTGAACGAAGTCACCATTAAAGATGCCTATCCACTGCCAAATATAGATGGTATCTTGAGCCGATTGCCGGCAGTGAACTTCATTTCCAAAGTCGACTTGAAAGACGCATTCTGGCAGATTTGCCTTGACGAAGCTTCCAAGGGAAAGACCGCCTTTACTGTCCCGAACAGACCACACTACCAGTTTACACGAATGCCTTTTGGGTTGTGCAACGCACCCCAGACAATGTGCCGACTTATGGATCAGGTGATCCCCTACAATCTCAAGTCGAGGGTGTTCGTGTACCTTGATGACCTGCTGATCCTATCGAGCTCTTTCGACGAGCATTTGATGCATTTGTCAGAGGTGGCGAGTTGTTTGCGCAGGGCTGGCTTAACCATAAACGTGTCCAAGAGCGAGTTCTGCCTACACGAAGTAAACTACTTGGGCTACGTTGTGGGAAGAGGTACACTACGAACTGACCCGGAAAAAGTAATCGCCATCAACGAGTACCCGGAGCCAAAAACCGTGAAGCAAGTGCGCAGGTTCCTGGGCATGGTGGGCTGATATAGGAAGTTCATTCCAGATTTCTCAACTGTCACTTTCCATCTGACCGAATTGCTAACGAAGGGCAAAAGCTTCGCATGGGGACCTCTGGCTCAGAAGTCATTCGATAGGATCAAGCAACTACTGACCGAGGCACCGTTTCTCATACATCCTGACTACTCCAAACCATTCATTGTCCAGTGTGACGCAAGTCAATCGGGGGTTGGAGCTGTGCTAGCGCAACGCGACAAAGAGGGCCATGAGCGACCCATCGCATACATGTCGCAGAAATTATCCAAGGCCCAGCGCAATTACACAGTTTCCGAACTTGAATGTTTGGCAGTGATCCTCGCAATCAAGAAGTTCAGGATGTATATCGAGGGCCAGGAATTCAAAGTTGTCACCGATCACTTTTGTTTGAAGTGGTTGATGAGTCAGAGGGACCTTTCGGGGCGACTAGCTCGATGGTCACTCAAGCTTCAAGGACTAGATTTTTCAATCGAACATCGGAAGGGCTCCGCCAATGTCGTGGCGGACGCGTTGTCAAGGTCGATGGAGGATGCCCCAAGTGATGGGTTGTCGTCGATCGAAATTGTCACCGAGCCGCTCATCGATTTGGCGTCCCCGGGCTTTTCATCCGCAGAGTACGAAGAGTTAAAAGAAAAATTCTCGGGCGAAGAATTCCCGGATTTTCGCGTGGTCGATCAGTATTTGTACCACCGCACAGAGTTTAACACAGGTAATAATGACACCGATGATTTGGCGTGGAAACTTTACGTGCCACTCGACCTCCGGGACCAAGTCGTCAGAGCAGCACACGACCCTCCTACTTCAGCTCATGCCGGAATCGCGAAAACACTGCATAAAATCCGACGTCATCTATACTGGCCAGGACTGTACCAGCAGGTATACAACTATATCTCGAATTGCAAAGTATGTAGCACGACTAAGGTGCCGTCTCAGACCTTGCGACCACCTATGGGATCTTTAGGCTTGACCGAAAGCCCCTTTCAGCGATTATATATGGACCTGATCGGTCCATTTCCACGCACTAAAAGTGGTAACATAGGCATTCTTATTGTCATGGACCACTTTTCGAAATTCACCTTTCTGAAGCCGCTACGAAAATTTACGGCGACTCCAATTATTGATTTCCTGCGCGATAACGTGTTTTATTGTTTCGGTGTACCCCAGACAATAGTGAGCGACAATGGTCGGCAGTTCATCAGCCGGGACATGTCCACCTTCTTAGAAAAATTTGGCGTTAAGCATATCTTTACTGCCGCTTATTCTCCTCAAGCTAAAGCATCCGAGCGGGTCAACCGTTCGATCAACCAAGCGCTCCGTGCATACGTAAAACTGGATCAGCAGTCATGGGATGTTTATCTCAGTAGCATTAACTGTGCACTGCGTGACAGCCTGCATCAGTCAATTGGTTACGCTCCTTATTTTGTCCTGTTTGGCCAGCATATGGTCACTCATGGTAAAGAATATGAAGTTATGCAAAAACTCGGCGAGGTGAATGACCGGTCCATTCGACCGCGACGAACTGACATGAACCAGATGCTGCAGACTCAGGTTAGGAAGCGTCTGCAAGCGGCCTTCGAGAAAAACGCCCGCAGGTATAATCTCAGGTCGAGGGTTCGAGTTTTCGAAGTAGGCCAGCGGGTCATCCGACGAAACTTCCAACTAAGTAAACAGGCCGATCATTTCTGCGCTAAGCTAGCCCCTGTCGGGATACCCGCTAAAGTAGTGGAAGTGGTCGGAAATTCGTGCTATCGCCTAGAAACTCCAGAGGGAGCCCCGATGGGAATATACCACGCCAAGGACATTTGGTGAGCCGGGCGAAGCGGATCACCTTTCCCAGCCGCTGCTCTGGTCGCTGGCGCCCGATCATCATCTGTTTTGTGAGGTGTGTCGAGGACCACGCTCTGTGTCGGAGCGCAGAGAGTGAGCGGACAGTGCTCCGCTCATTCCAGATCGTTGCCGCAGTGCGGTTATCGGCATCTCCTCTTCACGTCATGACGACGGAGAGAGTAGTCTCGCAGAGTGGCGTGATCGAAGTTTCTAGAAGAATTTTTTTTTCTATGAACTTTACATCACGCCATCCTGCGGGACTAGCAATGAATGTCGATCATGGTGAGAGGGAGTGAGATGTCGCTAGCTGCGCAGCGGCGGCGACTGGAATGACGAGGCAAACCATTTTGCTTTCTGCTGCTTCGAAACAAAGCGTGGTTTGAAAAACATTCATTCGGGAATTGATAGTGGAAGTCGGTGATAGAGAGTCGAATCAGTGAACGTATGTGGAAAAAAACTTGTACACATTTTCGGCAATAAATGAGATTGTAAAAAAATCCTGTGCGAATATTAAAAAACAAAATTAATAAAACTACAGTGCTACTAAAAGTTAATGTTTTGAGTCCAAACTATAAACTATATCGGTAGTAATTGTGAGAAAACAACAAATTGTTGACAAAAGCGAGTTATGGCGTCATTTGTCTGTGCAAATGATTGTACTAACATTGAATCCTTGATTATTGGAGTCGCCATTTTAAAATTGTGAACAGAACAGAAATTTACGTTTATTTAGTTGTTTTACAAACAATCAAACTGACAAACAAAAAAAAAAGGGAAGCAACAATTTTCCTGAAAACATTTATTTTATTCAAAAATTTAACGTTTGTCTCTTTAAAAATCCATCGCTGTATAAAAAAAAAAAAAAAGAAAAATACGCAATAAACTTCAACCACTGAGAAAACACTCGAAAGGGCTTGTGAAGCTTTGAGTGTCGAGGTTTTTTTTTGCAGTGCGCTTATTTCTTTAACAAAGAAAAAGGAAAAAGAAACAGTCATCGGTTTGTTGCTGCAAAGACTTCAATGATATAGAAAAATTGTACAGTTTTTCTACTCGATTTTAAAGTGGATAAAAAAATTAAATTCTAACGTGGTGCGAAATAAAATACTGCAAGTTGAGTTCAAGATCGGAAGAAGGGTCGCTCAGTCAGTTGCTTGCTCGGTGCGGAAAAAGAACAACATACAATTAAATTACGTGGGAAAAACGAGAGTGAAATTGATGTTGTTATTATCTTTCAAATTAACTAAGCATTGATAGTTTAATGTTTTTGCCGTTATTGGTTTTTGTGTATTTAAAGTGAATTCATGCAGCGCAAAATAAATTACTTAGTTCATTTAACACATGCAGAAAATCATGCAAAACAGATGACTTAACTAAACACTGACCCACATAAATACATGTAAAGGCAAACTCGTTTAAATAAATGTAAAAACTTGAATACGCATGGAAAATGTGGTGGTAATATATTTGATATTTGCATTAGTAAACGCGAGAAACACAGTTATTCGAAAATAAAAGAGCAAAAGAAATTTGCCGATTTTGGACAACAACGCGTTATCAGTTACCCACTCGGAATAAAACATCGATAACGAAACGAAACAGACGTGTGACTCGGAAATGAGTTGTGTTATTAAATATTAAAATCCAATTTTATGGAAATTCATTGACATTAAAAAAAATCAATTGGTGAATAAATAGAAAAATGTTTGCTCGATAAACGCACAAGACTTTGCCTGGTGAATGTGTTTGCTGCTCACTAAATATTTCAAAGTGGAAACCAAAGTTTCTGCAATTTACCAATCCAACGATGGTAACATCCGACCAAAATTGTCTTTTTGTTATCTTGGACAACAAAACTCTCGGAATAATTATTCAACGGTCGTGCTGAACCAACAACACGATTGATATAAACGGTCCGGCTCTTCTAATGATTTAACTCTGGATGTAACAGCGTACTTAACCCTAGAAAGAAAGTCCTTCAAATCTACCGCCCCACCTCTTACCCAGGTTTACGTATATATATATGTATTTAATTCTGTATATATTTCTTTTTTTCTTATCTATATCTAAATATAATACGAAAACTAAACTTCGAAAATAAAACTTAAGATAGAAATGCAGTTTGCATACTGCACTAAATTTTTAATTAAACGCAAGGCAACTCTCAGAACAGAAAACACAAAAAATAATACCACTAAAGTAATACTTATGAGTAGCCTGAATTTACTGCCAAGAAATAAATGTATCCATAATACTGAAAGGAATTCATTAACATTATATTGATGCTGTTATTAACTAAACAGTGACGACAAAAGTACACCAACAAAAAAAAAAAAAAAAAAAAGAAACAAGTGTATTATTGTTTATTTTTTTTTTTTTGACGATCAAACCATTATCAGTTGGTAGATAAAATTGTAATCGACTTTCTTGGTTTTCGTGTATATATAATAAATACGTACATATATAATAGAACTGTATTTAGCCTAACTAAAGTTTAAGTTCGACATTTGCATTATATACAAACCGGTGTTCACATACATAAGTACGCTGCTGGGAATTCTTTGTACGCTTTCTTAAGATTTTTTTTTTTTGGGATTTATTTTTGTAAACACTTGCAAGTGAGTACAAGCGCTCCCCTTAATGACGTCATTATTATTTCATTTACATACTAAGCCAAGTAAAATATATATATAGCTTTTTTTTTTCTCTCTCTTCGCATTATGTAATATGTGCACCATTATGAATGAGTATATTTAGCTTCTGTTGGGATTGTTCAAACTCATGAAAGTCTGTTTAATAAATTAATTGACATGTATTGAAACTTAATTATACTTTTGCTAGACAATGGATTAAACATTTTCTTAGGTTAACAGGTAAGTTAGCGGTTTCACTCCGCGCGGCCAGGCGACACACTACAAGGGGTTGGCGCACAAATTCCCAACGCGCCAACCATGGAAGGGCGGGTATAGAAAGGGGGGAGGGAAATAACATCAACTCCTCCCCCCCTCTACTCCTCTCATCTTTCTCCCACCTCTCTCTCAGCGTAACAATGCTTTTTTTTTGTTGATTCTTTTTGTTTGCCGCCAGCTTAGTATCGAACGCGATGTGGTTTCGTCGTGCGAGTTTTCGGTTATCGGTCTTGTCTTGGCAGTATAGCCACAGTAAGCCTCAGCTCCTTTCTTTTTTTTTGTAACTGGGGTTTCAAGACGCTGTCGGGGTTGTTGAAGAACCCCCCCACTTTCCCTGAGCACGGCCGGAAGAGCTGAGCTGCCCTGACAGCGATCATATCTTCGTTCGTGATTTTTTTTTTTTTTTTGATGTTTTTTTTTTGTTAATTTAGTTTACCGCGGAACCGCGAACCCACACCCCCTAACGTTACAAACTCTTAATAAAGCTTTATTTGTTAAGTATTATAAATGGATTTATATATAAATGTATCAAGACTAGTTTAGTCAATAATGTTATTATAACTACTTTAAAAGTCAGAATTCTCAATAAAACTTTGAATATCTTGAAGATTTTATACAAATAATAAAACGCAGTCGTGTTAATGATTTTTTTAGCTTAATTTTTGGAGAGGCTTTAGATTCTAAACACTTGTAATTTATAGACTATTTTGCAATTTGTTTGGACAAAAGCGGGAGTTAAATTTAAAAATAAAAATAAAATTTAGTTATGGAATAAATAAGTATATAAATAAACAAACTGAATGAAATAAATTAAATTCGAATAAATAAAATTAAAATTTAAATTGTATTTGCCTTGGTTTAATCTGAATGAAATATTTGTGTTGAACGTTTATTCAATATAATAACTCCCTTTCTTTGCAATAACTATTTACCTTTTATTGAAAGTGATTGCATTGAGTTTTCTTTATAATTTCAAATGTTTGTGTATATTGAATTCCTTTTTAAGTGTTTGTGTATATTGAATTCCTTTTTAAGTGTTTGTAATTTAATCAGTAAACCTTGAATCTTCATTAGAATTTCGGCTGATTAATGAACGAGTATTGAAATACTTGTTGCATTGCGGAATTTATGCACATTCCAACATAATCCTATGGAGTCCTGAAAGTGGTCAAGCAATCAGGTTAAAGCTATGGCGGCTAATAAAGGAACACATTCTGCGGTCTGAATGGAGTATTTACTGGCCTTCTTGTTATTGAGAATATTTCGTTGTGGCTTTTATTATTGCTGGCTTGGGAAAATTGACTTAAATTGTAATGTTTACGGAAGTAGGAGAAAATTGTTTGTGAACTCGATTCTTTTACTTATTCTTATTCTTTTTAAGCAATTTCGTTGAGGGAACGAAGATGGAAGCTGATGCCAGGTGACAAAAGGTGAAGCTGTCAATAATAAAACCGTAAATCTTCTAAAGTTTCCTTTATAAATTTAAATAAATGCTTATCTTTAATATTAAAAGCGCAATAATATTAAATTATGTATCTTTGAAATCTTTGTGATGTCTTTTGTTGAATGAAATAACAATAAAAGCGAAGCAATGCAAAGCATCAGAAGTGGAGAACTCAGCACAGGATCTTGAGGGCTGTCGCATTAAATTTAATGGGCGCAAATTTGTGCAACTCGTGACATTGCGAGAGCGCACTTCGAGGAGATCACGAGGCTTGAGCGCCACCCGCAACAGCAACAAATCACAATCAGCGACTCGAAACGACTTGTGGCTCGATAACGTCACACATAGAAAAGCATTAAACAGAAGAGGTCAACAGCGACGAACAGAAGAGCGCCAACAACACAAGTCCTAACATCAACTTCAGCATCACATCAGTGTCAATCATGCAAATGGCATGAACACGAGCAGGATGTGTGTGAGGCATGATGGATGTGTGTGTGTCTAGTTTGGTGCTTATAAAATGCCTTTGAATGGGTCTGTGAAGGTTTTCTTTTTCCCGTACGACTTCTATTTTGCTCAGAAGCAGAGTAAAAAGAGAAAGTTTAAGAAGAATTAAATGCTAAGAAATGGATCAGACAAGACAACATACAACACAAACATGTATGACATGAATAAACGCAAACAATCATAAGCAAAAATGCTTTCTGTTTCTTTTTCCAAGTTTTCTAACGTTTACAATAAAGAGCAATAAAAGCATTTTGCAACACTTCCACTTCAACGTTAAAACTTCAGCGAGAAACCTATAAAACTACAAAATCACCGACAAAAGAATAGCAACAGCAACACTGAACTCTGATCTTTTGAAATGAGTTTCTTTTCTTTTCAATTTTACTGTAAAGTGTTGAAAGTAGCAAGAAACTGAATAGAACTAAAAATTCTCAACACAATCGTTAAAAGACTTGTGTAGAAATTTTTTTATAGCAAAATAAAAGAAAAGTATTAAAAAAGTACTAGTTAAAAATAGTACTACACCAAAAAAAAAAGAGGGGAAGTAGGATTAGAAAAACAGCAAAAGAAACAAAGTTTTATGGATGGAAGAGCAATGGAAAATAGTAACGGCGAGATATAGAATTAAATAGTATTAGGAAAATATATTAATAAATTGCGTTAACAAATATTATTAGGAAAATGGTATTAATGTTAATTAGTAGAAGTATTGTTGTGAAAAATGCGCTAAATACGTGGAATATTATTTACTAACTACGAGGAAATCATTTAATGACAGAGAAACTATAATCTAAAATGGTAATGCTAAATGGTATTAGGAATATTGCAATAAAACATTGTAGTATAACAGTTGAATAAATTAAAATAAAAAAATAATAAAAAGCAAAACGCGTGCTTAAAATCAAAATTTATTGAGCCTTTAAATATAAATATTAATTTTAGTTCAAAATACTGAAAGAAAAACATAAGACTAAAATGTAATATATTAAAAACGCTGAAATTATACAGAAATACCAGACAATGGAAAATGAAGAAACGCTCTTGCTCCCGGAGCTTACATGGGATGAGAGTGAAATCTCTTAATAAAAATTCATATGCTTAACACTACATCGAATCTAAACCAAAACGAGAACAAACACAAAATCACAACATGGCACAAAAAGAAACATTAGAAAAATCTAACTTCTATGTGTACTAGGAAGAGATTTCTCGTAAAATATGTGTTAATGTTAATGTTTGTTAAATTTTCTTCTATAAATACGAAAGATTAAATCATTTGATGCACAGAAGGTCGACTAAAAATTTAAAGATAAAAGATCTTAATGCGATCATTTCAAACACTTTTGCTCACATAAAAACATGTCACGTGACCTCAATCTAGCCTAAATAAATTACTTATTTCGCAAGCTTTTAAATTTCGTGTAGAATTTTAAACACACAGGAAAAAAGGATTTTCCTCTAGAGAGATTCTGTGCACACATTAACCTAACCGTCAAAAGCGACCCACAGAAAATACAAGCAATGAAATGCTAAGCGCTGACCTTTTTACACTTTTTGCCCCTGTTGATGTCGCGTTGTTGGGTTGTTGTCAGTTTGCGACTCTGATAAAGCAATCAAAACACGCGTGGGAATTTTAATTCACACGTTGAAAGGATGACATTCAGTCTCTGTCGCTCTTCACTCATACACACGCCTGCCTCGTGTCTGTTCGCAATTACAGTGGAAATGCCGCCATTTAAATCATTGCTACAAATTAAACACACACGAAATAATACAGAGAATCAAAACAGAAACAGAATAGCACAAAAAGGAACATAAAAACCGCCCTTTCTTCGTTCGACGTCGCTGCATGAAGTCGCTTTACTGCCGCCGCATTTTCACACTTATCAACGATAGATTTGGCATCGTCAGCGCCACGTGGACGTTTGTATGACGCTTGATTTCATGTTCGCTTCAAACATCAAACATGTTGGACCTCGAAAGAGATGAGGAGCCCCATTTAAAGTTTTTGCTGAAGGATCTTAGTCAGTCTTGCGTCGAACTTGGAGCCTAACGGTTCTTGTTGCCTAACGGACGGTGAGAAAAACTCTCCGCTTCAAAAGTGATTTTCAAATGAAAATTGTTATGTTATAAAACAAAAAAAGGTAGAAAAAGAAACGTAAAATGTGCGAATTGCTGTTGGTTTTTCGGCATCTTTAGTGGGCCAAACGGATGTGCATCTAGCGACCGCTTTTTTCGGCGAAAGCATAAACAGCAAAGTGAATCGCGTTTTTTTCTTTTGGCGCCAAACGAGTTACACAAACAAACAGACTAAAAAGGGAATAAATTAAGAAGAGCTCCGAGTGTAGACTGTGCGCATTCGTTAGCGGAGGAAGAAGGCGAAAAGCTGACCCTTAATTTCGCCTTTGGAGCGGTTTTTGGCGGTAGTTACGTGTCGACCGCAATCACAAATACAAACATCAACACAGGCACACACTCAGTCGGTTGTGTAAAGGTGCAGAAGGTTGCTTCAAGTCCACCATTCAAACGATTTTAGCTTCAGTGGTTACATCGCTTTTTTGTCTTTCCATTTCGCATCCTCTCACTGTCATCGTCGCTTTCGATGGTGCTTTTTCAAGCTGCTAACTGATGACATCGTCGACCATCCGCTGTCCACATGCGGCCGCCGACGCTGATGCTGACTTCTAATGAGCTCGCCACCGTTTGTAATCCTCTGGTGGCCTGTTAATCAGTCTATCGCTTAACCACACCCCTGTGTAGACAGGCTGAGTGGGTTGAGTGGTCACATGAATGCGTTGAAAGGGGCTTTCAGGGGTATTGCACTACCAAAACTCCTCGTCGACCTTCTCTAAACTGACTTGCCACTGTTGGAATCTTAGGTTAATGAAGCCTTTAGGGATCCACGCTATGAAAAAATATTTAAAAATAACTTCAAACTTCAACGAGCTTCAGGGACGAAAGAAAGGAAGTGAGAGTGACAGAGATAGAGGTAGAGGTAGAGAAAGAAGGAGAAGAACAGGAAGTTAGAAAATCTACGGTTGCTTTTTTACAGTCTCTTTGAGCGCTTCGAAGATAAAATGAAAATTTGAAAGTACAGCAAAAAGTTTCTTTTTTTGTTTTCGTAATTTGCTTCTGTAATTTTATGAAATTATTCTGTTAACTGTGAACAGTTACTGTGAATTCAGAAAATTTGTTAAAATCACTAATGAATAGTCAGCCATGTCTAAAAGTATGCAATCACTTTCGTTCATTCATCGAACTTGTACATTTTATAATAAAATTTTTATTGAGACTGATAATTTAACATTAAAAATTAAAAAAATATAATTAAAAAATCTGTAAATAATAATATTGAAGATTATAATTTTTTATCTATGAAAAATATTTGTAAAACAGAAGCAAATTTATACAAAACAGAAACAAGGTTAATGTCCATTGCGAAGCTATTTGCCTCAATTAGGAGACTTTTTTAATTTTTAACTTATAATAGAAACGGGGAAATGGAAAATGGAAAAATAAATTATGTTTTGTGTAATTTAAACGTTCCTTTTTATTATCACATTCGCAAACATCCAACGCAGTCCCAACACACACATAATTTTTGGGGTTTTTTAAATTTTATTCTGTGGTTCAATTTCTTTTCTTATCTCTGTCTCTCTTTCTTCCGTTTCTTGCTTTCCTTTTAGGCACGTTTTTCAAATAACAAAATTAACTCTGTTCGAAGAGTTTGAAGTCCTAAAAGAGTTTTCGAAAAGACTTTGTTTGCTCTTGATTTTCTTATTCAACGATTTCTGTAAATGAAAACATTTAAAATAATCCATAATTCAATGGAGTCAATTCAACTCTTTCCCTTTCAATTCTTCACTTTGATCAACAGTGAATCGCCTCTCAATTGAGTTCATTGATGAATTTAATTAAATTCCTCTCCTCGCTGATTCCTGGCATCGAACTCGCAGCGTCACGCTTCGGTGCGCAGTTTGACAGGATCAAAGGATATGCGCGATTATCCTGCATTTCCGCATGTGTTCCGCGTAACGTCGGCACTCGGCGTCGTTAACAACGGGAAGGTTGCAGCAGGAAGCGTCGTCGGTGGACGGGGCGCCGTCAGCAGCGTCAATGCAGTCTCGGCCAACACAACGACTTCAAACACGTCAAGTAGCTTGAGTGTTGTTGGCCAAAGCATCAGCAACAGCAGAGAGCAGCAGCAACAGCACCTCGGAGGACAGCAAAACCACAGCCAACCAACAATGATAACGACAAACGGACCACACCAACAAGCCACATCGATTGACTTCAGCAGCAGCAACAGCTGCAATTCGACGCATCTGAATCAGTCCTCAGCTGCATTCGGCACCCAACAACAGCCGCAGCACAAACAGAACACCATAAATTATCACAACCGTCATCAGAGCAGCAACGGAGTCATCAACACGATTTCCGGCAGCATCCCCGCCACCGGCTTCGATCACGGCTCGCATCGTCATCACTCGCTGTCGATGGCCAATCTGACGGAGCCGCCGAATGCGAGCAACTCCTGCGCCGAGCTGGATGCGTTCCCAGGCGTCGACGGCGCGACGCTTGAGCGGCTGCGCGAATCGCGTGCGACCCAACATCAGCAGAAGGCGACGAAGTTCAACGAGCAGCAGCAGCGACACATGAAGTCGAGTGGCGCCTCCAGCGGCAGCTACTTGTGGATACTGACACCTATTGCAGCGAGGTGAGGCGACATTCTATTCCCATTTATAGCAGCTTTATTAAGGGCAAAAGCTGATGAATAAAAAGACTCCTTTTCCCTTCTATCGAATTTTGTCCACGTGTTTCTATGGAGGTTGCCCCGTGGGCCATTAAAATGCTTAATTATTATTCTCTCAACGTCATTCAATCATGACTCATTTAACATTTTCTGGTTCAGCGTACACACCGAGAACTAATTCCCGAAACCCGAAGGATCGAGAATCATACCTCGATTTTTCGGTAAACAAATTATTCAAGTATCGATTAAGATTTCACTGCGACACCAAACCGAATGGCAATGGCAAGAGAAAACAAAGGGAAAGGATGGAGAAAAGTGAGAATGAAACGCATTCCATCCACACGGAAAACAATAAATTTCCATGCACACGAGAAGCGAACCATAAACGACGTGAAACGAGGTCTTAAAGCTCCTAACTACAGCAATGTACTAGACAACATTCTGTTACAGCTCCCTTTCCTCTCCTTCACGCCCACTAATAAAATCTAGGGCATCATTTTTGGTACATTTGAGGCGCATTCAAACATTCACATGCCTCTGGATACAGTTGTTTGTATGTGTTTAATGTGTGTAGTCGGATCTACCTCGAACTGTGCATGTGTGTGTGTTTACACACTAATAAAATCTTTGTAATTATTCCGCAAATAAAACCTGTGAAACGACGATTCGAGAGGCACTCGAAATGAATGAGTGAGTGAAGAAGTGAATGAATGAATGGAATCGTTCGAGTGCCTTGTGGAAATCTAACTACCAAAAGTTGTGGTTTATAAAAGGCTCTGCAGGGGATCGGAGGGGGTCGAAGAGGCGAAGCATATGTGAGAATCTTACGAACGAAGCATATGTGAGAATCTTACGGGAAAGGCAAATAGAAAGGTCAGAGATGAATCCATTGACGCTTTCAAAGGCTCCTTTATTCATGCATTCACAAGCAATTCTAGGATTATGATGTCGAAATGAACAGCATTCAGCAGCAAAGTTTCTGTGGGTTTTAAGAAATTTAATTGCTAACGAAATGAATGAAAGAAGAAGCTTCCAACCAACAGCAAATAATTAAATACAGATTAAATATAGAAGAGGAAAATTCTAAAAGACTTTAGAATAAATGGGAATAATTCAAGAAATGAAATTAAAAAAATTAAATTAAATTTAAAAAAATTATAATAATTTTTTTGTTTTATTTTAGTGAACAAATTAAATTATTATTGAAATTAGAAAACAGGAAAATAAAAGAAATTTAAAATACAACTTAACTCAAATAAAATTCATAAATATTTTAAAAAGATTTTCTTATTTCCAAGCTTTAAATTTTCAAAACTTTTAATCGACTTTAAATACTTTATACAAAATTTAAAACTCTTGTGCCTTTCAAAGCGCAATGAAAGGAGAAAGTAAAGGGAGAGTAAGAGAGAAAAATAGAGAAGAACGTGAAACAAATCAACTTAATTAAAACTGAGCTGATAAATCAATTAAAAACCATTTGAAAATCGCTTTAAATGAAAGAATTTTCTCTCGACTCCGAGCTCCGCAAAATTTTCTAGAATTCGTTAGAAAAAACAAAAAAAAAAAAATAACAAAAACAAACAAAACAAAAGCAAGAGCAACCGTAAATTGTTTTTAAACCCTTCGATGTTGCTAAACATTTCAGTTGCGAGGCGATTCCAAAAACTTTATTGCAATGTGAAGTCGTCGCTGGAGAGGGGAAATGCAAGGGGAAAGAGGGACAGTGAACTATAAAACTTTTCAAATACATGGATACATTTTTTCTGTTTGGTTTTTCCCCCTGTTCCATTTCATTTCACTTCATTCCATTTCATTGCACTTCATTCATTGAAAAGCATGAGTTTCAGCAATTAGCATTAATTTTCTTCTATTCCACAATACAAATGTTTCTTCTATTTGCGTTGGAAGTTTTCTGTTTTTCATGGTTTTTGAATTTTTTTATTGTTTTCTGGTTTTTGTGTGCAGATTGGAAAAGTTGTAAAACTCGAGAAATTGGACCAAATTGCAAACGATGATGAGCGCTTTAATGATGATGGTGATGATGATAGATGATGCAATGATAAATTTAATCACTTTGGCAATTTTTAAACAATAGCTAAATGCAATTTGTGTTTTATTAATGTTATTAAAAAAATAAAGTCGAACAATTAGAATAGAATTTTCCTGTAATCTCCGTTTTCCTGGTTATAAAACTTTAACCGTAAATAAGCCTTAATAATAATTCTAACTTTAACAAACAATTTAAGAATAAAAACAGATAAATAATTGTTGACCAAAACAAACTGTCTCATAATGAAACAATTCTTTAATAAAAAACATAAAATAAACAAACAAAAATAAAAGAAATGCGAAAATTAAAAGAAAAATATAGGTAAATCTTAGATGAAAGGAAAACTTCAAATATAAATAATAAAGAGTAAGAAGAACAAACTTTAAAAAAGTGTTAGAAATGGAAGAAACTCAAGAAACCAGAAAAGACGTTAGAGAAATGTGAACATAAGTTTTTTTTACCAGCGAAATATTGAAATCATAAAAACTTTACTGCTTTTTATTGTATTATTGTTGTAAATTTGCTTCTTCCTCTCCCTTTTCTCCGTCTTCTTGTTACCAAATTTATTCAACCACCCAAAAAGCATCTCAAGCCGTCATAAACAAATGTAACGCAACGCATGGGTCGCCTCTCTCCTCCTCACCATCCTTTTACCTCTCTATGCGATGTGTGACAGAGTGGAAAGAAAGAGAGAGCAAACAAGAAAAGGCATAGCTTTTATTTGTTTCCTGTGTTGTTTATGTTGAAGAGTTATTAAAAAAGTTTCTCTAAAAAAGCGATTTTCATGTTTCTCCATGACATTGTTGCTTGTATTTTAATAAACACGAAAAACATGTTGCTTTTAAAATGCAGATAAAAAAGAAAAGAATAAAAATTCGACTAATAAATACGTAATATAGTCGAGGCTGTTGATGGTGCAATAGTGAAATAAAGTAACGCGAAGTTAAGAAAAGAATCGTATTAATTTGGACAATCTCAAGAATTTATCGTTTTTGTTTTTTTATTCGCTCCTTTAACTTTATAATACAATGAAAAATATTTAATATTTTCATAACTCTTTCAACTAAACCATGTTTTGTATAGAACATATTTTCCGGTGTGCATTCAAATAAAATCAGTAAAAAACTTTGCTATCTCCTCCTTCATAGCTGGTCACTTCTAGCATTTTAAAAATGAAACATTTTAAGACTACCCGAAATAAGATTTAAGTGTTGAATCCATTTATGTATAAAACTATAATACAATATAATATAATAAAATAAAATTTAGAATGCTCCAACAATAATAATAATTTTAAATTGCAAAATTTGTTAAATGTAAAATATAAATTAAATATTATTTCATAATTAATATGTGGGATAGTACATTAAGGGTCTTTATAAGCATTTGAAGAGCCGATTTCACACTTTCTAGTTAAGGACTAACTAGAACTTTAACGCGAGTTTAATGACGTTTCCAGCACGTGTCGTCTGGCATTAAGTTAAAGTTAGGATTCAACCCGACCCTGACTAAACCAAAAGAAAACTAGATGTATCTATATTTAAATATTGGTTAAATTTATAACATTCAAACTTAATAAATAAAATAAACTAAATGTGAAGAAAAAATATAATAAAAAACTCAAAAAAATAAAAAACGTAAAAAATAAATGTAATTAAAAACTGGAATAATAATTGGAATAATAACTGGAAGATTCGATAAAGTAGTATCGAAAATAAAAACCGAACAATCTTTAAACATTTATTACAATTTCCATTTCTGTACGTATTTCATTAACAATAATTGCTTTTATAAATCCCGAATTAAATGTTTATCGCTCAGACTGAAGCCTTTTAATTAACCGTAATAGTTTTGAAAACGCTTAAGCACAGAGTAGAGAAAATGAGTCGATTTAAAAAACGTTAATAACATTTCCGTTGAATATCCTTTGCTTCACTCTGTTGTTAACTCCAGGAATTTCGAATTTTTCACTTTGCTGCGAATTTAAGCGGTCGATTAAACTTTTTTCATTCCATATAAAAGTTAAACGAACCACGCAACACGGTTTTCGATGTTGTTGATTCTCTCGCCTTTCTTCTTTCCCCTCCGCCAGCCACTCTTCTGCCATTTTTATACCTCAAAATAGAAGCAAAAAGTTCTCGGTTCATAAACAACATTAAATTTTCATTGATATGGATAAATTTTTACACTTTTGCAGTTAACACCGCAAACAACTCATCTGCTTTCTTCTCCATCTCCTCTTTCTCTCATTTCCACGTTCTTCTTGTTTTCTTTTGGCCTTTGTAGACTATTATTTGGATAGCGTTGCATTTTTCGCCACTTTAACTCTTAACTTTTATCTCTTCTTTTTCATCTTGCTTTATTTCAGCATCTCAGTGGCCATCGTGATCGCTGCTCTGGCCGGACCTCAATGGCTCTACACGGAGGAGAAGCTGCCAAATGTGAATTACAACGGGACGGCCAACTTTAATGCCCTCGACGACGGCGCTTTTATTACCAAATACACCAAATCAAGTCTGTGGATACTTTGTACCACGATGCAAGGTGAGTTCAACGAAGTAACCGAGAGATGCCAAGAGAAAACAGAGACACACCCATGAAGGCTATGAATTGAAGGTGTGTTAGGAAGTTTTTACGTCTCTAATAAACTAATAACACTTCTTTAATGAGTCTGTAATTGAAATCGTGAAAATGTTTCCGAATTGCTTTATTAACGAAGAAAATACCGCTGACTGAAGAGCGAAAAAAGAAGGAAGGATTAATCCTCATTAAAGAAAGTCTTTATAACTTCATTCTACGTATTCATAAAATTCTTTTAATTAAAAGCATTTTAAAGGAGCTGATCATAGATGTTTTTAGAAAGGTGAGGCAATTCTTCAGACTTCTTCGTATTATTGAAAAGTGCCATCGAATATTTAACGCTAAAATGGCTCATAGCGAAGGTTCTCGTAATCATTTCAATTTTCGCTAAAATTCTATTATTTACGGTCTGTGCACGGATCGTTGGTTCGTTTGTTGCTTGGCTGTCACTGAGCTAAACTCGTAAACAGCAGAACTGCACAAATAACGCATTCGCAAATAAGTGTGACAACACCGACCGTGGCCAAACTTTAAAACTTTTGTTTCAGCCGCGTTTTTGTTGTGCAACTCAAAAGTTGGAAGGCGCAGAACCTCAGCGGCGCAGAACCACAGCAACCTCGTCGTTTGTTTGTTCAAAGCCAAAAGTTCAACATTTTCAACGAAAATATTTCAAAACTAGTGGCAACGCATTTACGAACTTCGAGCTGAAGCACGAGTTTTTTAAATTCAAAGTTAATGAAAAATCCTTTGACAAAATTGGCAAAACTCTTATTGCGAATTATAATTGAAAAAGAAGAAAATCAAAAATATTCTGGTGAAAATGTCATTTGATGAGCTCATGACGATTCCCATTACCGCTTCAACTCGTAAATAAAAGAGGAAAAGTTAAGTAAGAGCCTAAGAATCAGATTTTACTGATTATATTATTCATTTAAACAGAGAAATAAAGAAGCGGACGAAAAGATGGACTGAGAAGCAAAAATCCTTAATTTGAATTTGATTAAATGGATTTGAATTAATTTACAGAGCAAATAAAATAATACATGAGCTACTAATCGAGTTCTAAAATATCTTACAGTATTATTATATAGAGATTTATTAAAAATTTATAGAATAGAATTATGCTTGATAAGCCAAACTTCTTAAGCAAAGTATGCATTACTAGCCCAGCCTAAAAGTAAGCAATCACATTATGATACAAATTACATCACAAACTGTTGCAATGCTTATCTGTGAAATAATAGAACAACCTTTGTAAAAAACTAAATTAGAAGAAAATTAAAAATAGATAAAAATATTAGAAGTAAAATTAGTTTTAGGAAACATATCAAACTTTTTAAAATGGAAATATATTAGATCATTACTTAAAATGATTTAAAGTTTTAATAAATGAATATAAAAAGTTAGTGATTTAAGTTCATATAAAAATACTTTATAATATAAAAAGAATTTCATAATTTTATTGTAAAAGAAATTTAGCAATAGTACGAATTTATTGTGTAACAATAACTAATTAGAGATCATTATACGATATTTTAGAATATATTTTTGCAAGACTTAATTAAGGAAATTATCAACATACATCAAATTCTGAAAACTCTTGAGCACATCGTCGTGATACATAAACATATATACAAAATGCATGAGTGTCTTCATACATGCATGACATTAATGGATGCCGCAAATCGCTGCGTACGAAGATGCAGCCGAACATATTCAAAGAATGTCGCAAGAAATTTTGCACCTGCTGCTGGCAAAGTAAAAGTTAAAGCAGCGACAAAAACATCATTATTAATACTAACAACAACAACAACAACAACAATAACAACATAATAAATAGCATTAAAATGACTAACAACAGAGAAAAAACAAACTGCAGAAAAGCACAGCAACCACAACAACGACGACAATCATAAAGACATGATAATAAATGTCCTTAGGATTTTCTGCCCCTACTCACACCTTCTCCCTCCTCTACACAGCATCACCTCCGCCGTTGAAATTCATGTCATATTACATCAACATCAACACCCGAAGGAACAACAAGGAGAACGTGAGGATTGGAGCAACAACGGCATCTATAATAATAACACTAACGACAGCAGCAACTGTTGCTTTTCTCCAGCGTAAATATAAAGTTCAAAAGGCCGATTTGCTTCCAAGAAAATCTCATAAAATAACAAACAACAACAGCCACGAGAAACTACAATGAAGGCCAAGCAAATTAAGCTCTTTAAAGACTTCTTGCTTTACCTTTTGCTGTTCAATGTTTGCTGCTATGACTACTGCCCTTTCTTCTTCCTCCTCGACCGCCTCCTCTTCTTCAGCGGATTGTAATGACAGAAGAAATGCTGCTGCAGATGAGAGGCTGTTGCATCAGCATTTCACAGTCATCAGGTGGGTCGCTTCTTAGTTTCTAGGCTCACCTTTAAAAACAACACAAATATTTACTCCTTTTATCGCTCATTCCTTCCTCGTTCGCTCATTCCCTACGTTTACTAAACTCATGATGGGAAAAATATTGCGCAAGAAAAGGAAATTCATGAGATTGTGGCAGGAAGTTGCACAGAAGCAACGCCACGAAAGAGGAAACGGAAACGCCGTAAATTCATAAATGGAAGTTATTCATTTTAAGCCCAAGAAATAAACTGAACTGCATGGGAGTAACGTGACGATGCGAAACGAGACGAGGCGAGATGAGTCCATGGATGTTGATGACGTTAAATCAAATCTCTAAAAGTAGAATAATTTGCCAAAGAAGCAGAGGAAACGAAAGAAACAGAAAAGAACAAGAAGATGCCAGCTGGAGAAATATGAAACCGAATGAATAACTTCCGCTAACAACTTCGTAGAGATCAGAAATAAAGGAAAAGCCTCAAATGCAACTAGAATATGTACATAGAATAATCCAGAGCAATAGTCAAATTATTGAACAGACAGACAGACAAATGGAGACAGATAATTGGGACAAACAAAAAATCAATCGCTTGATGTAGAGATGATTAAATTTTAACTTAAACAAAGAAATATTTGAACAGATCAAAGAAAAAGCAACATCAGCAAGGCAAATATTTCTCTATGAAATCGAGTAACAAAGAGAACCTCCGAAAACAAAGACTACTAAGAGTCAAACAGAAGTCTGTTCATTCATTGGATGAGCAGACAAATGAGTGCAAACGACAGACAAGACGATAACAACTGATAAAAAGAGATGTAGCAAAAGTTAAAAAGGCGATAAAAGCCCATCCTGCCGAAAAAGAAAGAACAATTATTCCTCAGACATCTGCAAAGCAAGCAGACAGGAAAAGCAGACACAGGCAGAGAGAAGCCTGACCAACTGCCAGTGCTCGCTCTGGCAACATTGGCGACAACAACAGCAGCATAAAGAGTTGCCGATTGAGTTGATTGCAATCCATTTGGCAGCATCACCAACAACAGCAACGGCAACCAAACCGAAGGAAGCAACGTTTCCTTATTCTACTCCATCCTGCTGACGTATTCAAATCTAAACAGCTTCAAAATTGCTCCAACAGATGTCGTTTGCTACATAGAAATTTACTTAGTTTATATTTTATTTTCTTAAATAACAAACATTTTATTCCTTATCATTGTTTTTCCTTTTTGTTACATAAATGAACAGCTGGACGACGGACTTCACTTCATTCATTTAACTGCTTTTTGTTTCTTACTTTGTGTTGAATATATTTTTAAGTCATCTTGTTTAAGGATAAAAGCAAGTACTTAAAAACCGCTCGTATATAACTGATGACGCTGTTGGTCCTCGGTGAAGAGGAAACATAAAAACGAGAAGCAAATAAAGATGGAACATAAGGAAAAACGTAAAATTTTAAATTAAGTGAAATTTAATAATGAAAAGTCATTGTCAAATTATTTAAAAGGCTCTTAACAAGGTCTTAAAAAATGATCAAACGTTACAATATATTTGTTTAAAATGTAGTGCAAACGATAGAATAGAATTCCAAATATAATAAGAAGAAGTAATAATAATAATTAAATATACTTAGATTCCGTTTCTCAGCATAGTCAAACATTAATTAGAAACTGTGCAATGTTGAAAGCACACGTTTAATGAACAGATTTCTATTGTTAAATATAGGCGCTTACTATTAACTAACTCAAGCCAATGAAAACGACACATCAAATTGCATAGAAAAATTCATATTAACCTTTAACTTGAGTATGAAACTAATTAATAAAATCAATGTCTAAGTAAGAGAATGGACCTTAGAATGAATAAGAAATTCCAGAGTCTTTATTTTCAATGTAATAAACATATATGAAATATAACTCTGTTCACATGTTATGAAGTATACATATAAATATAAAACTTATTCATGCATTTAACACGAAATAATTTCACTGGATGAGCAGAAATTCCTAATCAATTCATGAATGTGAACTATTCAGCAATGCATTCATTCTTACTCCAATATTAGTCAGAAGCAAATCATACATGCATATATGAATACGCTCGAGGTGATTCAGTTTAAAAGGCCCCGGTAAAGTCAATTAATTGTTAAAATCTCAGTCGAGTTTTGTTTCATTTATTTCTCAACGTAAAGCAGACTCCAAAGTGATGCGTAAAAAACTGTATCGGTACAATATTATTACAAAAATTAAATGGATTACTAAAATTAACATAAAAAGGTTATTTTTAGAGAAACTACACATTAATATTCATTCTTTTTTTGTGGCCTTAAGATTTAGAGTTTCTGACCTATAACGGGTCACTTCGGGCTCCGAAGCTTAAAATCTTCAATAAAAATAAATTTTGCATATAATTTTATGCTCTTACCAATTCAGTCCGGGTTGAAAATACGTAGATTTACACTGGATTTTAATTAAATTAGATTTATACTTACTCATACGACATGGTGAACCTTTGCAATCAATTTCACTTCAAATAACATATACGACATAAAACGCACAAAATACCTGCTTTATTATTATTATATGTTATTCTTCTAATGTTTTTCTGTTAACATATCGTAATAATAACATATGTTTTTTATTAAATACGTTCCATTTACAAAATACCGTAAAACGTGTCTCATCTTTCTTTGGATGCGAACGTGGATGTGTCGTAAATGTCTGCTCCGTGTTATGTTGATGCGTCACGTTACGAACGTGCTCCTCATTTTGTTTAGAAAATTATAATTTATAAATATAAAAACTTTTCAGGAAACTAGAACAAAATTATCATGTAATGCACATATTCGGTATTATTAAGACTTGTAATTGTTTCATAAGTATTCACGTGTAGATCAATAGCCTCTGGCCGGCGTCTTTGCCTGTCCTGCTTAAATTTGTAGTATATTTATTCACTTTCATCAAGAATTTTACAAAATATTTACTTCATTAATTGTAGAGAATGTGTATTTAATTAGATATGAATGAACACCCTGTTGAACGTATGTATATTACAATTAAATTATTCATTAATTACGTTTTTATTACATTATTAATTGAACTATAAAAAATTCTATAAGCTTATTCAAGTCGGAATCATCACAAGGAATAAGAAATACTTGAAATTTAAAATAACACATTAATTACTCCTTCGAGCCGGATTTGAACCAGCGACCTATGGATTTCTACTCTATTCGCTTTCTGCATCTCTCTACAGTCCACCGCTCTACCAACTGAGCTATTGAAGGTCTTAAAGTATTATCAATAAAGCACCGTTTTGAATAAGCGTATTTCTAGAAAGAAAAACAAGACTTAAATCTATTTTTAACATGTCTTATCACTTAAGCTTCTGTTAGAAATAAGAAGAAGTCAACAACTCAATCGAACAGTTTTCGTTTGCTATCGAAATTTCTCCTTACATCCGGCTCAAAGGCCCGTTTACTAAACTTATAAACAGCACATTTTATAAGGGAATAACTTTTATAATATGTAATAATATTTTCCTGTATTCTTATGAAGTAATTCTAATTATTTGCTTTCTCCCTTTCTTTATTTTTCCTTTAATTGGTCAACATTGAAACCCAACTAAACACTTGACTTTATCAACCGGGTTCCAACTCATAAAACCAAAATTACTACCCTGCGGGAGGCAATGTAACGGTGCAAGATGACACCAACCGCAACAACAGGAGTGGAAACTTACAGTTGTGTTAAAATTGACTACTTCCCGAAGGAAGGTTACCAACCGGACCCACTGGACTCAACGCCAGCGATACCATGTAAGTACAGCTGATCTCCTTCTGCAGACATGCTTTTCCAAACCCTCCCTTGCCTACCGCCTTTCTCAATTGACCACAAAATCTAAGCTCATGCTTTATATGGTTTAACAACGCCGCTATCTTTCGATTCGTTTCTTTTGTGGTCGCTTTTGTGACAATTTTTCATTTTTATGTAAGACTCCAAGTAACAAAAAGTCCAATAAGATGAAAAGGAGAGGAAAACGGGAAAAGAACAAAAGACTAAATACAATAACAATAATAATAAAAGAGACTTATTACAAAAAAACAAGCGACAAAGTGAAAAATTCCTAAAAGCAAAAGGAAAACATAATCAAAATCGTGTCATCAACAACGTGGCGCAACCAACCGAATCGAACCGAGTTGAGTCTGTCCATAAGTCGAGTTTGTATCCTTGGCTTGTTGTCTCATGACTTCCCCTCCCCTTACCGCCCTCCCACAGCAACTAACCGCCGCTCCATGCTTCTATCTGTTCTCTGTTCGGCCCCTTTGCTTAGGTTTAAATTGTGCACTGAATTAAGAGTTCCTTCCTACTGTTTGCTCGCTGCTCGATCTGAACAGAAGCGGGGAGGGCGAGGAGGGTGTGAGGTCCACCCTCTGCTCGAGAAAATCAGTTTACACCATTGCGTTGCGTGGAGTGCATAAAAGTGCAGCAATGAGGAATGTTGAAAAATGATTTTATTTTCAGTTTCGGGAAGAGGAGCGTTAGTAAAGTACGAATAAAGTGAAAATGAAACGCGATGGAATAGAGGAGATTCCTATAGAATTAAGCAGAGTAGAGCTCTCCGTGTTTTCAACAGAGACAGGGAATTTTATTCAATTTTTGTCGCGTTTAAAGTTGAAAGCATGAAAAAAACCTCCAAAGTGAAGTAATAAAGTGAAACAAAATAAAACAAAATATTGTCACGAAATATTGAACGAAAAAACGTTCCACATTAATCAGCGAAATGACACTAAACAAGAAGAACGTAAGAGAAACAGCATAAACGGTAGAGAAAAATCAGGAAGAGAGTGGAATTACATTA
This sequence comes from Thecophora atra, assembly GCA_937620795.1. Classification (NCBI taxonomy): domain Eukaryota; kingdom Metazoa; phylum Arthropoda; class Insecta; order Diptera; family Conopidae; genus Thecophora; species Thecophora atra. Next base: position 5,143,836 of record OW569397.1, on the reverse strand, counting down.
AAGTAAAAAATTAAAACACTTTATTTATTTATGAACATTAATTTCAGCTTCTCTTTTATTTATTTATTATTTTTTTACTCACTTTTATTTATTTCCTTTTGGTGTATTTTTTGTGAAAGAACAATAATGAAATTTCAGATGATGAACAAACACTGAACGCTAAAAATTGTAACAAACCACTATTAAATAATAGAGATAATAATTGTAATAATTTTAATACTATAAACACTCTGTTACACAATAATACTTCATTACTATATGCATATTATGGTCCATATAATCTCTGTGATTAGTTACTTATCTACGATTTAAATTTTTAAGTTTCCTTTAATTGTAAGTGTAATTATTATTATTAAACTATTATCATGAAGCTATTTTACTAATTTAAGCATTTATTTATTACTTAAAATTTATTTATTATTAAATAAACCTCTTTTCTGCTCCCTCCTCGTTAATCTGTTGGGATTAACTCCAATCCAAGGCTAGACTTTCTTTCATTTAATCTGCAAGAAGCAAATTCCTTCTTCGTCGTCAAGTAATTAAAGAACGTGATTAAGCGTCCTGTCAACAGCTTTTCCATGGCGTTCATAACTCGTCACCGGAGCAGCCAAAGTCGCATCTCCTTTTCCACTCATCCCTTTGCTGAAATACCTCCTCCTTCTTCTCCTCAAACGATTTTCTAACTCAACTCGGTCGAATTTGGTCAACAGGAAGAGAGGAAGAGCGACAGATTCCCAACACAAATTAATTCCATCTCATTTAATTTCAACCGACTGAAAACGAAACTAAACTCTGTTTAATTAATTTTTATTATTCTGTTGATGGTGTCTGTGTTGTTGTTGTTGTAATTTTTAGTGGTTTCGATACTGACGACGGTGTTGGTATTTTTCCCGTGTTTTCAATCGCTGTTGCTGTTGGTTTCGGTCTTGGTTTTGATCGTTGTGGTTTTTCTTAGTTATTGTTGCTATAGGTTGTTTGTGGTTGTCTTTCTTCTCGGTTCTGCTGGTTTTTCACACCTGTTTTCACCATGGTTCAACAACCGCTTTTCCCGGTCACTGTGCTGAGTGCATTCATTTGATTGGTTTCGATATTGTACATGAATTAAACGTTATTCATGCAAACTCAGGCGTACACAAATCGAATGGTTTCGATTATTATCGATTGCAATTAGTTGAAGAGAGGAGAAGCTATTAAATGAGTCAATTGAGTTGTGTACACGAATTAGTGAACTACATAAACAATCACTAATCACAAGTTTAGCCGATAGACACTTCATTTGCTCCCGAACCACTTAAAAATTCGTCAAAAATTCAGAGGTAATCGTCGATGATTTGCGAAACATGCAGAAAACTGTATAAAAACATTAGACCAATGGATTAATGACAGAGAAAGAGTTGAGCGATTCACTTTAATAATATATGAAATTATTGCCGATTTCAATTTTTTTCAAAATACAAAATAAACACAAAAAAGAATAATTCCAATTAACGAATAGGTGCAAAATACTCCAAATACTCAATACATAAATTATGAATGAGTTTTTTGAGCGTGTAATTATTTTATTGATATAGAAACTTTGCTTTAATGATCAGAATTCAGAGTTCAAACTTAAGCTACCAACAACAAAACCTATTAAACTCATTGTAAGTTGGAAATAATCCAAAAAACACGAAAAATTTGGCTTTTTCTTCGCTGAATCAATTCGAGGTGTAAAATAATAAATAATCAGTGGCCAGAATAACTTACAAAGAACAATGAAAAGCGCGCAATTCATTTGTTATCATTAAAGAATTATTGGTTACGTGTTGGTGGTCCATTATTTGCTGTTATTCAGAGTCCAAAAACATGGTGAAAAAGTTTGGACTACGCAAAACATTTTAAAAAACAACGCGAGGTTTCATAAAAACAAAAACAAACAATAAAATATCAAAAAAAGAAGGAATTAAAATAATAAAAAGAAGTTTAATTCCATCACCAACAGAAAAAATCTTCATGAAAACTTAATGAAAATAAAGAGTTTTATAATTTGCAAATAAAAGGATATTAAACCGGATTGAGTTTTCCCTTTGCCCTCGTCTCCAGAGACTCCATAATTTGCACCTTTTATAGTCCAGAATAAAAAAGAAGGGTTTTTTGTCGCAACTTAAAATCGTGTCAATTGCTTTAATTTCATTGCTTTCTTTCAACGACTTACTCACTCAGTCACTTCTTTCCACTTTAACCTCTTCACTGTCGCCTCTTCTCCCCTTTTCTTCCATCTTCTCCCTCCTCCATAGACTGTTTCTCTCAGTGTTTCTCTCAACTCTCCACTTAAATTCAATTCAACTTTCGTTTCCTCATCGAAGCGCGGCATGTCATTAAATCTAAAGTTTTAATTTCCTCTTCTCTTCACTTAGTTTTAAATCGAATTACCATTATTATTATTATTATTATTATTATTATTAAATATTCTAGTTGGTTTTTATATCGCTAAAATGGCTCCCTTCGGCATTTTAAAAGCTGCGTTGGTTGCAAGGTGAATGAATTTGGGACGTTTTTATGACTGCGCCATTATGCGGTGCTACTAAATCATAATTACAACTGTAAACAAGAAGGAGAGCAACTAAAATCATTACAACAACAACAGCAACAACACCGAATCCAGCAACTCAAATTTTAAAGATTATATTAAAACCGATTCAATATTTTTTTCAAAGAATTTATGAAATTTTTGTCTATTTTGTTATTATTTAATTCAGTTAAATACACGTTTTTTTTATTGAAGTAATGATTACATACAGAGTGGAATGAGAACTTTTAATATTGAGTAGAATGAGTATTTGATGACTCATTAATGAGTACGTGTTGAAGTCTTCGTTATTGTAGAGTGAATCTCTGATGAATGATAATTCACTGAATGCATGATTCACTAAATGGTTATTGCGTACGTTAAACTAATACTTAATACTACGATATACGATATATACTATATTACGAATGATCACATGAGCTTTTTGTGAGTGCTGTACGAATATTATTATTCTGTAGCGAGTATTCAACAGTTTCTAAATCTGTTTTTTAAGTATTCATTTTATAACTTTTTAAAGCCTTTAAAACTCAAGTATTCTATGGATCGGTATGAGTGTTTTATGAGTATTTTTTTTGAGTATTTTCTGAATGTTACTGTGACCTTCTTAGAACTTTGTTGTTTTGTGGTATTCATTACTTGTTATTCTGCTGTTTTGCATTTTCGCAGGTCTTGGAGATTATTTTTGTCATTCACTTTAAGATTCTCTTCGAGACGATTGCAATTCAATCGTCCTTAAATAAGTACTGCTTGGATTTTGATCGGTATTCGTTTTTAGTGAATGATTGGAAACTGCATTCGAATGCATTCATTGCGGTTCATGGAGTTCACTCAGTGACTCATTTAAAAGTAGTCAAGTATTGAAAGCTTCATTTATAAGTATTCATAAGTAGCTCAGAAGTTGCTTTGTTCTCCAGTGTATTTATCAGATTAAGTTTTTGGTTTCTACAAATCCTAAAACTTACAAACGAAAAATCCGTATAATTCACAAGTGAAATGAGTCCCAAGGAACTGGAAGCAGTCACTAAATTTTCCCTGTAATATTTTGTGTTTTCTTGAATTTTTTTTCTCTTATTGCAAATCGCGTTACTCATCCCGTCTGTCTCTCTCCTTTCGACTCTTCTTCTCCTCTTTCGACTCTTCTTCTCCTCCTCCATCTGCAAAAGTTTGGAGGACCAAATCATCACCGTGCAAAGAAACGTGATAAAAACGAAAGAAAGAAAAGCGAAGTGAAAAATAAGTGGAACTAAAAGAAACTGCAGCAAATCCTGTGAAACTGCTCGACGAGGGGAGGACGAAGGACGTAGGACGAAGGGTTGCAGTCTTCGCTGTTGGGGGGAAAGTTTCTTGCTGTGGGACGGAAAAAGTTCCTTGTTTTCGCACACAAGAAAATTTTCTCAACGAAATCAGCTGCAGCGGCGGCAATAAAGCCGATTTCCGCTCGATTGCATCCGCAGAGGACGGCAGAAGTGCAACGCGTTTCTGTTACTTTGAGGGACTGCGATTTGCCGCGGCGTCGAACTGGGTCAAATCTGCCGACGACAGCGCAAACGTAGGCAACAAATTGATGAGCTCAACGAAGGCAACCGAAGCGATAGGCGAACGAATGAACCAACGGCAAAACGATGCTGATGAAGTTGCTTGGACGTCGTTGACTTTCGGGAGTAACGAGCATGCATATGTACACATATGTACATGGTTTTGTGTGTGTTTACAAATTAATGAATGAAAAGCTGATTGCAGCAGTCCGACAGTGGGACAAATATTAAAAGATTACAATGAAAAAAGAGAAAATCAAGTCACAGAAATGATGATAAATAAAATATTAATGAACTCAAAAAAAGAAAAACAAAAGAAACTTGTATATTTGAAAAAAAAAACTATAAAAAATGAAGTGAAAAATTTATATGCAACAAATTTTCACTTAAAATAATTAATTCGCTTATAAAGCTGAAAGGAGCAACGACGTCTTCGTGAGTCTTCGAAGTAGCTTTGAAACTCTCTCCCGACGCAGCCATGCTGACGTAGCGATTGTTCCAATATGATATTCGTCGATGATCGCTGTCGAACACTCGTAGTCCAATTAGATTCCCACTGCTTCGGGTTCCACGAGAAATTTACACAGAATCTTATAGAAGACTTAGGAAACGAACCCTACACGAGCGAATTTTAATATTAATTTACGGCGTTTGCTTCTTAGTCTTACTCGTGATACTCGTTGTTGTTGTTGTCGACTATTGAATATCAATATTCAAACACATTACAAAGGCGCACACATAGCAACAACAACAACAACAACAACAATACTCGGATATCCGGCAACCTTTAATGGCCAAGTCTATTGTGGCAATAACTGTCAACTTGTGGGCGTAAAATCCTTGTTCGGTTTTCCGTTATTGCCATTTCTCTCATTATTCTCGTTGCTGTTGCTGTTGTTGTTGTGTAATGAAATTGCCGATGTTTTACGTTGTTGTTGTTGTTCCTTCTGCTGAACGAATGAAAGTTATCGAAAGGTTAAGAAGAAGGAGATGGTGAAGAAGAAGTGAGGTTATCCTTATTAATATAATTCAATAAATTAAATCATCTTTAATAAAAAACAATGTAAAAGAATGAAATAATGCAAAATATGCGAAGAATTTTAATTAAAATTAAATTAAAATTTGATTTTGTGATTAAGTTATTTAAATCCAATGAAACACAAAGAATCGAGTTTATTTTTCGTTATTTATTAATGGGTAAAAATTTATAGAAAAATGAAAAAGTTATTTAAATGGAAAATAACCTAAATTATTTATTTATTTATTACAACATACATAAATTCCTTGTTTTCACTTTTGTGAAGTTTTTCACTTATTTTAATTCTTAATTTTTCAAACTGAATTAATTCCATTTGCGTTGTTCCTTTTCTTTTGTAATATACATTCTTTTTATTGTTTAATTTTCAGTATTGTTTATTTTCCAATTGGTTGTTGGTATTGGACACACACACACAGCCTGAATGACGTCATGATGTTGACACGTAATTAAAACGAGACGAACATCTGAAATGTTTTCTGTTATTGAACAGTCGACGAAAGGCAAAGAAACAGACAAGGAATGTTGTTTGGGGAGGGGAGGAGAGGCAAAGGCAATGATCGATGTAGAGGAAATTCCTCACTGCCACAAAATTCCGTACTTCACTTCAAATTGTGGCCTGCTTTAATGTGGCTGAATATCGATTCGACTCTGCCCGATATTCAAGTCATTTGGACGAAAATAGAGAGGAAGACTGTGGGAAAGGGGAATAACGATAGAAAGAAACATTGAAAGAGGGAATAGAAAGGAGAAAAAGGCAGCAACTTTGATGGAAAAGCACAGAACTCGGTGCAGACGCAGACTACAATTAAAATAGTAACGCAAATGAAACGCTGCAATGAAAAACACACTCACAAGAACAAGCCCAAATACAAATACATATATGAATATTTTTATGTGTGCATTGTTACAAACGCAGCTGAAATCCCCTCGGAAGAGGAGAATTTAATGCAAAACAAGAGGCAAACGTGAAGCACCGTTTAACGATTGTTGTAATAAAGCAAATAGCAAAAACCCAGAAGCCACAAAATAGCAAAACTACTCTCATCATTAATAAAATCACTTCAACATTTAATAAGAGATTTTTGATTCTTCCGTGTAAAATCACAGCTTTTTAATTATTATTCATAATTCATTGCTTTTTAGCTAAAAACTAGTAAAAAAGACGAATGAAAAGAAATATGAAAAGTAAAATTCATTAAAAGACGAAAGAAAGAAGGGGAATGTTAACCGAAACGACGGACTTTTTAACGATCTGAGTTTTTGAAAACCTTTTTATAGATAATTTATTCAAATGCATTTCGATTGCAATGATGATAACTGTAAAAACTTCATTCAATAAGGAAGCTTTATCAAAATCAGAGGGAAAATCTGAATAAAATTAAGAAATGATGAACATAGAGATAACATCAAAAACAAAATGATATAATTTTTTCTAGAAACGATCTTATAAAAATACAAATTCAATGAGGAAATTTTATTACTTTCTACGATTTTAATATTATTTTCTTTTTATTTCCATGCAAGTATTTTATTTTATTAGTTCGCAATCACGTTTTCTTTGCATTCGCAGTTTAAAAGAACAAAACGCAGCTTGTTGCACCCATCACTCCATTTGAATCAATTATTACTCGAAAAACTGTTATTCCAGGATGCACATTATTATTCTAAACGCTGAAAAATATTATAAACCCCATGGTCGACGCATTATCATTGTTTTATTGCATCAAATTTGGAAGTTTTAGTTACGGAATTCATCGAAAGCACGAAAGAGTGAACGATTATGCCAAAGATCGAATTTCCTGTTCACTCTAATAATTATTTAAATTATTCCATTCATTTAATCGTAATTGAAAAAATGAATTGCTTATTAAAATTACACATTAATAAGCAAGGTAATGCTTTTTCAGGACAATATGGACTTTCTTTAAAGAATTAGGAAGATTTCTACATGGAAAAATGATACTATTTTTAAGTTTTACGTAGATTTCTTATATAAATGGCTAATGCCTCAATTATTTTTATGTGGCCGTGATTATTATTATTTTTATACGTCCCTTTCACCACGTCCTAAATTCTCAGTGATAATATTTAGAGACTTAAACCTTGCTTAAATTATAAATTTCGGAATATTTGAATTGTCTGGCAACTTTAATGAAATTTCGTGAATTTTTCGATGTTGTTTGCAGTGATTAAAGTGAACAGACTCCTTGCAACGCATCGCATACACACACTGACCCACACACACATTAACATATCCGATTGGGGCAGCCATAAACGCGTTCAGTTTTTTTTTTAATATTATTGCGCCATTTCGTGAAACATTTTAATTAAATTCTATTACAAACGACTTAATCACAATAGAAAATCGTCCTTTATTACATTTTGATATGTGTGCGTGTGTGTGTATCTGAGTGTGCGTTTGTTTGCTTTTCTGTGTTTATGTGCTTTTGGCTAAAATGCATTGATAATTTATCGAGAGTCTAACAATTGAAAACACTTGAAATGATGCAAACATTTGTAATTGAAACCGTTTTAATTTACATCCAAATCGGTTATTACTCTGCGCCAACACATAAAAATCTTAAAATGCGAATTTATGTCAACTTTTGCGACTTTACTAAAATATTTAATAACGCCAACGAAGTGAAAATTTCGTAATCAAAAATTTAAATGAATGTTCAACCAACGTGAAAGAAGAATTTGAAATAAATTCAGAACTTTTCTCCTGTAACCTTTGGAAAACTTATAAAAACACTCACTGAAGATGTTTTTTTAGATTCTAAGCCTCAGTTTTAGGCAAGGTGCGGCTCTTGAATGTCACTTTCTTGAGTGCTCGCTGCATTTAATGAAATTCCAACGCATCATCGTCTGATCTGAGCAAATGAACGAGTGAAAAACGAACAAATGACCGCGCGAACAAACGAATGAACACTGGAAGCAACGACTACTCACGCAACGAGTTGAAAACACTTCCCCCCTTTTTCACCACATTTCTTTTGAGCTTCTGCCGAGGTGTGAACGGCGATAAATTCATTCATTGCTGGTATTTCGTTATTAAAAGCGTAATAAAGGCCGAACGTCCATGAAAAGTGGATAGAATTTCTTTGAAAAAAGGTTTTTCTCCACCAATCACGAGGGTCAACGCCAACCTCGTTGAATTTTTTGGCACGATGTCCGCCCACAGCCAACATTTGGCAGCCGCCACTAAAAATTCAGCCGGCTTCGTATTCTTTTGCCACAGAACAACAGACACTTTGCCAAGGCCTGTGTTTGCGTGATGTGTGGCTTAATATACATCCATCCATGGCTGCTACACGTACGAAATGCCTCGCAGGACTCGCATTTCGTCCTGATGATGAAGTAAACCGAAGTTAATTCCCGTGCATTTTAATTGCTGCTTTAAATTGTGTTTTAATGTTTGCATTTTTAATTCAACTTGGAAATTTTTAAGGTTTCTTTTCTATACGTACTTTTTTAACCATTTAATGGATGCATCTATATGTTTTCTCGATATTACATTACAGTCTTGAATTTTTCCAGCTTCTAAATTGAATTAATTGTACTTATATTGTTTAAATTGGCTCAATAAATGTCTTATCTAAAAGCGAGAGGCACAACTGAATTTCAGCGCATAATTATACACAAGAAAAGCACAAAGGAATTTGACTATCACAGCAGCTAAAATTTATGCAGATTAAGATATAATTTTGACCGATAAAATATTAATAATCGAATATATTGAATATTGTTTTTTTTTTTTTTTGGAAGAGGAGGGTGATCTTCCAAAGATACCAGTACAATACTGGCAGACACGATTCACACCAACAGGTGCGCCTACGTACTAAAACTTAAACTCATCTTGTGATAGGAGTGGGATTGTCGAAGTAGACCACCTGATTAGGGTCGTTTTTCGTCCCACCGCTATCCTACCAGAACCTAGTCTCTAGACGTGTGGAATTTATCCGGCTCCGTTCTCATGACCAGGTCCTGTGACATTTGAAGCAAGTCGCGAAGGTTGACACCGCTGACATCGTCATCATTAATAATGGCTCAGGGTCCAACTTGGAAGTTGGGTGACCTATTTATTTGCCCCGTCCATAGGGCTGCGCATAACGACCCTAGCTTGTCTACACGTGGTTAAACTCTCCCATCTTTTCAGGATGGAGACTTCCATCCATCGTTCGACTAAAGCTTTTACCGATCCTTTGCTCAGAGCAACTCTCGGCTCGGGTCCAACTAAAGTCGATAATGAGCCCCGCTTTGCTAGTTCATCAGCCAATTCATTACCATCGATACCGGCATGCCCTTTTACTCACATAAGTGTGACCTCATTAACTTGAGCACATCTGCTAAGTTTTAGAGCACATTCTTGAGCCAGCTTCGAATCCACGTGTGTCCGATCCATGCACCTAATCACCGATTGATTGTCCAGCGCAATCAAGATAGTCTTATGTTGCACCTTTCCATCAATCAGGTGATCCAGTGCGTGTACAAGCCCCAACATTTCGGCCTGATATACCGACACATGTCGTCCCAGAGATAGTGCACAGGCCAGGTTCAACTCTACCGAGTGAACTCCGGCTCCCGCCCTCTCTTCTCTTAATAACCCATCAGTAAAAATGCATATGTCATTCTTCTCACACTCCTCGTGTGTTAGACCATCTGTTATGAGGCTATTATGTCTCTTTATTAAGGCTGTAGTCTTACTCATACTATAAGTTGGCATCAGCGTTTCCCTAATCTCGGTGTTAACGAGGTCAAGAATACGCCTATGCCCCACCACCGCACCGAACTCATTCCAAATGCCACAAGTCTTCATGCGCAGTGCTGCGAGTGCCGTCGTCTTCTTAATAAATAAGTCCAACGGGAGCAATCCCATCAGCGCCTCAAGGGCAGCAGTCGGGGATGTACGCATAGCTCCCGTAACAGCAATGCACGCCAGACGTTGGACCGCATCAAGTCTACCTCGTATTGCCTTTTGTTCAGATTTAGGCCACCAGACAACCGAGGCATAAGCAATAATGGGTCTAATCATTGCAGTGTATATCCAGTAAATGGCCCGGGTGTTTAATCCGCAGCGTAAACCATACACTCTTCTACACTGGGAAAAGGCTCGCTTCGCCCTTTGGATCTTATTCTCAATATGGTCACTCCAGGATAGTTTACTATCAAGGATTACTCCTAGGTATGTGACCCTCCTGGAGATCTTAATTTCATCCCCAAAGAGGCTAAGCGGCCTCATGTCCAGACCTTTCCTCTTTCTTGTAAAGAGAATCATGTCTGACTTACTCGCATTGATGGTCAGTTCCTGTTCTCTGCACCACCTCTCCACTGTTCTGAGAGCATGTCTCCTAATAAAGTTGGTGATGCTGCCCAAGAACCGTCCAGGAACCACCAAGGCTATATCATCCGCATACCCCACAGTGTGTATGCCCATATCATCTAAACTTTGTAGGAGAGTGTCCACAGTTAAGTTCCACAGGAGTGGGGAGAGAACGCCCCCCTGAGGGCATCCTCTTCTCACTCTCCCCCTAAGTTTTGACTTTCCACACTGAACATTGATTGCCCTGTATTTCAGCGAGTTGTCCACCCAATTTATAATTATTGGACTGACCTCTCGGCAAACCAGAGCGTCCCGCAGTTTATCGAAGCCTATTTTATCGAAGGCTCCCTCTATGTCCATAAAGACAGCCATAGTTATGCCTCCGACTTCCAGCTCCTTCTCCACAACCCTTACCATTTCATGCAGGGCAGTATCAGTAGACCTACCAACACGATATGCGTGTTGACATCTACTTAACGGTCTACTCACCAGCGTCGACATTTCAATACAATCAGCCACAATCCTCTCCAACGTCTTTAGTAGAAAGGACGAGAGGCTAATTGGCCTGAATGCTTTCGCCTCAGAGTAGCCACTTTTACCCGGTTTGGGGAGGAAAACCACCTTTGTTTCTCTCCACCCTTTTGGAATATACGCTGTCGCTAGACAGGCCACAAATACTCCGTGTAGTCTTTCCAGAAGAGCGTCAATGCCCCACTGAAGCAAGGCCGGAAATATTCCATCCAGTCCCGACGATTTGAACGCTGAAAAGGTTCTAACTGCCCTTTTAATACCGTTCGTAGTCACAATCCGTTCCGCCTCCCTTCTGCCAACCCTGTTCACATATTTATTAATGCAGGAGCAGGGCTTCCGGGAAGTGTACTTCAATCAGGGTCTGCAACGATTTACCTACAGTCTCCGTCATGGTGCCGTCTACTTTTCGCAGAAGGCCTAGTCTTGAGACGGGATCTTTGGATATTGTCTTTTGCAATCTGCTTACATCCGACATATCCTTTACACTACTACAAAACGCTCTCCATGTCTCCCTTTTACGTCGACGGAGAGTGTTCTTTAGTAGCTTTTTCTTCTCCTTATACGAAGCCCATGATTCAGGACAAGCCGTTCTCATGTGCTTGTTGAAGGCTTTCCTAGTCTCCTTCTTCATGGACTCAAGCTCATCATTCCACCATGGTGTCTGATTCGCCTCCTCCACTACAGATTTGGGACAAGCCACTGCGAACGCATTGTTCATGGATATGGTCAGGGCCTTGACCTCGATCCCAATATCCGCCGTTGTTCTAAGAACATGAGATTGCTTATTTGCCAGTAGATCCCGTAACACTTCAGTATACAAAGTACTGTTTGTATTGGAGGGAACTCTCCGCAAATTGTAAGTTTTCCTCTTCTTGGAGCCGTAGAGAATTTCAAATCCAATGGCCCTGTGATCGGACATCGTTAATATGTCCAGAACCATCCAGTTTGTCACTCTCCCCAGCATCCTGGAATTCACTACGGTGATGTCGACACTCCTGTTTGCAATGTATAAATTGTTCATCATCACAAATTCGAGTAGAGACTCTCCTCTGTGGTTGTCACTGTTGGTACCCCACACAATGTTATGTGCATTAGCGTCACAGCCAATTGCTAAGCCTGCATTCCTCTCCGCGCAGAATCCCACCAGTTCCCTAACCTCATTTGTAGGTGGGGGCTCCGGCGAGTCGTACGGAAGGTACGCAGACGCAAGAAAAAAAGGAACCAGCACCATCACCTATTCTTACCACCGTAAGATCCAGAGTGCTCAGGTGAGGACAGAATACTGCTAGTACTCCGTGCCTCACAAAGATGCAGGTCCTATGTCTGCCTCCCATCTTAGAAGAAAATAGGTTGGCACTTCTACAAGATAGACCCTTGATCGCGTTGTGGGCTATCCAGGGTTCTTGCAATATGGCTACATCCAGCCGATCCGACACAAAGCGCCTAACCAGCATGGTTGACGCAGCTCTACTATGGTGCAGGTTGAGCTGAACTACTTTTAATTTAGCCTGGCATGGGCCCTCCTCCCGCCCCGACTTCCATCTTTTTGCGGGAATGGCCGCCGGTTCCGCGCCAGGGGCGCCGCTCTCACGATTCATCCTTTCTGAATTTGACCACGGCTTGGTCAAGCCCGCAGTTGAGCTTTACTCCCGCGCGCTCGATAGCAGTGTCTTCTTCTTTGGGGCACCAAACCGTGAGAACGACGCCTTCTTTTCCTGCTGCACCGAACTTGCCCGTACGAATGACCCTCCATTTTGAGGTGTCCTTCACGCAGGTATTCTGCCGTTGCAGCCTTCCAGGGATGACGTCCTTGGTCGCGCTCGTAACGTGAACAAGGATAGTCGCCTTCCTCACCTCTCTCAACACACAGAGCCGGTCGATACGTAGGCGGGCATTCTCCCACCCACGCATTGAGCCAGCCACGCCTTGGATTCTTGGTTCCTGCATTTAAGTACAAGGAGCCCTTCCTGCAAGGTGGTGTTGCCCACAAACCCAACGTTACCGCTCTCATCCTCCAGCCGATCCAGGGCTCGCAAAAGAGATGTCTTAAACACCTCCAAGTGCGAGTCCAGCAACGGCCCCTCCCTAGAGAGATCGGCAACGCCCATAAGGAGATCACCTTCCGCCACAGGTTTCGTCATCATAGCTGCCTTCCGCCCTGCACTGGTCATCATTTTCTGATGACTCGTGCTAGGCTTCTCACCTGCAGCTTGGTTCTCACCTGCGGTTACCCGCAGGTCCTGCTCCTCCGCGCCACGAATCTCCCGCGGACCCGTACTAATTTTCGGGGTGCCTCGGTATCTTTTCGCGGATGACGAGGATTCCGGCGTTGGTTCTTCCGGCGAGAGTTCACTAAAAAGGCCGCTCCCTCTTCCGCTGTTGCTTTGCCCGCCGCGTGAGCAGGCTCCGCTCGGCTTCTGAGGGGGCGTCAGCCACACCAGTTGGATCCAGACAGGGGGTGGCTAACCTCTCGATCTCCGAGGAGACACCATGGTCCACCACTCCCTGTCCTTCTCCTTCTGGCTTTTCCGTAGGGATTGCGGCAGACTCGGCTGACCGCTGAACATTTTCCAATGTCCCTCGGTCCACCTTGTCGGTTGGTAAACCTTTCGGCTTACCAATGTCCTTGTTTTCGTCCATTGGATTCCCACGAGTATTGCGGAAGTAATGGACCATCCCGGCAGAGCCGCCTACCGGGATTAGGCATTTGATACTACGACCTCGCCTGGGCATCGATAGGGACCGTTATCGACTGACCAGTTTTACCACCTGTCCATGCGGTATACGGCACGGGTACCACCTTCGGTGGGATCGACTTTTAATGAGGATAATGTTGCCCCGTTACCTCAGACCCTCCTCCTTTATCCGGGCTTGGGACCGGTACCCGACCACGGAAGCCGTGTTCGTGAGGCGGAGTTTATATCGAATATTAATGTCGAATCGTGATTTTTACACAAAAAAAGTTATTTCGTCGAATATAGAAATTTTAAAAAGACATCAAAATGAAGAAGTTTATTATTTGTTTTTTTTGATTTGTTGAAGACTTTATAGAAGAATTAATAAAAGTTTTGAAGAAATCAACTGTTGAGGAACGACTGTAAAAGCAACGAAAGATTTTCTGTTTATATATTCAACAAGCATATGTAAATTTGAATTTATATACGAGATTTAGTATTCATCATCATCGCTCAACATCTGTCATCAACAGGCAAATAAATTGACATGTGGAAGCAAAAACTGCAATTTGCGTAAATGTCACAAATGTCACATATCAAAACAAACCGACCACAAGTCCTTTTTAAGTGTTGCAATATTTAAAGTGTGTTTCCTTCCGTCGCTTCCCCTCTTCCAACAAAAACCCTTTTACAGAACAACAACAAAAGCAAACTGAGTGCGTTCATCGTTTCGCTCGTATTTTTTAATAAAGGGTGAGAGAGCGAGAGAGAATATTTTATGAAGGATGTAGACGAAATCTCTCTTCATTTGTAGTCGCTGCTCCACGCTGGGGCCAAAGTTCATGCATGTTGCATAAATTGTCCATGTAATAAATTTAAATAAATTCCATTTTTATTACGCTGCCAGACGAACGCCGTCTGAGTATCTCGCAAACAAACCGAGTCGAGTGCTTCCGATGCACTCACACACACAAACAGCGAACGGAATCAGTTCGGCGCAATTTGTTTACACAGCCCAACAAAGAAAATGACAGTGCAATAAAATATACAGCGTGCAGATGTCATAAATTCCGGTTTTCCGATTCATTCACTTGTGTTCAGTCGCCTAGCCACACACACACACGCAAACACGAAGTTGTAATTGCGACTCGCAAAGCAGCAGCGAAGCAATCTTCGAGTTTTGGAAGCTGAGAAGAGACGATTCAACAAATTTAATTCGAGCTTCCAACAAGAAACATTTGGCTCACTCTCTCTCTCTCTCTCTCTCTCTCTCTCTCGCTCTTCGTTGTTGTATCGTTTGAATCTAAGCTTCATATTGATTTCAATTTCTATGTCATATTCAACAATTCTTTTTTTATCCGTTTCTTTTCGTACTATTTCCTTGTTCTGTATTTCTACGCAGATACTGTAACGAAATCGTGTCCGTACTTTCTGGCGTCTGGTCTTTTTTTGCTGCTCAGCTTCGTCGTGTTCCTCGTTCCAAACTGTTCTCATCAGAACAACCTCTTCTACTTCAGCGCCGGCATCATGTTCATCGTTTCAGGTGAGTTTTTTACGGTTTCCAACCTTTTTCGACTGCTTCAACAAAGAACGAAATAGCAAACAGAAAAAGGATATTAAAGTTGTATGTCAAAGCAGGACTTATCCGCAAAGGCGTTACTATTCACGAAGAAGTAGTGTGCGAAAACCTTCAAACATATACTTAAAAGGTAAAGAATAAGTAAATTTCCTTTAGTCGATAGTTTAGTTTCCAATAAAAGTTCTGTAAGTAGAAATGCGCTGTTAAAACAGCGTCTACGTAAACACACGAACACCGACGCGACATCGGCTTAATTCTCACTTCACGCTTTCGTTTTATTGTATTCGTGAGACAAACAACAACAACAACAACATTAACAGCAATTCAAATGTACACGTGGAGCGCGGCTTCGTTTATGAAGCGTTCGGATCGTGTTGCTGTTCGGCTCGGCGTTCTACGAAGTCGCTCTACAAACGCAGTTTGTCTTCCTACACTTCAACGATGAATGGTTACTTTTTTCTTTTCCAATTGGTTCGAATTTCTCCTTCCAATTGGTATAAAAATTCAGCGTTGTTTGCTTTTCAAATTAGAGTTTTTTGCTAAAAATTTTTATATTAAAGAATTCAATTTTAACTCCTCTCGTAACTGTTTTCGTTAATTACGAATGCAAAACAGAACCGAGAATCGTTTATGCAGTCGCTGCAGAATTTGTTTTTATTTTACTGTGAATTCATGAAATTTGAACTACGAAACTTTTCTTAATAGCTTCATACAGAATTTCTTGTTATTTCTATTTATTATTCAATCCTTAAGGAGTTGATGCTTTAAAAGATTTTAATAAGATTATCAGCTTTTCCCTTGTTTATCATTGCGCAAACAGAAAGTGGAAAATCCAGAGAAAAGTCTGTGTGCATTTGCATTAAATTTGTATACAAGAAGTTTATTGTCTCTTCTCCTTTCTCTCTCGCTCTCTCCCTCTCTTTCTCTCTCTCTCTCTCTCTCTCTCTCTCTCTCTCTGTCTCTCTCTTTCAGGTTTGCTTATGTTAATCGGACTCATCGCTTACATCTCAATACTGAAAGCGGAAATCGGGTCAAAGCTGCGTCCAAGGTCGACGCTACAGCCGGCGCTCTTCAAGGTCACCTACGGACAGAGTTTCTTCCTCTTCGTTTTCGGTTTCATGTCGACGGAGTTCGTCGGACTTCTGAATATTTTTCTGTACATCAGTTTGCAGGAGGTTGGATACGGTTACTACAGCGTAAGTCCCGTTAGAGTCCCCATCTCCATCGCATCCTACGAAAATTTCCTCCATTTTCGGTCGTTTTGAATTCCTTGAAAGTAAGAAAAACTGTCGAATTTTTTCATTAGAACGCTTTTTGTTAGATTTATAATGAAAATTAATTTGGATCTTGGAGGATTTTAGAAAATGACGTGAAGAGTTGTCAGAGTTGCCAACGTAATTGACAAAGTGAGTTACTGACTCACAGCGCGTCACTAATTTTTTTACATTTATTTTCATCCTTTGAGAAGCTGAAATTTCTTCTAAAGAAACTCGTCAGCAAATTTTTTGCCTCGACTAAATTTCTTGCGGCAAAATTTACTGCAGAAAGAGCAGTAAAAATGCAAACTTTAATGCAATAATAGTCAATTATGGAGACACACACACACACACACACACACGAAGTCTTCACTCTGCACTCGTGCTCCCTAAACTTGAAGCTGGTTGCTTTGGTGATGCTTTGAAAGCGACGAGTGCGCTCTTCAACCGAAGTTTATTCGTCAACTGTCGTTTACTTGCATGCATAAAAGTGTGTGTGTGCTTGCGTGTAGCCGAGCAACGGAGAAGCGACATTTGCTGAAGTTCCACGATCGTGTAAATTCCTTCCGATTACTTTAATTCTCGGTTGAACAATGATAAGTGGGATTTTTTGAGGTTTCTAAATTTAAAGACTTAATTTAGTGCATAAATAAATAATTTTCCATACGATTTTAATGCAAATTTTTGATTTAATCAACTCCGAACTCTTCTCTCCTCCTTTCTCTTTCGTCGCATTCAGCGTCTTCCCTGTTTGACCATCACCAACGTACAGCAGAAAATCAAAGAGGGCGAAAACCGTCGTGGGCACGCCTACGCCAGCTTCAAGCAGCCGCAAATCACGCCGCACTCGTCCAGCGTTCGCCGTCATCACTTGCAACAGGAGCTCGACGAGAATCTGTCCGCCTTCACGTGCAAGAAGCATCCTCGCTCGAACATCCTGCTGAGCACTGAAGTGGACCGACGGTGAGCCGCAGTCATCAGCATTTCTTCTTCATTCTCCTCGTTTGCGCTTTTAGGTACTTCTTCGAGAAGCCTCCGAAATGTGATCTGCACTCGAAGAACCTCGCCCGGAGCCTGAACGAGCTCTACACGGAACCAGCGCCGCCCTTGGCGCCACCGCCGCCTTTTCAGTCCAACAGCAACACGTCGCCGGGATCGTCGTCGGCGCTGCCGCTCGCTTCTCACACGCTGCCTCTGCGCACGACGCAATTCGCCGATTTGCCGCACGAGTTTCCTCTGACACGCAGCGTCTCCACAGCCACGGAATTGAACTCGAATGGCAGCAGCAACGCCATCAACGGAAGCGGAGACGCAACGTCTAAAGATGGACTCAATTGCATTGGCAGCAATCGAAGCAGCGCCCCGACGACAACAGCAGCATCAGCAGCGTCACGCGTCGAGCAGAGGAATCGCCGCAATCAGTCCACAAACACGCAGCCCAACAACAGCGGCAGCGATGAAACGAAAGTCCGTTCTCTCGGCAGCGCTGCGTTGGAAAATGGCGCCGGGCAGACAGCGAACGACATCGCGAACGACGACGCTGATGACGCGAACAACAGCAACGACGACGTCGACAACATTCGGGCCGACATTTACGATGACGAGCCGCGTTTCTGTGGGCTGAAGCGCGGCACACGACGAAGCAAAGACGAGGTCTTCACCGAGTTCTGCCGGAAAGCTGGCGTTCGGCCAAAGCCGAAGAATATTTACTACATCGCCAAAGACGACGACGGCGCTGTGCACACAGAAAGCGGCAATCGAACGAGTTTCATGGCGGATCACGAAGAAGGCGACGAAGACGACGGAAACGCAGACGGAGGCGCCGAAGTCGCTCCCGAGAACATTTACTTTGTTGATGGTGCGTTCAATTAGTTGTGTTGTCGTTGTTTATGTTTTCGTCTAGCCTCGTTTCTTCTTTACCAATTTCCACACCGTTTCGTTTCATTTCGTTGCGGCTCGTTTCGCTCGGCACTCAGATGCGCATCTCCAGCAGCAACTGCATCATCAACACGTTCGAAATCAGCGCAAACTGAACTCGCATCTCTCGCTGCATTCCCTCTACACGCCCGAGAAGAGCTACCAGCGGAGTCTCATCGACTTGGACTCGTCCACCGCCGACCTGTGGCAGCAGCCGGCGTCCAGCTACGGCAGACCGTTGGTGACTCACGGCAGCAGTCAGAATCGGCTGCAGCAGCTCAACTACAACCACGAGCAACTGCATCAAAGTCGGACACTGCCGCGGTCCTTTCTGAAGCGCAGCAGCGATTCACAGGACAGCCTGGATCACGTGTTCCGCCGCGGAAGCGTCCACGCACTCGACTGGTCCGCTTACAACAATAAGGAAAATATGTGCGAAATATCGGCCGCCCCTTTTCCCTCGACTCACTGCCTGAATATTTCAAGCTTTCAATTGTAACGACATTTGATATTTTTTATATTTGCAAATATATTTTTCCTTAATAAGATTCTAATTAATGATGATGAACGAACTTAAACTTATTAATAATATTCGTTAATTAGATTTCATTGGTACCGCGGAAGCATTTCCATATATACTCGTCCTTTCAAATCTGTTGCCACGGAAATTACTATCGATGTACATTTATTTTAGAGTTAATACTCAATAAAAAGCAGTTAAAACCAATGCAAAGTTTAATCTTTAAAAACTAAATAAAAATGATTGATAAAATAGTCTCAAAAATTGTTATATAGTAGAGTAATTTAAATAAAACAACGAAAGGAAGAAAAATAAATGCAATAAAAAAACATTCAATACAACCAAGAATTTGTAAATAAATAATACTTGTATATTACAAATAAATGTAGCGTTTCATTTCTTAAGGATTTGATATTAAGGTTTGATATTCATCAAAACAGAGGTACAAATTAATGAATTTAATGGTAGGTAAATTAGAAAACCGGTAAAGTTCAATACTTACTTTAAAAAATTGATGACGAAACCGCGTTACATCATAGAAGATTCGGCATTATACAGGATATCGATGCTTGATTTTAACCCTATTCGTACCACGCTATTTGAATATTATTATGTTCATCTTTATTCAATTCTTTTTATACATTACTAGCTTTGCCCCGGTGCGCTTTGCTGCCCCACTAAAAATGTTAAAAAAAGATAAAGTTTGTTGTTTTCTAACTTGTTTAGAAAAAGAAAATATAAAAGATTGTCTAGATAATAGTGCTAAAATTATTCTAATGCACGTGGATAAACAATGTTTCTTGTTTGTCTGTCTGGCGCCTAAACGTATATATAGATTAATTAATCCACATTAATTCTTATATATAAGATATTTTCTGTACATAATAAGAAGATATTTATGAAAATTTATAATTATAATAAAAGATAGCGAAACCTTCGCCCGCTTCACAGGGCGAATACACAAAAGAAACTTGCGAAATTTCTTTTCAATTTTCAGTAAAACTCATCCACAATCAATTTCTTACAATAATTTATTTTCAAATAAAAAGGTCGAAAATGAAAATACTTTAAAAATTAACTTAATGCTCTTTGATAAACAACGTTTTTAGTTTTTCCATCTTTTGTGTTTATAAATAATGCAGAGGGTTTACCACAACGTGAACAACCAACATACAATTGTCCATGCGAGAAAACAGGTTGCTCCAAATCTAAGCCACAAATATTCAAAGTCTGACCTTGAGCTTTATTAATGGTTATAGCGAAGGCAAGACGGACAGGAAATTGAAGCCGTTTAAATTCAAATGGCATATCTGATGGAATCATTGGAATTCGGGGGATTAGAACGTTTTCGCCTCTATATTTACCACTCAGAATAGTTGCTTCAATTAAATTGGCCATCAGTTTTTTCACGGAAAGTCTGGTGCCATTACAAAGCCGTGGTTGATTTATATTTCGGAGCATTATTATCGGTGCTCCCTCTTTCAATGCCAAATAATGTGGTGGCAAGCCTGGCAAATCAAGTGAATTCAAAAATTCAGTAGGATAGTTCACTACCTCATCTTCATTTATTATCGTATCCACTGATTTGTATGCAAAAAATTGGCCATCTATTTCTTGCAAAATACTTGCATTTAAATCGTTCACGTCTTTATTTTTTCCTGCCAATATTGCGCGTTCGCTCAACCAATCATGATTCCTGTACTTCTGCAATATATTTGGAAACACACGTTGAACCAGTTCCTTTTTCGATTGAGTGATATTACAAAAATTGCTTGGTAATGTTATTAATCCGGTTGAATTATCGACTGCAACTTTACCATTCCCAATTTCCAAAAGTTGTTTTGAAAATTCAGCTGCAGAAGGATCATTTTGCAATTGTACACGTACATTTTGATTAAGACGCAATGTTTTAACATATTTCCACAAAACTGAAGACTTCAAACATGCGTTTAGCTCATCAGCAGCAGTAGATCGTGGAATGACAGGTAAAGTTTGCCTAAAATCACCTGATAACAATATAAAGGCGCCACCAAAAAGTCTTTCATTTCCTCGAAGATCTTGCATGGTTCGATTTAATGCTTCTAATGATCTTTTGTGAGCCATTGTACATTCGTCCCATACGATTATTTTACACTGCTGCAAAACTTTTGCCATTGCCGACGTTTTGGAAATGTTGCACGTAGGAGATTCAATCGTTGTTATATTCAAAGGCAATTTAAGTGCAGAATGCGCAGTTCGACCACCGTCTAATAAGGTAGCAGCAATTCCAGATGAAGCAACTGCAAGAGCAATTTTATTATCCGATCGTATGGTTGCCAGAATCAATGACAGCAAAAATGTTTTTCCAGTGCCTCCTGGTGCATCAATAAAGTAAAATCCACCTCCTTCATTGTTCACACCTTCCATGATTTTGTCATAAGCATATTTCTGTTGACTATTCAATTGTGGAACTTTTAACTGCACAAATGTTCTCAATTGATTACGATCATATTGTTGTTCACGATGCATTTCTTGATTAATAACATCATGAACTGCACGATTAGGCGCTATCATTCCTAACTGCACTAATATTTTGTTTGCAATCATTATACACATGTCTTCAATCAAAATCAAAGCTTCGTTATGCATTTCCGGTGTGATTTCTAATTCAGGATTTGAAACTGAACGTCGCACTCTAAGTAAAATGTCTTCCGTCATGTCATCACGAAATTTATGCCATATTTCAAATGGATTTGATGGACTGCATGTAGATATTATAATTGCAAATAATGTTCGTATTTGATGTGGAGATGATGAAATTACGGAATCAGCAAGTGTAGCTTCCCAATGCATATCATCTTCAAGTAGATTCAAACGCTGGCATGCTTGCCGATAAGTCGCACACAATTCACCATCGACTGTTCTTAAATCTTCAAATGACGTAGGACCACGAACGTTAATCAATAATAAACGCAAATAAAAACATTCATAATGATTTGGATGAACGGTATACACACGACCCAATGCTTCTGTAGAAAATACATTTGGATGGCCTCGTACTGGTTGCCCTTGTTTCCGTCTTTGAAAAACTTTCGCAGATTCATTCCATGTGAAATATCGTGGCACTTCAGAATACAATAACATTTTAGCAAATTCGTCATTTCTGCACATATCAAAAAATGAAGTCAACGTTGTTTTCGGTGGCTGTTCTGCTCGTTGCGCCGCATTCTCAGGTGTGAAGTACACACGTTGACCATTCTGAAGATGAACTGCCAAGTGCAGTACATTTGGATACCTTTCGTGTATTGCAAATGAAAAAATTCGCCATATTGCTTCATTTGTACTAATATAACGGCCTAATTGATATGAAGTGATTTCATCACTTTTATCCCCAGCAATTCCAAAATAGGCCAAATCACTTCCTTTGTTAACATATTTGCATATGTACTTGATGGATTTTACTGAGTTACAATACTCAACATTTATATGAGCACCAAAAGTTTTGGATAATAGCGGCGAATATGGAACGATCCAACGATTGTCAATTTTAATGTCTTGATTTTTGCATTTCACCATAACTGTTTCGCCATCATCTTCAGGTGAACGTCTACGATATAACGGATAACCATCATTACCAGAAATTGTTTCCGCTATTAATGCTCTTGGGTACCGTTTTGTGCATTTTCCTTCAGCCATGCACGGTGAGTTGACATTTAATGCCCCACATGGTCCATGAATCATGTGCTTCGTAACTGATTCAAACAGTCCTGGATCAATGATTGGATTAGGAATTTCGGCTGATATTACGCTATCAATTTCATTTGGCGTAATTTTATCAACTAACCAAACCAAAATATGTGCATGCGGAAGTCCTCTTTTCTGCCATTCCACAGAATACATCCAACATTGAACTTTTCCAAACACTTGTTGTTTGACAATAAAATCCATAAGCGTTTTCAATTTTTGCTTGAACACACGCGCAACAATATCGTGGCGATCAGAAGCACTTTGACCATGAAACATATATTGCTTTATTTCATTCCATTGAGGATTACAGGTGAAAGTAATAAATAAATCGGGTCGATGATAATGCCGAACGTACGTCATTGCGTCTTGCGCGTACTCGTGCATGTGTCGTGGACTTCCAGTATATGTTGCTGGTAATATTGTCATTTGGCCAATATCGTTGATATTCCCATCATTCTGAATTGCATCGCGCAAATGAATATATTGTTCGGATTTTAACTTTTTCTGATTAAATCGAATAAAATTCAATCGTTCAGACTCAATTTTAGCGTAAACATCAACTATAAATTGGTTGCAAAGCCTTCTACAATTCAATATATGATTAATTTCGTTCAGCCGAACCATTAATCTGTACGAATAATAGTTCATCGCACTAACTTTTTTTGCTGTTTCCAAGCCTGAAATAAATGCGAATATTAAGTATCAATAATTCACAAAATGTGTGATGCATTTTATTGTAACTAACCAGTTAAACGATGTTTCATCTTAATATTGAAATGGTAACCATCCTCGCCTTGCCAAAACAAAATTGGGTACTGCAACGCATCATAACAACGATGAGTTTCCGAAACATGCACAACACTTTGATCTCGACGATGAAGTACAATATCTCGACTGCTCGCTCCTTCATCCACAATTAATACGGCAACTTCATCAATTGTTGGTGCGTTTAACCTTCCAGCATGAATTCCACCAGGTGCTTTATCGGCCCGAATAACAATTCTATGAGAATCCGAAGGCATTTGATCAAGGGCAGTTTGAAATAATTTGATCAAACAATTTTCATCGTGAAAAAACTGCTGCAATCTTTCAATTATTCCTCTTCTCACTGCATTACTATCATTTGGATTTTGTGCCACCACACAACGCCGTTCAATTTCAACATCTGAATTTCCCATGAAATAAATTTGCAAAAAGGAATGATTGGAATCCAAACATGGTAATAACGATCCAATTCGATGATAGATTTGACCTTGAATCTGCATACATGAAACATTTGATTCAATCTCACGATAGAACTCATTGTTAGTGTCGTGTTCAGTAATTACCTTAAAAGTCATGAATCCATCTCTGATTATATTTGTGGCGCCGAAAGACGTCATTTGGAAACATGAATTGTACTGGTGTATTTTAGACAAAAAATGATTCGATTCTGGAGTCAAACCAGAAACTAATGACCTCAAAGGCTCAGGAGGAGGATTCAAAACAGGCAATTTTACTTGTCCATTTGCACAACACATTCCAGGAGTTTCCGATGGAAATTTCAATGCATTGCACTGTTCGCAGACATTAGTCATAGTTCCGATTGAAAGGCATGGAAGAGAACAATAGTCAACTTCACTATCATAATTGAAAGCAGCACGCATTACTCGCTGATTAATATTGTCATTGGCACGACTTCTAACAGCGCGATTGCGACTCATTCTCGCTCGATCCGAAGAATTACTCGCGAATCGTTCTTCGATTGTTTGAGCAGAACGCGATCTCGATTGACGCTCTCTTTGCTGTTCAAGTCTCACTTCACGTTCCGCTTCAGATTCACCTGCTCTAACAGATGCAACTCGTCTTGTATTATGAGTACGACGACCAATATTGGCGCCACGTCTCGGTCGCGGCATAATTATAACTAAAAAAAAAACAAATAATGTTTATAAGTGTTTATAGTGTTTATAATAAAACACATTTCGTCTTTTTCTTGATTCGCTTCGGTTTGCTGCTCATCACTTTTAAACGCTTCCATATTTTCTGTCATACGTAACACTGTTTTGGACTTGACACACCCGAAACAGAGTAATTAATCGGCATTAAGCCTTTTATAATTTTTAATTGTTTTTCAAAATTTAAAATAAAATTCTATGTGTGTCAAAATAATTTGTCAAAACAAAGCAATAATGGAAGACATTTACAATTTACTTACTTCCATTGTCAAATTGAAATTCAAAATTAAAACGTCAAATTTATTTTTCAATTTACTTTGATTCCTCTGTTTTCCGTTATGCAAAAATAATAATTTTTTTTAAATGAAATTTTTTTAAATTATTATTTCACACAAACCTTCTACAGGCAAATAATGAAAACATACCAAAAAATCAAGCAAATCGGACTTCACGTTCGCATGTTATGAACGTACAAACGAACAATTCATTTTTATATATATAGATACTAGCTTTGCCCCGGTGCGCTTTGCTGCCCCACTAAAAATGTTAAAAAAAGATAAAGTTTGTTGTTTTCTAACTTGTTTAGAAAAAGAAAATATAAAAGATTGTCTAGATAATAGTGCTAAAATTATTCTAATGCACGTGGATAAACAATGTTTCTTGTTTGTCTGTCTGGCGCCTAAACGTATATATAGATTAATTAATCCACATTAATTCTTATATATAAGATATTTTCTGTACATAATAAGAAGATATTTATGAAAATTTATAATTATAATAAAAGATAGCGAAACCTTCGCCCGCTTCACAGGGCGAATACACAAAAGAAACTTGCGAAATTTCTTTTCAATTTTCAGTAAAACTCATCCACAATCAATTTCTTACAATAATTTATTTTCAAATAAAAAGGTCGAAAATGAAAATACTTTAAAAATTAACTTAATGCTCTTTGATAAACAACGTTTTTAGTTTTTCCATCTTTTGTGTTTATAAATAATGCAGAGGGTTTACCACAACGTGAACAACCAACATACAATTGTCCATGCGAGAAAACAGGTTGCTCCAAATCTAAGCCACAAATATTCAAAGTCTGACCTTGAGCTTTATTAATGGTTATAGCGAAGGCAAGACGGACAGGAAATTGAAGCCGTTTAAATTCAAATGGCATATCTGATGGAATCATTGGAATTCGGGGGATTAGAACGTTTTCGCCTCTATATTTACCACTCAGAATAGTTGCTTCAATTAAATTGGCCATCAGTTTTTTCACGGAAAGTCTGGTGCCATTACAAAGCCGTGGTTGATTTATATTTCGGAGCATTATTATCGGTGCTCCCTCTTTCAATGCCAAATAATGTGGTGGCAAGCCTGGCAAATCAAGTGAATTCAAAAATTCAGTAGGATAGTTCACTACCTCATCTTCATTTATTATCGTATCCACTGATTTGTATGCAAAAAATTGGCCATCTATTTCTTGCAAAATACTTGCATTTAAATCGTTCACGTCTTTATTTTTTCCTGCCAATATTGCGCGTTCGCTCAACCAATCATGATTCCTGTACTTCTGCAATATATTTGGAAACACACGTTGAACCAGTTCCTTTTTCGATTGAGTGATATTACAAAAATTGCTTGGTAATGTTATTAATCCGGTTGATTTATCGACTGCAACTTTACCATTCCCAATTTCCAAAAGTTGTTTTGAAAATTCAGCTGCAGAAGGATCATTTTGCAATTGTACACGTACATTTTGATTAAGACGCAATGTTTTAACATATTTCCACAAAACTGAAGACTTCAAACATGCGTTTAGCTCATCAGCAGCAGTAGATCGTGGAATGACAGGTAAAGTTTGCCTAAAATCACCTGATAACAATATAAAGGCGCCACCAAAAAGTCTTTCATTTCCTCGAAGATCTTGCATGGTTCGATTTAATGCTTCTAATGATCTTTTGTGAGCCATTGTACATTCGTCCCATACGATTATTTTACACTGCTGCAAAACTTTTGCCATTGCCGACGTTTTGGAAATGTTGCACGTAGGAGATTCAATCGTTGTTATATTCAAAGGCAATTTAAGTGCAGAATGCGCAGTTCGACCACCGTCTAATAAGGTAGCAGCAATTCCAGATGAAGCAACTGCAAGAGCAATTTTATTATCCGATCGTATGGTTGCCAGAATCAATGACAGCAAAAATGTTTTTCCAGTGCCTCCTGGTGCATCAATAAAGTAAAATCCACCTCCTTCATTGTTCACACCTTCCATGATTTTGTCATAAGCATATTTCTGTTGACTATTCAATTGTGGAACTTTTAACTGCACAAATGTTCTCAATTGATTACGATCATATTGTTGTTCACGATGCATTTCTTGATTAATAACATCATGAACTGCACGATTAGGCGCTATCATTCCTAACTGCACTAATATTTTGTTTGCAATCATTATACACATGTCTTCAATCAAAATCAAAGCTTCGTTATGCATTTCCGGTGTGATTTCTAATTCAGGATTTGAAACTGAACGTCGCACTCTAAGTAAAATGTCTTCCGTCATGTCATCACGAAATTTATGCCATATTTCAAATGGATTTGATGGACTGCATGTAGATATTATAATTGCAAATAATGTTCGTATTTGATGTGGAGATGATGAAATTACGGAATCAGCAAGTGTAGCTTCCCAATGCATATCATCTTCAAGTAGATTCAAACGCTGGCATGCTTGCCGATAAGTCGCACACAATTCACCATCGACTGTTCTTAAATCTTCAAATGACGTAGGACCACGAACGTTAATCAATAATAAACGCAAATAAAAACATTCATAATGATTTGGATGAACGGTATACACACGACCCAATGCTTCTGTAGAAAATACATTTGGATGGCCTCGTACTGGTTGCCCTTGTTTCCGTCTTTGAAAAACTTTCGCAGATTCATTCCATGTGAAATATCGTGGCACTTCAGAATACAATAACATTTTAGCAAATTCGTCATTTCTGCACATATCAAAAAATGAAGTCAACGTTGTTTTCGGTGGCTGTTCTGCTCGTTGCGCCGCATTCTCAGGTGTGAAGTACACACGTTGACCATTCTGAAGATGAACTGCCAAGTGCAGTACATTTGGATACCTTTCGTGTATTGCAAATGAAAAAATTCGCCATATTGCTTCATTTGTACTAATATAACGGCCTAATTGATATGAAGTGATTTCATCACTTTTATCCCCAGCAATTCCAAAATAGGCCAAATCACTTCCTTTGTTAACATATTTGCATATGTACTTGATGGATTTTACTGAGTTACAATACTCAACATTTATATGAGCACCAAAAGTTTTGGATAATAGCGGCGAATATGGAACGATCCAACGATTGTCAATTTTAATGTCTTGATTTTTGCATTTCACCATAACTGTTTCGCCATCATCTTCAGGTGAACGTCTACGATATAACGGATAACCATCATTACCAGAAATTGTTTCCGCTATTAATGCTCTTGGGTACCGTTTTGTGCATTTTCCTTCAGCCATGCACGGTGAGTTGACATTTAATGCCCCACATGGTCCATGAATCATGTGCTTCGTAACTGATTCAAACAGTCCTGGATCAATGATTGGATTAGGAATTTCGGCTGATATTACGCTATCAATTTCATTTGGCGTAATTTTATCAACTAACCAAACCAAAATATGTGCATGCGGAAGTCCTCTTTTCTGCCATTCCACAGAATACATCCAACATTGAACTTTTCCAAACACTTGTTGTTTGACAATAAAATCCATAAGCGTTTTCAATTTTTGCTTGAACACACGCGCAACAATATCGTGGCGATCAGAAGCACTTTGACCATGAAACATATATTGCTTTATTTCATTCCATTGAGGATTACAGGTGAAAGTAATAAATAAATCGGGTCGATGATAATGCCGAACGTACGTCATTGCGTCTTGCGCGTACTCGTGCATGTGTCGTGGACTTCCAGTATATGTTGCTGGTAATATTGTCATTTGGCCAATATCGTTGATATTCCCATCATTCTGAATTGCATCGCGCAAATGAATATATTGTTCGGATTTTAACTTTTTCTGATTAAATCGAATAAAATTCAATCGTTCAGACTCAATTTTAGCGTAAACATCAACTATAAATTGGTTGCAAAGCCTTCTACAATTCAATATATGATTAATTTCGTTCAGCCGAACCATTAATCTGTACGAATAATAGTTCATCGCACTAACTTTTTTTGCTGTTTCCAAGCCTGAAATAAATGCGAATATTAAGTATCAATAATTCACAAAATGTGTGATGCATTTTATTGTAACTAACCAGTTAAACGATGTTTCATCTTAATATTGAAATGGTAACCATCCTCGCCTTGCCAAAACAAAATTGGGTACTGCAACGCATCATAACAACGATGAGTTTCCGAAACATGCACAACACTTTGATCTCGACGATGAAGTACAATATCTCGACTGCTCGCTCCTTCATCCACAATTAATACGGCAACTTCATCAATTGTTGGTGCGTTTAACCTTCCAGCATGAATTCCACCAGGTGCTTTATCGGCCCGAATAACAATTCTATGAGAATCCGAAGGCATTTGATCAAGGGCAGTTTGAAATAATTTGATCAAACAATTTTCATCGTGAAAAAACTGCTGCAATCTTTCAATTATTCCTCTTCTCACTGCATTACTATCATTTGGATTTTGTGCCACCACACAACGCCGTTCAATTTCAACATCTGAATTTCCCATGAAATAAATTTGCAAAAAGGAATGATTGGAATCCAAACATGGTAATAACGATCCAATTCGATGATAGATTTGACCTTGAATCTGCATACATGAAACATTTGATTCAATCTCACGATAGAACTCATTGTTAGTGTCGTGTTCAGTAATTACCTTAAAAGTCATGAATCCATCTCTGATTATATTTGTGGCGCCGAAAGACGTCATTTGGAAACATGAATTGTACTGCTGTATTTTAGACAAAAAATGATTCGATTCTGGAGTCAAACCAGAAACTAATGACCTCAAAGGCTCAGGAGGAGGATTCAAAACAGGCAATTTTACTTGTCCATTTGCACAACACATTCCAGGAGTTTCCGATGGAAATTTCAATGCATTGCACTGTTCGCAGACATTAGTCATAGTTCCGATTGAAAGGCATGGAAGAGAACAATAGTCAACTTCACTATCATAATTGAAAGCAGCACGCATTACTCGCTGATTAATATTGTCATTGGCACGACTTCTAACAGCGCGATTGCGACTCATTCTCGCTCGATCCGAAGAATTACTCGCGAATCGTTCTTCGATTGTTTGAGCAGAACGCGATCTCGATTGACGCTCTCTTTGCTGTTCAAGTCTCACTTCACGTTCCGCTTCAGATTCACCTGCTCTAACAGATGCAACTCGTCTTGTATTATGAGTACGACGACCAATATTGGCGCCACGTCTCGGTCGCGGCATAATTATAACTAAAAAAAAAACAAATAATGTTTATAAGTGTTTATAGTGTTTATAATAAAACACATTTCGTCTTTTTCTTGATTCGCTTCGGTTTGCTGCTCATCACTTTTAAACGCTTCCATATTTTCTGTCATACGTAACACTGTTTTGGACTTGACACACCCGAAACAGAGTAATTAATCGGCATTAAGCCTTTTATAATTTTTAATTGTTTTTCAAAATTTAAAATAAAATTCTATGTGTGTCAAAATAATTTGTCAAAACAAAGCAATAATGGAAGACATTTACAATTTACTTACTTCCATTGTCAAATTGAAATTCAAAATTAAAACGTCAAATTTATTTTTCAATTTACTTTGATTCCTCTGTTTTCCGTTATGCAAAAATAATAATTTTTTTTAAATGAAATTTTTTTAAATTATTATTTCACACAAACCTTCTACAGGCAAATAATGAAAACATACCAAAAAATCAAGCAAATCGGACTTCACGTTCGCATGTTATGAACGTACAAACGAACAATTCATTTTTATATATATAGATTGGATAGCTCAACGCAGGTCGATACAAGACTGACTCTTTATCGACTGTACCCATTACTGTCATACCATTACTTTTAGACATACATACATATCATTCAAAAATCTTTGTTTCGACATACATGCAGGAAAAAGTGGTAAACCAAATAATGGATACTAAAATTCTTTGCAATCAGTCAAATTTCTTTTTTTCCTTCCAGCAAGTAGTAACAAAACAGTATAGGCGGTTTGAACTCAACACCATCCGTTTGCTTCCAGATTTTTCCAACATTTTCTGGAGCATTCAAATTTGTATACTCTACTATCAAATTAGTCAAAAAATAGACTAAATGCATCGATAGTGTTTTCAAGATGTTTCCCTGACGGTAGCACAACTTTATTTATGCTTCCCTTGAGCAAGTTATGAGCTGCAACTCTTACCTGGGAATATGGATGTGCACTCCATATACACTATATAATACATATTCGCACTTGAGTTATTTTCTACATTTTCGATGCCTACAATCTCCGAATCTGTAAGTTCATCGCCCAATTCCGACAATGAAAAGTGCATTTCTTATAACATTTTCCGTCAATCCTTTGCTTCTATACATTTTCTCTAAAACTAAGAGTATTAATATAAGTATATTATATATGTTGACGGCATAAATTTTTATTACATTTACAAATCTTTGAGATTTGAAACCAATATTTAACAAAAAGTACAATTACTGAAATCTCAACTTTGCTCTAATGACACAATCTCAACTTTGCTCTAATGACAGAATGAAAATTAAGATATTGCCACTGCCAAAAATTTCGCAAAAAACTGTCGCACGTGGTGCTTTTTGGTATTTTGAAATAACGGAATCAAAAGTTCTAAAAGAAAGCTTTGACGAACGCTTTCGCAAAAAACATACCCATTTTATGCTCATAATTCTTGGTGTGACTGAAAGTCACATCCCGGTACTTTGCGCCATTCTATTACTTTTTTGCAAATATAATATAACTAACTAATATTAAAAAAATAAATTATATATTTTTTTATAGAAATATTATGAATAAAGGAATACATTAAGCCATGGCTTATAAAAATGAGGAATTTGATAATTATAGCAATTTAAACAAAAAATATGACTCAAAGTCACACCATGGTACGAATAGGGTTAAACAAATAGAATTGAACTCATATTTGACATCATCCTAATCTCATGGCAGATTTACATTTGAGGTATCTTCGATAAACGCTTTTGAAAAATAAGGAAGTTAGAATTAAGCAGCAGTTAAACACTTCCGGCTGATACTAAGTCTGGATTAAGATGAGTTTCCTGACAGGAATTTCCTACTGTTGTTTTGTGGCGCCATCTTCTGCGAAATTTCTACGACAGCCAGAACAGTTATAAAAAGCTCCTCGAAAGCTTCCCTCTCCTCGAAGTAACAATGACGCTTTTTTAACAACATGGTTTGAGCAAGGATTATAGAATACAGTATAGCATCAAAGGTTATAGAATAGAATAGAATATAGAGCTGTAAATAGCATCTATAAAGCATAGGGAAACTAGTCGTCATATCATCTTTGGTTTGAGACTTAAATTTGATCGATTTATCGAAATTATCAACTGGAATTAATCGTTGAATACCCTACACGCAGTCAACTAACCGCTCCTTGCTTTTAAATTAACCGAAATAAGTTCCATTAAAAACTATCAGCGAACAACGAATGAAAAATATTCCTGAATTTCATTTTTAACTTTTATTGAGATCTTAATTAAAGTTGCTTATATTTAAGGCTGTTGCTGGATTATTTAGAGGATTTTAGAACTCACTTCAAACAGGCGTTGAATATTTTCCCTCTTATAAATTAGGCTAAGGAATTCTGTACAGGCATTCAAATTAGATTAACAGCTCCAAATGCACCAACGCTCGTTCCATGCAGTTGAACACTACGTCATTAATTCCATTTTCCCCCTCCAACCCTTTCATTCTTCCCTTCTTTCGTTCATTTTGTATTGATGTTGATTACGGTCGGCGGTTTGCGATTTTCGAGTCATTCTTTTGTGGTGTTTCGAATGAGTCTGAATGGAATCCGTGCACTATTAAGATGCGGAAGGAATCCCCACTGTGCACTGTGATTCATCTCAGGTTGAGCTGATTTTACGCTTTGCTGAACTGAGTTGAATGCTGCTCAATGAGAGAGACACGCCTGCATTGCCAGCGACAGACAGAGACAACGACAAACACCTGACTTAATAGCTGAACTACCACAAAACAAACGCCAGATTGAACGGAAAGGAGTTCGGGTTGGGCGAGGGAGGGCATCACAAGTGTTCATGTGTGCATTCGTGTGCGTGCGTGTGTAACACAAATCAATTTCCACCGTTTGATGAAAATAATGTCGTCGTCATACCATGCATGCCATGCATGTCGCAACCACGTATATCCGCACCGTGAACGCAGAGCATTTATATTGGTACTTAAAGCAACGCGGTCAGCCTTAAAGGAACAGCGATGGTGGTGGAGAAAGGAAGATAGGGGCGGAAGGAGGTGAGGACCAACAATGTGCTTTGTATTCGCTTTCCTTGTGCTCAGAGGCAAGACACTTGCGGCCAATGAATTCAATTAAACCGCGTTCAACGCACAATAAACTACGAATATCGAATGAAGTTGATGCCGGAGGATTGCGGCGGATGTGGTGAGGCGTGAAAAGCTGTGAAGTGCAGAAGCAGGGCTTTAAACTGTTGCCATTTTTAATGAACTTGTGTGGTGTTTAGCAGGAAAGGTTTTAGGAGAAGGAAGAAGGCGAAAATTCGTGGTTGAGAAATGAAGAACGAGGACCGAGATTTAAAACTTTAGAATTGAAGAAACAGATCCTCTCACTACATCCACGCAATCGAACTACTTAGATATTTACCTTTATAAGCGAAGGAGATTGGATGCGAATGGAGAATTAGAAACTAATTGAAGGTCTTCTTTAAAGGTTAATCTTGATTTGCTTAGTAAATAACTCTTAATAAAGCTTTAAATGTTAAGTATTATAAATGGATTAATATATAAATGTATCAAGACCAGTTTAGTCAATAAAGTTATTATAACTACTTTAAAAGTCAGAATTCTTCATAAAACTTTGAATATCTTGTAGATTTTATACAAATAACAAAACGCATTAAAGTCGTGTTAATGATTTTTTTAGCTTAATTATGGAGAGGCTTTAGATTCTAAACACTTGTAATTTATAGATTATTAATAATATAGAATAAATAATATTAAAATTAAAATTGTATTTAATTAGTTAGTTAATCTGAATGAAATATTTGTGTTGAACGATTACTCAATATAATAACTCCCTTTCTATTCAATATCTATTTACCTTTTATTGAAAGTGATTGTATTGAGTTTTCTTTATAATTTCAAATGTTTGTGTATATTGAATTCCTTTTTAAGTTTGTGTAATTTAATCAGTAAACCTTCAAACTTCATTAGAATTTCGGCTGATTAATGAACGAGTATTGAAATACTTGTTGCATTGGGGAATTTATGCACATTCCAACATAATTAATTGATGAATGATTTGTTGTGGTTGGACAAGGACTTCTATGGAGTTCGGAAAGGATTCCAGCAATCAGGTTAAAGCTATGACGGCTAATAAAGGAGCACATTCTGCGGTCTGAGTGGAATATTTACTGACCTTGTTCTTATTGAGAATGTTTTGTAGTGGCTTTTGTTATTGCTGGCTTGGGAAAATTGACTTAAATTGTAGTCTGTACGGAAGTGTGGGAGAATATTGTAGTGTGAACTCAATAATTCTTTTTTTTAAGCCATTTCGTTGAGGAAACGAAGATGAAAGCTGATGTCAGGTGACAAAAGGTGAAGCTGTCAATAATAAAACCGTAAATCTTCTAACGTTTCCTTCATAAATTTAAACAAATGCTTATCTTTAATATTAAAAGCGCAATAATCTTAAAATATGTATCTTTGTGTTGTCTTTTGTTGAATGAAATAACAATAAAAGCGAAGCAATGCAAAGCATCAGAAGTGGAGAACAGGATCTTGAGGGCCGTCGCATTAAATTTAATGGGCGCACATTTGTGCAACTCGTGACATTGCGAGAGCGCTCTTCGAGGAGATCACGAGGCTCGAGCGCCACCAGCAACAGCAACAAATCACAATCAGCGACTCGAAACGACTTGTGGCTCGATAACGTCACACATAGAAAAGCATTAAACAGAAGAGGTCAACAGCGACGAACAGAGGAGCGCCAAAAACACAGTCTCCTAACATCAACTTCAGCATCACATCAGTGTCAATCATGCAAATGGCATGAACACGAGCAGGATGTGTGTGAGGCATGATGGATGTGCGTGTGTCTTGTTTGGTGCTTATGAAATGCCTTTGAATTGGTTTGTGAAGGTTTTCTTTTTCCCGTACGACTTCTATTTTGCTCAGCGAAGGAGTAAAAAGAGAAAGTTTAAGAAGAATTAAACGCTAAGATGGATCAGACAAGACAACATACAATACAAACATGTATGACATGCATAAACGCAAATAATCATACGAAAAAATGCTTCCTGTTTCTTTTTCCAAGTTTTCTAACGTTTACAATAAAGAGCAATAAAAGCATTTTGCAACACTTCCACTTCAACATTAAAACTTCAGCGAGAAACCTATAAAACTACAAAATCACCGACAAAAGAATAGCAACAGCAACACTGAACTCTAATCTCTTGAAATGAGTTTCTTTTCTTTTCAATTTTACTGTAAAGTGTTGAAAGCAGCAAGAAACTGAATAGAACTAAAAATTCTTAACACAATCGTTAAAAGAATTGTGTAGAAATCTTTTTATAGCAAAATAAAAAAAAAGTATTAAAAAAGTACTAGTTAAAAATAGTACTATAACAACAAAAGAGGGGAAGTAGGATTAGAAAAACAGTAAAAGAAACAAAGTTTTATGAACGGAAGAGCAATGGAAAATAAATGGCAAAATATATTATTAAATAGTATTAGGAAAATGGTATTAATGTTAATTAGTAATTACAATAAAACATTGTAGTCTAATAAAAAACTTCTAAATCGAAATATGCAGATATTTCATTAATAAACCCAATAGACGAAGTATTTGACTAACTAAAGTTCCTTTGACCATTCAAAACACTTGCTATGCAGTTATTTTGATGGCAAGAAATTCTTTCAATAAATCTTGGGAGTACATAAAGACCGATTGGCGTTACTTTAGCTTTCGTGTACAGAAAACTGTTTGCAAAACGTTTTTCGGGAAATTCGTAATTTTTGGCAATACAAAATCTTAATAATTTACGTTCAAATATTTATATTTATTTTAATATATGATATATGAAGCAAATAGGAAAGCCATACAAAATCACTGCTCCTCACAGGCAAATCCATGAAAAACCAATTAAGTGTAAGGATGCAAATAAAAAGCTGTAAGCGGAAAAAATGTAAAAATATGAAGCAAAAAATAATTATTATTAGAAAAAGCCGTCACTCTATTTTTGCAGCGTATAATCAATGAAATCTAACGAAAACAGTTCATAAATCGGCGCTACTAGAGAAAAACTACCATATTCAAAATATCGCAATTGGAAACCTACGTCCTTAATTGCATTTTTTCAGGCGAAATTTAAGGTAATGGTTTTTAATGACAAGTGATCTTTTGTTAATGTTTTGTTACTGTTGTTAATGTTTATAAATAACGAGATAATTAGATAATAATACCTTAAATCAACAAAATAAATATAAACTTTATTAAATTTTCTTCTACAAATACGAAAAAAATTCGACTAAAAATTTAAAGATAAAAGAACCCCGTGAAAAGAAGTCATGTGACCTCAATCTAGCCTAAATAAATTACTTATTTCGCCAGCTTTTACAGTTTGTGTAGAATTTTTAACACACAGGAAAAAAGGATTTTCCTCTAGAGAGATTCTGTGCACACATTAACCTAAAGTCAAAAGCAATTCACAGATAACACAAGCAATGAAATGCTAAGCGCTGACCTTTTTACACTTTTTGCCACTTTTCATGTCGCGTTGTTGAGTTATTGTCAGTTTGCAACTCTGATAAAGTAATCAAAACACGCGTGGAACTTTTAATTCACACGTTGAAAGGATGATATTCAGTCTCTGTCGCTCTTCACTCATACACACGCCTGCCTCGTGTCTGTTCGCAATTACAGTGGAAATGCCGCCATTTAAATCATTGCTACAAATTAAACACACGCGAAATAATACAGAGAATCAAAACAGAAACAGAATAACACAAAAAGCAACACAAAAAAGTCCTTTCTTCGTTCGACGTCGCTGCATGAAGTCGCTTCACTGCCGCCGCGTTTTCACACATATCAACGATAGATTTGGCATCGTCAGCGCCACGTGGACGTTTGTATGACGCTTGATTTCATGTTCGCTTCAAACATCAAACATGTTGGACCTCGAAAGAGATGAGGAGCTCCATTTAAAGTTTTTGCTGAAGGATCTTAGTCAGTCTTGCGTCGAACTTGGAGCCTAACGGTTCTTGTTGCCTAACGGACGGTGAGCAAAACTCTCCGCTTCAAACTCTCCGCTTTTTATGTTATAAAACAAAAAAGGTAGAAAAAGAAACGTAAAATGTGAGAATTGCTGTCGGTTTTTCTGCATCTTTAGTGGGCCAAACGGATGTGCATCTAGCGACCGCTTTTTTTCGGCGAAAGCAAAAACAGCAAAGTGAATCGCGTTTTTTATTTTTGGCGCCAAACGAGTTACACAAACAAACAGACTTAAAAAGGGAATAAATTAAGAAGAGCTCCGAGTGTAGACTGTGTGCATTCGTTAGCGGAAGAAGAAGGAGAAAGCTGAGCCCTGATTTCGACTTTGGAGCGGTTTTTGGCGGTTGTTACGTGTCGACCGCAATCACAAATACAAACATCAACACAGTCACACACTCAGTCGGTTGTGTAAAGGTGCACAAGGTTGCTTCAAGTCCACCATTCAAACGATTTCAGCTTCAGTGGTTACATCGCTTTTTTGTTTTTCCATTTCGCATCCTTTCACTGTCATCGTCGCTTTCGATGGTGCTTTTTCAAGCTGCCAACTGATGACATCGTCCACCATCCGCTGTCCACATGCGGCCGCCGACGCTGATGCTGACTTCTAATGAGCTCGCCACCGTTTGTAATCCTCTGTTGGCCTGTTAATCAGTCTATCGCTTAACCACAACCCTGTGTAGACAGGCTGAGTGGATTGAGTGGTCACATGAATGAGTTGAAAGGGACTTTCAGGGGATTGCACTACCAAAACTCCTCCTTCTCTAAACTGACTTGCAGCTGTTGGAATCTTAGGTTAATGAAGCCTTTAATGATCCACGCTATGAAAAAATATTTAAAAATAACTTCAACGAGCTTCAGGGACGAAAGAAAGGGAGTGAGAGTGACAGAGATAGATAAGAGATAGAGAAAGAAGGAGAAGAACAGGAAGTTAGAAAATCTACGGTTGCTTCTTTATAGTCTCTTTGAGCGCTTCGAAGATAAAATGAAAATTTGAAAGTACAGCAAAAATATTCTTCTTGTTTTCGTAATTTGCTTTTGTAATTTTATGAAATTATTCTGTAAACTGTGAACAGTTTCTGTGAACTCAGAAAATTGTTAAAATCACTAATGAATACTCAGCCATGTCTAAAAGTATGCAATCACTTTCGTTCATTGCGAAATCGAACTTGAAAATTTTATTGAAGCTGATAATTTATCACTAAAAATTAAATAAATTCAATTAAAAAATCTGTAAATAATAATAGTGAAGACTATAATTTTTTATCTATGAAAAATATTTGTAGAACAGAATCAAATTTATACAAAAAGAAACAAGGTTAATGTCCATTGCGAAGCTAATTTTGTCTCAATTAGGAGACTTTTTTAATTTTTAACTTATAATAGAAAAGGGGAAATGGAAAATGGAAAAATAAATTATGTTTTGTGTAATTTATACGTTCCATTTTATTATCTCATTCGCAAACATCCATCGCAGTCCCAACACACATATAATTTTTGGGTTTTTTTAAATTTTATTCTGTGGTTGCATTCCTTTTCTTATCTCTGTCTCTCTTTCTGTCGTTCCTTGCTTTCTCTTAGGCACATTTTGATTTTCTTATTCAACGATTTCTGTCAATGAAAACATTTAAAATAATCCATAATTCAATGGAGTCAATTCAACTCTTTCCCTTCCAATTCTTCACTTTGATCAACAGTGAATCGCCTCTGAATTCAGTTCATTGATGAATTTAATTAAATTCCTCTCCTCGCTGATGCCTCGCATCGAACTCGCAGCGTCACGCTTCGGTACCCAGTTTGACAGGATCAAAGGATATGCGCGATTATCCTGCATTTCCGCATGTGTTCCGCGTAACGTCGGCACTCGGCGTCGTTAACAACGGGAAGGTTGCAGCAGAAAGCGTCGTCGGTGGGCGCGTCGCCGTCAGCAGCGTCCAGGAAGCCTCGGCCAACACAACGACTTCGAACACGTCAAGTAGCTTGAGTGTTGTTGGCCAACGCCACAGCAACAGCAAAGAGCAGCAGCATCAGCACCTCGGAGGGCAGCAAAACCACAGCCAACAAACAATGATAACGACAAACGGACCACAACAACAAGTGACATCGATTGACTTCAGCAGCAGCAACAGATGCAATTCGACGCATCTGAATCAGTCCTCAGCTGCATTCGGCACCCAACAACAGCCGCAGCACACACAGAACAACATAAATTATCACAACCGTCATCAAAGCAGCAACGGAGTCATCAACACGATTTCCGGCAGCATTCCCGCCACCGGCTTCGATCACGGCTCCCATCGTCATCACTCGCTGTCGATGGCCAATCTGACGGAGCCGCCGAATGCGAGGAACTCCTGCGCCGAGCTGGATGCGTTCACAGGCGTCGACGGCCTACGACGCGCGACCCAACATCAACAGAAGGCGACGAAGTTCAACGAGCAGCAGCAACGACGCATGTTATTAAGGGCAAAATCTGATGAATAAGAAGACTCCTTTTCCCTTCTATCGAATTTTGTCCACGTGTTTCTATGGAGGTTGCCCCATAGGCCATTAAAATGCTTAATTATTATTCTCTCAACATCATTAAATCATGACTCATTTAACATTTTCTGGCTCAGCGTACACACCGAGAACTAATTCCCGAAATCCGAAGGATCTGGAATCATACCTCGATTTTTCGGTAAACAATTTATTCAAGTATCGATTAAGATTTCTCTGCGACACCAAACCAAAGCA
Source organism: Thecophora atra (assembly GCA_937620795.1). Taxonomy (NCBI): domain Eukaryota; kingdom Metazoa; phylum Arthropoda; class Insecta; order Diptera; family Conopidae; genus Thecophora; species Thecophora atra. Next base: position 5,103,956 of record OW569397.1, on the reverse strand, counting down.
ATGGCAGGAGAAAGCGTAGGGAAGCGATAGAGAAAAGTGAGAATGAGACGCATTCCATCCACACGGAAAACAATAAATTTCCATGCACACGAGAAGCGAACCATAAAAGACGTGAAACGAGCTCTTAAAGCTCCTAACTACAGCAATACACTAGACAATATTCCATTACAGCTCCCTTTCCTCTCCTTCACGCCCACCAATAAAATCTAGGGCATCATTTTTGGTACATTTGAGGCGCATTCAAACATTCACGTGCCTCTGGATACAGTTGTTTGTGTGTGTTTAATGTGTGTAGTTGGATCTACCTCGAACTGTGCAAGTGTGTGTGTGTTTACACAGCAATAAAATCTTTGTAATCATTCCGCAAATAAAACCTGTGAAACGACGATTCGAGAGGCACTCGAAATGAATGAGTGAGTGAATAAGTGAATGAATGAATGGAATCGTTCGAGTGCCTTGTGGAAATCTAACTACCAAAAGTTGTGGTTTATAAAAGGCTCTGCTGAGGATCGGAGGGGGTCGAAGGGGCGAAGCATATCATATGTGGGAACCTTACGAACACGTGTAAGAAGAGCAGCCAACAATGAGAACGGAAAAGAGCAGGGAAAGGCAAATAGAAAGGTCAAAGATGAATCCATTGACGCTTTCAAAGACTCCTCCTTTATTCATGCATTCACAAGCAATTCTTGGATTATGATGTCGAAATGAACAGCATTCAGCAGCAAAGTTTCTGTGGGTTTTAAGAAATTTAATTTGCTAACAAAATGAATGAAAGAAGAAGCTTCCAACCAACAGCAAATAATTAAATACATATTAAATAAAGAAGAGGAGAATTCTAAAAGACTTCAGAATAAATGGGAATAATTCAAGATTTAAATTTTTAAATATTATAATCATTTATTTGTTTTATTTTAGTAAATAAATATATAATTGAAATTAGAAAACAGGAAAATAAAAGAAACTTAAATTACAACTTAACTCAAATAAAATTCAGAAATAATTTAAAAAGATTTTCTTATCTCCAAGATTTGAATTTTCAAAACTTTTAATCGACTTTAAATACTTTATACAAAATTTAAAACTCTTGTGCGTTACAAAGCGCAACGAAAGGAGAAAGTAAAGGGAAAGTAAGAGAGAAAAGCAGAAAAGAACGCAAAACAAATCAACTAAATTAAAGCTGAGCTGATAAATCAATTAAAAACCATTTGAAAATCGCTTTAAATGAATGAATTTTCTCTCGACTCCGAGCACAGCAAAATTTTCTAGGATTCGTTAGAGAACACAAAAAAATAAATAAGAAGTACAACAACAACAAAAGCAAGAGCAACCGTAAATTGTTTTTAAACCCTTCGATGTTGCTAAACATTTCAGTTGCGAGGCGATTCCAAAAACTTTGTTGCAATGTGAAAGTCGAGTTGGAAGTCGTCGTCGGAGAGGGGAAATGCAAGGGGAAAGAGGGACAGTGAACTATAAAACTTTTCAAATACATGGATACATTTTTTTGTTTGGTTTTTCCCCATGCTCCATTTCATTTCACTTCATTCCATTTCATTGCACTTCATTCATTGAAAAGCATGAGTTTTAGCAATTAGCATTAATTTTCTTCTATTCCACAATACAAATGTTTCTTCTATTTGCGTTGGAAGTTTTCTGTTTTTTCATGGTTTTTGAAGTTTTTTATTGTTTTCTGGTTGTGTGCAGATTGGAAAAGTTGTAAAACTCGAGAAATTGGTCCAAATTGCAAACGATGATGAGAATTTTAATGATGATGATGGTGATGATGATAGATGATGCAATGATAAATTTGATCACTTTGGCAATTTTTAAATAACAAAAACTGCAATTTATGTTTTATTCATGTTCTTAAAAAAATAAATTCGAACAATTAGAATAGAATTGAATAGAATAGAAACCTTAACCCTAAATAAACCTTAATAATAATTCTAAATTTAAACAATTTAAGAATAAAACCAGGTAAATAATTGCTGGCCAAAATAAACTGTCTCGTAATGAAACAATTCTTTAATAAAAAACATAAAATAAAAAAACAAAAAGGAAGAAATGCGAAAATTAAAAGCAAAATATAGGTAAATCTTAGATAAAAAGAAAACTTCAAATATAAATAAAAAAGAGTAAAGAGAACAAACTTTAAAACAGTGATAGAAATGGAACAAACTTAAGAAAGCAGAAAAGACGTTACGAAAATGTGAACATGAGTTTTTCTTACCAGCGAAATATTGAAATCATAAAAACTTTACTGCTTTTTATTGTATTATTGTTGTAAATTTGCTTCTTCCTCTCCCTTTTCTTCGTTTCTTTGTTACCAAATTTATTCAACCACCCAAAAAGCATCTCAACGTGTCATAAACAAATGCAACGCCACGCATGGGTTCGCCTCTCTCCTCTTCACCTTCCTTTTACCACGGCATTCGATGTGTGATAGAGTGGAAAATAAGAGTGGAAAAGAGAGGGAGAAAGAAAGAGAGAAGAGGCATAACTTTTATTTGTTTCCTGTGTTGTTTATGTTGAAAAGTTATTAAAAAGTTTCTGTAAAAAAGAGATTTTCATGTTTCTCCATGAAATTGTTGCTTGTATTTTAATAAACACGAAAAACATGTTGCTTTTAAAATGCAGATAAAAGAGAAAAGAATAAAAATTGGACTAATAAATACGTAATTGAATCCAGGCTGTTGATGGTGCAGTAATAAAATAAAGTAACGCGAAGCTAAGAAAAGAATCGTATTAATTTGGCCAATCTCAAGAATTTATCGTTTTAGTTTTTTATTCGCTGCTTTAACTTTATAATATAAAGAACAATATTTAATATTTTCATAACTCTTTCAACTAAACAATGTTTCGTATAGAACATATTTTCCGGTTTGCATTCAAATAAAATCAGTAAAAAACTTTGCTATCTCCTGCTCCACCTCTGGACACTTGTAGCATTTTAACTAAAAATTAAACATTTTAGGACTACCAAAAATAAGATTTAAGTGTTGTGTTGATTTATGTATAAGTCTTTTTTCTGCAGTCACAAGCCATAATAGACTAACTCGGTTTTCCATACTTGCCGCAAGAAATAATTAAAAGTTTCAAGTCAATCTCACAAATTAAGTTATATTTATTATAATATTAACATATATTTTGTAAATATATATATAAGTTGTAAATATCGCTGAATAAATATATAACTAAAAGAAATAATGTGCTAATTTCATGCTGCTAATTACTTAATGCCTTCTTAAGTCGGCTTAAGGTGTTATTTCTTGCTACAACATCTCACACTTTCTGGTTAAGTATTAACTCGAACTTTAACGCGAGTTTATATATATCTATAAGTTGAAGTTAGGATTTAACCCGAGCCTGATTAAACCAAAAAAAAAAAAAAAAATAGATATATCTATATCTAAATATTGGTTAAATTTATAACATTCAAACTTAGTAAATAAAATAAACTAAATTTAAAGAAAAAATATAATAAACAAACTAAATAAATGTAATTAAAACCTGGAATAATAACTGCAAGATTCGATAAAATAGTATTGAAAACAAGAACCCAAAACCTTTTAAAATTTATTGTAATTTCCACTTTCTATATTTTGCATTTCTTTACGTATTTCATTAAGAATAATTGCTTTTGTGAATCCCGAATTAAATGTTTATCGCTCAGACTGAAGCCTTCAAATTAACCGTAATAGTTTTGAAATCGCTTAAGCACAGAGCAGAGAAAAGGAGTCGATTTAAAAAACGTTAATAACATTTCCGTTGAATATCCTTTGCTTCACTTTGATTGTTGTTAACTCCACGAATGTCGAATTTTTCACTTTGCTGCGAATTTAAGCGGTCGATTAAACTTGTTTTCATGCCATATAAAAGTTAAACGAACCACGCAACACGGGTTTCGATGTTGTTGATTCTCTCGCCTTTCTTTTTCCCCCCCCCCCCCCACCACCCACCGCCCGCCAGACTATCTTCTGCCATTTTTATACCTTCGTTAAAAATAAAAGCAAAAAGTTCTCGCTTCATAAACAACATTAAATTTTCATTGATATGGATAAATTTTTACACTTTTGCAGTTAACACCGCAAACAACTCATCTGCTTTCTTCTCCATCTCATCTTTATCTCATTTCCACGTTCTTCTTGTTTTCTTTTGGCCTTTTAGATTGTTATTTGGATAGCGTTGCTTTTTTCGCCACTTTAACTCTTAACTTTTATCTTTTCTCTTTCATCTTGCTTTATTTCAGCATCTCAGTGGCCATCGTGATCGCTGCTCTGGCCGGACCTCAGTGGCTCTACACGGAGGAGAAGCTGCCGAATGTGAATTACAACGGGACGGCCAACTTTAACGCCCTCGACGACGGCGCTTTTATTACCAAATACACCAAATCAAGTCTGTGGATACTTTGTACCACGATGCAAGGTGAGTTCAAAAGAGACGCAGCAACCGAGAGATGCCAAGAGAAAACAGAGACACACTTATGAAAGCTATGAATGGAAGGTGTGCTAGGAAGTTTTTACGTCTCTAATGAACTAATAACAGTTCTTTAATGAGTCTGTAATTAAAATCGTGAAAATGTTTTCGAATTGCTTTATTAACGAAGAAAATTTCGCTGACTGAAGAGCGAAAAAAGAAGGAAAGATTCAATGAAGATTACTTAATCCTCATTAAAGAAAGTCTCATTCATTCATAGCTTCATTCTACGTATTCATAAAATTCTTTTAATTATCAGCATTTACAAGGAGCTGATCATAGATGTTTTAAGAAAGATTTTTCAGACTTCTTTGTATTATTGAAAAGTGCCTTCGAATATTTACCACTGAAGTAAACCATAGCGAAGATTCTCATAATCATTGAACCCCTTTTTCTTATAACTCCCAGAATATAATTACATCTGCAACTTTTCTCAGAGTCAAGGAATTTCAATTTTCGCTGAAATTCTATTATTTACGGCCTGTGCACGGATCGTTGGTTGCTTGGCTGTCACTGGGCTAAGCTCGTAAACAACAGAACTGCACAAATAACGCATTCGCAAATAAGTGTGACAACACCAACCGTGGCCAAACTGTGAAACTTTTGTTTCAGCCTCGTATTTGTTGTGCAACTCAAAAGTTGGAAGGCGCAGAGCCTCAGCGGCGCAGAACCGCAGCAACCTCGTCGTTTGTTTGTTCAAAGCCAAAAGTTCAACATTTTCAACGAAAATATTTCAAAACTAGTGGCAACGCATTTACGAGCTTCGAGCTGAAGCACGAGTTTTTTAAATTCAAAGTTAATGAGAAATCCTTTGACAAAATTGGCAAAACTCTTATTTGTAATGGAAAAAGAAGAAAATCAAAAATATTCTGGTGAAAATCTCATTTAATGAGCTCATGACGATTCCCGTTACCGCTTCAACTCGTAAATAGAAGAGGAAAAGTTAAGTAAGAGCCTAAGAATCAGATTTTACTGATTATATTATTCATTTAAACAGAGAAATAGACAAACGGACGTGCAGATGGACCCAGAAGCAAAAATCCTTAATTTGAATTTGATAATTTGAATTAATTCACAGAGCAAATAAAATAATTCATGAGCTGCTAATCGATTTCTAAAATATTTTACAGTGTTATTATATAGAGATTTATTAAAAATTTATAGAATAGAATTCTGCTTGATAAGCCAAACTTCTTAAGCAAAGTATGCATTACTAGGCCAGCCTAAAAGTAAGCAATCACATTTTGATGACTGTGAAATAATAGAAATTGCATTTTAAATTTACTTTGGGATGAACTTTGTAAGAGAAATAAAATAAAAACAAAAGAAAAATTAAAACTAGTTCTAAAAATTAGAAGTAAAATTCGTATTAAGAAAAATATCAAACTTTTTGAATGGAAATATTTTATATCATTATTTAAAATAATTTAAAGTTTTAATAAATGATTTAAAGTTTGAATTAACTGAACTATAATAAAGTTAGTGATTTAAATTCATATAAAAAGAGGAAAAAAGAATTTCATAATTTTATTCTAAAATTAATTTAGCAATAGTACGAATTTATTATGTAAAAATAAATAATTAGAGATCATTATACAATATTTTAGAATATTGTTTTGCAAGACTTAATTAAGGAAATTATCAACATACATCAAATTCTGAAAACTCTTGAGCACATCGTCGTGATACATAAACATATATACAAAATGCATGAGTGTCTGCATACATGCATGACATTAATGGATGCCGCAAATCGCTGCGTACGAAAATGCAGCCGTACATATTGAAAGAATGTCGCAAGAAATTTTGCACCTGCTGCTGTTGGCAAAGTAAAAGTTAAAGCAGCGACAACAACATCATTATTATTACTAACAACAACAACAACAACGTTAATAGCATTAAAGGACTAACAACAGAGAAGAAACAAACTGCAGAAAAGCACAGCAACCACAACAACGACGACAATCATAAAGACATGATAATAAATGTCCTTAGGATTTTCTGGCCCTACGCACACCTTCCTTCTCCTCTACACAGCGTCACCTTCGCCGTGGAAATTCATGTCCTATTACATCAACATCAACACCCGAAACAACAACAAGGATAACGTGAGGATTGGAGCAACAACGGCATCTATAATAATAACAATAACGACAGCAGCAACTGTTGCTTTTCTCCAGCGTAAATATAAAGTTCAAAAGGCCGATTTATTTCCAAGAAAATCTCATAAAATAACAAACAACAAAAGCCAAGAGAAACTACAATGAAGGCCAAGCAAATTAAGCTCTTTAAAGACTTCTTGCTTTACCTTTTGCTGTTCAATGTTTGCTGCCATGACTACTGCTCTTTCTTCTTCCTCCTCGACCGCCTCCTCTTCTTCAGCGGATTTTAATGACAGAAGAAATGCTGCTGCAGATGAGAGGCTGTTGCATCAGCATTTCACAGTCATCAGGTGGCTCGCTTCTTAGTTTCTAGGCTCACCTTTTAAACAACAAAAATATCTACTCCTTTTAACGCTCATTCCTTCCTCGTTCGCTCGTTCTCTACGTTTACTAAACTAATGGTGGGAAAAATATTGCGCAAGAAAAGGAAATTCATGAGATTGTGGCAGGAAGTTGCACAGAAGCAACGCCACGAAAGAGGAAACGGAAACGCCGCAAATGCATAAATGGAAGTTATTCATTTTAAGCCCAAGAAATAAACTGAACTGCATGGGAGTAACGTGACGATGCGAAACGAGACGAGGCGAGATGAGTCCATGGATGTTGATGACGTTAAATCAAATCTCTAAAAGTAGAATAATTTGCCAAAGAAGCAGAGGAAACGAAAGAAGCAGAAAAGAACAAGGAGATGCAAGCTGAAGAAATATGAAACCGAATGAATAACTTCCGCTAACAACTCCGCAGAGATCAGAAATAAAGGAAAAGCCTCAAATGCAACTAGAATATGTAGAAGAATCCAGAGCAATAGTCAAATTATTGAACAGACAGACAGACAAATAGCGGCAGATAATTGAGACAAACAAAAAAGCAATCGCTTGATGTACAGATGATTAAGTTTTAACTTAAACAAAGAAATATTTGAACAGATCAAAGAAGAAGCCACATCAGCAAAGCAAATATTTCTCTATGGAATCGAGTAACAAAGAGAACCTCCGAAAACAAAGACTATTAAGAGTCAAACAGAAGTCTGTTCAGTCACAGAAAAAAACAGAAAATTGGATGAGGAGACAAATGAGTGCAAACGACAGACAAGACGATAAAAACTGATAAAAAGAGATGTAGCAAAAGTTAAAACGGCGATAAAAGCCCATCCTGCCGAAAAAGAAAGAAAAATTATTCCTCCGACATCTGCAAAGCAAGCAGACAGGAGAAGCATAGACACAGGCAGAGAGAAGACTGACCAACTGCCAGTGCTCGCTCTGGCAACATTGGCGACAACAACAGCAGCATAAAGAGTTGCCGATTGAGTTGATTACAATCCATTTGGCAGCATCACCACCAACAGCAACGGCAACCAAACCGGAGGAAGCAACGTTTCCTTATTTCACTCCATCCTGCTGACGTATTCAAATCTGAACAGCTTCAAAATTGCGCCAACAGATGTCGTTTGCTACATAGAAATTTACTTAGTTTATATTTTATTTTCGTAAATAACAAACATTTTATGCGTTATTCTTTATTTTCCTTGTTTTGTTTTTTGTTACATAAATGAACAGCTGGACGACGGACTTCACTTCATTCATTTAACTGCTTTTTGCTTCTTACTTTGTGTTGAATATCTTTTTAAGTCATCTTGTTTAAGGATAAAAGCAAGTACTTAAAAACCGCTCGTATATAAGTGATGACGCTGTTGGTCCTCGGTGAAGAGGAAACATTAAAACGAGAAGCAAATAAAGATAGAACATAAGGAAAAACGTAATATTTTAAATTAAGTGAAATTTAATAAAAAAAAGTCTTTGTTAAATTATTGCAAAGGCTCTTAACGAGGACTTAAAGAAATTATCAAAAGTTACAATATATTAGTTTGAAATCTAACTCGAACAACCACAATATAAGTATACCTTCCATACAGTGAACCATTAATCAAGAACTGTGCAATGTTGAAAGCACATGTTGAATAAACGAATTTCTATTGTTAAATAAAGCCGCTTGCTATTAACTAACTCAAGCCAATGAAAACGACACATCAAATCAAATAAATAATAATAACAATAAATAACAATTACTCATATTTTTTATTGCATAGAAAAATTCATATTAACCTTTAACTTGAGTATTAAACCAATTAATAAAATCAATGTCTAAGTAAGAGAATGGACCTTAGAATGAATAAGAAATTTAAGAGTCTTTATTTTTAATGTAATAAACATACATGAAATATAACTCTGTTCACATGTTATGAAGTATACATATAAATATAAAACTTATTCATGCATTTAACACGAAATAATTTCACTGGATTGGCAGTAATTCCTAATCAATTCATGAATGTGAAGTATTCAGTAATTCATTTTTACTCCAATTTATTTATTTATTTCTCAACTTAAAGCAGACTCCACAGTGATGCGTAAAAAACTGTATCGCTACAATATTATTATAAAAATTAAATGGATTAATAAAATTAACATAAAAAGGTTATTTTTAGAGAAACTACACATTAATATTCATTCTTTTTTTTGTGGCTTTAAGACTTAGATTTTCAACCACAAACAACTCTGACCTTATAACGGGTCACTTCGGGCTCCGAAGCATAAAATCGACAATAGAAATAAATTTTGCATTTAATTTTATGTTCCTACAAATTCAGTCCGGGTTGAAAATACGCAAATCTACAGTATTTTAAGTAAATTAGATTTATAGTTACTCATACGACGTGGTGAACCTTTTCAATCAATTTCACTTCAAATAACTTCTACGATATAAAACGCACAAAATACCTGCTTTATTATTATTATATGTTATTCTTCTAATGTTTTTTTCTTAACATATCTTAATAATAATATATCTTTTTTATTAAATACGTTCCATTTACAAAATACTGTAAAACGTGTCTCATCTTTCTTTGGATGCACACGTGGATGTGTCGTAAATGTCTGCTCCGTGTTATTTTGATGCGTCACGTTACAAACGTGCTCCTGAGTTTGCTTTAGAAAATCATAATTTATAAATATAAAAACTTTTCAGGAAACTAGAACAAAATTATCATGTAATGCACATATTCGGTATTATTAAGACTTGTAATTGTTTCATAAGTATTCACGTGTAGATCAATAGCCTCTGGCCGGCGTCTTTGCCTGTCCTGCTTAAATTTGTAGTATATTTATTCACTTTCATCAAGAATTTTACAAAATATTTACTTCATTAATTGTAGAGAATGTGTATTTAATTAGATATGAATGAACACCCTGTTGAACTTATGTATATTACAATTAAATTATTCATTAATTACGTTTTTATTACATTATTAATTGAACTATAAAAAATTCTATAAGCTTATTCAAGTCGGAATCATCAAAAGGAATAAGAAATACTTGAAATTTAAAATAACACATTAATTAATCCTTCGAGCCGGATTTGAACCAGCGACCTATGGATTTCTACTCTCTATTCGCTTTCTACATCTCTCTACAGTCCACCGCTCTACAAACTGAGCTATCGAAGGTCTTAAAATATTGTTCATAAAGCACTGTGTTGAATACGCGTATTTTTAGAAAGAGAAACAAGACTTAAACCTATTGTCTTATCTACAAACAGCTTTTTTGCCAGTTTTCTTCTCTCAAGTTTCTGTTAGAAATACGAAGAAGTCAACAACTCAATCGAACAGTTTTCGTTTGCTAGCTAAATTTCTCCTTACATCCGACTCAAAGGACCGTTTAATAAACTTATTAACAGCACATTTCATAAGGGAATAACTTTTATAATATGTAATAATATTTTCCTGTATTCCTACGAAGTAATTCTAATTATTTGCTTTCTCCATGTTTTATTTTTCCTTTAATTGGTCAACATTGAAACCCAACTAAACACTTGACTTTATTAACCGGGTTCCAACTCATAAAACCAAAATTACGACCCTCCGGGAGGCAATGTAACGGTGCAACATGACAACAACCGCAACAACAGGAGTGGAAACATACAGTTGTGTAAAAATTGACTACTTTCCGAAGGAAGGCTACCAACCGGACCCACTGGACTCAACGCCAGCGATACCATGTAAGTACAGCTGATCTCCTTCTGCAAACATCCTGTCCCACAACCTCCCTTGTCTACCTCCTTTCCCAATTGACCACAAAATCTAAGCTCATGCTTTATATGGTTTAACCGAGCCACTATCTTTCGATTCGTTTCTTTTGTGGTCGCTTTTGTGACAATTTTTCATTTTTATGTAAGAGTCCAAGTAGCAAAAAGTAAAATAAGATGAAAAGGAGAGGAAAACGGGAAGAGTACAAAAGAATAAATACAATAACAATAATAATAAAAGAGACTTATTACAAAAAACAAGCGACAAAGTGAAAAATTCCTAAAAGCAAAAGGAAAACATAATCAAAATCGTGTCATCAACAACGTGGCTCAACCAACCGAATCGAACCGAGTTGAGTCTGTCCATAAGTCGAGTTTGTATCCTTGGCTAGTTGTCTTATGACTTCCCCTCCCCTTCCCGCTCTCCCACAGCAACTAACCGCCGCTCCATGCTTCTATCTGTTCTCTGTTCGGCCCCTTTGCTGAGGTGCGAAATTGTGCACTGAATTAAGAGTTCCTTCCTACTGTTTGCTCGCTGCTCGATCTGAGCAGAAGTGGTGAGGGCGAGGAGGGTGTGAGGTCCACCCTCTGCTCGACAAAATCAGTATACACCATCGTGGCGTGGAGTGCATAAAAGTGCAGCAATGAGGAATGTTGAAAAATGATTTTATTTTCAGTTTCGGAGAGAGGAGACTTTGAGGAGCGTTAGTAAAGTACGAATAAAGTGAAAATGAAACGCGATGGAATAGAGGAGATTCCTATAGAATTAAGCAGAGTAAAGCGCTCCGTGTTTTCAACAGAGACAGGGAATTTTATTCAATTCCCGCGCGCGTTTAAAGTTGAAAGCAGGAAAAAAACCTCCAAAGTGAAGCAATAAAGTGAATCAAAATAAAACAAAATATTTGCACGAAATATTGAACGAAAAAAAGTTCCACATTAATCAGCGAAATGACACTAAACAAGAAGAACGTAAGAGAAATAACATAAAATGAAGAGAAAAATCGGAAAGAAAGAGTGGAATTACATTAAAGTGAAAAATTAAAACACTTTATTTATTTATGAACATTAATTTCAGCTTCTCTTTTATTTATTTTTTTATTTTTTACTCACTTTTATTGATTTCCTTTTGTTATATTTTTTGTGAAAGAATAATAATTAAATTTCAGATGATGAACAAATAATGAACGCTAAAAAGTGTAACAAACAATTATTAAATTATAGAGATAATAATTGTAATAATTTTTTTTACTATAAACACTCTATTACACAATAATACTTCATTACTATATGTATATTATGGTCCATATAATCTATATGATTAGTTATTTATTTTCGATTTAAATTTTTAATATTATTTAAGTATTTTGAAAGTGTGATTATTATTATTAAACTATTATCATGAAGCTATTTTACTAATTTAAGCATTTATTTATTACTTAAAATTTATTTATTATTAAATAAACCTCTTTTCTGCTCCCTCCTCGTTAATCTGTTGGGATTAACTCCAATCCAAGGCTTTTAATTTTTATTATTTTCTGTTGATGGTGTCTGTGTTGTTGTTGTTGTAATTTTTAGTGGTTTCGATACTGACGACGGTGTTGGTATTTTTCCCGTGTTTTCAATCGCTGTTGCTGTTGGTTTCGGTCTTGGTTTTGATCGTTGTGGTTTTTATACCCTACATCCGAAGGAATGAGGGTATATTCACTTTGTGCTTCCGTGTGTAACGCATTAAAGGAGGCGTGGCAGGTATGGAAAAGTATATATATTCTTGATCAGTGTCACCTCCTGAGTCGATTTAGCCATGTCCGTAGTCTGTCTGTCTGTCTGTCTGTCTGTCTGTGGAAATCACGATTACAGGAGAACGAATGAAGCTATCGCGATGAAATTTTGCACGTATATTCTTTGTCATCCGAAACTCTGTGGGATTGAAAATGGGATAAATCGGTGCAGCGCCACGCCTACTTTTTTAACAAATACTAATTCTTTTAACAATATTTCAACTTGTAGACTCAGTTTTGAGCTTCAATTTTGTTTCCGAATACATCGGTACAGGTAGATTAAATTTTTAAAAAAAATGGGCGTGTCCGCCCACGAACATATGACATTGATATAAACCGCAATTCCAGAATAACGGTTGGAAGAATTGACTTGAAATTCGGTACGAATATTCTCTGCCATCATAGATAACTCTGTATTGAAAATGGTGAAAATCGGCGGGATGTAGGGTATATAAGCTTCGGTCTGACCGAAGGTACCCTTACTAGTTCTTAGTTCTTAGTTATTGTTGCTATAGGTTGTTTGTGGTTGTCTTTCTTCTCGGTTCTGCTGGTTTTTCACACCTGTTTTCACCATGGTTCAACAACCGCTTTTCCCGGTCACTGTGCTGAGTGCATTCATTTGATTGGTTTCGATATTGTACATGAATTAAACGTTATTCATGCAAACTCAGGCGTAAGCAAATCGAATGATTTCGATTATTATCGATTGCAATTAGTTGAAGAGAGGAGAGGCTGTGAAATGAGTCAATTGAGTTGTGTACACGAATTAGTGAACTACATAAACAATCACTAATCACAAGTTTAGCCGATAGACACTTCATTTGCTCCCGAACCACTTAAAAATTCGTCAAAAATTCAGAGGTAATCGTCGATGATTTGCGAAACATGCAGAAAACTGTATAAAAACATTAGACCAATGGATTAATGACAGAGAAAGAGTTGAGCGATTCACTTTAATAATATATGAAATTATTGCCGATTTCAATTTTTTTCAAAATACAAAATAAACACAAACTAGTAAGGGTACCTTCGGTCAGACCGAAGCTTATATACCCTACATCCCAGCAACCGTTATTATACATATTTATACATATTTCCGATTTATTTAAATAGTCCGATTTTCTTAAATTTCCGTATCAAAATGTTCGTGGGCGGACACGCCCATTTTTTTTAAAAATTTAATCTACCTGTACCGATGTATTCGGAAACAAAATTGAAGCTCAAAACTAAGTCTACAAGTTGAAATATTGTTAAAAGAATTAGTATTTGTTAAAAAAGTAGGCGTGGCGCTGCACCGATTTATCCCATTTTCAATCCCACAGAGTTTCGGATGACAAAGAATATACGTGCAAAATTTCATCGCGATAGCTTCATTCGTTCTCCTGTAATCGTGATTTCCACAGACAGACAGACAGACAGACAGACAGACAGACAGACAGACAGACAGACAGACAGACAGACAGACAGACAGACAGACTACGGACATGGCTAAATCGACTCAGGAGGTGACACTGATCAAGAATATATATACTTTTCCATACCTGCCACGCCTCCTTTAATGCGTTACACACGGAAGCACAAAGTGAATATACCCTCATTCCTTCGGATGTAGGGTATAAAAAGAATAATTCTAATTAACGAATAGGTGCAAAATACTCCAAATACTCAATACATAAATTATGAATGAGTTTTTTGAGCGTGTAATTATTTTATTGATATTGAAACTTTGCTTTAATGATCAGAATTCAGAGTTCAAACTCAAGCTACCAACAACAAAACCTATTAAACTCATTGTAAGTTGGAAATAATCCAAAAAACACGAAAAATTTGGCTTTTTCTTCGCTGAATCAATTCGAGGTGTAAAATAATAAATAATCAGTGGGCAGAATAACTTACAAAGAACAATGAAAAGCGCGTAATTCATTTGTTATCATTAAAGAATTATTGGTTACGTGTTGGTGGTCCATTATTTGCTGTTATTCAGAGTCCAAAAACATGGTGAAATGGTTTTTACTACGCAAAACATTTTAAAAACATCATAAAAACAAAAACAAACAATAAAATATCAAAAAAAGAAGGAATTAAAATAATAAAAAGAAGTTAAATTTAATCCGCAACTGAAAAAATCCTCATGAAAACTTAATGAAAATAAAGAGTTTTATAATTTGCAAATAAAAGGATATTAAACCGGATTGAGTTTTCCCTTCCCCCTCGTCTCGCTAGAGACTCCAGGATTTGCACCTTTTATAGTCCAGTATAAAAAAGAAGGGTTTTTTGTCGCATCTTAAAATCGTGTCAATTGCTTTAATTTCATTGCTTCCTTTCAACGACTCACTCACTCAGTCACTTCTTTCCACTTTATCCTCTTCACTATCGCCTCTTCTCCCCTCTTCTACATCTTCTCCCTCCTCCACAGCCTGTTTCTCTCAGTGTTTCTCTCAACTCTCCACTGAAATTCAATTCAACTTCCGTTTCCTCATCGAAGCGCGGTATTTCATTAAATCTAAAGTTTTAATTTCCTCTTCTCTTCACTTAGTTTTACATCGAATGGGCATTATTACCATTATTATTATTATTATTAAATAATCTAGTTGGTTTTTATATCGCTAAAATGGCTCCCTTCGGCATTTTGAAAGCTGCGTTGGTTGAAGGTGAATGAATTGGGACGTTTTTATGACTGCGCCATTATGCGGTGCTACTAAATCATAATTACAACTGTAAACAAGAAGGAGAGCAACTATAATCATTACAACAACAACAGCAACAACACCAAATCCAACAAATACAATTTTAAAGATTATCTTAAAACCGATTCAATATTTTTTTTCAAAGAATTTATGAAATTTTTATGACTATTTTGTTATTATTTAATTCATTTAAATACGCGTTTTTTTATTGAAGTAATGATTACATACAGAGGGTAATGAGAACAATTAATATTGAGTAGAATGAGTATTTGATGTCTCCTTAATGAGTACGTGTCTTCGCGATTGTAGAGTGAATCTCTGATGAATGATGATTTACTGAATGCATGATTCACTGAATGTGTATTGCGTACGTTAAACTAATACTTAATACTACGATATACGATATATGCTATATTACGAATGATGACATGAGCTTTTTGTGAGTGCTGCACGAATATTATTATGTCTGTAGCGAGTATTCAACAGTTTTTAAAGCTGTTTTTCAAGTATTCATTTTAAAACTTTTTAAAGCTTTTAAAACTCAAGTATTCTATGGATCGTTATGAGTGTTTTATGAGTATTTTTTGAGTATTTTCTGAATGTTACTGTGAACTTCTTAGAACTTTGTTGTTTTGTGATTGGAGATTATTTTTGTCATTCACTTTAAGATTCTCTTCGAGACGATTGCAATTTAATCGTTCTTAAATAAGTAATCCATGGTGTTTGCTCGGTATTCGGTTTTAGTGAATGATTGGAAACTGCATTCGAATGCATTCGTTGCGGTTCATGGAGTTCAATTCGTGATTCATTTATAAGTATTCATAAGTAGTCAAGTATTCAAAGCTTCATTTATAAGTATTCACAAGTAGCTCAGAAGTTGCTTTGTTCTCCAGCTTATTTATCAGGGTAAGTTTTTGGTTTATACAAATCCTAGAACTTGCAAACGAATAATCCGTATAATTCACAAGTGAAATGAGTCCCAAGGAACTCGAAGCAGTCACTAAATTTTCCCTGTAATATTTTGCCTTTTCCTGAATTTTTCCTCTCTTATTGAAAATCGCGTTACTCAGCCCGTCGGTCGCTCTCCTTTTGCCTCTTCTTCTCCTCCTCCATCTGTAAAAGTTTTCTTTTTAAGAATCGTTTGAAAAACCAAATCATCACCGTGCAAAGAAACGTGATAAAAACGAAAGAAAGAAAAGCGAAGTGAAAAATAAGTGAAACTAAAAGAAACTGCAGAAAATCCTGTGAAACTGCTCGACGAGGGGAGTACGAAGGACGATGGGGTGCAGTGTTCGCTGTTTGCGGGAAAGTTTCTTGCTGTGGGACGGAAAAAGTTTCTTGCTTTCACACACAAGAAAATTTTCTCAACGAAATCAGCTGCAGCGGCGGCAATAAAGCCGATTTCCGCTCGATTGCATCCGCAGAGGAGCGGCAGAAGTGCAACGCGTTTCTGTTACTTTGAGTGACTGCGATTTGCCGCGGCGTCGAACTGGGTCAAATCTGCCGACGACAGCGCAAACGTAGGCAACAAATTGATGAGCTCAACGAAGGCAAACGAAGCGATAGGCGAACGAACGAACCATCGGCAAAACGATGCTGATGAAGTTTGCTTGGACGTCGTTGACTTTCGGGAGTAACGAGCATGCGTATGAACGCATATGCACATGGGTGTGTGTGTGTTTATTTACAAATTAATGAATGAAAAGCTGATTGCAGCAGTCCGACAGTGCGACAAATATTAAAAGATTACAATGAAAAAAGAGAAAATCAAGTCACAGAAATGATGATAAATAAAATATTAATGAACTAAAAAGAAAAGAAAAACAAAAGAAACTTGTATATTTAAAAAAAAAAAAAACAATAAAAAATTAGGTGAAAAATTGAAAAGCAATAAATTTTCACTTAAATAATTCACTTAATTCACTTAATATTTCACTTAATTAATTCGCTTATAAAGCTCAAAGGAGCAACGACGTCTTCGTGAGTGTTCGAAGTAGCTTTGAAATTCACTGCCGACGCAGCCATGCGGACGAAGCGATCTTTCCAATATGATATTCGTTGTTGTTCGCTGTCGAACACTCGTAGTCCAATTAGATTCCGACTGGTTCAGGTCCAACGAGAAAGTTACACATGATCTCATGGAAGACTTAGGAAACGAACCCTACACGAGCGGATTTTAATATTATTTTATGACGTTTGCTTCGTATTCTTACTTGTGATACTCGTTGTTGAATATCAATATTCAACCACATTACAAAGGCGCACACATAGCAACAACAATAACAACAACAATCGGATATCCGCCAACCTTTAATGGCCAAGTCTATTGTGGCAATAACTGTCAACTTGTGGGCGTAAAATCCTTGTTCGGTTTTTCCGTTGTTGGCATTGCTCTCATTATTCTCGTTGCTGTTGTTGTTGTTGCTCTGTAATGAAATTGCCGATGTTTTACGTTGTTGTTGTTCCTTCTGCTGAACGAAATGTAAACGCAAACGTAAGCGGAAGCTCCGTCGCAAGAACAAGCATCGGCAAAGCGAAGGCAGAAGCTTTTCAACGCAATCGGACATGAATTATTATTGAAATTCAATTGAATTCCATTTAAAAGCTGCAGCTGCAAATTATTTACGCTCGACAGTTTAATTGAAGGCTGACAAATAAAGTTATCGATGGGCCGAACTGCGATGAAAGGAAAAGGTTAAGAAGAAGAAGAAGAAGAAGAAGAAGAAACGAGGTTATCCTTATTAATATAATTCAATAAATTAAATCATCTTTAATAAAAAACAATGTAAAAGAATGAATTAATGCAAAATATGGGAGGAATTTTAATTAAAATTGAACTAAAATTTGATTTTGTGTTTAAGTTATTTAAATCCAATGAAACACAAAGAATCGAGTTTATTTTTCGTTATTTGTTGATTGGTAAAAATTTATAGATTGACGAAAAAGTTATTTAAATAGAAAATAACACAAATTATTTATTTATTTATTACAACAAACATAAATTAAATTTTCACTTTTATGAAGTTTTTAATTAATTAATTTTTCAAAATGAATTAATTGCATTTGCGTTGTTCCTTTTCTTTTCTAATAAACATTCTTTTTATTGTTTAATATTCAGTCTTGTTTATTTTCCAATTGTTGACACGTAATTAAAACGAGACGAACATTTAAAATGTTTTCTGCTATTGAACAGTCGACGAAAGGCAAAGAAACAGACAAGGAATGTTGTTAGAGGAGGGGAGGAGAGGCAAAGGAAATGATCGATGTAGAAGAAATTCCTCACTACCACAAAATTCCGTACTTCACTTCAAATTGCGGCCTGCTTTAATGTGGCTGAATATCGATTCGACTCTGTACGATATTCAAGTCATTTGGCCGAAAATAGAGAGGAAGAGGGTGGGAAAGAGGAATAACGATAGGAAGAAAGATTGAAAGAGGGAATAGAAAGGAGAAAAAGGCAGCAACTTTGTTGGAAAAGCACAGAACTCGGTGCAGACGCAGACAACAATTAAAATAGTAACGCAAATCAAACGCTGCAATGAAAAACACATTCACGAACACATTCAGACACACATTAGTGCAAGAACAAGCAGAATGCAAATATATATATGAATATTTTTATGTGTGCATTGTTACAAACGCAGCTGAAATCCCCTCGGAAAAGGAGAACTTTTTTGCAAAACCAGAGGCAAACGTGAAGCGTCGTTTAACGGTTGTTGTAATAAAGCAAATAGCAAAAACCCAGAAGAAACAAAATAGTAAAATTACTCTCATCATTAATAAAATCACTTCAACATTAAATAAGAGATTTTCTTTGATTCTTTTGTGTAAAATCACAGCTTTTTAATTATTATTCATAATTCATTCTTTGGTTTTTAGCTAAAAAGTAGTAAAAAAGACGAATGAAAAGAAGAATCAAAAGTAAAATACATTAAAAGATGAAAGAAAGAAGGGAAATGTTAACCGAAACCTTTTTAGATAATTTACCTTTTTATAGATAATTTATTCAAATGCATTTCTATTGCAATGATGATAACTGTAAAAACTTCATATTAATAATTAATTTGAAATAAATTTATTAATATAACATCAAAAACAAAATGATATACTTTTTTCTAGAGAAGATCTTATAAAAATACAAATTCAATAAGGAAATTTTATTATTTTCTACGATTTTAATATTATTTTCTTTTTATTTCCATTCAATTATTTTATTTTATTAGTTCGCAATAACTTTTTCTTTGCATTCGCAGTTTAAAAGAACAAAACGCAGCTTTTTGCACCCATCACTCCATTCGAATCAATTATTACTCGAAAAATTGTTATTTCAAGATGCACATTATTATTCTAAACGCTGAAAAATATTATAAATCCCATGGTCGACGCTTTATAACTGTTTTATTGCATCAAATTTGGAAGTTTTAGTTACGGAATTCATCGAAAGCACGAAAGAGTGAACGATTATGCCAAAGATCGAATTTCCTGTTCATTTTAATAATTATTTAAATTATTACATTCATTTAATCGTAATTGAAAAAATAAATTTGTTATTAAAATTACACAGTAATAAGCAACGTATTGCTTTTCCAAGACAATACGGACTTTCTTTATAGAATTAGGAAGATTTCTATATGGAAAAATCATACTATTTTTAAGTTTTACGTAGATTTCTTATATAAATGACTAATGCCTCAATTATTTTTATGTGGCTGTGAATATTATTATTTTTTCACGTCCCTTTCACCACGTCTTAAATTCTCAGTTATAATATTTATAGACTTAAACCCAGCTTTAATTATAAATTTCGGAATATTTGTCTGCCAACTTTAATGAAATTTCGTGAATTTTTCGATGTTGTTTGCAGTGATTAAAGTGAACAGACTCCTTGCAACGCATCGCAAACACACACTGACCCACACACACATTAACATATCCGATTTGGGCAGCCATAAACGCGTTCAGTTTTTTTAAATATTAGTGCGCCATTTCGTGAAACATTTTAATTAAATTCTATTAAAAACAACTTAATCACAATAGAAAATCGTCCTTTATTACATTTTGATATGTGTGCGCGTGTGTGTGTGTATCTGAGTGTGCGTTTGTTTGCTTTTCTGTGTTTATGTGCTTGTGGCTAAAATGCTTCGATAATTTATCGAGAGTCTAACAATTAAAAACACTTGAAATGAGGCAAACATTTGCAATTGAAACCGTTTAAATTTACATCCAAATCTTTTATTACTCTGCGCCAACACATAAAAACCTTAAAATGCGAATTTATGTGAACTTTTGCGACTTTACTAAAATATTTAATAACTTCAAAGAAGTGAAAATTTCGTATTCAAAAATTTAAATGAATGTTCAACCAACTTGAAAAAAGAATTTGAAATAAATTCAGAACTTTTCTCTTTGTAACCTTTGAAAACTTATAAAAACACAACACAACAAGTTCTAAGCCTCAGTTTTGGGCAAGGTGCGGCTCTTGAATGTCACTTTCTTGAGTGCTCGCTGCATTTAATGAAATTCCAACGCATCATCGTCTGATCTGCAGAAATGAACGAGTGAAAAACGAACAAATGACCGCGCGAACAAACGAACGAACACTGGAAGCAACGACTACTCACGCAACGAGTTGAAAACACTTCCCCCCCTTTTTCACCACATTTCTTTTGAGCCTCTGCCGAGGTGTGAACGGCGATAAATTCAGTCATTGCTGGTATTTCGTTATTAAAAGCGTAATAAAAGCCGAACGCCCATGAAAAGTGGATAGAATTTCTTGGAAAAAAGGTTTTACTCCACCAATCAAGAGGGTCAACGCCGCCCTCGCTAAAGTTTTTGGCACGCTGTCCGCCCACACCCAACATTTGGCAACCGCCACTGAAATTTCAGCCGGCTTCGTATTCTTTTGCCACAGAACAACAGACACTTTGCCAAAGCCTGTGTTTGCGTGATGTGTGGCTTAATATACATCCATCCATGGCTGCTACACGTACGAAATGCCTCGCAGGACTCGCATTTCGTCCTGATGATGAAGTAAACCGAAGTTAATTCCCGTGCATTTTAATTGCTGCTTTAAATTGTGTGTGAATGTTTGCATTTTTAATTCAACTTGGAAATTTTTAAGGTTTCTTTTCTATACGTACTTTTTTAACCATTTAATGGATGCATCTATATGTTTCCTCGATATTACATTACAGTCTTGAATTTTTCCAGCTTCTAAATTTAATTAATTGTACTTATATTGTTTAAATTGGCTCAATTAATGTGTTATCTTAAACCGAGAGGCACAACTGAATTTCAGCCCATCCTAAAAGTATGCATTATGGTACACACTGTTGGTAACAAGTTAAGTTAACTGTGTGACATCAGTGACTGGATTGCTGCACACACACAGCCCACACTTTTTCTATCACTAATCAATTATCAACTATCTATTACGAAGTGTAAAAGAGAGGAAAAAATCAACCGAGAAAGAGTCAAATACCGTACAATTATACACAAGAAAAGCACAGAGGAATTTGACTATCGCAGCAGCTAAAATTTATGCAGATTAAGATATAATTTTGAACGATAAAATATTAATAATCGAATTATTGAATATTGTTTTTTTTTTTTTTTTTTTTTTTTTTTGGAAGAGGAGGGGTGATCTTCCAAAGATACCAGTAACTCGCATACACGATTCACACCAACAGGTGCGCCTACGTACTAAAACCTAAACTCCTCTTGTGATAGAAGTGGGATTGTCGAAGTAGACCACCTGATTCGGGTCGTTTTTCGTCCCACCGCTATCCTACCAGAACCTAGTCTCTAGACGTGTGGAATCTATCCAGCTCCGTTCTCATGACCAGGTCCTGTGACATTTGAAGCAAGTCGCGAAGGTTGACACCGCTGACATCGTCATCATTAATAAAGTGTTGACCCAGTATAGTCAACCTTCTGCTTGCTACTGCTGGACACTGGCACAGTACATGTACCGCTGTCTCATCTTCTTCCTGACACAGTCTACAGATTCCATCTTCAGCAAGACCTATCTTTTTGAGATGGCATCTGAAGTTACCGTGACCAGTCACCATTGCTGCTAGCCAGCTCAGGGTCCTCCTTGGAAGTTGGGTGACCTATTTACTTGCCCCGCCCATAGGGCTGCGCATAACGACCCTAGCTTGTCTACACGTAGTTAAACTCTCCCATCTTTTCAGGTGGGAGACTTCCATCCATCGTTCGACTAAAGCTTTTACCGATCCTTTGCTCAGAGCAACTCTCGGCTCGGGTCCAACAAAAGTCGATGATGAGCCCCGCTTTGCGAGTTCAGCAGCCAATTCATTACCATCGATACCGGCATGCCCTTTTACTCACATAAGTGTGACCTCATTAACTTGAGCACACCTGCTAAGTTTTAGAGCACATTCTTGAGCCAGCTTCGAATCCACGTGTGTCCGATCCACGCACCTAATCACCGATTGATTGTCCAGCGCAATCAAGATAGTCTTATGTTGCACCTTTCCATCAATCAGGTGATCCAGTGCGTGTACAAGCCCCAGCATTTCGGCCTGATATACCGACACATGTCGTCCCAGAGATAGTGCACAGGCCAGGTTGAACTCTACCGAGTGAACTCCGGCTCCCGCCCTCTCTTCTCTTAATAACCCATCAGTAAAAATGCATATGTCATTCTTCTCACACTCCTCGTGTGCTAGACCATCTGTTATGAGCCTATTATGTCTCTTTATTAAGGCTATAGTCTTACTCATACTATCAGTTGGCATCAGCGTTTCCCTGATCTCGGTGTTAACGAGGTCAAGAATACGCCTATGCCCCACCACCGCACCGAACTCATTCCAAATGCCACAAGTCTTCATGCGCAGTGCTGCGAGTGCCGTCGTCTTCTTAATAACTAAGTCCAACGGGAGCAATCCCATCAGCGCCTCAAGGGCAGCAGTCGGGGATGTACGCATAGCTCCCGTAACAGCAATGCACGCCAGACGTTGGACCGCATAAAGTCTACCTCGTATTGCCTTTTGTTCAGATTTAGGCCACCAGACAACCGAGGCATAAGCAATAATGGGTCTAATCATTGCAGTGTATATCCAGTAAATCGCCCGGGTGTTTAATCCCCAGCGTAAACCATACACTCTTCTACACTGGGAAAAGGCTCGCTTCGCCCTTTTGATCTTATTCTCAATATGGTCACTCTCCAGGATAGTTTACTATCAAGGATTACTCCTAGGTATTTGACCCTCCTGGAGATCTTGATTTCATCCCCAAAGAGGCTACGCGGCCTCATGTCCAGACCTTTCCTCTTTCTTGTAAAGAGAATCATGTCTGACTTACTCGCATTGATGGTCAGTTTATGTTCTCTGCACCACCTCTCCACTGTTCTGAAAGCATGTCTCATAAAGTTGGTGATGCTGTCCAAGAACCGTCCAGGAACCATCAAGGCTATATCATCCGCATACCCCACAGTGTGTATGCCCATATCATCTAAACTTTGTAGGAGAGTGTCCACAGTTAAGTTCACAGGAGTGGGGAGAGAACGCTCCCCTGAGGGCATCCTCTTCTCACTCTCCCCCTAAGTTTTGCTTTCCAAACTCAACATTGATTGCCCTGTATTTCAGCGAGTTGTCCACCCAATTGATAATTATTGGACTGACCTCTCGGCAAACCAGAGCGTCCCGCAGTTTATCGAAGCCTATTTTATCGAAGGCTCCCTCTATGTCCATAAAGATAGCCATAGTTATGCCTCCGACTTCCAGCTCCTTCTCCACAACCCTTACCATTTCATGCAGGGCAGTATCAGTAGACCTACCAACACGATATGCGTGTTGACATCTACTTAACGGTCTACTCACCAGCGTCGACATTTCAATACAATCAGCCACAATCCTCTCCAACGTCTTTAGTAGAAAGGACGAGAGGCTAATTGGCCTGAATACTTTCGCCTCAGAGTAGTCACTTTTACCCGGTTTGGGGAGGAAAACCACCTTTGTTTCTCTCCACCCTTTTGGAATATACGCTGTCGCTAGACAGGCCACAAATACTCTGTGTGGTCTTTCCAGAAGAGCGTCAATGCCCCACTGAAGCAAGGCCGGAAATATTCCATCCAGTCCCGACGATTTGAACGCTGAAAAGGTTCTAACTGCCCTTTTAATACCGTTCGTAGTCACAATCCGTTCCGCCTCCCTTCTGCCAACCCTGTTCACACATTTATTAATGCAGGAGCAGGGCTCATCAGGAAGGAGGCTTCCCGGGAAGTGTACTTCAATCAGGGTCTGCAACGATTCACCTACAGTCTCCGTCATGGTGCCGTCTAATTTTCGCAGAAGGCCTAGTCTTGAGACGGGATCTTTGGATATTGTCCTTTGCAATCTGCTTACATCCGACATATCCTTTACACTACTACAAAACGTTCTCCATGTCTCCCTTTTACGTCGACGGAGAGTGTTCTTTAGTAGCTTTTTCTTCTCCTTATACGAAGCCCATGATTCAGGACAAGCCGTTCTCATGTGCTTGTTAAAGGCTTTCCTTGTCTCCTTCTTCATAGACTCAAGCTCATCATTCCACCATGGTGTCTGATTCGCCTCCTCCACTACAGATTTGGGACAAGCCACTGCGAACGCATTGTTCATGGATATGGTCAGGGCCTTGACCTCGATCTCAATATCAGCCGTTGTTCTAAGAACATGAGATTGCTTATTTGCCAGTAGATCCCGTAACACTTCAGTATACAAAGTACTGTTTGTATTGGAGGGAACTCTCCGCAAATTGTAAGTTTTCCTCTTCTTGGAGCCGTAGAGAATTTCAAATCCAATGGCCCTGTGATCGGACATCGTTAATATGTCCAGAACCATCCAGTATGTCACTCTCCCCAGCATCCTAGAATTCACTACGGTGATGTCGACACACCTGTTTGCAATGTATAAATTGTTCATCATCACAAATTCGAGTAGACTCTCCTCTGTGGTTGTCACTGTTGGTACACCACACAATGTTATGTGCATTAGCGTCACAGCCAATTGCTAAGCGTGCATTCCTCTCCGCGCAGAATCCCACCAGTTCCATAACCTCATTTGTAGGTGGGGGCTCCGGCGAGTCGTACGGAAGGTACGCAGATGCAAGAAAAAAAGGAACCAGCACCATCACCTATTCTTACCACCGTAAGATCCAGCGTGCTCAGGTGAGGACAGAATACTGCTAGTACTCCGTGCCTCACCAAGATGCAGGTCCTATGTCTGCCTCCCATCTTAGAATAAAATAGGTTGGCACTTCTACAAGATAGACCATTGATCGCGTTGTGGGCTATTTAGGGTTCTTGCAATATGGCTACATCCAGCCCATCCGACACAAAGCGCCTAACCAGCATGGTTGACGCATCTCTACTATGGTGCAGGTTGAACTGAACTACTTTTAATTTAGCCTGGCACGGGCCCTCCTCCCGCCCCGACTTCCATCTCTTTGCGAGAATGGCCGCCGGTCCCGCGCCAGGGGCGCCGCTCTCACGATTCATCCTTTCTGAATTTGACCACGGCTTGGTCAAGCCCGCAGTTTAGCTTTGCTCCCGCGCGCTCGATAGCAGTGGCTTCTTCTTTGGGGCACCAAACCGTGAGAACGACGCCTTCTTTTCCTGCTGCACCGAACTTGCCCGTACGAATGACCCTCCATTTTGAGGTGTCCTTCACGCAGGCATTCTACCGTTGCAGCCTTCCGAGGATGACGTCCTTAGTCGCGCTCGTACCGTGAACAAGGATAGTCGCCTTCCTCACCTCTCGCAACACACAGAGCCGGTCGATACGTAGGCGGGCATTCTCCCACAGACCTTCAAGTCCACCCACGCATCGAGCCAGCCACGCCTTGGATTCTTGGTTCCTGCATTTAAGTATAAGGAGCCCTTCCTCCAAGGTGGCGTTGCCCACAAAACCAACGTTACCGCTCTCATCCTCCAGCCGATCCAGGGCTCGCAAAAGAGATGTCTTAAATACCTCCAAGTGCGAGTCCACCTTCCGCCACTTTCGCAAAAGAGACATCCTTACCGGCAGGTTTCGTCATCATAGCTGCCTTCCGCCCTGCACTGGTCATCATTTTCTGATGACTCCTGCTAGGCTTCTCACCTGCAGCTTGGTTCTCACCTGCGGTTACCCGCAGGTCCTGCTCCTCCGCGCCACGAATCTCCCTCGGACCCGTACTAATTTTCGGGGTGCCTCGGTATCTTTTCGCGGATGACGAGGATTCCGGCGTTGGTTCTTCCGGCGAGAGTTCACTGAAACGCCGAGTCAGGTTGCTCAGTGATCTTTTCGACCTCTGGGGCTCCCTCTTCCGCTGTTGCTTTGCCCGCCGCGTAAGCAGGCTCCGCTCGGCTTCTCAGGGGGCGTCATCCACACCAGTTGGATCCAGACAGGGCGTGGCTGACCTCTCGATCTCCGAGGAGACACCATGGTCCACCACTCCCTGTCCTTCTCCTTCTGGCTTTTCCGTAGGGATTGCGGCAAACTCGGCTGACCGCTGAACATTTTCCAATGTCCCTCGGTCCACCTTGTTGGTTGGTAAACCTTTCGGCTTAACAATGTCCTTGTTTTCGTCCATTGGATTCCCACGAGTATTGCGGAAGTAATGGACCATCCCGGCAGAGCCGCCTACCGGGATTAGGCATTTGACACTACGACCTCGCCTGGGCATCGATAGGGACCGTTATGGACTGACCAGTTTTACTGTCCATGTAGGTATACGGCACGGGTACCTCAACACCCACAGCTTCGGTGGGATCGACTTTTAATGAGGATAGGGTTGCCCCGTTACCTCAGACCCTCCTCCTTTATCCGGGCTTGGGACCGGTACCCGACCACGGAAGCCGTGTTCGTGAGGCGGAGTTTATATCGAATATTAATGTCGAATCGTGATTTTTACACAAAAAAAGTTATTTCGTCGAATATAGAAATTTTAAAAAGACATCAAAATGAAGAAGTTTATTATTTGTTTTTTTTTTTTTTTTGATTTGTTAAAGACTTTATATAGAAGAATTGATAAAAGTTTTCAAGAAATCAACTGTTGTGGAACGACTGTAAAAGCAACGAAAGATTTTCTGTTTATATATTCAACAAGCATATGTAAATTTGCATTTATATACGAGATTTAGTATTCACCATCATCGCTCAACATCTGCCATCAACAGGCAAATAAATTGACATGTGGAAGCAAAAAGTGTAATTTGCGTAAATGTCCCAAATGTCACACATCAAAACAAACCGACCACAAGTCCTTTTTAAGTGTTGCAATATTTAAAGTATATTTCCTTCCGTCGCTTCCCCTCTACCAGCAAAAACCCTTTTACACAACAACAACAAAAGCAAACTGAGTGCGTTCATCGTTTGGCTCGTTTTTTTTTAATAAAGTGAGAGAGAGAGAGAGAGAGAGAGAGAGAATATTTTATGAAGGATGGAGACGAAACTCTCTTCATTTGTAGTCGCTGCTCCACGCTGGGGCCAAAGTTCATTCATGTTGCATAAATTGTCCATGTAATAAATTTAAATAAATTTCATTTTTATTACGCTGCCAGACAAACGCCGTCTGAGTATTGCGCAAACAAACCGAGTCGAGTGCTTCCGATGCACTTCCCGATGCGAGCACACAGCCACACCCACACACACAACCAGCGAACGGAATCAGTTCGGCGCAATTTGTTTACACAGCCGAACAAAGAAAACGACAGTGCAATAAAATATACAGCGTGCAGATGTCATAAATTCCGGTTTTCCGATTCATTCACTTGTGTCCACACACACACACGCAAACACGAAGTTGTAATTGCGACTCGCAAAGCAGCAGCGAAGCAATCTTCGTGTTTTGGAAGCTGAGAAGAGACGATTCAACAAATTTAATTCGAGCTTCCAACAAGGAACATTTGGCAGTCTCTCTATCTCTCTCTCTCCCGCTCTCTGCTGTTGTATCGTTTGAATCCTAGCTTCATATTGATTTCAATTTCTATGTCATATTCAACAATACTTTTTTTATCCGTTTCTTTTCGTACTATTTCCTTGTTCTCTCTTTCTACGCAGATACTGTAACGAAATCGTGTCCGTACTTTCTGGCATCTGGTCTTTTTTTGCTGCTCAGCTTCGTCGTGTTTCTCGTTCCAACCTGTTCCCATCAGAACAACCTCTTCTACTTCAGCGCCGGCATCATGTTCATCGTTTCAGGTGAGTTTTTTACTATTCCCAACCTTTTTCGACTGCTTCAACAAAGAACGAAAGAGCAAACAGAAAAAGGATATTAAAGTTGTATGTCAAAGCAGGACTTATCCGCAAAGGAGTTACTATTCACGATGGAGTAGTGTACAAAAACCTTTAAAAATATACTCAAAAGGTGAAGAATAAGTAAATTTTCTTTCGTCGATAGTTTAAAGTAGTTTTCAATAAGAGTTCTGTAAGTAGAAATGCGCTGTTAAAACAGCGTCTACGTAAACACACGAACACCGACGCGACATCGTCTTAATTCTCACTTCATGCTTTAGTTTTATTGTGTTCGTAAGAAACAACAACAACATTAACAGCAATTCCAATCTACTCGTGGAGCGCTGCTTCGTTTATCAAGCGTTCCGATCGTGTTGCTGTTCGGCTCGGCGCTCGACGAACTCGCTGTACAAACGCACTTTGTCTTCCTACACTTCAACGCTGAATGGTTACTTTTTCTTCTTCCAATTGGTTCGAATTTCTCGAATTTCCAATTGGTATAAAAAATTAAGCGTTGTTTGTTTTTCAAATTAGAGTTTTTCGCTAAAAGTTTTTATATTAAAGAATTTAATTTTAACTCCTCTCGTAACTGTTTTCGTTAATTACGAATGCAAAACAGAACCGAGAATCGTTTATGCAGTCGCTGCAGAATTTTGTTTTTATTTTACTGTGAATTCATGAAATTTTAACTACGAAACTTTTCTTTATAGCTTCATACAGAATTTCTTGTTATTTCTATTTATTATTCAATCCTTAAGGAGTTGATGCTTTAAGAGATTTTAATAAGATTATCAGCTTTTCCCTTGTTTATCATTGCGCAAACAGAAAGCGGAAAAGCCAGAGAAAAGTCTGTTTGCATTTGCATTAAATTTGTTTACAAGAAGTTTATTGTCTCTTCTCCTTTCCTCTCCCTCTCTCTCTCTCTCTCTCTCTCTGTCTCTCTCTCCTTTTCTCTCTCTCTCCCTCTCTCTCTCGCTCTCTCTTGCAGGGTTGCTTATGTTAATCGGACTCATCGCTTACATCTCAATACTGAAAGCGGAAATCGGGTCAAAGCTGCGTCCAAGGTCGACGCTGCAGCCGGCGCTCTTCAAGGTCACCTACGGACAGAGTTTCTTCCTCTTCGTTTTCGGTTTCATGTCGACGGTGTTCGTCGGACTTCTCAACATTTTTCTGTACATCAGTTTGCAGGAGGTTGAATACGGTTACTACAGCGTAAGTCCCGTTAGAGTCCCCATCTCCATCGCATTCTACGAAAAT
Source organism: Thecophora atra (assembly GCA_937620795.1). NCBI lineage: Eukaryota > Metazoa > Arthropoda > Insecta > Diptera > Conopidae > Thecophora > Thecophora atra. Next base: position 5,074,305 of record OW569397.1, on the reverse strand, counting down.
ATCCTCCATTTTCGGTCGTTTTCAATTCCTTAAAAGTAAGAAAAACTCTCGAATTATTTCATTAGTTTTTGTTAGATTTATAATGAAAATTAATTTGGATCTTTGAGGATTTTAGAAGATGACGTGAAAAGTTGTCAGAGTTGCACAGCGCGTCATTAATTTTTTTCACATTTATTTTCATCCTTTGAGAAGCTGAAATTTCTTCTAAAGAAACTCGTCAGCAAATTTTTTGCCTCGACTAAATTTCTTGCGGCAAAATTTACTGCAGAAAGAGCAGTAAAAATGCAAACTTCAATGCAATAATAGTCAATTATGGAGACACACACACACACACACACGAATTCTTCACTCTGCACGCGTGCTCCATAAACTTGAAGCTGGTTGCTTTGGTGATGCTTTGAAAGCGACGAGTGCGCTCTTCAACCGAAGTTTGTTCGTCAACCGTCGTTTACTTGCATGCATAAAAGTGTGTGTGTGCTTGCGTGTAGTCGAGCAGCGGAGAAGCGACAGTTGAAGTTGCTGAAGTTCCACGGTCGTGTAAATTCCTTCCGATTCCTTTAATTCTCGGTTGAACAATTTTCCGTGGGATTTTTTGAGGTTTCTAAATTTAAAGACTTAATTTAGTAGAGAAATACATAATTTTCCATATTATTTCAATGCAAATTTTTGATTTAATCAACTCTGAACTCTTCTCTCCTCCTTCCTCTTTCGTCGCATTCAGCGTCTTCCCTGTTTAACAATCACCAACGTACAGCAGAAAATCAAAGAGGGCGAAAACCTTCGTGGGCACGCCTACGCCAGCTTCAAGCAGCCGCAAATCACGCCGCACTCGTCCAGCGTTCGACGTCATCACTTGCAACAGGAGCTCGGCGAGAAGCTGTCCGCCTTCACGTGCAGGAAGCATCCTCGCTCGAACATCCTGCTGAGCACTGAAGTGGACCGACGGTGAGCCAAAGTCATCAGCATTTCTTCTTCATTCTCCTCTTTTGCGCTTTTAGGTACTTCTTCGAGAAGCCTCCGAAATGCGATCTGCACTCGAAGAACCTCGCCCGGAGCCTGAACGAGCTCTACACGGAACCAGCGCCGCCCTTGGCGCCACCGCCGCCCTTTCAATCCAACAGCAACACGTCGCCGGGATCGTCGTCGGCGCTGCCGCTCGCTTCTCACACGCTGCCTCTCCGCACGACGCAATTCGGCGATTTGCCGCGCGAGTTTCCTCTGACACGCAGCGTCTCCACAGCCACGGAATTGAACTCGAATGGCAGCAGCAACGCCATCAACGGAAGCGGAGACGCAACGTCTAAAGATGGACTCAATTGCATTGGCGGCAATCGAAGCAGCGCCCCGACGACGACAGCAGCGTCACGCGTCGAGCAGAGGAATCGCCGCAATCAGTCCACAAACGCGCAGCCCAACATCACCAGCAGCCATGAAACGAAAGTCCGTTCTGTCGGCAGCGCTGCGTTGGAAAATGGCGCCGGGCAGACAGCGAACGACATCGCGAACGACGACGCTGATGACGCGAACAACAGCGACAACGACGTCGACAACATTCGGGCCGACATTTACGATGACGAGCCGCGTTTCTGTGGGCTGAAGCGCGGCAGACGACGAAGCAAAGACGAGCTCTTCACCGAGTTCTGTCGGAAAGCTGGCGTTCGGCCAAAGCCGAAGAATATTTACTACATCTCCAAAGACGACGACGGCGCTGAGCGCGCAGAAAGCGGCAATCGAACGAGTTTCTTTGCGGATCACGAAGAAGGCGGCGAAGACGACGGAAACGCAGACGGAGGCGCCCAAGTCGCTCCCGAGAACATTTACTTTGTTGATGGTGCGTTCAATTAGTTGTGTTGTCGTTGTTTATGTTTTCGTCTAGCCACGTTTCTTCTTTACCAATTTCCACATCGTTTCGTTTCATTTCGTTGTGGCTCGCTTCGCTCGGCGTTCAGATGCGCATCTCCAGCAGCAACTGCATCATCAACACGTCCGAAATCAGCGCAAACTGAACTCGCATCTCTCGCTGCATTCCCTCTACACGCCCGAGAAGAGCTACCAGCGGAGTCTCATCGACTTGGACTCGTCCAACGCCGACCTGTGGCAGCAGCAGTGGCGGAAGCGTCCACGCACTCGACTGGTCCGCTTACAGCAATAAAGAAAATATGTGCGAAATATCGGCCGCTCCTTTTCCCTCGACTCGCTGCCTGAATATTTCAAGCTTTCAATGGTAACGACATTTGTTATTTTTTATACTTTCTACCGGAGTGTGTAACGCATAGAACTAGACAAGATAGGTATGGAAAAGTATATATATTCTTGATCAGCATCACCACCAAAATTGAAATAACGATGTCTGTCCGTCTGTCTGTCTGTCTGTCTGTCCGTTGAAATCACGATCAGAGGAGAATGGATTAAGATTTCAAAATGAAATTTGGCAAAAATATTCGTTGCTATGTTGGGGTGTTTCGTATTGAAAATGGGCAAAATCGCCCAAGGAGCACGCCTACTTTCTATATCGAGAGTGCAGGTACCTCTGTTTTGCCTAATAAAAAAGGCCATATCAGCATCACTTTTTGAGAGAAGACAAGAAAATTTTATATGTAGGTTGAGACTAATGCTTCCAGTTAATATGCCAAATATGGGCGTGATCCGCCCACTTTTAGTTTACATAGGTCATAGAGGGTTTTGCATGGATTGTATTGAAAAGTATATAAGTTTCCTGAATAATGGTGTACATAATATTGTAGTTTGTGAACCAATAATATTCTGTTGGGAAAAAAATGGGCGGGCCACGCCTCCTTTTTACCCATCCACCCAGTATTGCAATATATTTTTATACCCTACACCTAAATTTTGAGAGTAAACGCACTTAGTAACGGTGTTTGTAACGCACAGAAATAGTTAAGCAGCTATAATTATAGTTTATCTTCCGAATTTGGGCGTGAGCCGCCCACTTTGAGTTTACATAGGTCATGGAGTATATATGCAGCTTTAAGGTGTAGGGTATTTCGGCTACAGCCCGGCTGTAGACAACACCTTTACTAGTTTATATTTGCAAATATATTTTTCCTTAATAAGATTCCAATTAATGATCATGAATGAACTCAATCTTGTTAAAAATATTCTTTAATTGGATTTCACGTGTACCGGGGAAATATTTCCATATATACTCGTCCTTTCAAATCTGTTGCCAGGGAAATTGCTATCGATGTATGTCCATTTTTATACCCTACACCTTAAGGTTGAGGGTATATTCACTTTCTACCGGAGTGTGTAACGCATAGAACTAGACAAGATAGGTATGGAAAAGTATATATTTTCTTGATCAGCATCACCACCGAAATTGAAATAACGATGTCTGTCCGTCTGTCTGTCTGTCTGTCTGTCCGTTGAAATCACGATCACAGGAGAAGGGATTAAGATTTCAAAATGAAATTTGGCAAAAATATTCGTTGCTATGTTGGGGTGTTTCGTATTGAAAATGAGCAAAATCGCCCAAGGACCACGCCTACTTTTTATATCGAGAGTGCAGATACCTCTTTTTTGCCTAATAAAAAAGGCCATATCAGCATCACTGTTTGAGAGAAGACAAGAAAATTTTATATGTAGGTTTAGACTAATGCTTCCAGTTAATATGCCAAATATGGGCGTGATCCGCCCACTTAAAAAAAAAATTTTTTGTTTTTATTATTATTATTATATATATATTGTATATTTATTATTAGATATATAATATATATATTGTATATATATACGTGTATATTATATCGCACCACTTCTAAATATATATACGAGTATATATGCAGCTTTAAGGTGTAGGGTATTTCGGCTACAGCCCGGCTGTAGACAACACCTTTACTAGTTTTAGATTTAATACTCATTAAAAACAGTTCAAACCAATGCAAAGTCAAATCTCCAAAAACTAATTAAAAACGATTGATCAAATAGTCTCAAAAATTGTTATATAGTAGAGTAATTAAAATAAAACAACGAAACGAAAATGCAACAATAAAACATTCAACACAACCAAGAATATGTAAATAAATAATACTTGTATATTACAAATAAATGTGGCGTTTCATTTCTTAAGGATCTGATATTATGGTTTCATATTCATCAAAACAAAGGTACGAATTAAAGAACTTAATGGTATATAAATTAGAAAACCGGTAAAGTTCAATACTTACTCTAAAAAATTGATGACGAAACCGCGTTACATCATAGACGATTCGGGATTATAGAGGATATCGATGGTTATTTTAAAACAACTAGAATTGAACTCATATTTGACATTATCGTGGCGGACTTCCATCTAAAGTATCTTCGATAAACGCTTTCCAAATAGAAAGCAGTTGGAATTAAGCAGCAGTTGAACACTTCCGTGTGATACTAAGTCTGGATTAAGATGAGTTTCCTGACAGGAATTTCCTACTGTTGTTTTGTGGCGCCATCTTCTGCGAAATTTCTACGACAGCCAGAACAGTTATAAAAAGGTCCTCAAAAGCTTCCCTCTCCACGAAGTAATAATGACGCTTTTTTAACAACATGGTTTGAGCAAGGATTATAGAATATAGTATAGCATAGAGCCGTAAATAGTGTCTATAAAGCATACGGAAACTACTCATCATATCATCCTTGGTTTGAGACTTTAATTTAATCGACTTCTCAGAATTTTCAACTAGAATTAATCGTTGGATACCCTACACGCAGTCAACTAACGGCTCCTTGCTTTCAAATTAACCGAAATAAGTTCGATTAAAAACTATCTGCGAACAACGAATAATGAAAAATATTCCTGAATTTCATTTTAAACATTTATTGGGATCTTAATTAAAGTTGCTTTCCGTGGAAAATATTAATTTTTCAGTATGTATTTTGTAAAGCGTATAAATAAGGCTGTTGCTGGATTATTCAGAAGATTTTAGAACTTACTTCAAACAGGCTTTTAATATTTTCCCTCTTATAAATTAGGCTAAGGAATTCTGTACAGGCATTCTAATTGGATTAACAGCGCCAAATGCACCAAAGCTCGTTCCATGCAATTGAACACTACGTCATTAATCCCATTTTCCCCATTCAACCTTCCCTTCTTTCGTTCATTTTGTATTGATGTGAATTACGGTCGGCGGTTTGCGATTTTCGAGTCATTCTTCTGTGGTGTTTCGAATGAGTCTGAATGGAATCCGTGCACTACTATGAGGTACTCCTGGCGGAAGGAATCCCCACTGCGCACTGTGATTCATCTCAGGTTGAGCTGAATTTACGCTTTGCTGAACTGCGTTGAATGCTGCTCCACGAAAGAGAGACGCCTGCATTGCAAGCGACAGACAGAGACAACGACAGACACCTGACTTAATCGCTGAAGTACCGCAAAACAAACGCCAGATGAAACGGAAGGAGTTCGGGTTGGGCGAGGGAGGGCATCACAAGTGTTCATGTGTGCCTTCGTGTGCGTGGGTGTGTAACACAAATCAATTTCCACCATTTGATGAAAATAATGTCGTCGTCATACCGGAAGTGAGCCATGCATGTCATGCATGTCGCAACCACGTATTTCCGTACCGTTAACGCAGAGCATTTATATTGGTACTTAAAGCAACGCGGTCAGCCTTAAAGGAACAGCGGTGGGGGTGGAGAAAGGAAGATAGGGGGCTAAAGAAGGTGAGGACCAACACTGTGCTTTGTATTCGCTTTCCTTGTGCTCAGAGGCGAGACCCTTGCGGCCATTGAATTCAATTAAACCGCGTTCAACGCACAACAAACTACGAATATCGAATGAAGTTGATGCCGGAGGATTGCGGCGGATGTGGTGAGGCGTGAAAAGCTGTGAAGTGCAGAAGTAGGGCTTTAAACTGTTGCCATTTTTAATGAGCTTGTGTGGTGTTAAGCAGGAAAGGTGTTTAGGAGAAGGAAGAAGGCGAAAATTCGTGGTTGAGAAATGAAGAACGAGGACCGAGATTTACAACTTTAGAATTGAAGAAAGGAATCAACTCACTACATGAATGCAATCGACCTACTTATCTATTTACCTTTACAAGCGAAGAAGATTGGATGCGAATGGAGAATTAGTGACTAAGAAGATTAAAAAAATTCATTTAACAATAACGTTAAATTAAATAAGAAACTGTTAACATTTTGAGCTGGGGAGCAATACAAATTTAATATTAATTTATGATAAAAAAATAACAACCTTTGTAACAATATTTTCCTTATATTTAATCGTGTAATAACCAGACTAATGGTAAGCCAACTGATTGCACGTTAAAAGAACCCACATATTGTGTACTTTGTTCTGAAATAAATACATAAATACATAAGCTAAATGAAATTTATATAAACTGAAACATCATTAAACAAAATTAATAAATTTAATGAAAATACATAAAATTAAAATCAAAATTGTATTTGCTTTGTTTTATTTTGAATGAAATATTTATGTTGAACGATTATGCAATATATTAACTCCCTTTCTTTGCAATAACTATTAATAATAATAATAACCTTTTACTGAAAGTGGTTGTGTTGAGTTTTCTTTATAATTTAAAATGTTTTCGTATATTGAATTCCTTGAGAAGTTTTTGGTAATTTAATCAGTAAACCTTGAATCTTCATTAGAATTTCGGCTGATTAATGAACGAGTATTGAAATACTTGTTGCATTGGGGAATTTATGAACATTCCAACATAATTAATTGATGAATGATTTGTTGTGGTTGGAGAAGGACTTCTATGGAGTTCGGAAAGCATTCCAACAATCAGGTTTAAGTTGTGGCGGCTAATAAAGGAGCACATTCTGCGGTCTGAGTGACCTTCTTGTTATGAGAATGTTTTGTTGTGGCTTTTATTATTGCTGGCTTGGGAAAATGACTTAAATTGTAATCTGAACGGAAGTGGGAGAAAATTGTTTTTGAACTCGATACTTATTCTTTTTAAGCAATTTTGTTGAGGGGAAGGGCGAAGATGAAGGCTGATGTCAGGTGACAAAAAGTGAAGCTGTCAATAATAAAAACGTAAATCTTCTAACGTTTCCTGCATAAATTTAAACAAATGCTTATCTTTAATAGTAAAAGAGCAATAATATTAAATAATGTATCTTTGAAATCTTTGTGTTGTCTTTTGTTGAATGAAATAACAATAAAAGCGAAGCAATGCAAAGCATCAGAAGTGGACAACTCAACAGGATCTTGAGGGCCGTCGTATTAAATTTAATGGGCGCACATTTGTACAACTCGTGACATTGCGAGAGCGCACTTCGAGGAGATCACGACGCTTGAGCGCCACCCGCAACAGCAACAAATCACAATCAGCGACTCGAAACGACAGTGTCAATCATGCAAATGGCATGAACACGAGCAGGATGTGTGTGAGGCATGATGGATGTGCGTGTGTCTTGTTTGGTGCTTATGAAATGCCTTTGAATTGGTTTGTGAAGGTTTTCTTTTTCCCGTACGACTTCTATTTTGCTCAGCGAAGGAGTAAAAAGAGAAAGTTTAAGAAGAATTAAACGCTAAGATGGATCAGACAAGACAACATACAATACAAACATGTATGACATGCATAAACGCAAATAATCATACGAAAAAATGCTTCCTGTTTCTTTTTCCAAGTTTTCTAACGTTTACAATAAAGAGCAATAAAAGCATTTTGCAACACTTCCACTTCAACATTAAAACTTCAGCGAGAAACCTATAAAACTACAAAATCACCGACAAAAGAATAGCAACAGCAACACTGAACTCTAATCTCTTGAAATGAGTTTCTTTTCTTTTCAATTTTACTGTAAAGTGTTGAAAGCAGCAAGAAACTGAATAGAACTGAAAATTCTTAACACAATCGTTAAAAGAATTGTGTAGAAATCTTTTTATAGCAAAATAAAAAAAAAGTATTAAAAAAGTACTAGTTAAAAATAGTACTATAACAACAAAAGAGGGGAAGTAGGATTAGAAAAACAGTAAAAGAAACAAAGTTTTATGAACGGAAGAGCAATGGAAAATAAATGGCAAAATATATTATTAAATAGTATTAGGAAAATGGTATTAATGTTAATTAGTAATTACAATAAAACATTGTAGTCAAATAAAAAACTTCTAAATCGAAATATGCAGATATTTCATTAATAAACCCAATAGACGAAGTATTTGACTAACTAAAGTTCCTTTGACCATTCAAAACACTTGCTATGCAGTTATTTTGATGGCAAGAAATTCTTTCAATAAATCTTGGGAGTACATAAAGACCGATTGGCGTTACTTTAGCTTTCGTGTACAGAAAACTGTTTGCAAAACGTTTTTCGGGAAATTCGTAATTTTTGGCAATACAAAATCTTAATAATTTACGTTCAAATATTTATATTTATTTTAATATATGATATATGAAGCAAATAGGAAAGCCATACAAAATCACTGCTCCTCACAGGCAAATCCATGAAAAACCAATTAAGTGTAAGGATGCAAATAAAAAGCTGTAAGCGGAAAAAATGTAAAAATATGAAGCAAAAAATAATTATTATTAGAAAAAGCCGTCACTCTATTTTTGCAGCGTATAATCAATGAAATCTAAGGAAAACAGTTCATAAATCGGCGCTACTAGAGAAAAACTACCATTTTGGAATTATTGCAAATGGAAACCTTCGTCCCTAATTGCAAATTTCCAGGCGAAATTTAAGGTAATGGTTTTTAATGACAAGTAATCTTTTGTTAATGTTTTGTTACTGTTGTTAATGTTTATAAATAACGAGATAATAAGATAATAATACCTTAAATCAACAAAATAAATATAAACTTTATTAAATTTTCTTCTACAAATACGAAAAAAATTCGACTAAAAATTTAAAGATAAAAGAACCCCGTGAAAAGAAGTCATGTGACCTCAATCTAGCCTAAATAAATTACTGATTTCGCAAGCTTTTACAGTTTGTGTAGAATTTTTAACACACAGGAAAAAAGGATTTTCCTCTAGAGAGATTCTGTGCACACATTAACCTAAAGTCAAAAGCAATTCACAGATAACACAAGCAATGAAATGCTAAGCGCTGACCTTTTTACACTTTTTGCCACTTTTCATGTCGCGTTGTTGAGTTATTGTCAGTTTGCAACTCTGATAAAGTAATCAAAACACGCGTGGAACTTTTAATTCACACGTTGAAAGGATGATATTCAGTCTCTGTCGCTCTTCACTCATACACACGCCTGCCTCGTGTCTGTTCGCAATTACAGTGGAAATGCCGCCATTTAAATCATTGCTACAAATTAAACACACGCGAAATAATACAGAGAATCAAAACAGAAACAGAATAACACAAAAAGCAACACAAAAAAGTCCTTTCTTCGTTCGACGTCGCTGCATGCAGTCGCTTCACTGCCGCCGCGTTTTCACACATATCAACGATAGATTTGGCATCGTCAGCGCCACGTGGACGTTTGTATGACGCTTGATTTCATGTTCGCTTCAAACATCAAACATGTTGGACCTCGAAAGAGATGAGGAGCTCCATTTAAAGTTTTTGCTGAAGGATCTTAGTCAGTCTTGCGTCGAACTTGGATCCTAACGGTTCTTGTTGCCTAACGGACGGAGAGAAAAACTCTCCGCTTCAAAAGTGATTTTCAAATGAATATTGTTATTTTATAAAACAAAAAAAGGTAGAAAAAGAAACGTAAAATGTGAGAATTGCTGTCGGTTTTTCTGCATCTTTAGTGGGCCAAACGGATGTGCATCTAGCGACCGCTTTTTTTCGGCGAAAGCAAAAACAGCAAAGTGAATCGCGTTTTTTATTTTTGGCGCCAAACGAGATACACAAACAAACAGACTTAAAAAGGGAATAAATTAAGAAGAGTTCCGAGTGTAGACTGTGTGCATTCGTTAGCGGAAGAAGAAGGAGAAAGCTGAGCCCTGATTTCGACTTTGGAGCGGTTTTTGGCGATTGTTACGTGTCGACCGCAATCACAAATACAAACATCAACACAGGCACACACTCAGTGGGTTCTGTAAAGGTGCAGAAGGTTGCTTCAAGTCCACCATTCAAACGATTTTAGCTTCAGTGGTTACATCGCTTTTTTGTCTTTCCATTTCGCATCCTTTCACTGTCATCGTCGCTTTCGATGGTGCTTTTTCAAGCTGCCAACTGATGACATCGTCCACCATCCGCTGTCCACATGCGGCCGCCGACGCTCATGCTGACTTCTAATGAGCTCGCCACCGTTTGTAATCCTCTGTTGGCCTGTTAATCAGTCTATCGCTTAACCACAACCCTGTGTAGACAGGCTGAGTGGGTTGAGTGGTCACATGAATGAGTTGGAAGGGCCTTTCAAGGGATTGCAGTACCAAAACTCTTCCTTCTCTAAACTGACTTGCAGCTGTTGGAATCTTAGGTTAATGAAGGCTTTAGGGATCCACGCTATGAAAAAATATTTAAAAATAACTTCAAAGTTCAACGAGTTTCAGGGACGAAAGAAAGGGAGTGAGAGTGACAGAGATAGATAAGAGATAGAGAAAGAAGGAGAAGAACAGGAAGTTAGAAAATCTACGGTTGCTTTTTTACAATCTCTTTGAGCGCTTCGAAGATAAAATGAAAATTTGAAAGTACAGCAAAAATATTCTTTTTTTGTTTTCGTAATTTGCTTTTGTAATTTTATGAAATTTTTCTGTTAACTTTGAACAGTTTCTGTGAACTCAGAAAATTGTTAAAATCACTAATGAATAATCAGCCATGTCTAAAAGTATGCAATCACTTTCGTTCATTGCGAAATCGAACTTGAAAATTTTATTGAAGCTGATAATTTATCACTAAAAATTAAATAAATTCAATTAAAAAATCTGTAAATAATAATAGTGAAGACTATAATTTTTTATCTATGAAAAATATTTGTAGAACAGAATCAAATTTATACAAAAAATAAACAAGGTTAATGTCCATTGCGAAGCTAATTTTGTCTCAATTAGGAGACTTTTTTAATTTTGAACTTATAATAGAAACGGGGAAATGGAAAATAGAAAAATAAATTATGTTTTGTGTACTTTTAGCGTTCTTTTTTATTATCACATTCGCAAACATTCAACGCAGTCCCAACACAGACAAAATTTTTGGGTTTTTTTAAATTTTAATCTGTGGTTCAATTTCTTTTCTTATCTCTTCTTATCTTCTTATCTCTCTGCCGTTCCTTGCTTTCCTTTAAGGCAGGTTTTTCAAATAACAAAATAAACTCGCGATTAAAAGTTTGAATTCGTAAAAGAGTTTCTGAAAGCACTTTGTTTACTGTTGATTTTCTTATTCAACGATTTCTGTCAATGAAAACATTTAAAATAATCCAAAATTCAATGGAGTCAATTCAACTCTTTCCCTTCCAATTCTTCACTTTGATCAACAGTGAATCGCCTCTGAATTCAGTTCATTGATGAATTTAATTAAATTCCTCTCCTCGCTGATGCCTCGCATCGAACTCGCAGCGTCACGCTTCGGTGCCCAGTTTGACAGGATCAAAGGATATGCGCGATTATCCTGCATTTCCGCATGTGTTCCGCGTAACGTCGGCACTCGGCGTCGTTAACAACGAAGGAAAGGTTGCAGCAGGAAGCGTCGTCGGTGGGCGGGGCGCCGTCAGCAACGTCCAGGAAGCCTCAGCCAACACAACGACTTCGAACACGTCAAGTAGCTTGAGTGTTATTGGCCAAAGCATCGGCAACAACAGAGAGCAGCAGCAACAGCACCTCGGAGGGCAGCAAAACCACAGCCAACAAACAATGATAACGACAAGCGGACCACACCAACAAGCGACATCGATTGACTTCAGTAGCAGCAACAGCTGCAATTCGACGCATCTGAATCAGTCCTCACCTTTATTCGGCACCCAACAACAGCCGCAGCACAAACAGAACAACATAAATTATCACAACCGTCATCAGAGCAGCAACGGAGTCATCAACACGATTTCCGGCAGCATTCCCGCCACCGGCTTCGATCACGGCTCGCATCGTCATCACTCGCTGTCGATGGCCAATCTGAATGAGCCGCCGAATGCGAGCAACTCCTGCGCCGAGCTGGATGCGTTCCCAATCGTCGACGACGCGACGCTTGAGCGGCTGCGCGAATCGCGTGCGACCCACCATCAGCAGAAGGCGACGAAGTTCACAGAGCAGCAGCAACGACGCATGAAGTCGAGTGGCGGCTCCAGCGGCAGCTACTTGTGGATACTGACACCTGTTGCAGCGAGGTGAGGCGACATTCTATTCCCATTTATAGCAGCTTTATTAAGGGCAACACCTGATGAATAAGAAGACTCCTTTTCCCTTCTATCGAATTTTGTCCACGTGTTTCTATGGAGGTTGCCCGTAGGCCATTAAAATGCTTAATTATTATTCTCTCAACGTCATTAAATCATGACTCATTTAACATTTTCTGGTTCAGCGTACACACCGAGAATTAATTCCAGAAACCCGAAGGATCGAGATTCATACCTCGATTTTTCGGTAAACAAATTATTCAAGTATCGATTAAGATTTCACTGCGACACCAAACCAAAGCAATGGCAGGAGAAAGCGAAGGGAAAGGATAGAGAAAAGTGCGAATGAGACGCATTCCATCCAAACGGAAAACAATAAATTTCCATGCACACGAGAAGCGAACCATAAAAGACATGAAACGAGCTCTTAAAGCTCCTAACTACAGCAATACACTAGACAATATTCTGTTACAGCTCCCTTTCCCCTCCTACACGCCCACCAATAAAATCTAGGGCATCATTTTTGGTACATTTGAGGCGAATTCAAACATTCACATGCCTCTGTATACAGTTGTTTGTGTGTGTTGAATGTGTGTAGTTGGATCTACCTCGAACTGTGCATGTGTGCGTGTTTACACACCAATAAAATCTTTGTAATCATTCCGCAAATAAAACCTGTGAAACGACGATTCGAGAGGCACTCGAAATGAATGAGTGAGTGAATAAGTGAATGAATGAATGGAATCGTTCGAGTGCCCTGTGAAAATCTAACTAGCAAAAGTTGTGGTTTATAAAAAGCTCTGCAGAGGATCGGAGGGGGTCGAAGGGGCGAAGCATATCATATGTGAGAACCTTACGAACACGTGTAAGAAGAAATGCCGACAATGAGAACGGAAAAGAGCAGGGAAAGGCAAATAGAAAGGTCAAAGATGAATCTATTGACGCTTTCAAAGACTCCTTTATTCATGCATTCACAAGCAATTCTTGGATTATGATGTCGAAATGAACAGCATTCAGCAGCAAAGTTTCTGTGGGTTTTAAGAAATTTCATTGCTAACAAAATGAATGAAAGAAGAAGCTTCCAACCAAGAGCAAATAATTAAATACAGATTAAATAAAGAAGAGGAGAATTCTAAAAGACTTCAGAATAAATGGGAATAATTCAAGAAATGGAATTAAAAAAATTAAATTAAATTTAAAAAAATTATAATAATTTTTTTGTTTTATTTTAGTGAACAAATTAAATTATTATTGAAATTAGAAAACAGGAAAATAAAAGAAATTTAAATTACAACTTAACTCAAATAAAATTCATAAATATTTTAAAAAGATTTTCTTATTTCCAAGCTTTAAATTTTCAAAACTTTTAATCGACTTTAAATACTTTATACAAAATTTAAAACTCTTGTGCGTTTCAAAGCGCAATGAAAGGAGAAAGTAAAGGGAGAGCAAGAGAGAAAAATAGAGAAGAACGTGAAACAAATCAACTTATTTAAAGCTGAGCTGATAAATCAATTAAAAACCATTTAAAAATCGCTTTAAATGAATGAATTTTCTCTCGACTCCGAGCTCCGCAAAATTTTCTAGAATTCGTTAGAAAAAAAAAAAAAAAATAACAAAAACAAACACAACAAAAGCAAGAGCAACCGTAAATTGTTTTTAAACCCTTCGATGTTGATAAACATTTCAGTTGCGAGGCGATTCCAAAAACTTTGTTGCAATGTGAAAGTCGAGTTGGAAGTCGTCGCTGGAGACGGGAAATGCAAGGGGAAAGAGGGACAGTGAACTACAAAACTTTTCAAATACATGGATACAAATTCTTTTGGGTTTTGTTTTTTCCTCTGTTCCATTTCATTTCACTTCATTCCATTTCATTGCACTTCATTCATTGAAAAGCATGAGTTTCAGCAATTAGCATTAATTTTCTTCTATTCCACAATACAAATGTTTCTTCTATTTGCGTTGGAAGTTTTCTGTTTTTCATGGTTTTTGAATTTTTTTATTGTTTTCTGGTTTTTGTGTGCAGATTGGAAAAGTTGTAAAACTCGAGAAATTGGACCAAATTGCAAACGATGATGAGCGCTTTAATGATGATGGTGATGATGATAGATGATGCAATGATAAATTTAATCACTTTGGCAATTTTTAAACAATAGCTAAATGCAATTTGTGTTTTATTAATGTTATTAAATAAATAAATTCCAACAATTAGCATAGAATTTCCCTGTAATCTCCATTTTCCTGGTTAAAAAACTTTAACCCTAAATAAGCCTTAATAAAAGCAGGTAAATAATTGCTGGCCAAAATAAACTGTCTCATAATGAAACAATTCTTTAATAAAAAACATAAAATAAACAAACAAAAAAGAAAGAAATGCGAAAATTAAAAGCAAAATATAGTTAAATCTTAGATGAAAGGAAAATTTCTAATATAAAGAATAAAGAGTAAAGAGAACAAACTTTAAAAAAGTGTTAGAAATGGAAGAAACTCAAGAAACCAGAAAAGACGTTAGAGAAATGTGAACATGAGTTTTTTTTACCAGCGAAATATTGAAATCATAAAAACTTTACTGCTTTTTATTGTATTATTGTTGTAAATTTGCTTCTTCCTCTCCCTTTTCTCCGTCTTCTTGTTACCAAATTTATTCAACCACCCAAAAAGCATCTCAAGCCGTCATAAACAAATGTAACGCAACGCATGGGTCGCCTCTCTCCTCTTCACCTTCCTTTTACCACTCTATGCGATGTGTGATAGAGTGGAAAGAAAGAGAGAGCAAACAAGAAAAGGCATAAATTTTATTTGTTTCCTGTGTTGTTTATGTTGAAAAGTTATTAAAAAAGTTTCTGTAAAAAAGAGATTTTCATGTTTCTCCGTGAAATTGTTGCTTGTATTTTAATAAACACGAAGAACATGTTGCTTTTAAAATGCAGATAAAGGAGAAAAAAAACAAAAATTGGACTAATAAATACGTAATATAATCGAGGCTGTTGATGGTGCAGTAATAAAATAAAGTAACGCGAAGCTAAGAAAAGAATCGTATTAATTTGGACAATCTCAAGAATTTATCGTTTTTGTTTTTTATTCGCACCTTTAACTTTATAATACAATGAAAAATGTTTAATATTTTCATAACTCTTTCAACAACAAATAATGTTTTGTATAGAACATATTTTCCGGTTTGCATTCAAATAAAATAAGTAAAAAACTTTGCTATCTCCTGCTCCATCTCTGGACACTTGTAGCATTTTAACTAAAAATTAAACATTTTAGGAATACCGGAAATAATATTTAGGTGTTGTGTTCATTTATGTATAGGTCTTATTTCTGCAGTCACAAGCCATAATAGACTAACTGGGCTTTTCATACAAGCCACGAGAATTATTTAAAAGTTTCAAGTCAATCTCACAAATTCATTTATATTTATTATAATATTAACATATATTTTGTAAATATCGCTGAATAAATAAATAACTAAAAGAAATAATGTGCTAATTTCATGCTGCTAATTACTTAATGTCTTCTTAAGTCGGCTTAAGGTGTTATTTCTTGCTACAACTTCTGTTTAATGATCGTGCCTGAAATGTTCACTTGCTGAAGTGACTCCAGTGTATTTCTAAGGTAAAGTAGTGATATAATCAATTGGGAAAAATCAATAAAAGAACCAAAGTCTACCACAGAAAATTGGATTTACCACTAATTTTTATTCTTACATGTTAAATTATTGATTAGATAATAATAAAACCTCCACTAATATAATATTAATAAAAATAAAATTAGGAATGCTCAAACAATAATAATAATTGTAAATTATAAAATTTGTTAAATGTAAAATATAAATTATTAAATTATAAATTATTTCATAATTAATATGTGGGATAGTACATTAAGAGTCTTTATTAGCATTTGGAGAGCAGATCTCACACTTTCTAGTTAAGTATTAACTATAACAGGACGTGTCGTCTGGCAAAAGTTGAAGTTAGGATTTAACCCGACCCTGATTAAACCAAAAAAAAAAAAAAATAGATGTATCTATATCTAAATATTGTTTAAATTTATAACATTCAAACTTAATAAAAAAAATAAACTTTATAAAGTAAAGGAAAAATATAATAAACCACTCCAAAAAAATAAAAAACGTAAACAAACTAAATAAATGTAATTAAAACCTGGAATAATAATTGGAACAATAATTAGAATAATAACTGGAAGATTCCATAAAGTAGTATCGAAAATAAACACCCAAAACCTTTAAACATTTATTACAATTTCCACTTTGTATATTGTGCAATTCTTTACGTATTTCATTAAGAATAATTGCTTTTATGAATCCCGAATTAAATGTTTATTGCTCAGACTGAAGCCTTTAAATGAACCGTAATAGTTTTGAAATCGCTTAAGCACAGAGCAGAGAAAAGGAGTCGATTTAAAAAACGTTAACAACATTTCTGTTGAATACCCTTTGCTTCACTTTGATTGTTGTTAACTCCACGAATTTCGAATTTTTCACTTTTCTGCGAATTTAAGCGGTCGATTAAACTTGTTTTCATCCCATGTAAAAGTTAAACGAACCACGCAACACGGTTTCCGATGTTGTTGATTCTCTCGCCTTTCTCCTTTCCCCTCCGCAAGCCCCTCTTCAGCAATTTTTATACCTTCGTTAAAAATAAAAGTAAAAAGTTCTCGCTTCATAAACAACATTAAATTTTCATTGATATGTATAAATTTTATTTTTACACTTTTGCAGTTAACACCGCAAACAACTCATCTGCTTTCTTCTCCATCTCCGCTTTCTCGCACTTCCACGTTCTTCTTGTTTTCTTTTGGCCTTTGTAGACTATTATTTGGATAGCGTTGCTTTTTTCGCCACTTTAACTCTTAACTTTTATCTTTTCTCTTTCATCTTGCTTTATTTCAGCATCTCAGTGGCCATCGTGATCGCTGCTCTGGCCGGACCTCAATGGCTCTACACGGAGGAGAAGCTGCCAAATGTGAATTACAACGGGACGGCCAACTTTAATGCCCTCGACGACGGCGCTTTTATTACCAAATACACCAAATCAAGTCTGTGGATACTTTGTACCACGATGCAAGGTGAGTTCAAAAGGGACGCAGCAACCGAGAGATGACAAGAGAGAAAAGAATTACACTCATGAAGGCTATGAATTGAAGGTGTGTTAGGAAGTTTTTACGTCTCTAATGAACTAATAACAGCCCCATAATGAGTCTGTAATTGAAATCGTGAAAATGTTTCCGAATTGCTTTATTAACGAAGAAAATACCGCTGACTGAAGAGCGAAAAAAGAAGGAAGGATTGAAAGAAGATTACTTAATCCTCACTAAAGAAAGTCTTTATAACTTCATTCTTCGTATTGACAAAATTCTTTTAATTAACAGCATTTTAAAGAAGCTGATCATAGACTTTTTAGAAAGATGAGGCAATTCTTCAGACTTCTTCGTATTACTGAAAAGTGCCATCGAATATTTAACACAGAAGTGAATCATAGCGAAGGTTTTAATAATCATTAAACCCCTTTTTCTTATAACTCACCCAACACAATTACATTTGCAACTTTCCTTAGAGTCAACGAATTTCAATTTTCGCTGAAATTCTATTATTTACGGTCTGTGCACGGATCGTTGGTTCGTTGGTTGCTTGGCTGTCACTGGGCTAAACTCGTAAACAGCAGAACTGCACAAATAACGCATTCGCAAATAAGTGTGACAACACCGAGCGTGGCCAAACTTTAAAACTTTTGTTTCAGCCGCGTTTTTGTTGTGCAACTCAAAAGTTGGAAGGCGCAGAACCGCAGCAACCTCGTCGTTTGTTTGTTTCAAAGCCAAAAGTTCAACATTTTTCAAGGAAAATATTTCAAAACTCGTGGCAACGCATTTACGAACTTCGCACTGAAGCGTAAGTTTTTTAAATTCAAAGTTAATGAAAAATCCTTTCACACAATTGGCAAAACTCTTATTTATAATGGAAAAAGAAGAAAATCAAAAATATTCTGGTGAAAATCTCATTTGATGAGCTCATGACGATTCCCATTACCGCTTCAACTCGTAAATAGAAGAGGAAGAGTTAAGTAAGAGCCTAAGAATCACATTTTACTGATTATATTATTATATTTAAACAAAGAAATAAAGAAGCGAACGAAAAGATGGACTGAGAACCAAAAATCCTGAATTTGAATTTGATTAAATGGATTTGAATTAATTCACAGAGCAAATAAAATAATTCATGAGCTGCTAATCGAGTTCTAAAATACCTTACAGTGTTAGTATATAGAGATTTATTAAAAATTTATAGAATAGAATTCTGCTTGATAAGCCAAACTTCTTAAGCAAAGTATGCATTACTAGGCCAGCCTAAAAGTAAGCAATCACATTTTGATGGCTGTGAAAAATTAGAAATTGCATTTTCATTTTACTTTGGGATGAACTTTGTAAAAGAAATAAAATAAAAGCAAAAGAAAAATTAAAAATAGTTCTAAAAATTAGAATTAAAATTCGTATTAAGAAAAATATCAAACGTTTTTGAATGGAAATATTTTATATCATTATTTAAAATAATTTAAAGTTTTAATAAATGATTTAAAGTTTGAATTAACTGAACTATAATAAAGTTAGTGATTGAAGTTCATATAAAAAGAGGAAAAAGAATTTCATAATTTTATTGTAAAATACATTTAGCAATAGTACGAATTTATTATGTAAGAATAAATAATTAGAGATCATTATACGATATTTTAGAATATTGTTTTGCAAGACTTAATTAAGGAAATTATCAACATACATCAAATTCCGAAAACTCTTGAGCGCATCTCCGTGATACAGAAACATATGTACAAAATGCATGAGGGTCTGTATACATGCATGACATTAATGGATGCCGCAAATCGGTGCGTATGAAGATGCAGCCGAACATATTCAAAGAATGTCGCAAGAAATTTTGCACCTGCTCCTGTTGGCAAAGTAAAAGTTAAAGCAGCCACAAGAACATCATTATTAATACTAATAACAACAACAACAACATTAATAGTATAAAAATGACTAACAACAGAGAAAAAACCAACTGCAGAAAAGCACAGCAACCACAACAAGGACGACAATCATAAAGACATGATAATAAATGTCCTTAGGATTTTCTGCCCCTACTCACAACTTCCTCCTCCTCTGCACAGCGTCACCTTCGCGTGGAAATTCATGTCATATTACATCAACATCAACACCCGAAACAACAACAAGGAGAACGTGAGGGTTGGAACAACAACGGCATCTATAATAATAACAATAACGACAGCAGCAACTGTTGCTTTTCTCCAGCGTAAATATAAAGTTCAAAAGGCCGATTTACTTCTAGGAAAATCACATAAAATAACAAACAACAACAGCCACGAGAAACTACAATGAAGGCCAAGCAAATTAAACTCTTTAAAGACTTTTTGCTTTATCTTTTGCTGTTCAATGTTTGCTGCCATGACTACTGCTCCTTCTCCTTCCTCCTCGACCTCCTCCTCTTCTTCAGCGGATTATAATGACAGAAGTAATGCTGCTGCAGATGAGAGGCTGTTGCATCAGCTTTTCCCAGGCATCAGGTGGCTCGCTTGTTAGTTTCTAGGCTCACCTTTTAAACAACAAAAATATTTACTCCTTTTATCGCTCATTTCTTCCTCGTTCGCTCGTTCTCTACGTTTACTAAATTAATGATGGGAAAAATATTGCGCAAGAAAAGGAAATTCATGAGATTGTGGCAGGAAGTTGCACAGAAGCAACGCCACGAAAGAGGAAACGGAAATGCCGCAAATGCATAAATGGAAGTTATTCATGTTAAGCCCAAGAAATAAACTGAACTGCATGGGAGTAACGTGACGATGCGAAACGAGACGAGGCGAGATGAGTCCATGGATGTTGATGACGTTAAATCAAATCTCTAAAAGTAGAATAATTTGCCAAAGAAGCAGAGGAAACGAAAGAAGCAGAAAAGAACAAGGAGATGCAAGCTGGAGAAAAATGAAAACGAATGAATAACTTCCGCTAACAACTCCGCAGAGATCAGAAATAGAGGAAAAGCCTCAAATGCAACTAGAATATGTACATAGAATAATCCAGAGCAATAGTCAAATTATTGAACAGACAAATGGAGACAGATAATGGAGACATACAAAAAAGCAATCGCTTGATGTATAGATGATTAAGTTTTAACTTAAACAAAGAAATATTTGAACAGATCAAAGAAGAAGCCACATCAGCAAAGGAAATATTTCTCTATGAAATCGAATAACAAAGAGAACCTCCGAAAACAAAGACTATTAAGAGTCAAACAGAAGTCTGTTCATTCATTGGATGAGGAGACAAATGAGTTCAAACGACAGACAAGACGATAAAAACTGATAAAAAGAGATGTAGCAAAAGTTAACAAGGCGATAAAAGCCCATCCTGTCGAAAAGAAAGAAAAATTATTCCTCCGACATCTGCAAAGCAAGCAGACAGGAAAAGCATAGACACAGGCAGAGAGAAGACTGACCAACTGCTAGTGCTCGCTCTGGCAACATTGGCGACAACAACAGCAGCATAAAGAGTTGCCGATTGAGTTGATTGCAATCCATTTGGCAGCATCACCACCAACAGCAACGGCAACCAAACAGGAGGAAGCAACGTTTCCTTATTTCACTCCATCCTGCTGACGTATTCAAATCTAAACAGCTTTGAAATTGCGCCAGCAGATGTCGTTTGCTACATAGAAATTTACTTAGTTTATATTTCATTTTCGTAAATAACAAACATTTTATGCGTTATTCTTTATTTTCCTTGTTTTGTTTTGTTATATAAATGAACAGCTGGACGACGGACTTCACTTCATTCATTTAACTGCTTCTTGCTTCTTACTTTGTGTTGAATGTCTTTTTATGTCATCTTTTTTAAGGATAAAAGCAAGTACTTAAAAACCGCTCGTATATAACTGATGACGCTGTTGGTCCTCGGTGAAGAGGCAACATAAAAACGAGAAGCAAATAAAGATGGAACATAAGGAAAAACGTAATATTTTTAAATGAAGTGAAATTTAATAATGAAAAGTCATTGTTGCTTTATTTAAAAGGCTCTTTACAAGGAAGAAATTATCACAAGTTACAATATATTAGTTTAAAATCTAGGTCGACCGACCACTATTTGAAGTATAATAATAAGTAGTAATAATAATAATTAAGTACATTTTCCATACAGTCAACCTTTAATCAGTTTAATCAGTCAACCTAAAACTGTGCAATGTTGAAAGCACAAGTTTAATAAATGAATTTCTAGTGTTAAATAAAGCCGCTTGCTATTAACTAACTCAAGCCAATGAAAAAGACACATCAAATAAAATAAATAATAACAATAACTAATAATAACCCGTACTTTTTATTGCATAAAAAAATTTATATTAACCTTAAACTTGAGTATTAAAGTGAGTAATAGGTTCAAAGTATAAGTAAGAGGATGAACCTTAGAATGAATAAGAAATTCAAGAGTCTTTATTTTTAATGTAATAAATATACATGAAATATAACTCTGTTTACATGTTGTAAAGTATACATATAAATATAAAACTTATTCATGCATTTAACACGAAATAATTTCACTGGATTAGCAGTAATTCCTAATCAATTCATGAATGTGAACTATTCAGTAATGCATTCATTCCTCCTCCAATATTCGGCAGAAGCAAAACATACATGCATATATGAATACGCTCGAGGTGATTCAGTCTAAAAGACACCGGTGAAGTCAATTAATAATTCAATTCTCAGTCGAGTTTTGTTTTATTTATTTCTCAACGTAAAGCATACTCCACAGTAATGCATAAAAAACTGTATCTCTATATTATATCTGTATTATCTGTATTATAAAAATTAAATGAATTACTAAAATTAATATAAAAAGGTTATTTTAAGAGAAACTACACATTAATATTCATTCTTCTTTTGTGGCCTTAAGACTTAGATTTTCAACCACAAACAACTCTGACCTTATAACGGGTCACTTTGGGCTCCGAAGCATAAAATCTATAATAAAAATGAATTTTGCATTTAATTTTATGCTCCTACCAATTCAGTCCGGTTTAAAAATACGTAAATCTACAGTATTTTAATTAAATTAGATTTATAGTTACTCATACGACGTGGTGAACCTTTTCAATTCATTTCACTTCAAATAACTTATACGACATAAAACGCACAAAATACCTGCTTTATTATTATTATATGTTATTCTTCTAATGTTTTTCTGTTAACATATCTTAATAATAACATATCTTTTTTATTAAATACGTTTTATTTACAAAATACTGTAAAACGTGTATCATTTTTCTTTGGATGCAAACGTGGATGTGTCGTAAATGTCTGCTCCGTGTTATTTTGATGCGTCGCGTTACGAACGTGCTCCTGCTTTTGCTTTAGAAAATCATAATTTATAAATATAGAAACTTTTCAGGAAACTAGAATAAAATTATCAGGTAATCCTCTCTTTGTTATTATTAAGACTTGTAATTGTTTCATAAGTTTCACAGGCATCTTTGCCTGTCCTGCTAAAATTTATAGTATATTTATTCACTTTCATCAAGAATTTTAAAAAATATTCACTTGTATTTAAAGTTTTAAAGATAAGAATTGTAGAAAATGTTCTCTCTACCAACTGAGCTATTGAAGGTCTTAAAGTATTATCAATAAAGCACCGTTTTGAGAGAACAAGAGAAACAAGACTTAAATCTATTTTTAACACGTCTTATACATCTTATCTCTTGAGCTTCTGTTAGAAATAAGAAGAAGTCAAGAACTCAATCGAACAGTTTTTGTTTGCTAGTGAAATTTCTTCTTACATCCGACTCAAAGGACCGTTTAATAAACTTATAAACAGCACATTTTATAAGGGAATAACTTTTATAATATGTAATAATATTTTCCTGTATTCTTATGAAGTAATTCTAATTATTTGCTTTCTCCCTTTCTTTATTTTTCCTTTAATTGCTCAACATTGAAACCCAACTAAACACTTGACTTTATCAACCGGGTTCCAACTCATAAAACCAAAATTACGACCCTCCGGGAGGCAATGCAACGGTGCAACATGACAACAACCGCAACAACAGGAGTGGAAACTTACAGTTGTGTTAAAATTGACTACTTCCCGAAGGAAGGTTACCAACCGGACCCACTGGACTCAACGCCAGCGATACCATGTAAGTACAGCTGATCTCCTTCTGCAGATATCCTTTCGACACCCTCCCTTGCCTATTGTCAATTGACCACAAAATCTAAGCTCATGCTTTATATGGTTTAACCGAGCCGCTATCTTTCGATTCGTTTCTTTTGTGGTCGCTTTTGTGACAATTTTTCATTTTTATGTAAGAGTCCAAGTAACAAAAAGGACATTAAGATGAAAAGGAGAGGAAAACGGGAAAAGAACAAAAGACTAAATACAATAACAATAATAATAAAAGAGACTTATTACAAAAAACAAGCGACAAAGTGAAAAATTCCTAAAAGCAAAATGAAAACATAATCAAAATCGTGTCATCAACAACGTGGCGCAACCAACCGAATCGAACCGAGTTGAGTCTGTCCATAAGTCGAGTTTGTATCCTTGGCTAGTTGTCTCATGACTTCCGCTCCCCTTCCCGCCCTCCCATATCTACTAACCGCCGCTCAATGCTTCTATCTGCTCTCTGGTCGGCCCCTTTGCTTAGGTGCGAAATTGTGCACTGAATTAAGAGTTCCTTCCTACTGTTTGCTCGCTGCTCGATCTGAACGGAAGTGGTGAGGGCGAGGAGGGTGTGAGGTCCACCCTCTGCTCGAGAAAATCAGTTTACACCAACGTTGCGTGGAGTGCATAAAAGTGCAGCAACGAGAAATGTTGAAAAATGATTTTATTTTCAGTTTCGGAGAGAGGAGACTTTGAGGAGCGTTAGTAAAGTACGAATAAAGTGAAAATGAAACGCGATGGAATAGAGGAGATTCCTATAGAATTAAGCAGAGTAAAGCGCTCCGAGTTTTCAACAGAGACAGGGAATTTTATTTAATTTTGGGCGCGTTTAAAGGAAAAAAACCTCCAAAGTGAAGTAATAAAGTGAAACAAAATAAAACAAAATATTGTCACGAAATATTGAACGGAAAAAAGTTCCACATTAATCAGCGAAATGATACTAAACAAGAAGAACGAGAAACAGCATAAACTGCTGAGTAGAGAAAAATCAGGAAGAGAGTGGAATTATATTAAAGTGAAAAATTAAAACACTTATTTTATGAACATTACACATTTATTTATGAACATTAATTTCAGCTTCTCTTTTATTTATTTATTATTTTTTTACTCACTTTTATTTATTTCCTTTTGTTATCTTTTTTGTGAAACAATAATAATGAAATTTTAGATGATAAACAAACATTGAACGCTAAAAATTGTAACAAACAATTATTAAATAATAGAGATAATAATTGTAATAATTTTAATACTATAAACCTTCTATTACACAATAATACTTCATTACTATATGCATATTATGGTCCATATAATCTCTATGGTTAGTTATTTATTTACGATTTAAATTTTTAATGCTTATTATGTTTCGTTTATGATGTTAATTATATTATTTAAGTATTTTGAAAGTGTGATTATTTTTATTCAACTATTATTATAAAGCTATTACACTAATTTAAGCATTTATTTATTATTTAGCATTTATTTATTATTAAATAATCCTCTTCTCTGCTCCCTCCTCGGTAATCTGTTGGGATTAAGTCCAATCCAAGGCTAGACTCACTTTCATTTAATCTGCAAGATGCAAATTCCTTCTTCGTCCTCAAGTAATTAAAGAACGTGATTAAGCTTCCTGTCAACAGCTTTTCCATGGCGTTCATAACTCGTCACCGGAGCAGCCAAAGTCTCATCTCCTTTTCCACTCATCCCTTTGCTGAAATACCTCCTCCTTCTTCTCCTCAAACATTTTTCCAACTCAAATCGGTTGAAGGTGGTCAACAGGAAGAGAGGAAGAGCGACAGATGCCCAACACAAATTAATTCCATCTCATTTAATTTCAACCGACTGAAAACTAAACGAAACTCTGTTTAATTAATTTTTATTATTTTCTGTTGATGGTGTCTGTGTTGTTGTTGTAATTTTTAGTGGTTTCGATACTGACGACGGTGTTGATATTTTTCCCGTGTTTTCAATCGCTGTTGCTGTTGGTTTCGGTCTTGGTTTTGATCGTTGTGGTTTTCCTTAGTTATTGTTGCTATCGGTTGTTTGTGGTTGTCTTTGTTCTCGGTTCTGCGTGTTTTTCACACCTGTTTTCACCGCGGTTCAACAACCGCTTTTCCCGGTCACTGTGCTGAGTGCATTCATTTGATTGGTTTCGATGTTTTACATAAATTAAACTTTATTCATGCAAACTCAGGCGTAAACAAATCGAATGATTTCGATTATTATCGATTGCAATTAGTTGAAGAGAGGAGAGGCTGTGAAATGAGTCAATTGAGTTGTGTACACGAATTAGTGAACTACATAAACAATCACTAATCACAAGTTTAGCCGACAGACACTTAATTTGCTCCCGAACCACTTAAAAAATCATCGAAAATTCAGAGGTAATCGCCGATGATTTCCGAAGCATGCAGAAAAATCTATAAAAACATTACAACAATGGACTAATGACAGAGAAGGAGTTGAGCAATTCACTTAAATTATATATGAAATTATTGCCGATTTCAATTTATTCCAAAATACAAAATAAACACAAAAATACTCAGAATACTTAATACATCAATTATGAATGAGTTTATTGAGTGTGTTATTATTTTATTGATATAAAACTTTGCTTTAATGATCCGAATTCAGAGTTCAGACGCAGAATACAAAGAAAAACCCCATTAAACACGTTGTAAGCCAAAAATAATCCAGAAAAAACAGGAAAACTTCTGTGTTTTTTGTTTTCCTTCGCCGAATCAATTCGAGGTGTAAAATAATAAATAATCAGTGGCCAGAATAACTTACAAAGAACAATGAAAAGCGCGTAATTCATTTGTTATCATTAAAGAATTATTGATTACGTGTTGGTGGTCCATTATTTGCTGTTATTCAGAGTCCAAAAACATGCTGAAAAAGTTTTGATTACGCAAAACATTTAAAAAAACAACGCTGTTCATAAAAACAAAAACAAACAATAAAATATCAAAAAAAAAAAGGAATTAAAATAATAAAAAGAAGTTTAATTCCATCAGCAACAGAAAAAATCCTCATGAAAACTTAATGAAAATAAAGAGTTTTATAATTTGCAAATAAAGGGAAATTAACCTGGATCGTGTTTTCCCTTCCCCTTCGCCCCGATACAGATGCCAGAATTTGCACCTTTTATAGTCCAGTATAAAAAAGAAGGGTTTTTTGTCGCAACTTAAAATCGTGTCAATTGCTTTAATTTCATTGCTTCCTTTCAACGACTCACTCACTCAGTCACTTCTTTCCACTTTAACCTCTTCACTGTCGCCTCTTCTCCCCTCTTTTTCCATCTTCACCCTCCTCCACAGCCTGTTTCTCTCAGTGTTTCTCTCAACTCTCCACTTAAATTCAATTCAACTTCCGTTTCCTCATCGAAGCGCGGCATTTCATTAAATCTAAAGTTTTAATTTCCTCTTCTCTTCACTTAGTTTTACATCGAATTACCATTATTATTATTATTATTATTGTTATTATTATTATTAAATATTCTAGTTGGTTTTTATATCGCTAAAATGGCTCCCTTCGGCATTTCAAAAGCTGCGTTGGTTGCAAGGTGAATGAATTGGGACGTTTTTATGACTGCGCCATTATGCGGTGCTACTAAATCATAATTACAACTGTAAACAAGAAGGAGAGCAACTATAATCATTACAACAACAACAGCAACAACACCAAATCCAGCAACTACAATTTTAAAGATTATATTAAAAGCGATTCAATATTTTTTTGCAAAGAATTTATGAAATTTTTATGACTATTTTAATTTAATTTAATTCAGTTAAATACACGTTTTTTATTGAAGTAATGATTACATACAGAGTGGAATGAGAACAATTAATATTGAGTAGAATGAGTATTTAATGTCTCCTTAATGAGTACGTGTCTTCGCGATTGTAGAGTGAATCTCTGATGAATGATGATTTACTGAATGCATGATTCACTGAATGTGTATTGCGTACGTTAAACTAATACTTAATACTACGATATACGATATATGCTATATTACGAATGATGACATGAGCTTTTTGTGAGTGCTGCACGAATATTATTATGTCTGTAGCGAGTATTCAACAGTTTTTAAAGCTGTTTTTCAAGTATTCATTTTAAAACTTTTTAAAGCTTTTAAAACTCAAGTATTCTATGGATCGCTATGAGTGTTTTATGAGTATTTTTTGAGTATTTTCTGAATGTTATTGTGAACTTCTTAGCACTTTGTTGTTTTGTGGTATTCATTTCTTGTTATTCTGCTGTTTTATATTTTCGCAGGTCTTGGAGATTATTT
The DNA here is from genome assembly GCA_937620795.1 of Thecophora atra. Classification (NCBI taxonomy): domain Eukaryota; kingdom Metazoa; phylum Arthropoda; class Insecta; order Diptera; family Conopidae; genus Thecophora; species Thecophora atra. The sequence goes on along the minus strand of OW569397.1, from coordinate 5,046,565 downwards.
TTGTCATTCACTTTAAGATTCTCTTCGAGACGATTGCAATTCAATCGTCCTTAAATAAGTGATGCAGGATGTTTGCTCGGTATTCGTTTTTAGTGAATGACTGGAAACTGCATTCGAATGCAATCGTTGAGATTCTTAGAGTTCAATTGGTGATTCATTTATAAGTATTCATAAGTAGTCAAGTATTCAAAGCTTCATTTATAAGTATTCACAAGTAGCTCAGAAGTTGCTTTGTTCTCCAGCTTATTTATCAGGGTAAGTTTTTGGTTTATACAAATCCTAGAACTTGCAAACGAATAATCCGTATAATTCACAAGTGAAATGAGTCCCAAGGAACTCGAAGCAGTCACTAAATTTTCCCTGTAATATTTTGCCTTCTCCTGAATATTTTGCCCGTCGGTCGCTCTCCTTTTGCCGCTTCTTCTCCTCCTCCATCTGTAAAAGTTTTCTTTTTAAGAATCGTTTGAAAAACCAAATCATCACCGTGCAAAGAAACGTGATAAAAACGAAAGAAAGAAAAGCGAAGTGAAAAATAAGTGGAACTAAAAGAAACTGCAGAAAATCCTGTGAAACTGCTCGACGAGGGGAGTACGAAGGACGATGGGGTGCAGAGTTCGCTGTTTGCGGGAAAGTTTCTTGCTGTGGGACGGAAAAAGTTTCTTGCTTTCACACACAAGAAAATTTTCTCAACGAAATCAGCTGCAGCGGCGGCAATAAAGCCGATTTCCGCTCGATTGCATCCGCAGAGGAGCGGCAGAAGTGCAACGCGTTTCTGTTACTTTGAGTGACTGCGATTTGCCGCGGCGTCGAACTGGGTCAAATCTGCCGACGACAGCGCAAACGTAGGCAACAAATTGATGAGCTCAACGAAGGCAAACGAATCGATAGGCGAACGAACGAACCAACGGCAAAACGATGCTGATGAAGTTTGCTTGGACGTCGTTGACTTTCGGGAGTAACGATGCATATGTACACATATGTACATGGGTGTGTGTGTGTTTATTTACGACTTAATGAATGAAAAGCTGATTGCAGCAGTCCGACAGTGGGACAAATATTAAAAGATTACAATGGAAAAAGAGAAAATAAGTCACAGAAATGATGATAAATAAAATATTAATGAACTCAAAAAAAGAAAAACAAAAGAAACTTGTATATTTGAAAAAAAAAACTATAAAAAATGAAGTGAAAAATTTATATGCAACAAATTTTCACTTAAAATAATTAATTCGCTTATAAAGCTGAAAGGAGCAACGACGTCTTCGTGAGTCTTCGAAGTAGCTTTGAAATTCTCTCCCGACGCAGCCATGCTGACGTAGCGATTGTTCCAATATGATATTCGTCGATGATCGCTGTCGAACACTCGTAGTCCAAGTAGATTCCGACTTGTTCAGGTTCCACGAGAAAGTTACACAGAATCTTATGGAAGACTTAGGAAACGAACCCTACATGAGCGAATTTTAATATTAATTTACGGCGTTTGCTTCTTAGTCTTACTCGTGATACTCGTTGTTGTTGTTGTCGACTATTGAATATCAATATTCAAACACATTACAAAGGCGCACACATAGCAACAACAACAATACTCGGATATCCGCCAACCTTTAATGGCCAAGTCTATTGTGGCAATAACTGTCAACTTGTGGGCGTAAAATCCTTGTTCGGTTTTTCCCTTATTGCCATTTCTCTCATTATTCTCGTTGCTGTTGCTGTTTTTGTTGTGTAATGAAATTGCCGATGTTTTAAGTTGTTGTTGTTCCTTCTGCTAACGAAATGTAAACGCAAACGTAAACGGAAGCTCCGTCGCAAGAACAAGCATCGGCAAAGCGAAGGCAGAAGCTTTTCAACGCAATCGGACATGAATTATTATTGAAATTCAATTGAATTCCATTTAAAAGCTGCAGCTGCAAATTATTTACGCTCGACAGTTTAATTGAAGGCTGACAAATAAAGTTATCGAGGGGCCGAACTGCGATGAAAGGAAAAGGTTAAGAAGAAGAAGACGAAGAAGGCGAGGTTATCCTTATTAATATAATTCAATAAATTAAATCATCTTTAATAAAAAACAATGTAAAAGAATGAATTAATGCAAAATATGAGAGGAATTTTAATTAAAATTAAATTGAAATTTGATTTTGTGATTAAGTTATTTAAATCCAATAAAACACAAAGAATCGAGTTTATTTTTCGTTATTTATTGATGGGTTTAAATAGAAAATAACACAAATTATTTATTAATTTATTACAACAGACATAAATTAAGTTTTCACTTTTGTGAAGTTTTTCACTCATTTTAATTCTTAATTTTTCAAAATTAATTAATTCCATTTCAGTTGTTCCTTTTCTTTTGTAATAAACATTCTTTTTATTGTTTAATTTTCAGTCTTGTTTATTTTCCAATTGGTTGTTGGACACACACACTGAATGACGTCATGATGTTGACACGTAATTAAAACGACACGAACATCTAAAATGTTTTCTGCTATTGAACAGTCGACGAAAGGCAAAGAAACAGACAATGTTGTTAGAGGAGGGGAGGAGAGGCAAAGGAAATGATCGATGTAGAGGAAATTCCTCACTGCCACAAAATTCCGTACTTCACTTCAAATTGCGGCCTGCTTTAATGTGGCTGAATATCGATTCGACTCTGTACGATATTCAAGTCATTTGGCCGAAAATAGAGAGGAAGAGGGTGGGAAAGGGGAATAACGATAGAAAGAAACAATGAAAGAGGGAATAGAAAGGAGAAAAAGGCAGCAACTTTGGTGGAAAAGCACAGAACTCAGTGCAGACGCAGACAACAATTAAAATAGTAACGCAAATGAAACGCTGAATGAAAAACACACTCACGAAACCAGACACACACATTAGTACAAGAACAAGCACAAATATACATATATGAATATTTTCATGTGTGCATTGTTACAAACGCAGCTGAAATCCCCTCGGAAAAGGAGAACTTTTTTGCAAAACAAGAGGCAAACGTGAAGCACCGTTTAACGATTGTTGTAATAAAGCAAATAGCAAAAACCCAGAAGCCACAAAATAGCAAAACTACTCTCATCATTAATAAAATCACTTCAACATTAAATAAGAGATTTTTTATTCTTTTGTGTAAAATCACAGCTTTTTAATTATTATTTATAATTCTTTGCTTTTTAGCTAAAAAGTAGTAAAAAAGACGAATGAAAAGGAATATGAAAAGTAAAATTCATTAAAAGATGAGGGAAAGAAGGGGAATGTTAACCGAAACAACGGACTTTTTAACGATCTGAGTTTTTGAAAACCTTTTTATAGATAATTTATTCAAATGCATTTCTATTGCATTGATGATAACTGTAAAAACTTCATTCAAGAAGGAAGCTTTATCAAAACCATAGGGAAAATCTGAATAAAATTAAGAAATGCTTTCATAGAGAAAAATCGTATTAACATATAACATCAAAAACAAAATGATATAATTTTTTCTAGAGACGACCTTATAAAAATACAAATTCAATAAGGAAATTTTATTATTTTCTACGATTTTAATGTTATTTTCTTTTTATTTCGATTCGAGTATTTTATTTTATTAGTTCGCAATAACTTTTTCTTTGCACTCGCATTTTATAGGAATAAAACACAGCTTGGTGTCCCATCACTCCATTCGAATCAATCATTACTCGAAAAACTCTTATTCCAGGATGCACATTATTATTCTAAACGCTGAAAAATATTATAAATCCAACGGTCGACGTGATTATTCGAATAAGTGATTATTAAGTCGCGAAGGTTGACACCGCTGACATCGTCATCATTAATAAAGTGTTGACCTAGTATAGTCAACCTTCTGCTTGCTACTGTTGGACACTGGCACAGTACATGCACCGCTGTCTCATCTTCTTCCTGACATAGTCTACAGATCCCATCTTCAGCAAGACCTATCTTTTTGAGATGGCATCTGAAGTTACCTTGACCAGTCACCATTGCTGCTATCCAGCTCAGGGTCCTCCTTGGAAGTTGGGTGACCTATTTATTTGCCCCGCCCATAGGGCTGCGCATAACGACCCTAGCTTGTCTACACGTGGTTAAACTCTCCCATCTTTTCAGGTGGGAGACCTTTGCTCAGAGCAAATACGGCTCGGGTCCAACAAAAGTCGATGATGAGCCCCGCTTTGCGAGTTCATCAGCCAATTCATTACCATCGATACCGGCATGCCCTTTTACTCACATAAGTGTGACCTCATGAACTTGAGCACACCTGCTAAGTTTTAGAGCACATTCTTGAGCCAGCTTCGAATCCACGTGTGTCCGATCCATGCACCTAATCACCGATTGATTGTCCAGCGCAATCAAGATAGTCTTATGTTGCACCTTTCCATCAATCAGGTGATCCAGTGCGTGTACAAGCCCCAGCATTTCGGCCTGATATACCGACACATGTCGTCCCAGAGATAGTGCACAGGCCAGGTTCAACTCTACCGAGTGAACTCCGGCTCCCGCCCTCTCTTCTCTTAATAACCCATCAGTAAAAATGCATATGTCATTCTTCTCACACTCCTCGTGTGTTAGACCATCTGTTATGAGGCTATTATGTCTCTTTATTAAGGCTGTAGTCTTACTCATACTATAAGTTGGCATCAGCGTTTCCCTGATCTCGGTGTTAACGAGGTCAAGAATACGCCTATGCCCCACCACCGCACCAAACTCATTCCAAATGCCACAAGTCTTCGTGCGCAGTGCTGCGAGTGCCGCCGTCTTCTTAATAAATAAGTCCAACGGGAGCAATCCCATCAGCGCCTCAAGGGCAGCAGTCGGGGATGTACGCATAGCTCGCGTAACACAATGCACGCCAGACGTTGGACCGCATCAAATCTACCTCGTATTACCTTTTGTTCAGATTTAGGCCACCAGACAACCGAGGCATAAGCAATAATGGGTCTAATCATTGCAGAGTATATCCAGTAAATGGCCGGGGTGTTTAATCCCCAGCGTAAACCATACACTCTTCTACACTGGGAAAAGGCTCGCTTCGCCCTTTGGATCTTATTCTCAATATGGTCACTCCAGGATAGTTTACTATCAAGGATTACTCCTAGGTATTTGACCCTCCTGGAGATCTAGGTTTCATCCCCAAAGAGGCTAAGCGGCCTCATGTCCAGAGCTTTTCTCTTTCTTGTAAAGAGAATCATGTCTGACTTACTCGCATTGATGGTTAGTTCCTGTTCTCTGCACCACCTCTCCACTGTTCTGAGAGCATGTCTCATAACGTTGGTGATGCTGTCCAAGAACCGTCCAGGAACCATCAAGGCAATATCATCCGCATACCCCACAGTATGTATGCCCATATCATCTAAACTATGTAGGAGAGTGTCCACAGTTAAGTTAAACATGAGTGGGGAGAGAACGCCCCCCTGAGGGCATCCTCTTCTCACTCTCCCCCTAAGTTTTGACTTCCCACACTGAACATTGATTGCCCTGTATTTCAGCGAGTTGTCCCCCCAATTTATAATTATTGGCCTGACCTCTCGGCAAACCAGAGCGTCCCGCAGTTTATCGAAGGCTCCCTCTATGGCCATAAAGATAGCCATAGTTATGCCTCCGACTTCCAGCTCCTTCTCCACAACCCTTACCATTTCATGCAGGGCAGTATCAGTAGACCTACCAACACGATATGCGTGTTGACATCTACTTAACGGTCTACTCACCAGCGTCGACATTTCAATACAATCAGCCACAATCCTCTCCAACGTCTTTAGTAGAAAGGACGAGAGGCTAATTGGCCTAAATGCTTTCGCCTCAGAGTAGTCACTTTTAGCCGGTTTGGGGAGGAAAACCAACTTTCTTTCTCTCCACCCTTTTGGAATATACGCTGTCGCTAGACAGGCCACAAATACTCCGTGTAGTCTTTCCAGAAGAGCGTCAATGCCCCACTGAAGCAAGGCCGGCAATATTCCATCCAGTCCCGACGATTTGAACGCTGAAAAGGTTCTAACTGCCCTTTTAATACCGTTCGTAGTCACAATCCGTTCCGCCTCCCTTCTGCCAACCCTGTTCACACATTTATTAATGCAGGAGCAGGGCTCATCAGGAAGGAGGCTTCCCGGGAAGTGTACTTCAATCAGGGTCTGCAACGATTCACCTACAGTCTCCGTCATGGTGCCGTCTACTTTTCGCAGAAGGCCTAGTCTTGAGACGGGATCTTTGGATATTGTCTTTTGCAATCTGCTTACATCCGATATATCCTTTACACTACTACAAAACGCTCTCCATTCTTTAGTAGCTTTTTCTTCTCCTTATACGAAGCCCATGATTCAGGACAAGCCGTTCTCATGTGCTTGTTAAAGGCTTTCCTTGTCTCCTTCTTCATGGACTCAAGCTCATCATTCCACCATGGTGTCTGATTCGCCTCCTCCACTACAGATTTGGGACAAGCCACTGCGAACGCATTGTTCATGGATATGGTCAGGACATCGTTAATATGTCCAGAACCATCCAGTTTGCCACTCTCCCCAGCATCCTGGAATTCACTACGGTGATGTCGACACCCCTGTTTGCAATGTATAAATTGTTCATCATCACAAATTCGAGTAGAGACTCTCCTCTGTGGTTGTCACTGTTGGTTGTCGAGTAGAGACTCTCCTCTGTGGTTGTCACCCCACACAATGTTATGTGCATTAGCGTCACAGCCAATTGCTAAGCCTGCATTCCCCTCCGCGCAGAATCCCACCAGTTCCCTAACCTCACTTGTAGGTGGGGGCTCCGCCGAGTCGTAAGGAAGGTACGCAGCCGCAAGAAAAAAAGGAACCAGCACCATCACCTATTCTTACCACCGTAAAATCCAGCGTGCTCAGGTGAGGACAGAATACTGCTAGTTCTCCGTGCCTCACCAAGATGCAGGTCCTATGTCTGCCTCCCATCTTAGAATAAAAAAAGGTTGGCACTTCTACAAGATAGACCCTTGATCGCATTGTGGGCTATCCAGGGCTGTTGCAATATGACTACATCCAGCCTATCCGACACAAAGCGCCTAACCAGCATTGTTGACGCAGCTCTACTATGGTGCAGGTTGAGCTGAACTACTTTCAATTTAGCCTGGCACGGGCCCTCCTCCCGCCCCGACTTCCATCTCTTTGCGGGAATGGCCGCTGGTCCCGCGCCAGGGGCGCCGCTCTAACGATTCATCCTTTCTGAATTTGACCACGGCTTGGTCAAGCCCGCAGTTGAGCTTTGCTCCCGCGCGCTCGATAGCAGTGGCTTCTTCTTTTGGGGCACCAAACCGTGAGAACGACGCCTTCTTTTCCTGCTGCACCGAACTTGCCCGTACGAATGACCCTCCATTTTGAGGTGTCCTTCACGCAGGCATTCTGCCTTTGCAGCCTTCCGAGGATGACGTCCTTGGCCGCGCTCGTACCCTGAACAAGGATAGTCGCCTTCCTCACCTCTCTCAACACACAGAGCCGATCGATACGTAGGCGGGCATTCTCCCACAAAACTTCAAGTCCACCCACGCATTGAGCCAGCCTTGGATTCTTGGTTCCTGCATTTAAGTACAAGGAGCCCTTCCTCCAAGGTGGCGTTGCCCACAAACCCAACGTTACCGCTCTCATCCTCCAGCCGATCCAGGGCTCGCAAAAGAGATGCCTTAAACACCTCCAAGTGCGAGTCCAGCAACGGCCCCTCCCTAGAGAGATCGGCAACGCCCATAAGGAGATCACCTTCCGCCACTTTCGCAAAAGAGACCCCTTACCGGCAGGTTTCGTCATCATAGCTGCCTTCCGCCCTGCACTGCTCATAATTTTCTGATGACTCGTGCTAGGCTTCTCACCTGCAGCTTGCTTCTCACCTGCGGTTACCCGCAGGTCCTGCTCCTCCTCGCCACGAATCTGCCGCGGACCCGTACTAATTTTCGGGGTGTCTCGGTATCTTCGCGGATGACGAGGATTCCGGCGTTGGTTCTTCCGGCGAGAGTTCACTGAAACGCCGAGTCAGGTTGCTCAGTGATATTTTCGCCCTCTGGCGCTCCCTCTTCCGCTGTTGCTTTGACCGCCGCGTGAGCAGGCTCCACTCGGCTTCTGAGGGGGCGTCAGCCACACCAGTTGGATCCAGACAGGGCGTGACTGACCTCTCGATCTCCGAGGAGACACCATGGTCCACCACTCCCTGTCCTTCTCCTTCTGGCTTTTCCGTAGGTATTGCGGCAGACTCGGCTGACCGCTGAACATTATCCAATGTCCCTCGGTCCACCTTGTCGGTTGGTAAACCTTTCGGCTTACCAATGTCCGAAGGTGCTGAGCCCTTTTGGGGTTCCATACCCTCAGACATCACCGCATCCGTTATGTCTTGTTTTTTGTTTTTAATTTCCTTGTTTTCGTCCATTCCCACGAGTATTGCGGAAGTAATGAACCATCCCGGCAGAGCCGCCTACCTAAACACCCACACCTTCGGTGGGATCGACTTTTAATGAGAATAAGGTTGCCCCGTTCTAAGGTTGAGAATAAGTTTGCCCCTCAGACCCTCCTCCTTTATCCGGGCTTGGGACCGGTACCCGACTACGGAAGACGTGTTCGTGAGGCGGAGTTTATATCGAATATTAATGTCGAATCGTGATTTTTACACAAAAAAAGTTATTTCGTCGAATATAGAAATTTTAAAAAGACATCAAAATTAAGAAGTTTATTATTTGTTTTTTTTTTTGATTTGTTGAAGACTTTATAGAAGACTTGATAAAAGTTTTCAAGAAATCAACTGTTGAGGAACGACTGTAAAAGCAACGAAAGATTTTCTGTTTATATATTCAACAAGTATATGTAAATTTGCATTTGCATACGAGATTTAGTATTCATCATCATCGCTCAACATCTGCCATCAACAGGCAAATAAATTGACATGTGGAAGCAAAAAGTGTAATTTGCGTAAATGTCCCAAATGTCACACATCAAAACAAACCGACCACAAGTCCTTTTTAAGTGTTGCAATATTTAAAGTATATTTCCTTCCGTCGCTTCCCCTCTTCCAACAAAAACCCTTTTACACAAAAACAACAAAAGCAAACTGAGTGCGTTCATCGTTTGGCTCGTTTTTTTTAATAAAGTGAGAGAGAGAGAGAGAGAGAGAATATTTTATGAAGGATGGACACAAAATCTCTCTTCATTTGTAGTCGCTGCTCCACGCTGGGGCCAAAGTTCATGCATGTTGCATAAATTGTCCATGTAATAAATTTAAATAAATTTCATTTTTATTACGCTGCCAGACGAACGCCGTCTGAGTATTGCGCAAACAAACCGAGTCGAGTGCTTCCGATGTACTTCCCGATGCGAGCACACACCCACACCCACACACACAAGCAGCGAACGGAATCAGTTCGACGCAATTTGTTTACACAGATGTCATAAATTCCGGTTTTCCGATTCACTCACTTGTGTTCAGTCGCGTAGTCACACACACACGCAAACACGAAGTTGTAATTGCGACCCGCAAAGCAGCAGCGAAGCAATCTTCGGGTTTTGGAAGCTGAGAAGAAACGATTCAATAAATTTAATTCGAGCTTCCCACAAGGAATATTTGGCTCTCTCTCTCTCTCTCTCGCTCTCTGCTGTTGTATCGTATGAATCTAAGCTTCATATTGATTTCAATTTCTATGTCATATTCAACAATACTTTTTTTATCCGTTTCTTTTCGTACTATTTCCTTGGTCTCTCTTTCTACGCAGATACTGTAACGAAATCGTGTCCGTACTTTCTGGCATCGGGTCTTTTTTTGCTGCTCAGCTTCGTCGTGTTCCTCGTTCCAACCTGTTCCCATCAGAACAACCTCTTCTACTTCAGCGCCGGCATCATGTTCATCGTTTCAGGTGAGTTTTTTACGGTTTCCAACCTTTTTCGACTGCTTCAACAAAGAACGAAATAGCAAACAGAAAAAGGATATTAAAGTTGTATGTCAAAGCAAGACTAATACGCAAAGGAGTTACTATTCCGAATGGAGTAGTGTGCAAAAACCTTTAAAAATATACTCAAAAGGTGAAGAATAAGTAAATTTGCTTTCGTCGATAGTTTAAAGTAGTTTTCAATAAGAGTTCTGTAAGTAGAAACGAGCTGTTAAAAGAGCGTCTACGTAAACACACGAACACCGACGCGACATCGTCTTAATTCTCACTTCATGCTTTAGTTTTATTGTATTCGTGAGACAAACAACAACAACAACATTAACAGCAATTCAAATCTACTCGGGGAGCGCGGCTTCGTTCATGAAGCGTTCGGATCGTGTTGTTGTTCGGCTCGGCGCTCTATGAACTCGCTCTACAAACGCAGTTTGTCTTCCTACACTTCAACGATGAATGGTTACTTTTTTCTTTTCCAATTGGTTCGAATTACTCCTTCCAATTGGTATAAAAATTAAGCGTTGTTTGTTTTTCAAATTAGAGTTTTTCGCTAAAAGTTTTTATATTAAAGAATTTAATTTTAACTCCTCTCGTAACTGTTTTCGTTAATTACGAATGCAGAACAGAACCGAGAATCGTTTATGCAGTCGCTGCAGAATTTTGTTTTTATTTTATTGTGAATTCATGAAATTTTAACTTCGAAACTTTTCTTTATAGCTTCATACAGAATTTCTTGTTATTTCTATTTATTATTCAATCCTTAAGGAGTTGATGCTTTAAAAGATTTTAATAAGATTATCAGCTTTTCCCTTGTTTATCATTGCGCAAACAGAAAGTGGGAAAAGCCAGAGAAAAGTCTGTATGCATTTGCATTAAATTTGTTTACAAGAAGTTTATTGCCTCTTCTCCTTTCCTCTCTCTCTCTCTCTCTCTCTCTCTCTCTCTCTCTCGCTCTCTCTCTCTTTCAGGTTTGCTTATGTTAATCGGACTCATCGCTTACATCTCAATACTGAAAGCGGAAATCGGGTCAAAGCTGCGTCCAAGGTCGACGCTGCAGCCGGCGCTCTTCAAGGTCACCTACGGACAGAGTTTCTTCCTCTTCGTTTTCGGTTTCATGTCGACGGAGTTCGTTGGACTTCTCAACATTTTTCTGTACATCAGTTTGCAGGAGGTTGGATACGGTTACTACAGCTTAAGTCCCGTTCGAGTCCCCATCTACATCGCATCCTACGAAAATTTCCTCCATTTTCGGTCGTTTTCAATTCCTTGAAAGTAAAAAAAACCTCGAATTATTTCATTAGTTTTTGTTAGATTTATAATGAAAATTAATTTGGATCTTTGAGGATTTTAGAAGATGACGTGAAGAGTTGCCAGAGTTGCCAACGTAATTGACAAAGTGAGTTACTGACTCACAGCGCGTCATTAATTTTTTTTTACATTTATTTTCCTCCTTTGAGAAGCTGAAATTTTTTCTCAAGCAACTCGTCAGCAAATTTTTTGCCTCTACTGAATTTCTTGCGGCAAAATTTACTGCAGAAAGAGCAGTAAAAATGCAAACTTTAATGCAATAATAGTCAATTATGGAGACACACATACACACGAAGTCTTCACTCTGCACTCGTGCTCCATAAACTTGAAGCTGGTTGCTTTGGTGATGCTTTGAAAGCGACGAGTGCGCTCTTCAACCGAAGTTTATTCGTCAACCGTCGTATACTTGCATGCATAAAATTGTGTGTGTGTGTGTGTGTGTGTGTGTGCTTGCGTGTAGCCGAGCAACGGAGAAGCGACATTTGCTGAAGTTCCACGATCGTGTAAATTCCTTCCGATTCCTTTAATTCTCGGTTGAAGTTGAGTTACTGACTGACTCACAGCGCGTTACTATTTTTTTTACATTTATTTTCCTCCTTTGAGAAGCTGAAATTTCTTCTAAAGCAACTCGTCAGAAAATTTTTTGCCTCGACTAAATTTCTTGCGGCAAAATTTACTGCAGAAAGAGCAGTAAAAATGCAAACTTTAACGCAATAATAGTCAATTATGGAGACACACACACACACACACACGAAGTCTTCACTCTGCACTCGTGCTCCACAAACTTGAAGCTGGTTGCTTTGGTGATGCTTTGAAAGCGACGAGTGCGCTCTTCAACCGAAGTTTATTCGTCAACCGTCGTATACTTGTATGCATAAAAGTGTGTGTGTGCTTGCGTGTAGCCGAGCAATGGAGAAGCGAGCATCTGCTGAAGTTCCACGATCGTGTAAATTCCTTCCGATTCCTTTAATTCTCGGTTGAACAATTTTCCGTGGGATTTTTTGAGGTTTCTAAATTTAAAAACTTAATTTAGTACATAAATAAATAATTTTCCATACGATTTTAATGCAAATTCTTGATTTAATCAACTCTGAACTCTTCTTTTCTCCTTCGTCTTTCGTCGCATTCAGCGTCTTCCCTGTTTAACCATCACCAACGTACAGCAGAAAATCAAAGAGGGCGAAAACCTTCGTGGGCACTCCTACGCCAGCTTCAAGCAGCCGCAAATCACGCCGCACTCGTCCAGCGTTCGCCGTCATCACTTGCAACAGGAGCTCGGCGAGAAGTTGTCCGCCTTCACGTGCAGGAAGCATCCTCGCTCGAACATCCTGCTAAGCACTGAAGTGGACCGACGGTGAGCCAAAGTGATCAGCATTTCTTCTTCATTCTCCTCGTTTGCGCTTTTAGTTACTTCTTCGAGAAGCCGCCGAAATGCGATCTGCACTCGAAGAACCTCGCCCAGAGCCTGAACGAGCTCTACACGGAACCAGCGCCGCCCTTGGCGCCACCGCCGCCCTTTCAGTCCAATAGCAACACGTCGCCGGGATCGTCGTCGGCGCTGCCAATCGCTTCTCACACGCTGCCTCTCCGCACGACGCAATTCGCCGATTTGCCGCACGAGTTTCCTCTGACCCGCAGCGTCTCCACAGCCACGGAATTGAACTCGAATGGCAGCAGCAACGCCATCAACGGAAGCGGAGACGCAACGTCTAAAGATGGACTCAATTGCATAGGCGGCAATCGAAGCAGCGCCCCGACGACGACAGCAGCGTCACGCGTCGAGCAGAAGAATCGCCGCAATCAGTCCACAAACACGCAGCCCAACAACAGCGGCAGCCATGAAACGAAAGTCCGTTCTGTCGGCAGCGCTGCGTTGGAAAATGGCGCCCGGCAGACAGCGAACGACATCGCGAACGACGACGCTAATGACGCGAACAAAAGCATCGACGTCGCCAACATTCGGGCCGACATTTACGATGACGAGCCGCGTTTCTGTGGGCTGAAGCGCGGCACACGACGAAGCAAAGACGAGCTCTTCACCGAGTTCTGCCGGAAAGCTGGCGTTCGGCCAAAGCCGAAGAATATTTACTACATCGCCAAAGACGACGACGGCGCTGAGCGCGCAGAAAGCGGCAATCGAACGAGTTTCATGGCGGATCACGAAGAAGGCGACGAAGACGACGAAAACGCAGACGGAGGCGCCGAAGTCGCTCCCGAGAACATTTACTTTGTTGATGGTGCGTTCAATTAGTAGTGTTGTCGTTGTTTATGTTTTCGTCTAGCCTCGTTTCTTCTTTACCAATTTCCACATCGTTTCGTTTCATTTCGTTGCGGCTCGTTTCGCTCGGCACACAGATGCGCATCTCCAGCAGCAACTGCATCATCAACACGTTCGAAATCAGCGCAAACTGAACTCGCATCTCTCGCTGCATTCCCTCTACGCGCCCGAGAAGAGCTACCAGCGGAGTCTCATCGACTTGGACGAGTCCAACGCCGACATATGGCAGCAGCAGTGGCAGCAGCCGCCGTCCAGCTACAGCAGAGGGGCGGCGACTCACGGCAGCAGCCAGAATCGGCTGCAGCAGCTCAACTACAACCACGACCAACTGCATCAAATTCGGACGCTGCCGCGGTCCTTCCTGAAGCGCAGCAGCGACTCGCAGGACAGCCTGGATCACGTGTACCGGCGCGGAAGCGTGCACGCACTCGACTGGTCCGCTTACAGCAATAAAGAAAATATGTGCGAAATATCGGCCGCCCCTTTTCCCTCGACTCACTGCCTGAATATTTCAAGCTTTCGATGGTAACGACATTCGTTATTTTTTTATATTTGCAAATATATTTTTCCTTAATAAGATTCTAATTAATGATGATGAATGAACTCAATCTTGTTAAAAATATTCTTTAATTGGATTTCACGTGTACCGGGGAAATATTTGCATATATACTCGTCCTTTCAAATCTGTTGCCAGGGAAATTACTATCGATGTACCTTTATTTTAGATTTAATACTCATTAAATAGAAACGATTTATAAAATAGTCCCAAAAATTGTTATATAGTAGAGTAATTAAAATAAAACAACGAAATGAAGAAAAATAAAATGCAATAAAAAAACATTCAACACAACCAAGAATTTGTAAATAAATAATACTTGTATATTACAAATAAATGTGGCGTTTCATTTCTTAAGGATTTGATATTATAGTTTCATATTCATTCAACAGTCAAACAATTCCGGGTGATACTAAGTCTGCATTAAGATGACTTTCCTGACAGCAAGTCTCAAACTAAACAACAATCATTGAAGTGACAAAAGCACAAACAATACTCAGCACCAAAAGGTCAAATAGACAAGCAAATTTTAGGATTCTCATCCGGTACATCACACAAACTGCGTGCATCGTCCTACTGAAGTAATTTGCAACTCTGGGCACTCTGCTAAACGCGACACAATGCGACGCGACGTGACACTCGGAATGGGAGGCGGCAAAAGTAACCACATCACGCTGCAAAAAGCTTCTCTAAGTAATCAAGCTTAACTGTTTTTTGTGGCGCCATCTTCTCGGATATTTCTACGACAGCCAGAACGGTTATAAAAAGCTCCTATCTCCTCGAAGTAATAATAACGCTTTTTTAACAACATGGTTTGAGCAAGGATTATAGTATACAGTATAGGATCAAAGATTATAGAATAGACTAGAATATAGAGCTGTAAATAGCATCTATAAAGCACACGGAAACTAGTCATCATATCATCTTTGGTTTGAGACTTAAATTTAATCGATTTATCAAAAATTTTGATAAATTTTATTAAATTTTGATTCAAAATTATCAACTGGAATTAATCGTTGAATACCCTACACGCACTCAACTAATCGCTTCTTGCTTTCAAATTAACCGAAATAAGTTCGATTAAAAACTATCAGCGAACAACGAATAATGAAAAATATTCCTGAATTTCATTTTAAACATTTATTGGGATCTTAATTAAAGTTGCTTTCCGTGGAAAATATTAATTTTTCAGTGTGTATTTTGTAAAGCGTATAAATAAGGCTGTTGCTGGATTATTCAGAAGATTTTAGAACTTACTTCAAACAGGCTTTTAATATTTTACCTCTTATAAATTAGGCTAAGGAATTCTGTACAGGCATTCTAATTGGATTAACAGCGCCAAATGCACCAAAGCTCGTTCCATGCAATTGAACACTACGTCATTAATCCCATTTTCCCCATTCAACCTTCCCTTCTTTCGTTCATTTTGTATTGATGTGAATTACGGTCGGCGGTTTGCGATTTTCGAGTCATTCTTCTGTGGTGTTTCGAATGAGTCTGAATGGAATCCGTGCACTACTATGAGGTACTCCTGGCGGAAGGAATCCCCACTGCGCACTGTGATTCATCTCAGGTTGAGCTGATTTTACGCTTTGCTGAACTGCGTTGAATGCTGCTCCACGAAAGAGAGACGCCTGCATTGCAAGCGACAGACAGAGACAACGACAGACACCTGACTTAATCGCTGAAGTACCGCAAAACAAACGCCAGATGAAACGGAAAGGAGTTCGGGTTGGGCGAGGAAGGGCATCACAAGTGTTCATGTGTGCCTTCGTGTGCGTGGGTGTGTAACACAAATCAATTTCTACCGTTTGATGAAAATAATGTCGTCGTCATACCGGAAGTGAGCCATGCATGTCATGCATGTCGCAACCACGTATTTCCGCACCGTGAACGCAGAGCATTATATTGGTACTTAAAGCAACGCGGTCAGCCTTAAAGGAACAGCGGTGGGGGTGGAGAAAGGAAGATAGGGGGCTAAAGAAGGTGAGGACCAACACTGTGCTATGTATTCGCTTTCCATGTGCTCAGAGGCGAGACCCTTGCGGCCATTGAATTCAATTAAACCGCGTTCAACGCACAACAAACTACGAATATCGAATGAAGTTGATGCCGGAGGATTGCGGCGGATGTGGTGAGGCGTGAAAAGCTGTGAAGTGCAGAAGCAGGGCTTTAAACTGTTGCCATTTTTAATGAACTTGTGTGGTGTTTAGCAGGAAAGGTGTTTAGGAGAAGGAAGAAGGCGAAAATTCGTGGTTGAGAAATGAAGAACGAGGACCGAGATTTACAACTTTAGAATTGAAGAAAGGAATCAACTCACTACATGAATGCAATCGACCTACTTATCTATTTACCTTTACAAGCGAAGAAGATTGGATGCGAATGGAGAATTAGTGACTAAGAAGATTAAAAAAATTCATTTAACAATAACGTTAAATTAAATAAGAAACTGTTAACATTTTGAGCTGGGGAGCAATACAAATTTAATATTAATTTATGATAAAAAAATAACAACCTTTGTAACAATATTTTCCTTATATTTAATCGTGTAATAACCAGACTAATGGTAAGCCAACTGATTGCACGTTAAAAGAACCCACATATTGTGTACTTTGTTCTGAAATAAATACATAAATACATAAGCTAAATGAAATTTATATAAACTGAAACATCATTAAACAAAATTAATAAATTTAATGAAAATACATGTTGGACCTCGAAAAAGATGGAAACATGTTGGACCTCGAAAAAGATGAGGAGCTCCATTTAAAGTTTTTGCTTAAGGATCTCAGTCAGTCTTGCGTCGAACTTGGAGCCCAACGGTTCTTGTTGCCTAACGGACGGAGAAAAAAACTCTCCGCTTCAAAAGTGATTTTGAAATAAAAAAATTGTTATTTTATAAAACAAAAAAAGGTAGAAAAAGAAACGTAAAATGTGAGAATTGCTGTCGGTTTTTCGGCATCTTTAGTGGGCCAAACGGATGTGCATCTAGCGACCGCTTTTTTTCGGCGAAAGCAAAAACAGCAAAGTGAATCGCGTTTTTTATTTTTGGCGCCAAACGAGTTACACAAACAAACAGACTTAAAAAGGGAATAAATTAAGAAGAGCTCCGAGTGTAGACTGTGTGCATTCGTTAGCGGAAGAAGAAGGAGAAAGCTGAGCCCTGATTTCGACTTTGGAGCGCTTTTTGGCGGTTGTTACGTGTCGACCGCAATCACAAATACAAACATCAACACAGCCACACACTCAGTCGGTTGTGTAAAGGTGCAGAAGGTTGCTTCAAGTCCACCATTCAAACGATTTTAGCTTCAGTGGTTACATCGTTTTTTTTTTGTCTTTCCATTTCGCATCCTTTCACTGTCATCGTCGCTTTCGATGGTGCTTTTTCAAGCTGCCAACTGATGACATCGTCCACCATCCGCTGTCCACATGCGGCCGCCGACGCTGATGCTGACTTCTAATGAGCTCGCCACCGTTTGTAATCCTCTGTTGGCCTGTTAATCAGTCTATCGCTTAACCACACCCCTGTGTAGACAGGCTGAGTGGGTTGAGTGGTCACATGAATGAGTTGAAAGGGGCTTTCAGGGGATTGCAGTACCAAAACTCTTCCTTCTCTAAACTGACTTGCAGCTGTTGGAATCTTAGGTTAATGAAGCCTTTAGGGATCCACGCTATGAAAAAATATTTAAAAATAACTTCAAAGTTCAACGAGTTTCAGGGACGAAAGAAAGGGAGTGAGAGTGACAGAGATAGATAAGAGATAGAGAAAGAAGGAGAAGAACAGAAAGTTAGAAAATCTACGGTTGCTTTTTTATGGTCTCTTTGAGCGCTTCGAAGATAAAATGAAAATTTGAAAGTACAGCAAAAATATTCTTTTTTGTTTTCGTAATTTGCTTTTGTAATTTTATGAAATTATTCTGTTAACACTGAACAGTTTCTGTGAACTCAGAAAATTGTTAAAATCACTAATGAATAGTCAGCCATGTCTAAAAGTATGCAATCACTTTTCTTCATTGCGAAATCGAATTTGAACATTTTATTGAAGCTGATAATTTAACATTAAAAATTACATAAATTCAATTAAGAATCTGTAAATAATAATATTGAAGACTATAATTTATTATCTATGAAATATATTTGTAGAACAGAATCAAATTTATACAAAAAAGAAACAAGGTTAATGTCCATTGCGAAGCTAATTTTGTCTCAATTAAGAGACTTTTTTAATTTTGAACTTATAATAGAAACGGGGAAATGGAAAATGGAAAAATAAATTGTGTTTTGTGTAATTTAAACGTTTCTTTTTATTATCACATTCGCAAACATCCAACGCAGTCCCAACACAGACAAAATTTTTGGGTTTTTTAAAATTTTATTCTGTGGTTCCATTCCTTGTCTTATCTCTGCCTCTCTTTCTGCCGTTCCTTGCTTTACTTTTAGGCAGGTTTTTAAAGTAACAAAATAAACTCTCGATGAAGAGTTTGAAGTCCTAAAAGACTTTTCGAAAAGACTTTGTTTGCTGGTGATTTTCTTATTCAACGATTTCTGTCAATGAAAACATTTAAAGTAATCCATAATTCAATGGCGTCAATTCAACTCTTTCCCTTTCAATTCTTCACTTTGATCAACAGTGAATCGCCTCTGAATTCATTTCATTGATGAATTTAATTAAATTCCTCTCCTCGTTGATGCCTCGCATCGAACTCGCAGCGTCACGCTTCGGTGCGCAGTTTGACAGGATCAAAGGATATGCGCGATTATAATGCATTTCCGCATGTGTTCCGCGTAACGTCGGCACTCGGCGTCGTTAACAGCGGCAAGGTTGCACCAGGAAGCGTCGTCGGTGGGCGGGGCGCCATCAGCAGCGTCAATGCAGCCTCGGCCAACACAACGACTTCAAACACGTCAAGTAGCTTGAGTGTTGTTGGCCAAAGCATCGGCAACAGCAGAGAGCAGCAACAACAGCACCTCGGAGGACAGCAAAACCACAGCCAACCAACAATGATAACGACAAACGGACCACACCAACAAGCCACATCGATTGACTTCAGCAGCAGCAACAGCTGCAATTCGACGCATCTGAATCAGTCCTCAGCTGCATTCGGCACCCAACAACAGCCGCAGCACAAACAGAACACCATAAATTATCACAACCGTCATCAGAGCAGCAACGGAGTCATCAACACGATTTCCGGCAGCATCCCCGCCACCGGCTTCGATCACGGCTCGCATCGTCATCACTCGCTGTCGATGGCCAATCTGACGGAGCCGCCGAATGCGAGCAACTCCTGCGCCGAGCTGGATGCGTTCCCAGGCGTTGACGGCGCGACGCTTCAGCGGCTGCGCGAATCACGCGCGACCCACCATCTGCAGAAGGCGACGAAGTTCAACGAGCAGCAGCAACGACGCATGAAGTCGAGTGGCGGCTCCAGCGGCAGCTACTTGTGGATACTGACACCTGTTGCAGCGAGGTGAGGCGACATTCTATTCCCATTTATAGCAGCTTTATTAAGGGCAACACCTGATGAATAAGAAGACTCCTTTTCCCTTCTATCGAATTTTGTCCACGTGTCTCTATGGAGGTTGCCCCGTAGGCCATTAAAATGCTTAATTATTGTTCTCTCAACGTCATTCAATCATGACTCATTTAACATTTTCTGGTTTCGCGTACACACCGAGAACTAATTCCCGAAATCCGAAGGATCGAGAACCATACCTCGATTTTTCGGTATACAATTTATTCAAGTATCGATTAAGATTTCACTGCGATACCAAACCGAAGCAATGGCAAGAGAAAACGAAGGGAAACGATAGAGGAAAGTGAGAATGAGACGCATTCGATCCACACGGAAAACAATAAATTTCCATGCACACGAGAAGCGAACCATAAAAGACGTGAAACGAGGTCTTAAAGCTACTAACTACAGCAATACACTAGACAACATTCTGTTACAGCTCCCTTTCCTCTCCTACACGCCCTCCAATAAAATCTAACGCATAATTTTTGGTACATTTGAGGCGAATTCAAACATCCACATGCCTCTGGATACAGTTGTTTGTGTGTGTTGAATGTGTGTAGTTGGATCTACCTCGAACTGTGCATGTGTGTGTGTTTAAACACTAATAAAATCTTTGTAATCATTCCGCAAATAAAACCTGTGAAACGAGGATTCGAGAGGCACTCGAAATGAATGAGTGAGTGAATAAGTGAATGAATGAATGGAATCGTTCGAGTGCCTTGTGGAAATCTAACTACCAAAAGTTGTGGTTTATAAAAAGCTCTGCAGGGGATCGGAGGGGGTCGAAGAGGCGAAGCATATGTGAGAATCTTACGAACACGTGTAAGAAGAGCAGCCAACAATGAGAACGGAAGAGATCAGGGAAAGGCAAATAGAAAGGTCAAAGATGAATCCATTGACGCTTTCAAAGGCTCCTTTATTCATGCATTCACAAGCAATTCTAGGATTATGATGTCGAAATGAACAGCATTCAGCAGCAAAGTTTCTGTGGGTTTTAAGAAATTTAATTGCTAACAAAATGAAGGAAAGAAGAAGCTTCCAACCAACAGCAAATAATTAAATACAGATTAAATATAGAAGAAGAAAATTCTAAAAGACTTCAGAATAAATGGGAATAATTCAAGAAATGAAATTAAAAAATTAAATTAAATTTAAAAAAATCATAATAATTTGTTTGTTTTATTTTAGTGAATAAATTAAAATATAATTGAAATTAGAAAACAGCAAAATAAAAGAAACTTAAATTACAACTTAACTCAATTAAAATTCAGAAATATTTTAAAAATATTTTCTTATTTCCCTTCTTTAAATTTTTAAAACTTTTAATCGACTTTAAATTCTTTATACAAAATTTAAAACTCTTGTGCGTTACAAAGCGTAAAGGGAGAAAAGTAGAGAAGAACGCAAATCGAATGGACTAAATTAAAGCTGAGCTGATAAATCAATTAAAAACCATTTGAAAATCGCTTTAAATGAATGAATTTTTCTCCACTCCGAACTCAGCAAAATTTTCTAGGATTCGTTAGACAAAAACAAAAAAAAAATAAATAACAAAAACAAACACAACAAAAGCAACAACAATCGTAAATTGTTTTTAAACCCTTCGATGTTGCTAAACATTTCAGTTGCGCGGCGATTCCAAAAACTTTGTTGCAATGTGAAAGTCGAGTTGGAAGTCGTCGCTGGAGAAGGGAAATGCAAGGGGAAAGAGGGACAGTGAACAAAGCTTTTCAAATACATGGATACATTTTTTTTGTTTGGTTTTTTCCTTTGTTCCATTTCATTGCACTTCATTCCATTTCATTGCACTTCATTCATTGAAAAGCATGAGTTTCAGCAATTAGCATTAATTTTCTTCTATTCCACAATACAAATGTTTCTTCTATTTGCGTTGGAAGTTTTCTGTTTTTCATGGTTTTTGAATTTTTTTATTGTTTTCTGGTTGTGTGCAGATTGGAAAAGTTGTAAAACTCGAGAAATTGGACCAAATTGCAAACGATGATGAGCGCTTTAATGATGATGGTGATGATGGTAGATGATGCAATGATAAATTTAATCACTTTGGCAATTTTTAAACAATAGCAAAATGCAATTTGTGTTTTATTAATATTATTAAATAAATAAATTCGAACAATTTGGATTTGAATTTTTCTGTAATCTCCGTTTTCCTGGTTAAAAAACTTTAACCCTAAATAAGCGTTAATAATAATTCTAAATTTAAACAATTTAAGAATAAAACCAGGTAAATAATTGTTGACCAAAGGGAACTGTCTCATAATGAAGCAATTCTGTAATAAAAAACATAAAATAAACAATGAAAAAACAAGAAATGCGAAAATGAAAAGAAAAAATAGGTAAATCTTAGATGAAAGGAAAACTTCAAATATAAATAAAAAAGAGTAAAGAGAACAAACTTTAAAAAAGTGATAGAAATGGAAGAAACTTAAGAAACCAGAAAAGACGTTAGAGAAATGTGAACATGAGTTTTTTTTACCAGCGAAATATTGAAATCATAAAAACTTTACTGCTTTTTATTGTGTTATTGTTCTAAATTTGCTTCTTCCTCTCCCTTTTCTCCGTCTTCTTGTTACCAAATTTATTCAACCACCCAAAAAGCATCTCAAGCCGTCATAAACAAATGTAACGCAACGCATGGGTCGCCTCTCTCCTCCTCACCATCCTTTTACCACTCTATGCGACGTGTGACAGAGTGGAAAGAAAGAGAGAGCAAACAAGAAAAGGCATAACTTTTATTTGTTTCCTGTGTTGTTTATGTTGAAAAGTTATTAAAAAAGTTTCTGTAAAAAAGAGATTTTCATGTTTCTCCATGAAATTGTTGCTTGTATTTTAATAAACACGAAGAACATGTTGCTTTTAAAATGCAGATAAAGGAGAAAAAAAACAAAAATTGGACTAATAAATACGTAATATAATCGAGGCTGTTGATGGTGCAGTAATAAAATAAAGTAACGCGAAGCTAAGAAAAGAATCGTATTAATTTGGACAATCTCAAGAATTTATCGTTTTTGTTTTTTATTCGCTCCTTTAACTTTATAATACAATGAAAAATGTTTAATATTTTCATAACTCTTTCAACAACAAATAATGTTTTGTATAGAACATTTTTTCCGGTGTGCATTCAAAAGAAATCAGTATAAAACTTTGCTATCCAATTTTAAAAATTAAACATTTTTAGACTACCCGAAATAAGATTTGAATTCATTTATATATAGCTCTTATATCTGCAGTCACAAGCCATAATAGACTAACTGGGTTTTTCATACTTGCCGCGAGAATTATTTAAAAGTTTCAAGTCCATCTCACAAATTAAGTTATATTTATTGTAATATTAATATAGATTGTGTAAATATATATATATTTTGTAAATATCGCTGAATAAATAAATAACTAAAAGAAATAATGTGCTAATTTCATGCTGCTAATTACTTAATGTCTTCTTAAGTCAGCTTAAGGTGTTATTTCTTGCTACAACTTCTGTTTAATGATCTCGCCTGAATTGTTCACTTGCGGAAGTGACTCCAGTGTATTTCTAAGGTAAAGTAGTGATATAATCAATTGGGAAAAATCAATAAAAGAACTAAAGTCTACCAAAGAAAATTGGTAATTATTAAATTAGAGAAATTGCGTCGATCAACATTTAACTAATTTTTATTCTCACATGTTAAATTATTGATTAGATAATAATAATAACTTCAATAATATAATATTAATAAAAATAAAATTTAGAATGCTCCAACAATAAGAATAATTTTAAATTATAAAATTTGTTAAATGTAAAATAGAAATTAAATATTATTTCATAATTAAATTGTGGGATAGTACATTAAGGGTCTTTATAAGCATTTGAAGAGCCGATTTCACACTTTCTAGTTAAGGACTAACTAGAACTTTAACGCGAGTTTAATGACGTTTCCAGCACGTGTCGTCTGGCATTAAGTTAAAGTTAGGATTCAACCCGACCCTGACTAAACCAAAAGAAAACTAGATGTATCTATATTTAAATATTGGTTAAATTTATAACATTCAAAATTAATAAATAAAATAAACTAAATGTGAAGAAAAAATATAATAAAAAACTCAAAAAAATAAAAAACGTAAAAAATAAATGTAATTAAAAACTGGAATAATAATTGGAATAATAACTGGAAGATTCGATAAAGTAGTATCGAAAATAAAAACCGAACAATCTTTAAACATTTATTACAATTTCCATTTCTGTACGTATTTCATTAACAATAATTGCTTTTATAAATCTCGAATTAAATGTTTGTCGCTCAGACTGAAGCCTTTAAATTAACCGTAATAGTTTTGAAATCGCTTAAGCACAGAGCAGAGAAAAGGATTCGATTTAAAAAACGTTAATAACATTTCCGTTGAATATCCTTTGCTTCACTCTGTTGTTAACTCCAGGAATTTCGAATTTTTCACTTTGCTGCGAATTTAAACGGTCGATTAAACTTGTTTTCATTCCATATAAAAGTTAAACGAACCACGCAACACGGTTTTCGGTGTTGTTGATTCTCTCG
Organism: Thecophora atra; assembly: GCA_937620795.1. Taxonomy (NCBI): domain Eukaryota; kingdom Metazoa; phylum Arthropoda; class Insecta; order Diptera; family Conopidae; genus Thecophora; species Thecophora atra. Next base: position 5,022,498 of record OW569397.1, on the reverse strand, counting down.
CCTTTCTGCTTTCCCCTCCGCCAGCCACTCTTCTGCCATTTTTATACCTTCGTTAAAAATAAAAGCGAAAAGTTCTCGCTTCATAAACAACATTAAATTTTCATTGATATGTATAAATTTTTACTCTTTTGCAGTTAACACCGCAAACAACTCATCTGCTTTCTTCTCCATCTTCTCTTTCTCTCATTTCCACATTCTTCTTGTTTTCTTTTGGCCTTTGCAGACTATTATTTGGATAGCGTTGCTTTTTTCGCCACTTTAACTTTTAACTCTTCTCTTTCATCTTGCTTTATTTCAGCATCTCAGTGGCCATCGTGATCGCTGCTCTGGCCGGACCTCAATGGCTCTACACGGAGGAGAAGCTGCCGAATGTGAATTACAACGGGACGGCCAACTTTAATGCCCTCGACGACGGCGCTTTTATTACCAAATACACCAAATCAAGTCTGTGGATACTTTGTACCACGATGCAAGGTGAGTTCAAAAGGGACGTAGTAACCGAGAGATGCCAAGAGAAAACAGAGACACACCCATGAAGGCTATGCATTGAAGGTGTGTTAGGAAGTTTTTACGTCTCTAATGAACTAATAACAGCCCCATAATGAGTCTGTAATTGAAATCGTGAAAATGTTTCCGAATTGCTTTATTAACGAAGAAGATATCGCTGACTGAAGAGCGAAAAAAGAAGGAAGGATTGAAAGAAGATTGCTATTAAATTAATTAATCTTTATTTAATATTCTTTTAGCATTTTAAAGAATGTGAACATTGACTTTTTTTAAAAAAGATGAGGCACTTCTTCAGACTTCTTCGTATTATTGAAAAGTGCCATCGAATATTTAACACTGAAGTGAATCATAGCGAAGGTTCTCTTAATCATTGAACCCCTTTTTCTTATAACTCCCAGAATATAATTACATCTGCAACTTTTCTCAGAGTCAAGAAATTTAAATTTTCACTGAAATTCTATTATTTACGGTCTGTGCACGGATCGTTGGTTCGTTGGTTGCTTGGCTGTCACTGGGCTAAACTCGTAAACAGCAGAACTGCACAAATAACGCATTCGCAAATAAGTGTGACAACACCAACCGTGGCCCAACTTTAAAACTTTTGTTTCAGCCGCGTTTTTGTTGTGCAACTCAAAAGTTGGAATGCGCAGAGCCTCAGCGGCGCAGAACCGCAGCAACCTCGTCGTTTGTTTGTTCAAAGCCAAAAGTTCAACATTTTTCAACGAAAATATTTCAAAACTCGTGGCAACGCATTTACGAACTTCGCACTGAAGCATGAGTTTTTCAAATTCAAAGTTAATGAAAAATCCTTTGACACAATTGGCAAAACTCTTATTTATAATGGAAAAAGAAAAAAATCAAAAATATTCTGGTAAAAATCTCATTTCATGAGCTCATGACGTTTCCCATTACCGCTTCAACTCGAAAAATAAAAGAGGAAAAGGTAAGTAACAGCCTAAGAATCAGATTTTACTGATTCTATTATTCATTTAAACAGAGAAATGGATTTGAATGAATTCACAGAGCAAATAAAATAATACATGAGCTGCTAATCGAGTTCTAAAATATCTTACAGTATTATTAAATAGAGATTTATTAAAAATTTTTAGAATAGAATTCTGCTTGATAACACAAACTTCTTAAGCAAATGCATTACTAGCCCAGCCTAAAAGTAAGCAATCACATTTTGATGAGTGTGAAATATAAAAATTGCATTTTAATTTTACTTTGAGATGAACTTTGTAAAAAAAATAAAATAAAAGAAAAAGAAAAATTAAAAATAATTCTAAAAATTAGAAGTAAAATTCGTATTAAGAAAAATATCAAACTTTTTGAATGGAAATATTTTATATCATTATTTAAAATAATTTAAAGTTTTAATAAATGATTTAAAATTTGAATTAACTGAACTATAATAAAGTTAGTGATTTAAATTCATATAAAAAGAGGAAAAAAGAATTTCATAATTTTATTCTAAAATTAATTTAGCAATAGTACGAATTTATTATGTAAAAATAAATAATTAGAGATCATTATACAACATTTTAGAATATTGTTTTGCAAGACTTAATTAAGGAAATTATCAACATACATCAAATTCTGAAAACTCTTGAGCACATCTCCATGATACTTAAACATATATACAAAATGCATGAGTGCCTGCATACATGCATGACATTAATGGATGCCTCGAAATCGCTGCGTACGAAGATGCAGCCGTACATATTCAAAGAATGTCGCAAGAAATTTTGCACCTGCTGCTGTTCGCAAAGTAAAAGTTAAAGCAGCGACAAAAACATCATTATTAATACTAACAACAACAACAACAACAACAACATTAATAGCATTAAAGGACTAACAACAGAGAAAAAACAAACTGCAGAAAAGCACAGCAACCACAACAACATGATATGACATGAAGACATGATAATAAATGTCCTTAGGATTTTCTGCCCTTTCTCACACCTTCCTCCTCCTCTACACAGCGTCACCTCCGCCGTGGAAATTCATGTCATATTACATCAACATCAACACCCGAAACAACAACAAGGAGAACGTGAGGATTGGAACAACAACGTCATCTATAATAATAACAATAACGACAGCAGCAACTGTTGCTTTTCTCCAGCGTAAATATAAAGTTCAAAAGGCCGATTTACTTCCAAGAAAATCTAATAAAATAACAAACAACAGCCAAGAGAAACTACAATGAAGGCCAAGCAAATTAAGCTCTTTGCTTAATTTGTTCAATGTTTGCTGCTATGACTACTGCTCCTTCTCCTTCCTCCTCGACCGCCTCCTCTTCTTCGGCGGGTTGTAATGACAGACGTAATGCTGCTGCAGATGAGAGGCTGTTGCATCAACATTTCAAGGTCATCAGGTGGCTCGCTTCTTAGTTTCTAGGCTCACCTTTTAAACAACAAAAATATTTACTCCTTTTATCGCTCATTTCTTCCTCGTTCGCTCGTTCTATACGTTTACTAAACTAATGATGGGGAAAATATTGCGCAAGAAAAGGAAATTCATGAGATTGTGGCAGGAAGTTGCACAGAAGCAACGCCACGAAAGAGGAAACGGAAACGCCGCAAATGCATAAATGGAAGTTATTCATATTAAGCCCAAGAAATAAACTGAACTGCATGGGAGTAACGTGACGATGCGAAACGAGACGAGTCCATGGATGTCGATGACGTTAAATCAAATCTCTAAAAGTAGAATAATTTGCCATAGAAGCAGAGAAAGAGGAAGAAGCAGAAAAGAACAAGGAGATGCAACCTGGAGAAATATGAAACCGAATGAATAACTTCCGCTAACAACTCCGCAGAGATCATTAATAAAGGAAAAGCCTCAAATGCAACTAGAATATGTAGAAGAATCCAGAGCAATAGTCAAATTATTGAACAGACAGACAGACAAATAGCGGCAGATAATTGAGACAAACAAAAAAAATCAATCGCTTGATGTATAGATGATTAAGTTTTAACTTTAACAAAGAAATATTTGAACAGATCAAAAAAAACCAACATCAGCAAAGCAAATATTTCTCTATGGAATCGAGTAATAAAGAGAACCTCCGAAAACAAAGACTATTAAGAGTCAAACAGAAGTCTGTTCATTCATTGGATGAGGAGACAAATGAGTGCAAACGACGGACAAGACGATAAAAACTGATAAAAAGAGATGTAGCAAAAGTTAAAAAGGCGATAAAAGCCCATCCTGCCGAAAAAGAAAGAAAAATTATTCCTCCGACATCTGCACAGCAAGCAGACAGGAAAAGCATAGACACAGGCAGAGAGAAGACTGACCAACTGCCAGTGCTCGCTCTGGCAACATTGGCGACAACAACAGCAGCATAAAGAGTTGCCGATTGAGTTGATTGCAATCCATTTGGCAGCATCACCACCAACAGCAACGGCAACCAAACAGGAGGAAGCAACGTTTCCTTATTCTACTCCATCCTGCTGACGTATTCAAATCTAAACAGCTTCAGAATTGCGCCAACAGATGTCGTTTTCTACATAGAAATTTACTTAGTTTATATTTTATTTTCGTAAATAGCAAACATTTTATTCCTTATCCTTGTTTTCCCTTTTTATTACATAAATGAACAGCTGGACGACGGACTTCACTTCATTCATATAAATGCTTTTTGTTTCTTACTTTGTGTTGAATATCTTTTTAAGTCATCTTGTTTAAGGATAAAAGCAAGTACTTAAAAACCGCTCGTATATAACTGATGACGCTGTTGGTCCTCGGTGAAGAGGAAACATAAAAACGAGAAGCAAATAAAGATGGCACAAAAGAAAAAACATAATATTTTAAATTAAGTGAAATTTAATAAAGAAAAGTCATTGAAAAGTCAAGTACGAACGATAGAATAGAGTTTCAAGTATAAAAAGAGGTAATAATAATAATAATTAAATATACTTAGATCCCGTTTCTCAGCACAGTCAACCATTAATTAGAAACTGTGCAATATTGAAAGCACATGTCTAATGAACAGATTGCTAGTGTTAAATAAAGCCGCTTGCTATAAACTAACTCAAGTCAACGAAAACGACACATCAAATCAAATAAATAATAATAACAATAAATAACAATTACTCTTATTTTTTATTGCATAGAAAAATTCAAATTAACCTTTAACTTTAGTATTAAAGTGAGTAATAGGTTCAAAGTCTAAGTGAGAGGATGAACCTTAGAATGATTAAGAAATTCAAGAGTCCTTATTTTCAATGTAATAAACATACATGAATTATAACTCTGTTCACATGTTATGAAGTATACATATAAATATAAAACATGCATTTAACAAGAAATAATTTCACTGGATTAGCAGTAATTCCTAATCAATTCATGAATGTGAACTATTCAGTAACGCATTCATTCTTACTCCAATATTAGACAGAAGCAAATACATACATTAGACAGGTGCATATATAAATATGCTCGAGGTGATTCAGTTTAAAAGACCCCGGTGAAGTCAATTAATAGATAAATTCTCAGTAGAGTTTTGTTCTATATATTTCTCAACGTAAAGCAGACTCCAAAGTGATGCGTAAAAAACTGTATCGATACAATATTATTACAAAAATTAAATGGATTACTAAAATTAACATAAAAATGTTATTTTTAGAGAAATTACAGATTAATATTCATTCTTTTTTTTGTCGCCTTAAGATTTAGATTTTCAACCACAAACAACTCTGACCTTGGGCTCCGAAGCATAAAATCTACAAAAAAAATAAATTTTGCTTTTAATTTTATGCTCCTACCAATTTAGTCCGGGTTGAAAATACGTAAATCTACTGTATTTTAATTAAATTAGATTTCTAGTTACTCATACGACATGGTGAACCTTTTCAATTAATTTCACTTCAAACAACATATACGACATAAAACGCAGCAAATACCTGCTTTATTAGTATTATATGTTATTCTTCTAATGTTTTTCTGTTAACATATCGTAATAATAACATATGTTTTTTATTAAATACGTTCCATTTACAAAATACACCTAAGTCTGTTTTTACACGGTCTTTTTGTACACGGTTTTGATATAACACGGTTTGAAAATTGAATATTTTTAATTTTTTTACACGATTTTATTCCATTTAGCACGATTTGAAACAGCAATTAAATTTATGTTGTTGTATTTGTGATTATCACTTATTCTATTTTATTTTATTTTTTACCTTAAAAATTGAATAACCTATTCTTTTCGTTCACAACATAGTTTTTTAGTTCCTGAACTTGCCATACATTTAATTTATATTACTTTTAAGATTAAAGTGCATATCTTTTTTATCATTTAGAGATTAGGAACAAATCACCCATTTTTGTATAAGATCAATGTCTTTTTTACACGTTTTTTTTTACACGGCTTCTTCTGGAACCAATCTACCGTGTAAAAACAGACTTAGGTGTACTGTAAAACGTGTCTCATCTTTCTTTGGATGCGAACGTGGATGTGTCGTAAATGTCTGCTCCGTGTTATGTTGATGCGTCACGTTACGAACGTGCTCCTGCTTTTGCTTTAGAAAGTCATAATTTATAAATATAAAAACTTTTCAGAAAAGTAGAACAAAATTATCAGGTAATCCTTTCTTTGTTATTATTAAGACTTGTAATTGTTTCATAAGTATTCACGTGTGGATCAATAGCCTCTAGCCGGGCTCTTTGCCTGTCCTGCTAAAATTTATAGTATATTTATTCACTTTCATCAAGAATTTTAAAACGTTTGTACTTAAAAAAGTATTGAAGATAAGAATGAATACTCTGCTGTATGTATGTATAAGTATTATAATTAAATTATTCATTAATTACGTTTCTATTACATTATTAATTGAACTATAAAAAATTCTATAAACTTGTTTAAGTCCGAATCATCACAAGGAATAAGAAATACTTGAAATTTAAAATAACACGCTAATTGATCCTTCGAGCCGGATTTGAACCAGCGACCTATGGATTTCTACTCTATTCGCTTTCTACATCTCTCTACAGTCCACCGCTCTACCAACTGAGCTATCGAAGGTCTTAAAATATTGTCCATAAAGCAGAGTTTTGAATACGCGTATTTTAAGAAAGAGAAACAAGACTTAAATCTATTGTGTTATCAACAAACCTTCTTCTTTGACCGTTTTCTTCTCTTAAGCTTCTGTTAGAAATAAGAAGAAGTCAAGAACTCAATCGAACAGTTTTTGTTTGCTAGCGAAATTTCTTCTTACATCCGGCTCAAAGGCCCGTTTAATAAACTTAAAAACAGCACATTTTATAAGGAAATAACTTTTATAATATGTAATAATATTTTCCTGTATTCTTATGAAGTAATTCTCATTATTTGCTTTCTCCCTTTCTTTATTTTTCCTTTAATTGGTCGACATTTAACCCAACTCAACACTTGACTTTATCAACTGGGTTCCAACTCATAAAACCAAAATTACGACCCTCCGGGAGGCAATGTAACGCTGCAACATTGGAACAACCGCAACAACAGGAGTGGAAACTTACAGTTGTGTTAAAATTGACTACTTCCCGAAGGAAGGTTACCACCCGGACCCACTGGACTCAACGCCAGCGATACCATGTAAGTACAGCTGATCTCCTTCTACAGACATCCTGTCCCACACCCTCCCTTGCCTATCTCCTTTCTCAATTGACCACAAAATCTAAGCTCATGCTTTATATGGTTTAACCACGCCACTATCTTTCGATTCGTTTTTTTTGTGGTCGCTTTTGTGACAATTTTTCATTATTATGTAAGAGTCCAAGTAACAAAAAGAACATTAAGATGAAAAGGAGAGGAAAGCGGGAAAAGAACAAAAGACTAAATACAGTAACAATAATAATAAAAGAGACTTATTACAAAAAACAAGCGACAAAGTGAAAAATTCCTAGAAGCAAAAAGGAAAACATAATCAAAATCGTGTCATCAACAACGTGGCTCAACCAACCGAATCGAACCGAGTTGAGTCTGTCCATAAGTCGAGTTTGTATCCTTGGCTAGTTGTCTTATGACTTCCCCTCCCCTCCCCTTCCCGCTCTTCCACAGCAACTAACCGCCGTTCCATGCTTCTATCTGTTCTCTGTTCGGCCCCTTTGCTGAGGTGCGAAATTGTGCACTGAATTAAGAGTTCCTTCCTACTGTTTGCTCGCTGCTCGATCTGAATAAAAGCAGGGAGGGCGAGGAGGGTGTGAGGTCCACCCTCTGCTCGACAAAATCAGTTTACACCATCGTGGCGTGGAGTGCATAAAAGTGCAGCAATGAGGAATGTTGAAAAATGATTTTATTTTCAGTTTCGGAGAGAGGAGACTTTGAGGAGCGTTAGTAAAGTACGAATAAAGTGAAAATGAAACGCGATGGAATAGAGGAGATTCCTATAGAATTAAGCAGAGTAAAGCGCTCCGAGTTTTCAACAGAGACAGGGAATTTTATTTAATTTTGGGCGCGTTTAAAGGAAAAAAACCTCCAAAGTGAAGTAATAAAGTGAAACAAAATAAAACAAAATATTTGCACGAAATATTGAACGAAAAAAAGTTCCACATTAATCAGCGAAATGACACTAAACAAGAAGAACGTAAGAGAAATAACATAAAATGAAGAGAAAAATCGGAAAGAAAGAGTGGAATTACATTAAAGTGAAAAAGTAAAACACTTTATTTATTTATGAACATTAATTTCAGCTTCTCTTTTATTTATTTACTATTTTTTTACTCACTTTTATTTATTTCCTTTTGTTATATTTTTTGTGAAAGAATAATAATTAAATTTCAGATGATGAACAAATAATGAACGCTAAAAAGTGTAACAAACAATTATTAAATTATAGAGATAATAATTGTAATAATTTTAATACTATAAACACTCTATTACACAATAATACTTCATTACTATATGTATATTATGGTCCATATAATCTATATGATTAGTTATTTATGTTCATTACATTATTTAAGTATTTTAAAAGTGTGATTATTATTATTAAACTATTATCATGAAGCTATTTTACTAATTTAAGCATTTATTTATTACTTAAAATTTATTTATTATTAAATAAACCTCTTTTCTGCTCCCTCCTCGTTAATCTGTTGGGATTAACTCCAATCCAAGGCTAGACTTTCTTTCATTTAATCTGCAAGAAGCAAATTCCTTCTTCGTCGTCAAGTAATTAAAGAACGTGATTAAGCGTCCTGTCAACAGCTTTTCCATGGCGTTCATAACTCGTCACCGGAGCAGCGAAAGTCGCATCTCCTTTTCCACTCATCCCTTTGCTGAAATACCTCCTCCTTCTTCTCCTCAAACATTTTTCCAACTCAACTCGGTTGAATGTGGTCAACAGGAAGAGAGGAAGAGCGACAGATTCCCAACACAAATTAATTCCATCTCATTTAATTTCAACCGACTGAAAACTAAACGAAACTCTGTTTAATTAATTTTTATTATTTTCTGTTGATGGTGTCTGTGTTGTTGTTGTTGTAATTTTTAGTGGTTTCGATACTGACAGCGGTGTTGGTATTTTTCCCGTGTTTTCAATCGCTGTTGCTGTTGGTGTCGGTCTTGGTTTTGATCGTTGTGGTTTTTCTTAGTTATTGTTGCTATTAGTTGTTTGTGGTTGTCTTTGGTCTCGGTTCTGCTTGTTTTTCACACCTGTTTTCACCACGGTTCAACAACCGCTTTTCCCGGTCACTGTGCTGAGTGCATTCATTTGATTGGTTTCGATATTGTACATGAATTAAACGTTATTCATGCAAACTCAGGCGTACACAAATCGAATGGTTTCGATTATTATCGATTGCAATTAGTTGAAGAGAGGAGAAGCTATTAAATGAGTCAATTGAGTTGTGTACACGAATTAGTGAACTACATAAACAATCACTAATCACAAGTTTAGCCGATAGACACTTCATTTGCTCCCGAACCACTTAAAAATTCGTCAAAAATTCAGAGGTAATCGTCGATGATTTCCGAAGCATGCACAAAAATCTATAAAAACATTACAACAATGGATTAATGACAAAGAAGGAGTTGAGCGATTCACTTTAATAATATATGAAATTATTGCCGATTTCAATTTATTCCAAAATACAAAATTAACACAAAAATACTCACAATACTCAATACATAAATTATGAATGAGGTTATTGAGTGTGTTATTATTTTATTGATATAGAAACTTTGCTTTAATGATCAGAATTCAGAGTTCAAACTCAAGCTACCAACAACAAAACCCATTAAACACGTTGTAAGTGGGAAATAATCCAGAAAAAAAGGAAAAATTCTGTGTTTTTTGTTTTCCTTCGCCGAATCAATTCGAGGTGTAAAATAATAAATAATCAGTGGCCAGAATAACTTACAAAGAACAATGAAAAGCGCGTAATTCATTTGTTATCATTAAAGAATTATTGGTTACGTGTTGGTGGTCCATTATTTGCTGTTATTCAGAGTCCAAAAACATGGTGAAATAGTTTTTACTACGCAAAACATTTTAAAAACATCATAAAAACAAAAACAAACAATAAAATATCAAAAAAAGAAGGAATTAAAATAATAAAAAGAAGTTAAATTCAATCCGCAACTGAAAAAAATCCTCATGAAAACTTAATGAAAATAAAGAGTTTTATAATTTGCAAATAAAGGGATATTAAACCGGATGGAGTTTTCCCTTCCTCCTCGCCTCGTTACAGATGCCAGAATTTGCACCTTTTATAGTCCAGTATAAAAAAAAAGGGTTTTTTGTCGCAACTTAAAATCGTGTCAATTGCTTTAATTTCATTGCTTCCTTTCAACGACTCACTCACTCAGTCACTTCTTTCCACTTTAACCTCTTCACTGTCGCCTCTTCTCCCCTCTTCTTCCATCTTCTCCCTCCTCCACAGACTCTCCACCTAAATTCAATTCAACTTCCGTTTCCTCATCGAAGCGCGGCATTTCATTAAATCTAAAGTTTTAATTTCCTCTTCTCTTCACTTAGTTTTAAATCGAATTACCATTATTATTATTATTATTATTATTATTATTAAATATTCTAGTTGGTTTTTATATCGCTAAAATGGCTCCCTTCGGCATTTTAAAAGCTGCGTTGGTTGCAAGGTGAATGAATTTGGGACGTTTTTATGACTGCGCCATTATGCGGTGCTACTAAATCATAATTACAACTGTAAACAAGAAGGAGAGCAACTAAAATCATTACAACAACAACAGCAACAACACCAAATCCAGAGTCTACAATTTTAAAGATTATCTTAAAACCGATTCAATATTATTTTGCAAAGAATTTATGAAATTTTTATGACTATTTTAATTTAATTTAATTCAGTTAAATACACGTTTTTTATTGAAGTAATGATTACATACAGAGTGGAATGAGAACAATTAATATTGAGTAGAATGAGTATTTAATGTCTCCTTAATGAGTACGTGTCTACGCGATTTTAGAGTGAATCTATGATGAATGCTGATTCACTGGATGCATGATTCACTGAATGTGTATTGCGTACGTTCAACTAATACTTAATACTACGATATACGATAAATACTATATTACGATTGTGACATGAGCTTTTTGTGAGTGCTGCAGGAATATTATTTTCTGTAGCGAGTATTCAACTGTTTCTAAAGCTGTTTTTCAAGTATTCATTTTAAAACTTTTTAAAGCTTTTAAAACTCAAGTATTCTATGGATCGTTATGAGTGTTTTATGAGTATTTTTTGAGTATTTTCTGAATGTTACTGTGAACTTCTTAGAACTTTGTTGTTTTGTGGTATTCATTTCTTGTTATTCTGCTGTTTTATATTTTCGCAGGTCTTGGAGATTATTTTTGTCATTCACTTTAAGATTCTCTTCGAGAAGATTGCAATTCAATCGTCCTTAAATAAGTGATGCATGGTGTTTGCTCGGTATTCGTTTTTTGTGAATAACTGGAAACTGCATTCGAATGGAATCGTTGCGGTTCCTGGAGTTCAATTGGTGATTCATTTATAAGTATTCAAAGCTTCAGTCCAGTATTCAAAGCTTCATTTATAAGTATTCATAAGTAGCTCAGAAGTTGCTTTGTTCTCCAGTGTATTTATCAGAGTAAGTTTTTGGTTTATACAAATCCTAGAACTAACTAGAACAAACGAATAATCGCTATAATTCACAAGTGAAATGAGTCCCAAGGAACTGGAAGCAGTCACTAAATTTTCCCTGTAATATTTTGTCCTTTCCTGATTTTTTCTTCTCTTATTGCAAATCGCGTTACTCAGCCCGACTGTCTCTCTCCTTTCGACTCTTCTGCTCCTCCTCCATCTGTAAAAGTTTTCTTTTTAAGAATCGTTTGAAAAACCAAATCATCACCGTGCAAAGAAACGTGATAAAAACGAAAGAAAGAAAAGCGAAGTGAAAAATAAGTGGAAGGTAAAACTAAAAGAAGCTGCAGAAAATCCTGTGAAACTACTCGACGAGGGGAGGACGAAGGACGAAGGGCTGCAGTGTTCGCTGTTTGGGGAAAAGTTTCTTGCTGTGGGACGGGAAAAGTTCCTTGCTTTCGCACACAAGAAAATTTTCTCAACGAAATCAGCTGCAGCGGCGGCAATAACGCCGATTTCCGCTCGATTGCATCCGCAGAGGAGCGGCAGAAGTGCAACGCGTTTCTGTTACTTTGAGTGACTGCGATTTGCCACGGCGTCTGGCCGAACTGGGTCAAATCTGCCGACGACAGCGCAAACGTAGGCAACAAATTGATGAGCTCAACGAAGGCAACCGAAGCGATAGGCGAACGAATGAACCAACGGCGAAACGATGCTGATGAAGTCTGCTTGGACGTCGTTGACTTTCGAGAGTAACGAGCTTGCATATGTACATATATGCACATGGGTGTGTGTGTGTTTATTTACAAATTAATGAATGAAAAGCTGATTGCAGCAGTCCGACAGAGGGACAAATATTAAAAGATTACAATGAAAAAAGAGAAAATCAAATCATAGAAATGATAAATAAAATATTAATGAACTAAAAAGAAAAGAAAAACAAAAGAAACTTGTATATTGAAAAAAAAAAACAATAAAAAATGAGGTGAAAAATTTATAAGCAACAAATTTTCACTTAAAATAATTAAATCGTTTATAAAGCTGAAGGCAGCAACGACGTCTTCGTGAGTCTCCGAAGTAGCTATGAAATTCTCTCCCGACGCAGCCATGCTGACGTAGCGATTGTTCCAATATGATATTCGTCGATGATCGCTGTCGAACACTCGTAGTCCAATTAGATTCCCACTGCTTCGGGTTCCACGAGAAATTTACACAGAATCTTATAGAAGACTTAGGAAACGAACCCTACATGAGCGAATTTTAATATTAATTTACGACGTTTGCTTCTTAGTCTTACTCGTGATACTCGTTGTTGTTGTTGTCGACTATTGAATATCAATATTCAAACACATTACAAAGGCGCACACATAGCAACAACAACAACAACAACAACAATACTCGGATATCCGCCAACCTTTAATGGCCAAGTCTATTGTGGCAATAACTGTCAACTTGTGGGCGTAAAATCCTTGTTCGGTTTTTCCCTTATTGCCATTTCTCTCATTATTCTCGTTGCTGTTGCTGTTTTTGTTGTGTAATGAAATTGCCGATGTTTTAAGTTGTTGTTGTTCCTTCTGCTAACGAAATGTAAACGCAAACGTAAACGGAAGCTCCGCTGCAAGAACAAGCATCGGCACAGCGAAGGCAGAAGCTTTTCAACGCAATCGGACATGAATTATTATTGAAATTCAATTGAATTCCATTTAAAAGCTGCAGCTGCAAATTATTTACGCTCGACAGTTTAATTGAAGGCTGACAAATAAAGTTATCGAGGGGCCGAACTGCGATGAAAGGAAAAGGTTAAGAAGAAGAAGACGAAGAAGGCGAGGTTATCCTTATTAATATAATTCAATAAATTAAATCATCTTTAATAAAAAACAATGTAAAAGAATGAATTAATGCAAAATATGAGAGGAATTTTAATTAAAATTAAATTGAAATTTGATTTTGTGATTAAGTTATTTAAATCCAATAAAACACAAAGAATCGAGTTTATTTTTCGTTATTTATTGATGGGTTTATGGAAAATAACACAAATTATTTATTAATTTATTACAACAGACATAAATTAAGTTTTCACTTTTGTGAAGTTTTTCACTCATTTTAATTCTTAATTTTTCAAAATTAATTAATTCCATTTCAGTTGTTCCTTTTCTTTTGTAATAAACATTCTTTTTATTGTTTAATTTTCAGTCTTGTTTATTTTCCAATTGGTTGTTGGACACACACACTGAATGATGTCATGATGTTGACACGTAATTAAAACGACACGAACATCTGAAATGTTTTCTGCTATTGAACAGTCGACGAAAGGCAAAGAAACAGACAATGTTGTTAGAGGAGGGGAGGAGAGGCAAAGGAAATGATCGATGTAGAGGAAATTCCTCACTGCCACAAAATTCCGTACTTCACTTCAAATTGCGGCCTGCTTTAATGTGGCTGAATATCGATTCGACTCTGTACGATATTCAAGTCATTTGGCCTAAAATAGAGAGGAAGAGGGTGGGAAAGGGGAATAACGATAGAAAGAAACAATGAAAGAGGGAATAGAAAGGAGAAAAAGGCAGCAACTTTGGTGGAAAAGCACAGAACTCAGTGCAGACGCAGACAACAATTAAAATAGTAACGCAAATGAAACGCTGAATGAAAAACACACTCACGAAACCAGACACACACATTAGTACAAGAACAAGCACAAATATACATATATGAATATTTTCATGTGTGCATTGTTACAAACGCAGCTGAAATCCCCTCGGAAAAGGAGAACTTTTTTGCAAAACAAGAGGCAAACGTGAAGCACCGTTTAACGATTGTTGTAATAAAGCAAATAGCAAAAACCCAGAAGCCACAAAATAGCAAAACTACTCTCATCATTAATAAAATCACTTCAACATTAAATAAGAGATTTTTTATTCTTTTGTGTAAAATCACAGCTTTTTAATTATTATTTATAATTCTTTGCTTTTTAGCTAAAAAGTAGTAAAAAAGACGAATGAAAAGGAATATGAAAATTAAAATTCATTAAAAGATGAGGGAAAGAAGGGGAATGTTAACCGAAACAACGGACTTTTTAACGATCTGAGTTTTTGAAAACCTTATTGAAAACCATAGATAATTTATTCAAATGCATTTCTATTGCAATGATGATAACTGTAAAAACTTCATTCAAGAAGGAAGCTTTATCAAAACCATAGGGAAAATCTGAATAAAATTAAGAAATGCTTTCATAGAGAAAAATCGTATTAACATATAACATCAAAAACAAAATGATATAATTTTTTCTAGAGACGACCTTATAAAAATACAAATTCAATAAGGAAATTTTATTATTTTCTACGATTTTAATGTTATTTTCTTTTTATTTCGATTCGAGTATTTTATTTTATTAGTTCGCAATATCTTTTTCTTTGCACTCGCATTTTATAGGAATAAAACACAGCTTGGTGTCCCATCACTCCATTCGAATCAATCATTACTCGAAAAACTCTTATTCCAGGATGCACATTATTATTCTAAACGCTGAAAAATATTATAAATCCAACGGTCGACGTGATTATCAATGTTTTATTGCATCAAATTTGGATGTTTTGGTTACGGAATTCATCGAAAGCACGAAAGAGTGAACGATTATGCCAAAGATCAAATTTCCTGTTCACTTTAATAATTAATTAAATTACTCCATTCATTTAATCGTAATTGAAAAATGAATTTGTTATTTAAATTACACAGTAATAAGCAAGGTATTGCTTTTTCAAGACAATATGGACTTTCTCTATAGAATTAGAAAGATTGCTATATGGAAAAATCATACTATTTTTAAGTTTTACGTAGATTTTACGTTTACGTTTTACGATTAGTTTTACGTAGATTTCTTATATAAATAGCTAATGCCTGAATTATTTTTATGTGATTGTGAATATTATTATTTTTTCACCTCCCTTTCACCAAGTCCTTAATTCTCAGTGATAATATTTATAGAATGAAACCTTGCTTAAATTATAAATTTCGGAATATTTGAATTGTCTGCGAAATTTAATGAAATTTCGTGAATTTATCGATGTTGTTTGCAGTGATTAAAGTGAACAGACTCCTTGCAACGCATCGCAAACACACACCGACCCACACACACACACACACACAGCAGCAGAGCGATAGCAAGAAAAACAAGTTGGGTGGTGTCTGACATTTATACCCACAGTGATCATAACGCATTGCTCTTTGAAATAGGTGAGTCAAATGGCGCTAAACGAAAACACGGGAAATGCTGCAAGCGAGCTGGATGGAAAGTCAAAGAGCTTGATAAGGATGTCCTAGAGTATGTCACAGAAAGCATGTCTATAGGCGAAGCGAGCTCAGCTGAAGCCTGTGCGCGGCACATAGTGGAGCAACTAAGCGATGCGTGCGATGCAGCAATGATTCGGAAGCGTTCTGAGCGGTCTTATCGGAATGTTTACTGGTGGAATAAGGATATAGAGGCACTGCGTTCGCAGTGTAACAAACTTAGAAGAAAGCAGCAACGCCTTAGGCGGCGCGCAGGCGGTGAGCTATGGCAAGCGCAGTACAGACAAGCTAAAAGGCAACTCTGCAAGGCAATCAAAGCTAGCAAAAGAAGAGCAATACGTGCGCTTATAGATGAAGTGCAGGCAAACCCGTGGGGAACGGCGTACAAAACTGTGGTAGCAAAACTTAAAGGAAAGAAAGCGAATACTCCCAAGTGTCCCGTAATGTTGGATAAAATAATCAGAGGGCTCTTTTTTGCGGGAATAAGCATAAGAAACTCTGGATATTATGCTCCTTCCGCGGTTCCTGCTGTCTACGTAAGCGACATCATTGAAATTGCCAAGGATGTCAAACCAAATAAAGCTCCAGGACTAGATGGGATACCTAATATAGTCCTTAAGATAGCGATGAGCAAAAGGCCCGAGATTTTCGCCAAGCTCTTTACAGCATGTCTAGAAGAAGGCGTTTTCCCAAGACCCTGGAAGCGCCAGCGACTGGTGCCAATTCCAAAAGGTAACAACCCGCCTGAGGAACTATCATCCTATCGACCGCTCTGCATGCAAGACGGAATAGGGAAGGCGTTCGAAAAGGTAATAGCCAAACGTTTAGAGTCCATCACTGAAAGTGATCGCGGGCTATCTGCGCGGCAATACGGGTTTAGAAAAGGGAGATCCACCATCGATGCAATCGACGAGGTATGCAGGCTGGCCGGAGATGCAATATCGGGTAAAAGGTGGAAAGGGGGTGACAAGAAGTATTGTGCAGTCATAACACTCGACATCAAGAATGCCTTCAACACAGCAAACTGGACGCGTATACTAGAGGCTCTCACTAGCATGCAAGTACCTGAGTATCTGCTACGTATCGTTGCAAGCTACTTTAAAGACAGGATACTATTCTATGAGACGGATGTAGGCTCAAAGAAGCAAAAAATAAAAAAGGGTGTTCCACAAGGATCAGTGATTGGACCGCTGCTGTGGAACGTGATGTATGATGGCGTGCTAAGATTACGAGTGCCACACGGTGCACATATAATTGGCTATGCAGACGATATTGCGGTGGTGATAGTGGCAAAGACACTGGCTGAATTGGAGGCAAAGGGCGATGAAACGGTCGAGCTGGTGCAGATTTGGTTGCGAGAAGCGCGGCTTGAGCTAGCGGCGCATAAAACTGAAGCACTCCTGATCAGCAGTCGCAAGAAGGTTGAGAGTTTCCACGTACGAGCAGGAGCTCACAGTGTAGAGTCCAAGCTAAGCCTGAAGTATCTAGGAGTCGTACTGGATCACAGGTTAACTTTTAAGGACCATCTAGCCTATGCTGGTGAAAAGGCGATGCGACTGGGTCAAGCAATAGCGAGAATTATGCCCAATATCGGAGGACCAAGGCAGGAGGTTAGAAAACTCTTATCGAAGGTAAGCACATCAATTTTATTGTATGCCGCTCCAATTTGGGCTGATGCAATAGTGTGTAAAACATATATGAGGATCATGCTAAGAACCTATAGGCTATCCTCACTAAGAGTCTGCTGCGCGTTCAGAACAGTCTCGTACGAAGCAGCAGATGTTATAGCTGGCAGAGTGCCAATTGATATTCTGGCGAAAGAGGCTTTAGAACTGAGAGCCCTGTGCAGCCAAGGCATAGACAGCGTGACTCGTGAACGAGTACGAACTAATAGCATAAGGATGTGGCAACAGCGATGGGATAGCGCGGTTAGAGGGCGCTGGACTTATTACCTAATTCCCGATGTCAGCAAGTGGTATCACAGAGAGTTTGGGGAGGTAAATTTTTACCTCACACAGTTTTTGTCTGGGCACGGCTGCTTTCGGGAGTATCTGCACAAGTACCAGCATGTAGACAACCCTTACTGCGTATCCTGCGAGGGAAAAATAGATAATGTTGAGCACGTTGTCCAAGAGTGTGTTAGATACAATCGACACAAAAGCGCGATTGAACGACTTTTGGGCCAAAGAGTAAGTCCGCGCGGAATTTTAGGGTATATGTTTACTTCCCCCACAGCATGGGAGAAGATATCTTGTATAATAAGAGATATAATGCAGCAACAGCGCCGCCTGGAGCAACTTTCAGCGAGTACCGGACGAACTTAGACCGACACAAACACTAACGATTTAGCAGAAATGCTCTACGGCCTCCTGACGTTATACCTAACGGTGGTTCCGGGAGGAATATCCGTGCTGACGAGAGGAGATGTTTAGCGGGTTAATGTCCCGCACTGACTAAGGCTTTTGATGCTTTTACTCCTCGTTAAAAAAAAAAAAAACACACACACACACACACACACACATTAACATATGAGTGAGATCGTTTTATAGTGAGTAGACGTGCTTTTAGTGCAACTCCGGAAAAATCGTTTCATTCTGTGGTAAACTCTAATTTATAAATCTAATAATTTGTAGAGTGTGCGAAAGAGTGGCAGATCGTTATTTTTTACGTCGCGAGTGCTATCTTGGACACAGGTATTAGTAGTTAACACGGTTTTTAGGCTAGCCGTCGTCCAGAAATTGGTAAATTGTTAAATATTAATACGACAGAACAGGCAACATTTGTAAATCCCGCGCAACCTCTGTGCGAGTGAAATCAGTAAATATTATAACGAAATACGTTTGTCTCTTGTGGGAAGTAAACATTGAACAATAAAGCGAAAGCTTTTACTAAAGCGGGAACTCTTAATAAAGCTCTCATCTATTGGTTTGAGCCTGTGCTGCTTTGTTCCAACGCAAAAAGCTGCTTGCAAAGTGTGGATCGTTCGATTTGTTGGTTGGTGTCTTCGCTGGAATTCACGCTCAGTAGGTGCCGCCTACACTAACGGGTATGCTAAGAGAATGGAATCCACAGGTAAATCGGAAGCATCAATTGCGAAGTGTGGATCAACACGCAAGCATGAAGAGGACCAATCAGGTATGTTGAATCCATTTGCTAAGAGCGTCCGCATTTCGAGGTCGCCATCTCAAATCTCGTCGGAGGTAAAAACTCCTACGCAAGCAAATTTTCCACAGCGCCGTGTGTTAAAAGATGACACAGAGCGTGCCACGGTGTTTAAAAAACTAGGTCGAAAGATATGTGAGTTGACAGAAATGATCGGTGGAGGAAGGCGTTCAATCCATCAGCTAATGAGGGAGCTGATCGACACCATTGCAGCTCTCTACGAAGAAACTGAAAATGTCGAACGGAATGAAGGCCGCTCGTTTTTTAATAACCAAATTGGGCAGAAACGACATGTGAAATCTACGCAGACGTCACCGTCGTTGAATAAGAAGCAGGAGCGAATTTCAAAACGCCCAAGGGAGGAGAACTCAATAATTCAGTCGGCATCTAAGAAAACCAAAACGCCGGAGATCACTTCCTATGCTATGGCTGCACGTCAAAAAGCCGAAGCCGCAAAGGAACCGAAAATTGGTGCTCATTGGACCAAAGTGAGCTCGCAGAAAAAAAGAAAAAGGGAAGAAGTTATTAAAAAGCCTAGACCAGAGGCAATCTTAATTGAGAAGAAAGGTGAGCTTTCATATGCAGAAATCCTGCATAAAATGAAAGCGGACACGAATATCGGAGATATAAGTCAGACTGTGACAAAGATAAGGCGCACGCAAAAAGGCCAGCTGCTGCTGCAAATAAATGAAACAGGTGAAAAGGCAGAAAAAATTAGGTCCTTGATTGATACTAGTTTAGGTCAGGACGCGACGGTCCGCGGCTTTGCAGAGAAAGTAGTGATCGATATTAAAGATATTGACGAAGTTACGACAAAGGCCGAGGTGGCCAATGCTATTGTCGGACAGTTTAATTTAATTAACTTTTCTCAGGAAGATGTGATCAGTATGCGGCGAGGATTTGGAGGTACACAAACAGCGGCGATCAAAACAACAGCCAAGAACGCAAATGTTCTTCTAGATTCGGGAAAAATACGCATTGGTTGGGTCAACTGCCGTATACGGCAGCAGAAAGTCTTAACAAAATGCTACAGGTGTCTAGAATTCGGACATATTTCCAGACACTGCAAAAGCGAGATAGATCGGTCCAAATGTTGCAGACGATGCAGTAAGGAAGGTCACATTGCCAAGGAATGTGAAGAAGAGCCCTGTTGCATGTTCTGCAAGTCGGATGCAACTAAAGACACAAGCCACATTGCTGGAAGTAGCCGTTGCCCCGTGTTCAAATTGGCGGTAGGCAAACCAGACCCATGAGAGTGGTGCAGTTAAATCTCAACCATTGTGTAACTGCGCAGGACCTCCTTGAGCAGTTCATACGTGAGGAACAAGTCGATTTGGCGTTGCTTAGTGAACCATATAGAGTGCCCGACTGCCTCAATTGGGTGTCGGATGCTCAAGGTAAAGCTGCTATTTGGGCCTGTGGTCGCTGGGCTTTTGAAGAGCTGGGTACTTGCGTTCCAGGTTTCATTAGAGCTAAGATATCGGGCATTCACTTTTACAGCTGCTACGCTCCGCCTAGTTGGTTACACAGCGATTTTCAAACAATGCTGGACCGACTAGTGCTAGACGCTCGAGACAGATCTCCAGTCGTAATAGCAGGTGATTTTAATGCATGGGCGACTCAATGGGGCAGTAAATCAACCAACCAAAGAGGAAACAGCTTGCTGGCGTCCTTTTCGGCACTGAATGTGGTTCTTCTGAACAATGGCTGTAAAAGTACATTTAGGAGGGCTAATGCGGAATCAATCATCGACATAACATTTATTAGTGAATGTATGGCGCAGGCAACTAAGTGGTGGGTCAGCGAACATTACACGCACAGCGACCACCAAGCAATAATGATTGACATCGGCGGACGTCGCAATTTACAAGCTCGTCAGCGTTTGAGGAAAAAACCCAAATGGGAAACTAAAGCCTTTGACAAAGAAACGGCGGAGGAATTTCTCGCAACGTGCGATCTAGGTACAGGGTCTGCCGAAGGCCAGGGCGAAAATTGGCGATAACAAAGCCCCGGGTCCGGATGGCATCCCGAATGTCATTATTAAGTCAGCAATATCCTCAAGGCCGGATTTGTTCTTGCAAACATACCAGAAATGTCTGGAGGAATGTGTCTTTCCTGTCCGCTGGAAGAAACAGAAGTTGGTCCTCATTCCGAAAGGAGACAAGCCCCCTGGAGAAGCGTCTTCTTACCGACCAATCTGTCTTTTAGACACTATGGGCAAAATACTGGAAAGTATCATTTGTAATCGACTTCTGTCGTCAGCCGAGGAAAAGTCTGCCATATCTGATCGACAGTACGGTTTCAGGAAATCACGATCTACAATCGACGCGATAAAATTAGTTGTCAATAGCGCAAGGGACGCAATTGCAGGCGATCGTTGGAAAGGGGGAAAAAAGGAATACTGCGCCGTTGTAACACTTGACATCAAAAACGCATTCAATTCTGCAGACTGGGTGTTCATCAAAAAAGCGCTCGACAAAATGGAAGCTCCGCCTTACATTATTGGAATATTAGGCAGTTATTTTCGTAATAGAAAACTCCTTTACGAGAGTGACAACGGGCAAGAAAATCTAGGAGTCACTGCAGGAGTTCCTCAGGGATCGGTTCTTGTTCCGTTACTTTGGAACCTGATGTATGACGAGGTCTTGAGGCTCCCGCTGCCAGCGAGAACGTCAATAATAGGTTTCGCTGATGATATCGCGATAGTGGCGGTGGCAAAGCAAATCGATCAATTAGAGGCGGTCGCAAATACAGCAATTGCACAGGTGAAGGAATGGCTGCATACGGTCCACCTGACGTTGGCAGAGCACAAAACTGAGGCGGTACTCATATCAAGTCGCAAGAAAGTCGAATTAATCAACCTTAAGATAGGAGCCGTAACTATTACATCTAAGCGTTGTATTAAATACTTGGGAGTCATGATAGATAATAGGCTGAGCTTCAAGGACCATGTGAGTTATGCTGCGGAAAAGGCGGCAAGAGCGCAAGCAAGGTTGGCTAGGCTAGGCTTACGAAGACTCGAGAGGCTTAGGCATGCGGCAAGCTTAAATACCTAATAATTACATTGGTAGTGTGTTAACGCACGAAGATTTAGCATGATTGCTAACCAGCCTCTGCGAAGTAATACCTAACGGCAGTCCCGCAGAGGAGAGTGGTTGAAGTGCGAAGGGGTGTGGTTTAGTACGTAGGCACCAGGAATGGTGAGTCGTGCATGTCAGTGGGCCGGTCCTCTGGTCATACATGAGAGTCCACACCTCCAGTCGTCATACAAAAAAAAAAAAAAAAAAAAAAAAAAAACACATTAACATATCCGATTGGGGCAGCCATAAACGCGTTCACTTTTTTTTAAATATTATTTCGCCATTTCGTGAAACATTTTAATTAAATTCTATTACAAATAACTTAATAACAATAGAAAATCGTCCGTTATTACATTTTGATATGTGTGTGCGTGTGTGTGTATCTGAGTGTGTATCTGAGTGTGCGTTTGTTTGCTTTTCTGTGTTTATGTGCTTGTGGCTAAAATGCATTGATAATTTATCGAGAGTCTAACAATTGAAAACACTTGAAATGAGGCAAACATTTGTAATTGAAACCGTTTCAATTTACACGCAAATCGTTTATTCCTCTGCGCCAACAAATAAAAATCTTAAAATGCGAATTTATGTGAACTTTTGCGACTTTACTAAAATATTTAATAACTTCAACGAAGTGAAAATTTCGTATTCAAAAATTTAAATGAATGTTCAACCAACGTGAAAGAAGAATTTGAAATAAATTCAGAACTTTTCTCCTTGTAACCTTTGGAAAACTTATAAAAACACGAACTGAAGATGTTTTTTTAGATTCTAAGCCTCAGTTCTAGGCAAGGTGCGGCTCTTAAATCTCGCTTTCTTGAGTGCTCGCTGCGTTTAATGAAATTCCAACGCATTATCGTCTGATCTGAGCAAATGAACGAGTGAAAAACGAACAAATTACCGCGCGAACAACGAACGAACGCTTGAAGCAACGACTACTCATGCAACGAGTTGAAAACACTTCCCCTCTTTTTCACCACATTTCTTTCGAGCCTCTGCCGAGGTGTGAACGGCGATAAATTCATTCATTGCTGGTATTTCGTTATTAAAAGCGTAATAAAGGCCGAACGCCCATGAAAAGTGGATAGAATTTCTTGGAAAAAATGTTTTTCTCCAACAATCAAGGGGGTGAAAGCCGACCTCGCTGAAGTTTTTGGCACGCTGTCCGCCCACAGCCAACATTTGGCAGCCGCCACTAAAAATTCAGCCGGCTTCGTATTCTTTTGCCACAGAACAACAGACACTTTGCCAAGGCCTGTGTTTGCGTGATGTGTGGCTTAATATACATCCATCCATGGCTGCTACACGTACGAAATGCCTCGCAGGACTCGCATTTCGTCCTGATGATGAAGTAAAACGAAGTTAATTCCCGTGCATTTTAATTGCTGCTTTAAATTGTGTTTGAATGTTTGCATTTTTAATTCAACTTGGAAATTTTTAAGGTTTCTTTTCTATACGTACTTTTTTAACCATTTAATGGATGCATCTATATGTTTCCTCGATATCCAGTCTTGAATTTTTCCAGCTTCTAAATTGAATTAATTGTACTTATATTGTTTAAATTGGCTCAATAAATGTCTTATCTAAAACCGAGAGGCACAACTGAATTTCAGCGCATCCTAAAAGTATGCATTATGTTACACACTGTTGATAACAAGTTAAGTTTCCTGTGTGGCATCAGTGACTGCACACACACAGCCCACACTTTTTCTATCACTAATCAATCTATTACAAATTGTAAAAGAGAGGAAAAAATCAACCGAGAAAGTGTGTAATACTGTACAATTATACACAAGAAAAGCACAGAGGAATTTGACTATCGCAGCAGTTAAAATTTATGCAGATTAAGATATAATTTTGAACGATAAAATATTAATAATCGAATATATTGAATATTGTTTTTTTTTTTTTGTTGTTTTTTTTGGAAGATACCAGTAACTGGCATACACGATTCACACCAACAGGTGCGCCTACGTACTAAAACCTAAACTCCTCTTGTGATAGAAGTGGGATTGTCGAAGTAGACCACCTGATTCGGGTCGTTTTTCGTCCCACCGCTATCCTACCAGAACCTAGTCTCTAGACGTGTAGAATCTATCCAGCTCCGTTCTCATGACCAGGTCCTGTGACATTTGAAGCAAGTCGCGAAGGTTGACACCGCTGACATCGTCATCATTAATAAAGTGTTGACCTAGTATAGTCAACCTTCTGCTTGCTACTGTTGGACACTGGCACAGTACATGCACCGCTGTCTCATCTTCTTCCTGACATAGTCTACAGATCCCATCTTCAGCAAGACCTATCTTTTTGAGATGGCATCTGAAGTTACCTTGACCAGTCACCATTGCTGCTATCCAGCTCAGGGTCCTCCTTGGAAGTTGGGTGACCTATTTATTTGCCCCGCCCATAGGGCTGCGCATAACGACCCTAGCTTGTCTACACGTGGTTAAACTCTCCCATCTTTTCAGGTGGGAGACCTTTGCTCAGAGCAAATACGGCTCGGGTCCAACAAAAGTCGATGATGAGCCCCGCTTTGCGAGTTCATCAGCCAATTCATTACCATCGATACCGGCATGCCCTTTTACTCACATAAGTGTGACCTCATGAACTTGAGCACACCTGCTAAGTTTTAGAGCACATTCTTGAGCCAGCTTCGAATCCACGTGTGTCCGATCCATGCACCTAATCACCGATTGATTGTCCAGCGCAATCAAGATAGTCTTATGTTGCACCTTTCCATCAATCAGGTGATCCAGTGCGTGTACAAGCCCCAGCATTTCGGCCTGATATACCGACACATGTCGTCCCAGAGATAGTGCACAGGCCAGGTTCAACTCTACCGAGTGAACTCCGGCTCCCGCCCTCTCTTCTCTTAATAACCCATCAGTAAAAATGCATATGTCATTCTTCTCACACTCCTCGTGTGTTAGACCATCTGTTATGAGGCTATTATGTCTCTTTATTAAGGCTGTAGTCTTACTCATACTATAAGTTGGCATCAGCGTTTCCCTGATCTCGGTGTTAACGAGGTCAAGAATACGCCTATGCCCCACCACCGCACCAAACTCATTCCAAATGCCACAAGTCTTCATGCGCAGTGCTGCGAGTGCCGCCGTCTTCTTAATAAATAAGTCCAACGGGAGCAATCCCATCAGCGCCTCAAGGGCAGCAGTCGGGGATGTACGCATAGCTCCCGTAACAGCAATGCACGCCAGACGTTGGACCGCATCAAATCTACCTCGTATTGCCTTTTGTTCAGATTTAGGCCACCAGACAACCGAGGCATAAGCAATAATGGGTCTAATCATTGCAGAGTATATCCAGTAAATGGCCGGGGTGTTTAATCCGCAGCGTAAACCATACACTCTTCTACACTGGGAAAAGGCTCGATTCGCCCTTTGGATCTTATTCTCAATATGGTCACTCCAGGATAGTTTACTATCAAGGATTACTCCTAGGTATTTGACCCTCCTGGAGATCTTGGTTTCATCCCCAAAGAGGCTAAGCGGCCTCACGTCCAGAGCTTTTCTCTTTCTTGTAAAGAGAATCATGTCTGACTTACTCGCATTGATGGTCAGTTCCTGTTCTCTGCACCACCTCTCCACTGTTCTGAGAGCATGTCTCATAACGTTGGTGATGCTGTCCAAGAACCGTCCAGGAACCATCAAGGCAATATCATCCGCATACCCCACAGTATGTATGCCCATATCATCTAAACTATGTAGGAGAGTGTCCACAGTTAAGTTCCACATGAGTGGGGAGAGAACGCCCCCCCCTGAGGGCATCCTCTTCTCACTCTCCCCCTAAGTTTTGACTTCCCACACTGAACATTGATTGCCCTGTATTTCAGCGAGTTGTCCCCCCAATTTATAATTATTGGCCTGACCTCTCGGCAAACCAGAGCGTCCCGCAGTTTATCGAAGGCTCCCTCTATGTCCATAAAGATAGCCATAGTTATGCCTCCGACTTCCAGCTCCTTCTCCACAACCCTTACCATTTCATGCAGGGCAGTATCAGTAGACCTACCAACACGATATGCGTGTTGACATCTACTTAACGGTCTACTCACCAGCGTCGACATTTCAATACAGTCAGCCACAATCCTCTCCAACGTCTTTAGTAGAAAGGACGAGAGGCTAATTGGCCTAAATGCTTTCGCCTCAGAGTAGTCACTTTTAGCCGGTTTGGGGAGGAAAACCAACTTTCTTTCTCTCCACCCTTTTGGAATATACGCTGTCGCTAGACAGGCCACAAATACTCCGTGTAGTCTTTCCAGAAGAGCGTCAATGCCCCACTGAAGCAAGGCCGGCAATATTCCATCCAGTCCCGACGATTTGAACGCTGAAAAGGTTCTAACTGCCCTTTTAATACCGTTCGTAGTCACAATCCGTTCCGCCTCCCTTCTGCCAACCCTGTTCACACATTTATTAATGCAGGAGCAGGGCTCATCAGGAAGGAGGCTTCCCGGGAAGTGTACTTCAATCAGGGTCTGCAACGATTCACCTACAGTCTCCGTCATGGTGCCGTCTACTTTCCGCAGAAGGCCTAGTCTTGAGACGGGATCTTTGGATATTGTCTTTTGCAATCTGCTTACATCCGATATATCCTTTACACTACTACAAAACGCTCTCCATTCTTTAGTAGCTTTTTCTTCTCCTTATACGAAGCCCATGATTCAGGACAAGCCGTTCTCATGTGCTTGTTAAAGGCTTTCCTTGTCTCCTTCTTCATGGACTCAAGCTCATCATTCCACCATGGTCTCTGATTCGCCTCCTCCACTACAGATTTGGGACAAGCCACTGCGAACGCATTGTTCATGGATATGGTCAGGACATCGTTAATATGTCCAGAACCATCCAGTTTGCCACTCTCCCCAGCATCCTGGAATTCACTACGGTGATGTCGACACCCCTGTTTGCAATGTATAAATTGTTCATCATCACAAATTCGAGTAAAGACTCTCCTCTGTGGTTGTCACTGTTGGTTGTCGAGTAGAGACTCTCCTCTGTGGTTGTCACCCCACACAATGTTATGTGCATTAGCGTCACAGGCAATTGCTAAGCCTGCATTCCCCTCAGCGCAGAATCCCACCAGTTCCCTAACCTCACTTGTAGGTGGGGGCTCCGCCGAGTCGTACGGAAGGTACGCAGCCGCAAGAAAAAAAGGAACCAGCACCATCACCTATTCTTACCACCGTAAAATCCAGCGTGCTCAGGTGAGGACAGAATACTGCTAGTTCTCCGTGCCTCACCAAGATGCAGGTCCTATGTCTGCCTCCCATCTTAGAATAAAAAAAGGTTGGCACTTCTACAAGATAGACCCTTGATCGCATTGTGGGCTATCCAGGGCTGTTGCAATATGACTACATCCAGCCTATCCGACACAAAGCGCCTAACCAGCATTGTTGACGCAGCTCTACTATGGTGCAGGTTGAGCTGAACTACTTTCAATTTAGCCTGGCACGGGCCCTCCTCCCGCCCCGACTTCCATCTCTTTGCGGGAATGGCCGCTGGTCCCGCGCCAGGGGCGCCGCTCTCACGATTCATCCTTTCTGAATTTGACCACGGCTTGGTCAAGCCCGCAGTTGAGCTTTGCTCCCGCGCGCTCGATAGCAGTGGCTTCTTCTTTTGGGGCACCAAACCGTGAGAACGACGCCTTCTTTTCCTGCTGCACCGAACTTGCCCGTACGAATGACCCTCCATTTTGAGGTGTCCTTCACGCAGGCATTCTGCCTTTGCAGCCTTCCGAGGATGACGTCCTTGGCCGCGCTCGTACCCTGAACAAGGATAGTCGCCTTACTCACCTCTCTCAACACACAGAGCCGATCGATACGTAGGCGGGCATTCTCCCACAAAACTTCAAGTCCACCCACGCATTGAGCCTGCATTTAAGTACAAGGAGCCCTTCCTCCAAGGTGGCGTTGCCCACAAACCAAACGTTACCGCTCTCATCCTCTAGCCGATCCAGGGCTCGCAAAAGAGATGCCTTAAACACCTCCAAGTGCGAGTCCAGCAACGGCCCCTCCCTAGAGAGATCGGCAACGCCCATAAGGAGATCACCTTCCGCCACTTTCGCAAAAGAGACCCCTTACCGGCAGGTTTCGTCATCATAGCTGCCTTCCGCCCTGCACTGGTCATAATTTTCTGATGACTCGTGCTAGGCTTCTCACCTGCAGCTTGCTTCTCACCTGCGGTTACCCGCAGGTCCTGATCCTCCTCGCCACGAATCTGCCGCGGACCCGTACTAATTTTCGGGGTGTCTCGGTATCTTCGCGGATGACGAGGATTCCGGCGTTGGTTCTTCCGGCGAGAGTTCACTGAAACGCCGAGTCAGGTTGCTCAGTGATATTTTCGCCCTCTGGCGCTCCCTCTTCCGCTGTTGCTTTGACCTCCGCGTGAGCAGGCTCCACTCGGCCGAGTCAGGTTGCTCAGTGATCTTTTCGACCTCTGGGGCTCCCTCTTCCGCTGTTGCTTTGCCCGCCGCGTAAGCAGGCTCCGCTCGGCTTCTCAGGGGGCGTCAGCCACACCAGTTGGATCCAGACAGGGCGTGACTGACCTCTCGATCTCCGAGGAGACACCATGGTCCACCACTCCCTGTCCTTCTCCTTCTGGCTTTTCCGTAAGGATTGCGGCAGACTCGGCTGACCGCTGAACATTATCCAATGTCCCTCGGTCCACCTTGTCGGTTGGTAAACCTTTCGGCTTACCAATGTCCGAAGGTGCTGAGCCCTTTTGGGGTTCCATACCCTCAGACATCACCGCATCCGTTATGTCTTGTTTTTTGTTTTTAATTTCCTTGTTTTCGTCCATTCCCACGAGTATTGCGGAAGTAATGGACCATCCCGGCAGAGCCGCCTAAGGTTGAGAATAAGTTTGCCCCTCAGACCCTCCTCCTTTATCCGGGCTTGGGACCGGTACCCGACTACGGAAGACGTGTTCGTGAGGCGGAGTTTATATCGAATATTAATGTCGAATCGTGATTTTTACACAAAAAAAGTTATTTCGTCGAATATAGAAATTTTAAAAAGACATCAAAATGAAGAAGTTTATTATTTGTTTTTTTTTTGATTTGTTGAAGACTTTATAGAAGACTTGATAAAAGTTTTCAAGAAATCAACTGTTGAGGAACGACTGTAAAAGCAACGAAAGATTTTCTGTTTATATATTCAACAAGTATATGTAAATTTGCATTTGCATACGAGATTTAGTATTCATCATCATCGCTCAACATCTGCCATCAACAGGCAAATAAATTGACATGTGGAAGCAAAAAGTGTAATTTGCGTAAATGTCCCAAATGTCACACATCAAAACAAACCGACCACAAGTCCTTTTTAAGTGTTGCAATGTTTAAAGTATATTTCCTTCCGTCGCTTCCCCTCTTCCAACAAAAACCCTTTTACACAAAAACAACAAAAGCAAACTGAGTGCGTTCATCGTTTGGCTCGTTTTTTTTAATAAAGTGAGAGAGAGAGAGAGAGAGAATATTTTATGAAGGATGGACACAAAATCTCTCTTCATTTGTAGTCGCTGCTCCACGCTGGGGCCAAAGTTCATGCATGTTGCATAAATTGTCCATGTAATAAATTTAAATAAATTTCATTTTTATTACGCTGCCAGACGAACGCCGTCTGAGTATTTCCCAAACAAACCGAGTCGAGTGCTTCCGATGTACTTCCCGATGCGAGCACACACCCACACCCACACACACAAGCAGCGAACGGAATCAGTTCGACGCAATTTGTTTACACAGATGTCATAAATTCCGGTTTTCCGATTCACTCACTTGTGTTCAGTCGCGTAGTCACACACACACGCAAACACGAAGTTGTAATTGCGACTCGCAAAGCAGCAGCGAAGCAATCTTCGGGTTTTGGAAGCTGAGAAGAAACGATTCAATAAATTTAATTCGAGCTTCCCACAAGGAACATTTGGCTCTCTCTCTCTCTCTCTCTCGTTCTCTGCTGTTGTATCGTATGAATCTAAGCTTCATATTGATTTCAATTTCTATGTCATATTCAACAATACTTTTTTTATCCGTTTCTTTTCGTACTATTTCCTTGGTCTCTCTTTCTACGCAGATACTGTAACGAAATCGTGTCCGTACTTTCTGGCATCGGGTCTTTTTTTGCTGCTCAGCTTCGTCGTGTTCCTCGTTCCAACCTGTTCCCATCAGAACAACCTCTTCTACTTCAGCGCCGGCATCATGTTCATCGTTTCAGGTGAGTTTTTTATGGTTTCCAACCTTTTTGGACTGCTTCAACAAAGAACGAAATAGCAAACAGAAAAAGGATATTAAAGTTGTATGTCAAAGCAAGACTAATACGCAAAGGAGTTACTATTCCGAATGGAGTAGTGTGCAAAAACCTTTAAAAATATACTCAAAAGGTGAAGAATAAGTAAATTTGCTTTCGTCGATAGTTTAAAGTAGTTTTCAATAAGAGTTCTGTAAGTAGAAACGAGCTGTTAAAAGAGCGTCTACGTAAACACACGAACACCGACGCGACATCGTCTTAATTCTCACTTCATGCTTTAGTTTTATTGTATTCGTGAGACAAACAACAACAACAACATTAACAGCAATTCAAATCTACTCGGGGAGCGTGGCTTCGTGCGTGGCGTTCGGATCGTGTTGTTGTTCGGCTCGGCGCTCTATGAACTCGCTCTACAAACGCAGTTTGTCTTCCTACACTTCAACGATGAATGGTTACTTTTTTCTTTTCCAATTGGTTCGAATTACTCCTTCCAATTGGTATAAAAATTAAGCGTTGTTTGTTTTTCAAATTAGAGTTTTTCGCTAAAAGTTTTTATATTAAAGAATTTAATTTTAACTCCTCTCGTAACTGTTTTCGTTAATTACGAATGCAGAACAGAACCGAGAATCGTTTATGCAGTCGCTGCAGAATTTTGTTTTTATTTTATTGTGAATTCATGAAATTTTAACTACGAAACTTTTCTTTATAGCTTCATACAGAATTTCTTGTTATTTCTATTTATTATTCAATCCTTAAGGAGTTGATGCTTTAAAAGATTTTAATAAGATTAACAGCTTTTCCCTTGTTTATCATTGCGCAAACAGAAAGCGGAAAAGCCAGAGAAAAGTCTATGTGCATTTGCATTAAATTTGTTTACAAGAAGTTTTTTGTCTCTTCTTCTTCCCTCTCTCTCTCTCTCTCTCTCTCTCTCTCTCTCTCGCTCTCTCTCTCTCTTTCAGGTTTGCTTATGTTAATCGGACTCATCGCTTACATCTCAATACTGAAAGCGGAAATCGGGTCAAAGCTGCGTCCAAGGTCGACGCTGCAGCCGGCGCTCTTCAAGGTCACCTACGGACAGAGTTTCTTCCTCTTCGTTTTCGGTTTCATGTCGACGGAGTTCGTTGGACTTCTCAACATTTTTCTGTACATCAGTTTGCAGGAGGTTGGATACGGTTACTACAGCTTAAGTCCCGTTCGAGTCCCCATCTACATCGCATCCTACGAAAATTTCCTCCATTTTCGGTCGTTTTCAATTCCTTGAAAGTAAGAAAAACCTCGAATTATTTCATTAGTTTTTGTTAGATTTATAATGAAAATTAATTTGGATCTTTGAGGATTTTAGAAGATGACGTGAAGAGTTGCCAGAGTTGCCAACGTAATTGACAAAGTGAGTTACTGACTCACAGCGCGTCATTAATTTTTTTTTACATTTATTTTCCTCCTTTGAGAAGCTGAAATTTTTTCTCAAGCAACTCGTCAGCAAATTTTTTGCCTCTACTGAATTTCTTGCGGCAAAATTTACTGCAGAAAGAGCAGTAAAAATGCAAACTTTAATGCAATAATAGTCAATTATGGAGAACACACACACACACACACGCGAAGTCTTCACTCTGCTCTCGTGCTCCATAAACTTGAAGCTGGTTGCTTTGGTGATGCTTTGAAAGCGACGAGTGCGCTCTTCAACCGAAGTTTATTCGTCAACCGTCGTATACTTGTATGCATAAAATTGTGTGTGTGTGTGTGTGCTTGCGTGTAGCCGAGCAACGGAGAAGCGACATTTGCTGAAGTTCCATGATCGTGTAAATTCCTTCCGATTCCTTTAATTCTCGGTTGAACAATGATTAGTGGGATTTTTTGAGGTTTCTAAATTTAAAGACTTAATTTAGTGCATAAATAAATAATTTTCCATACGATTTTAATGCAAATTCTTGATTTAATCAACTCTGAACTCTTCTTTCCTCCTTCCTCTTTCCTCGCATTCAGCGTCTTCCCTGTTTAACCATCACCAACGTACAGAAGAAAATCAAAGAGGGCGAAAACCGACGTGGGCACGCCTACGCCAGCTTTAAGCAGCCGCAAATCACGCCGCACTCGTCCAGCGTTCGCCGTCATCACTTGCAACAGGAGCTCGACGAGAAGCTGTCCGCCTTCTCGTGCAAGAAGCATCCTCGCTCGAACATCCTGCTGAGCACTGAAGTGGACCGACGGTGAGCCGAAGTCATCAGCATGTCTTCTTCATTCTCCTCGTTTGCGCTTTTAGGTACTTCTTCGAGAAGCCTCCGAAATGCGATCTGCACTCGAAGAACCTCGCCCGGAGCCTTAACGAGCTCTACACGGAACCAGCGCCGCCCTTGGCGCCGCCGCCGCCCTTTCAATCCAACAGCAACACGTCGCCGGGATCGTCGTCGGCGCTGCCGCTCGCTTCTCACACGCTGCCTCTCCGCACGACGCAATTCGCCGATTTGCCGCACAAGTTTCCTCTGACACGCAGCGTCTCCACAGCCACGGAATTGAACTCGAATGGCAGCAGCAACGCCATCAACGGAAGCGGAGACGCAACGTCTAAAGATGGACTCAATTGCATTGGCAGCAATCGAAGCAGCGCCCCGACGACGACAGCAGCGTCACGCGTCGAGCAGAAGAATCGCCGCAATCAGTCCACAAACACGCAGCCCAACAACAGCGGCAGCCATGAAACGAAAGTCCGTTCTCTCGGCAGCGCTGCGTTGGAAAATGGCGCCCGGCAGACAGCGAACGACATCACGAACGACGACGCTGATGACGCGAACAACAGCAACAGCAACGACGACGTCGACAACATTCGGGCCGACATTTACGATGACGAGCCGCGTTTCTGTGGGCTGAAGCGCGGCACACGACGAAGCAAAGACGAGCTCTTCACCGAGTTCTGTCGGAAAGCTGGCGTTCGGCCAAAGCCGAAGAATATTTACTACATCTCCAAAGACGACGACGGCGCTGAGCGCGCAGAAAGCGGCAATCGAACGAGTTTCATTGCGGATCACGAAGAAGGCGGCGAAGACGACGGAAACGCAGACGGAGGCGCCCAAGTCGCTCCCGAGAACATTTACTTTGTTGATGGTGTGTTCAATTAGTTGTGTTGTCGTTGTTTATGTTTTCGTCTAGCCTCGTTTCTTCTTTACCAATTTCCACATCGTTTCGTTTCATTTCGTTGTGGCTCGTTTCGCTCGGCGTTCATATGCGCATCTCCAGCAGCAACTGCATCATCAACACGTCCGAAATCAGCGCAAACTGAACTCGCATCTCTCGCTGCATTCCCTCTACACGCCCGAGAAGAGCTACCAGCGGAGTCTCATCGACTTGGACTCGTCCAACGCCGACCTGTGGCAGCAGCAGTGGCGGAAGCGTCCACGCACTCGACTGGTCCGCTTACAGCAATAAAGAAAATATGTGCGAAATATCAGCCGCCCCTTTTCCCTCGACTCGCTGCCTGAATATTTCAAGCTTTCAATGGTAACAACATTTGTTATTTTTTATACTTTCTACCGGAGTGTGTAACGCATAGAACTAGACAAGATAGGTATGGGAAAGTATATATATTCTTGATCAGCATCACCACCAAAATTGAAATAACGATGTCTGTCCGTCTGTCTGTCTGTCTGTCTGTCCGTTGAAATCACGATCACAGGAGAACGGATTAAGATTTCAAAATGAAATTTGGCAAAAATATTCGTTGCTATGTTGGGGTATTTCGTATTGAAAATGGGCAAAATCGCCCAAGGACCACGCCTACTTTTATTATCGAGAGTGCAGGTACCTCTGTTTTGCCTAATAAAAAAGGCCATATCAGCATCACTTTTTGAGAGAAGACAAGAAAATTTTATATGTAGGTTTAGACTAATGCTTCCAGTTAATATGCCAAAATGGGCGTCATCCGCCCACTTTTAGTTTACATAGGTCATAGAGGGTTTTACATGGATTGTATTGAAAAGTATATAAGTTTCCTGAATAATGGTGCACATAATATTGTAGTTTGTGAACCAATAATATTCTGTTGGGAAAAAAATGGGCGGGCCACGCCTCCTTTTTACCCATCCACCCAGTATTGCAATATATTTTTATACCCTACACCTAAATTTTGAGAGTAAACGCACTTAGTAACGGTGTTTGTAACGCACAGAAATAGGTAAGCAGCCCACTTTGAGTTTATATAGGTCATGGAGTATATATGCAGCTTGAAGGTGTAAGGTATTTCGGCTACAGCCCGGCTGTAGACAACACCTTTACTAGTTTATATTTGCAAATATATTTTTCCTTAATAAGATTCCAATTAATGATCATGAATGAACTCAATCTTGTTAAAAATATTCTTTAATTGGATTTCACGTGTACCGGGGAAATATTTCCATATCTACTCGTCCTTTCAAATCTGTTGCCATGGAAATTGCTAGCGATGTATGTCCATTTATTTTAGATTTAATACTCATTAAAAACAGTTCAAACCAATGCAAAGTCAAATCTCCAAAAACTAAATAAAAACGATTGATAAAATAGTCTCAAAAATTGTTATATAGTAGAGTAATTTAAATAAAACAACGAAACGAAGAAAAATAAATGCAATAATAAAACATTCAACACAACCAAGAATTTGTAAATAAATAATACTTGTATATTACAAATAAATGTGGCGTTTCATTTCTTAAGCATTTGATATTATGGTTTCATATTCATCAAAACAGAGGTACGAATTAATGAATTTAATGGTAGATAAGTTAGAAAACCGGTAAAGTTCAATACTTACTCTAAAAAATTGATGACGAAACCGCGTTACATCGTAGAAGATTCGGGATTATAGAGGATATCGATGGTTGTGTTTAAACAATTAGAATTGAACTCACATTTGACATTATCGTGGCAGACTTTCATCTAAAGTATCTTCGATAAACGCTTTCGAAATAGAAAGCAGTTGGAATTAAGCAGCAGTTAAACACTTCCGGGTGATACTAAGTCTGGATTAAGATGAGTTTCCTGACAGGAATTTCCTACTGTTGTTTTGTGGCGCCATCTTCTGCGATATTTCTACGACAGCCAGAACAGTTATAAAAAGCTCCTCAAAAGCTTCCCTCTCCTCGAAATAATAATGACGCTTTTTTAACAACATGGTTTGAGCAAGGATTATAGAATACAGTATAGCATAGAGCTGTAAATAGTGTCTATAAAGCATACGGAAACTACTCATCATATCATCCTTGACGAATCCTCAACGAATTAATCGTTGAATACCCTACACGCAGTCAACTAACGGCTTCTAGCTTTCAAATTAACCGAAATAAGTTCGATTAAAAAACTATCAGCGAACAACGAATAATGAAAAATATTCCTGAATTTCATTTTAAACTTTTATTGGGATCTAAATTAAAGTTGGTTTCCGTCGAAAATATTAATTTTTCAGTTTGTATCTTGTAAAGCGTATAAATTAATTTATATTTAAGGCTGTTCCTGGATTATTTAGAGGATTTTAGAACTTACTTCAAACAGGCGTTGAATATTTAACCTCTTATAAATTAGGCTAAGGAATTCTGTACAGACATTCAAATTAGATTAACAGCGCCAAATGCACCAACGCTCGTTCCATGCAGTTGAACACTACGTCAATAATCCCATTTTCCCCCTCCAACCCTTTCATTCTTCCCCTTCTTTCGACCATTTTGTATTGATGTGAATTACGGTCGGCGGTTTGCAATTTTCGAGTCATTCTTCTGTCGTGTTTCGAATGAGTCTGAATGGAATCCGTGCACTATTAAGAGGCGGAAGGAATCCCCACTGTGCACTGTGATTCATCTCAGGTTGAGCTGATTTTACGCTTTGCTGAACTGAGTTGAATGCTGCTCCATGAAGGAGAGACGCCTCCATTGCCAGCGACAGACAGAGAAAACGACAAACACCTGACTTAATCGCTGAACTACCGCAAAACAAACGCCACATGAAACGGAAAGAAGTTCGGGTTGGGCGAGGGAGGACATCACAAGTGTTCATGTGTGCATTCGTGTGCGTGGGTGTGTAACACAATTCAATTTCCATCGTTTGATGAAAATAATGTCGTCGTCATACAGGAAGTGAGCCATGCATGTGATGCATGTCGCAACCACGTATTTCCGCACCGTTAACGCAGAGCATTATATTGGTACTTAAAGCAACGCGGTCAGCCTTAAAGGAACAGCGATGGGGGTGGAGAAAGGAAGACAGGGGCGAAAGGAGGTGAGGACTAACACTGTGCTTTGTATTCGCTTTCCTTGTGCTCAGAGGCGAGACCCTTGCGGCCAATGAATTCAATTAAACCGCGTTCAACGCACAACAAACTACGAATATCGAATGAAGTTGATGCCGGAGGATTGCGGCGGATGTGGTGAGGCGTGAAAAGCTGTGAAGTGCAGAAGTAGGGCTTTAAACTGTTGCTATTTTTAATGAGCTTGTGTGGTGTTTAGCAGGAAAGGTGTTTAGGACAAGGAAGAAGGCGAAAATTCGTGGTTGAGAAATGAAAAACGAGGACCGAGATTTACAACTTTAGAATTGAAGAAACAGATCAACTCATTACATGCATGCAATCGACCTACTTATCTATTTACCTTTGCAAGCGAAGAAGAATGGATGCGAATGGAGAATTGGAGACTAATTGAAGTTCTTCTTTAAAGGTTAATCTTGGTTTGCTTAGTAAATAACTCTTAATAAAGCTTTATATGTTAAGTATTACAAATGGATTTAGATATAAATGTATCAAGACCAGTTTAGTGAATAACTACTTTAAAAGTCAGAATTCTTTATAAAACTTTGAATATCTTGAAGATTTTATACAAATAATAAAACGCATTAAAGTCGTGTTAATGATTTTTTAGCTTAATTTTGGAGAGGCTAAAGATTCTAAATACTTGTAATTTATAGACTATTTTGCAATTTGTTTGGACAAAAGCGGGAGTTAAATTTCAAAAATAACTCTATTATGAAATAAATAAATATATAAATAAGTAAACTGAATGAAATAAATTAAATTAGAATACATAAAATTAAAATTAAAATTGTATTTGGCTTAGTTTATTCTGAATAAAATATTTCTATTGAACGATTATTCAATATAATTTAATAACTCCCTTTCTTTGCAATAACTATTTACTTTTTATTGAAAGTGATTGTATTGAGTTTTCTTTATAATTTAAAATGTTTGTGTGTATTGAATTCCTTGAGAAGTTATTGTAATTTAATCAGTAAACCTTAAAACTTCATTAGAATTTCGGCTGATTAATGAACCAGTATTGAAATACTTGTTGCAATGGGGAATTTATAAACATTCCAACATATTGAGGAATGATTTGTTGCGGTTGGACAAGGACTTCTATGGAGTTCGGAAAGGATTCCAACAATCAGGTTTAAGTTGTGGCGGCTAATAAAGGAGCACATTCTGCGGTCTGAGTGGAATATGTTATTGAGAATGTTTTGTTGTGGCTTTTATTATTGCTGACTTGGGAAAATTAACTTAAATTGTAATCTGAACGGAAGTGTATTAAATATTACGGAAAATAAATATTAAATATACGGAATAATATTAAATTATGTATCTTTGAAATCTTTGTGTTGTCTTTTGTTGAATGAAATAACAATAAAAGCGAAGCAATGCAAAGCATCAGAAGTGGACAACTCAGCACAGGATCTTGAGGGCCGTCGCATTAAATTTAATGGGCGCACATTTGTACAACTCGTGACATTGCGAGAGGGCACTTCGAGGAGATCACGAGGCTTGAGCGCCACCAGCAACGGCAACAAATCACAATCAGCGACTCGAAACGACTTGTGGCTCGATAACGTCACACATAGAAAAGCTTTAAATAGAAGAGGTCAACAGCGACGAACAGAGGAGCGCCAACAACAAACTCTCTCAACATCAACTTCAGCATCACATCAGTGTCAATCATGCAAATGGCATGAACACGAGCAGGATGTGTGTGAGGTATGATGGATGTGCGTGTGTCTTGTTTGGTGCTTATGAAATGCTTTTGAATGGGTCTGTGAATGTTTTCTTTTTCCCGTACGACTTCTATTTTGCTCAGCGAAGGAGTAAAAAGAGAAAGTTTAAGAAGAATTAAATGCTAAGAAATGGATCAGACAAGACAACATACAACACAAACATGTATGACATGAATAAACGCAAACAATCATAAGCAAAAATGCTTTCTGTTTCTTTTTCCAAGTTTTCTAACGTTTACAATAAAGAGCAATAAAAACATTTTGCAACACTTCCACTTCAACGTTAAAACTTCAGCGAGAAACCTATAAAACTACAAAATCACCGACAAAAGAATAGCAACAGCAACACTGAACCCTAATCTTTTGAAATGAGCTTCTTTTCTTTTAAATTTTACTGTAAAGTGTTGAAAGCAGCAAGAAACTGAATAGAACTAAAAACTCTCAACGCAATCGTTAAAAGAATTGTGTAGAAATTTTTTTATAGCAAAGTAAAAGAAAGGTATTAAAAAAGTACTAGTTTAAAATAGTACTACACCAAAAAAAAAGAGGGGAAGTAGGATTAGAAAAACAGTAAAAGAAACAAAGTTTTATGGATGGAAGAGCAATGGAAAATAGTAACGGCGAAATATATTATCAAATAGTATTAGGAAAATGGTAATAATGTTAATTAGTAGAAGTATTATTGTACTTGTATTACTATTTAATAACCAAGAGATGACAGAGAAACTATAATATAAATTCATAATCATAATACTAAATAATAGTAGGAATGTTGCAATAAAACATTGTAGTCTAATAGTTGTATAAATTAAAATAGGAAACTAATAGAAAATGTGCTAGACAAACAGTATTAATAGTTATGTAACGCAATATAAGTGTAAGAAAAAATTAAATATTAGAAGAGAATATGAAAAGCCATATATAGGCCTAAAAATTTCCTAGTAATAAAGAAACATTACAGTGTTGCAAAAATAGTAGCAGACTAAAGAACGAAAAACAAGATAATATGAAAAATACAACAAAAGACACGATGACAAAAACAGAAAACTGCGAAATAACGAAAGTTGTAAAAATATTAAAAAATTACACATGAAAAAGCAAAATTCAAGTTCAAACTCAAAATTTATTGAGCTTTTGAATATAAATATTAATTTTAGTTCAAAATACTGAAAGAAAAACATAAGATTAAAATGCAATAATTCACATACGCTGAAATTATACACCATCTTACCATAGAGATTATATTATATTATAATCTCTATGATCTTACTTTCTTAAAATAAGGAAATACCAGACAATGCCAAATGAA
Source organism: Thecophora atra (assembly GCA_937620795.1). Taxonomy (NCBI): domain Eukaryota; kingdom Metazoa; phylum Arthropoda; class Insecta; order Diptera; family Conopidae; genus Thecophora; species Thecophora atra. The sequence continues at coordinate 4,982,840 of OW569397.1, read as the reverse complement.
GAAACGCTCTTGCTCCCGAAGCTTACATCAGATGAGAGTGAAATCTCTTGATAAAAATTCATATGCTTAACACTACATTAAATCTAAACAAAAAGGAAAACAAACACAAAAACACAACGTGGCATAAAAAACAAAAAGAAACATTAGAAAAATCTAACCTCTATGTGTACCAGGAAGACACTTATCGTAAATTGGAAATATTTTATTAATAAATAAAATTTGACTAACTAAAGTTTCTTTGACCATTAAAAACACTTGATATGCAGTTATTTTGATGGCAAAAAATTCTTTTAATAAATCTCTGAAGCATATCACAGTAATAAAGACCGATTGGCGTTACTTTAGCTTTCGTGTACAGAAAACAGTTTAAAAACCTTTTTCGGGAAATTTATAATTTTTTCCAATACAAAATCTTAATATTTTACGTTCAATTATTTTTAATATATGATATATTATTAAACTTAACAAAATAAATATAAACTTTATTAAATTTTCTTCTACAAATACGGAAGATTAAATCATTGCATGCACAGAAGGTTGAATAAAAAACTGAAGATAAAAGAACTTTTAATGCGATCATTTCAAACACTTTTGCTGACATAAAAACATGTCACATGACCTCAATCTAGCCTAAATAAATTACTTATTTCGCAAGCTTTTAAAGTGTGTGTAGAATTTTAAACATACAGAAGAAAAGGATTTTCCTCTAGAGAGATTCTGTGCACACATTAACCTAACCGTCAAAAGCGACCCACAGAAAACCCAAGCAATGAAATGCTAAGCGCTGACCTTTTTACACTTTTTGCCACTTTTGATGTCGCGTTGTTGGCTTGTTGTCAGTTTGCGACTCTGATAAAGCAATCAAAACACGCGTGGGACTTTTAATTCACACGTTGAAAGGATGACATTCAGTCTCTGTCGCTCTTCACTCATACACACGCCTGCCTCGTGTCTGTTCGCAATTACAGTGCAAATGCCGCCTTTTAAATCATTGCTACAAATTAAACACACGCGAAATAATACAGAGAATCAAAACAGAAACAGAATAACACAAAAAGCAACACAAAAAAGTCCTTTCTTCGTTCGACGTCGCTGCATGCAGTCGCTTCACTGCCGCCGCGTTTTCACACTAATCAACGATAGATTTTGCATCGTCAGCGTCGCGTTGACGTTTGTATGAAGATGATGTTCATGTTCGCTCCAACATCAAACATGTTGGACCTCGTAAGAGATGAGGAGCTCCATTTAAAGTTTTTGCTGAAGGATCTTAGTCAGTCTTGCGTCGAACTTGGAGCCTAACGGTTCTTGTTGCCTAACGGACGGTGAGAAAAACTCTCCGCTTCAAAAGTGATTTTCAAATGAAAATTGTTATGTTATAAAACAAAAAAAGGTAGAAAAAAAAAACGTAAAATGTGAGAAATGCTGTCGGTTTTTCGGCATCTTTACTGGGCCAAACGGATGTGCATCTAGCGATCGCTTTTTTTCGGCGAAAGCAAAAACAGCAAAGTGAATCGCGTTTTTTATTTTTGGCGCCAAACGAGTTACACAAACGAACAGACTTAAAAAGGGAATAAATTAAGAAGAACTCCGAGTGTAGACTGTGTGCATTCGTTAGCGGAAGAAGAAGGAGAAAGCTGAGCCCTGATTTCGACTTTGGAGCGGTTTTTGGCGGTTGTTATGTGTCGACCGCAATCACAAATACAAACATCAACACACCCACACACTCAGTCGGTTGTGTAAAGGTGCAGAAGGTTGCTCAAGTCCACCATTCAAACGATTTTAGCTTCAGTGGTTACATCGCTTTTTTGTCTTTCCATTTCGCATCTTTTCACTGTCATCGTCGCTTTCGATGGTGCTTTTTCAAGCTGCCATCTGATGACATCGTCCACCATCCGCTGTCCACATGCGGCCGACGCTGATGCTGACTTCTAATGAGCTCGCCACCGTTTGTAATCCTCTGTTGGCCTGTTAATCAGTCCATCGCTTAACCACAACCCTGTGTAGACAGGCTGAGTGGGTTGAGTGGTCACATGAATGAGTTGAAAGGGGCTTTCAGGGGATTGCACTACCAAAACTCCTCCTTCTCTAAACTGACTTGCAGCTGTTGGAATCTTAGGTTAATGAAGCCTTTAGGGATCCACGCTATAAAAAAATATTTAAAAATAACTTCAAACTTCAACGAGCTTCAGGGACGAGAGAAAGGGAGTGAGAGTGACAGAGATAGATAAAAGATAGAGAAAGAGAAAGAAAGAGAAGAACAGGAAGTTAGAAAATCTACGGTTGCTTTTTTATAGTCTCTTGAGCGCTTCGAAGATAAAATGAAAATTTGAGAATAAAGCAAAAAAATTCTTTTTTGTTTTCGTAATTTGTTTTTCTAATTTTATGAAATTATTCTGTAAACTGTGAACAGTTTCTGTGAACTCAGAAAATTGTTAAAATCACTAATGAATAGTCAGCCATGTCTAAAAGTATGCAATCACTTTCGTTCATTGCGCAATCGAACTTAAATATTTTATTGAGACTGATAATTCAACATTAAAAATTAAGTAAATTCAATTAAAAAATCTGTAAATAATAATATTGAAGACTATAATTTTTATTTATCAAAAATATTTGTAGAACAGAATCAAATTTATACAAAAAAAGAAAGAAGGTTAATGCCCATTGCGGAGCTAATTTTCTCTCAATTAGGAGACTTTTTTAATTTATAACTTATAATAAAAACAACGCAGTTCCAACAAATACATAATTTTTGGGTTTTTTAAAATTTTATTCTGTGGTTCAATTTCTTTTCTTATCTCCGTCTCTCTTTCTGTCGTTCCTTGCTTTCTCTTAGGCACATTTTGATTTTCTTATTCAACGATTTCTGTCAATGAAAACATTTAAAATAATCCATAATTCAATGGAGTCAATTCAACTCTTTCCCTTCCAATTCTTCACTTTGATCAACAGTGAATCGCCTCTCAATTCAGTTTATTGATGAATTTAATTAAATTCCTCTCCTCGCTGATGCCTCGCATCGAACTCGCAGCGTCACGCTTCGGTACCCTGTTTGACGATCAAAGGATATGCGCGATTATCCTGCATTTCCGCATGTGTTCCGCGTAACGTCGGCACTCGGCGTCGTTAACAACGGGAAGGTTGCAGCAGAAAGCGTCGTCGGTGGGCGCGTCGCCGTCAGCAGCGTCCAGGAAGCCTCGGCCAACACAACGACTTCGAACACGTCAAGTAGCTTGAGTGTTGTTGGCCAAAGTATCAGCAACTGCAGAGAGCAACAGCACCTCGGAGGACAGCAAAAAAACAGCCAACAAACAATGATAACGACAAACGGACCACAACAACAAGTGACATCGATTGACTTCAGCAACAGATGCAATTCGACGCATCTGAATCAGTCCTCAGCTGCATTCGGCACCCAACAACAGCCGCAGCACACACAGAACAACATAAATTATCACAACCGTCATCAAAGCAGCAACGGAGTCATCAACACGATTTCCGGCAGCATCCCCGCCACCGGCTTCGATCACGGCTCGCATCGTCATCACTCGCTGTCGATGGCCAATCTGAATGAGCCGCCGAATGCGAACAACTCCTGCGCCGAGCTGGATGCGTTCCCAGGCGTCGACGGCGCGACGCTTCAGCAGCTGCGCGAATCACGCGCGACCCATCAGCAGAAGGCGACGAAGTTCAACGAGCAGCAGCAACGACGCATGAAGTCGAGTGGCGGGTCAAGCGGCAGCTACTTGTGGATACTGACACCTGTTGCAGCGAGGTGAGGCGACATTCTATTCTCATTTATATCAGCTTTATTAAGGGCAAAAGCTGATGAATAAAAAGACTCCTTTTCCCTTCTATCGAATTTTGTCCACGTGTTTCTATGGAGGTTGCCCCGTGGGCCATTAAAATGCTTAATTATTATTCTGTCATCGTCATTAAATCATGACTCATTTAACATTTTCCGGTTCAGCGTACACACCGAGAACTAATTCCCGAAACCCGAAGGATCGAGAATCATACCTCGATTTTTCGGTAAACAAATTATTCAAGTATCGATTAAGAATTCACTGCGACACCAAACCGAATGGCAATGGCAAGTGAAAACGAAGGGAAACCATAGAGAAAAGTGAGAATGAGACGCATTTCATCCGCACGGAAAACAATAAATTTCCATGCACACGAGAAGCGAACCATAAAAGACGTGAAACGAGGTCTTAAAGCTCCTAACTACAGCAATACACTAGACAACATTCCGTTAGTGCTCCCTTTCCTCTCCTACACGCCCACCAATAAAATCTAGGGCATCATTTTTGGTACATTTGAGGCGAATTCAAACATCCTGTTTAATGTGTGTAGTTGGATCTACCTCGAACTGTGCATGTGTGTGTGTTTACACAGCAATAAAATCTTTGTAATCATTCCGCAAATAAAACCTGTGAAACGACGATTCGAGAGGCACTCGAAATGAATGAGTGAGTGAATAAGTGAATGAATGAATGGAATCGTTCGAGTGCCTTGTGGAAATCTAACTACCAAAAGTTGTGGTTTATAAAAGGCTCTGCACAGGATCGGAGGGGGTCGAAGGGGCGAAGCATATCATATGTGGGAACCTTACGAACACGTGTAAGAAGAGCAGCCAACAATGAGAACGGAAAAGAGCAGGGAAAGGCAAATAGAATGGTCAAAGATGAATCCATTGACGCTTTCAAAGACTCCTTTATTCATGCATTCACAAGCAATTCTTGGATTATGATGTCGAAATGAACAGCATTCAGCAGCAAAGTTTCTGTGGGTTTTAAGAAATTTAATTGCTAACAAAATGAATGAAAGAAGAAGCTTCCAACCAACAGCAAATAATTAAATACAGATTAAATAAAGAAGAGGAGAATTCTAAAAGACTTCAGAATAAATGGGAATAATTCAAGATTTAAATTTTTAAATATTATAATCATTTATTTGTTTTATTTTAGTAAATAAATATATAATTGAAATTAGAAAACAGGAAAATAAAAGAAACTTAAATTACAACTTAACTCAAATAAAATTCAGAAATAATTTAAAAAGATTTTCTTATATCCAAGATTTGAATTTTTAAAACTTTTAATCAACTTTAAATGCTTTATACAAAATTTAAAACTCTTGTGCGTTACAAAGCGCAATGAAAGGAGAAAGGAAAGGGACAGTCAGAGAGAAAAGTAGAGAAGAACGCAAAACGAATCAACTTAATTAAAGCTGAGCTGATAAATCAATTAAAAACCATTTGAAAATCGCTTTAAATGAATGAATTTTCTCTCCACTCCGAGCTCAGCAAAATTTTCTAGGATTCGTTAGAGAACACAAAAAAATAAATAAGAAATACAACAACAACAAACACAACAAAAGCAAGAGCAACCGTAAATTGTTTTTAAACCCTTCGATGTTGCTAAACATTTCAGTTGCGAGGCGATTCCAAAAACTTTGTTGCAATGTGAAAGTCGAGTTGGAAGTCGTCGTCGGAGAGGGGAAATGCAAGGGGAAAGAGGGACAGTGAACTATAAAACTTTTCAAATACATGGATACATTTTTTTTGTTTGGTTTTTTGCTTTGTTCCATTTCATTTCACTTCATTCCATTTCATTGCACTTCATTCATTGAAAAGCATGAGTTTTAGCAATTAGCATTAATTTTCTTCTATTCCACAATACAAATGTTTCTTCTATTTGCGTTGGAAGTTTTCTGCTTTTTCATGGTTTTTGAATTTTTTTATTGTTTTCTGGTTTTTGTGTGCAGATTGGAAAAGTTGTAAAACTCGAGAAATTGGTCCAAATTGCAAACGATGATGAGAATTTTAATGATGATGATGGTGATGATGATAGATGATGCAATGATAAATTTGATCACTTTGGCAATTTTTAAATAACAAAAACTGCAATTTATGTTTTATTCATGTTCTTAAAAAAATAAATTCGAACAATTAGAATAGAATTGAATAGAATAGAAACCTTAACCCTAAATAAGCCTTAATAATAATTCTAAATTTAAACAATTTAAGAATAAAACCAGGTAAATAATTGCTGGCCAAAATAAACTGTCTCGTAATGAAACAATTCTTTAATAAAGAACATAAAATAAAAAAACAAAAAGGAAGAAATGCGAAAATTAAAAGCAAAATATAGGTAAATCTTAGATAAAAGGAAAACTTCAAATATAAATAAAAAAGAGTAAAGAGAACAAACTTTAAAACAGTGATAGAAATGGAACAAACTTAAGAAAGCAGAAAAGACGTTACGAAAATGTGAACATGAGTTTTTCTTACCAGCGAAATATTGAAATCATAAAAACTTTACTGCTTTTTATTGTATTATTGTTGTAAATTTGCTTCTTCCTCTCCCTTTTCTTCGTTTCTTTGTTACCAAATTTATTCAACCACCCAAAAAGCATCTCAACGTGTCATAAACAAATGCAACGCAACGCATGGGTCGCCTCTCTCCTCCTCACCATCCTTTTACCACTCTATGCGACGTGTGACAGAGTGGAAAGAAAGAGAGAGCAAACAAGAAAAGGCATAACTTTTATTTGTTTCCTGTGTTGTTTATGTTGAAAAGTTATTAAAAAAGTTTCTGTAAAAAAGAGATTTTCATGTTTCTCCATGAAATTGTTGCTTGTATTTTAATAAACACGAAGAACATGTTGCTTTTAAAATGCAGATAAAGGAGAAAAAAAACAAAAATTGGACTAATAAATACGTAATATAATCGAGGCTGTTGATGGTGCAGTAATAAAATAAAGTAACGCGAAGCTAAGAAAAGAATCGTATTAATTTGGACAATCTCAAGAATTTATCGTTTTTGTTTTTTATTCGCTCCTTTAACTTTATAATACAATGAAAAATGTTTAATATTTTCATAACTCTTTCAACAACAAATAATGTTTTGTATAGAACATTTTTTCCGGTGTGCATTCAAAAGAAATCAGTATAAAACTTTGCTATCCAATTTTAAAAATTAAACATTTTTAGACTACCCGAAATAAGATTTGAATTCATTTATATATAGCTCTTATATCTGCAGTCACAAGCCATAATAGACTAACTGGGTTTTTCATACTTGCCGCGAGAATTATTTAAAAGTTTCAAGTCCATCTCACAAATTAAGTTATATTTATTATAATATTAATATAGATTGTGTAAATATATATATATTTTGTAAATATCGCTGAATAAATAAATAACTAAAAGAAATAATGTGCTAATTTCATGCTGCTAATTACTTAATGCCTTCTTAAGTCAGCTTAAGGTGTTATTTCTTGCTACAACATCTCACACTTTCTGGTTAAGTATTAACTCGAACTTTAACGCGAGTTTATATATATCTATAAGTTGAAGTTAGGATTTAACCCGAGCCTGATTAAACCAAAAAAAAAAAAAAAAATAGATATATCTATATCTAAATATTGGTTAAATTTATAACATTCAAACTTAGTAAATAAAATAAACTAAATTTAAAGAAAAAATATAATAAACAAACTAAATAAATGTAATTAAAACCTGGAATAATAACTGCAAGATTCGATAAAATAGTATTGAAAACAAGAACCCAAAACCTTTTAAAATTTATTGTAATTTCCACTTTCTATATTTTGCATTTCTTTACGTATTTCATTAAGAATAATTGCTTTTGTGAATCCCGAAATAAATGTTTATCGCTCAGACTGAAGCCTTCAAATTAACCGTAATAGTTTTGAAATCGCTTAAGCACAGAGCAGAGAAAAGGAGTCGATTTAAAAAACGTTAATAACATTTCCGTTGAATATCCTTTGCTTCACTTTGATTGTTGTTAACTCCACGAATGTCGAATTTTTCACTTTGCTGCGAATTTAAGCGGTCGATTAAACTTGTTTTCATGCCATATAAAAGTTAAACGAACCACGCAACACGGGTTTCGATGTTGTTGATTCTCTCGCCTTTCTTCTTCCCCCCCCCCCCCCACCACCCACCGCCCGCCAGACTATCTTCTGCCATTTTTATACCTTCGTTAAAAATAAAAGCAAAAAGTTCTCGCTTCATAAACAACATTAAATTTTCATTGATATGTATAAATTTTTACACTTTTACAGTTAACACCGCAAACAACTCATCTGCTTTCTTCTCCATCTTCGCTTTCTCTCATTTCCACGTTCTTCTTCTTTTCTTTTGGCCTTTGTAGACTGTTATTTGGATAGCGTTGCTTTTTTCGCCACTTTAACTTTTAACTCTTCTCTTTCATCTTGCTTTATTTCAGCATCTCAGTGGCCATCGTGATCGCTGCTCTGGCCGGACCTCAATGGCTCTACACGGAGGAGAAGCTGCCGAATGTGAATTACAACGGGACGGCCAACTTTAATGCCCTCGACGACGGCGCTTTTATTACCAAATACACCAAATCAAGTCTGTGGATACTTTGTACCACGATGCAAGGTGAGTTCGAAAGGGACGCAGCAACCGAGAGATGCCAAGAGAGAAAAGAGACACACTCATGAAGGCTATGAATTGAAGGTGTGTCAGGAAGTTTTTACGTCTCTAATGAACTAATAACAGCCCCATAATGAGTCTGTAATTGAAATCGTGAAAATGTTTCCGAATTGCTTTATTAACGAAGAAAATACCGCTGACTGAAGGACGAACAAAGAGGGAAGGATTGAAAGAAGATTGCTATTAAATTAATTAATCTTTATTTAATATTCTTTTAGCATTTTAAAGAATGTGATCATTGACTTTTTTTAAAAAAGATGAGGCACTTCTTCAGACTTCTTCGTATTATTGAAAAGTGCCATCGAATATTTACCACTGAAGTAAATCATAGCGAAGATTCTCATAATCATTGAACCCCTTTTTCTTATAACTCCCAGAATATAATTTCATCTGCAACTTTTCTCAGAGTCAAGGAATTTCAATTTTCGCTGAAATTCTATTATTTACGGCCTGTGCACGGATCGTTGGTTGCGTGGCTGTCACTGGGCTAAGCTCGTAAACAACAGAACTGCACAAATAACGCATTCGCAAATAAGTGTGACAACACCAACCGTGGCCAAACTGTGAAACTTTTGTTTCAGCCTCGTATTTGTTGTGCAACTCAAAAGTTGGAAGGCGCAGAGCCTCAGCGGCGCAGAACCGCAGCAACCTCGTCGTTTGTTTGTTCAAAGCCAAAAGTTCAACATTTTCAACGAAAATATTTCAAAACTAGTGGCAACGCATTTACGAACTTCGAGCTGAAGCACGAGTTTTTTAAATTCAAAGTTAATGAAAAATCTTTTGACAAAATTGGCAAAACTCTTATTGCGAATTATAATGGAAAAAGAAGAAAATCAAAAATATTCTGGTGAAAATCTTATTTGATGAGCTCATGACGATTCCCATTACCACTTCAACTCCTAAATAGAAGAGGAAAAGTAAGGCAAGAGCCTAAGAATCAGATTTTACTGATTATATTATTAATTTAAACAGAGAAATAGAGAAACGGACGAGCAGATGGACTGAGAAGCAAAAATCCTTAATTTGAATTTGATAATTTGAATTAATTCACAGAGCAAATAAAATAATACATGAGCTGCTAATCGAGTTCTATAATATCTTACAGTATTATTATATAGATATTTATTAAAAATTTATAGAATAGAATTCTGCTTGATAACCCAAACTTCTTAAGCAAAGTATGCATTACTAGCCCAGCCTAAAAGTAAGCAATCACATTTTGATGAGTGTGAAATATAAAAATTGCATTTTAATTTTACTTTGAGATGAACTTTGTAAAAAAAATAAAATAAAAGAAAAAGAAAAATTAAAAATAATTCTAAAAATTAGAAGTAAAATTCGTATTAAGAAAAATATCAAACTTTTTTGAATAGAAATATTTTATATCATTTCTTAAAATGATTTAAAGTTTTAATAAATGAATAATTAACTGAACTGTAATAAAGTTAGTGATTTAAGTTTATATAAAAATACGAAAAAAGAATTTCATAATTTTATTGTAAAATTAATTTAGAGGTAGTAGGAATTTATAATGTACCAATAATTAATTAGAGATCATTATACAATATTTCAAAATATTGTTTTGCAAGACTTAATTAAGGAAATTATCAACATACATCAAATTCTGAAAACTCTTGAGCACATCGTCGTGATACATAAACATATATACAAAATTCATGAGTGTCTTCATACATGCATGACATTAATGGATGCCGCAAATCGCTGCGTACGAAGACGCACCCGCACATATTCAAAGAATGTCGCAAGAAATTTTGCACCTGCTGCTGTTGGCAAAGTAAAAGTTAAAGCAGCGAAAACAACATCATTATTAATACTAACAACAACAACAACAACAACAACAACATTAATAGCATTAAAGGACTAACAACAGAGAAAAAACAAACTGCACAAAAGCACAGCAACCACAACAACGACGACAATCATAAAGACATGATAATAAATGTCCTTAGGATTTTCTGCCCCTACTCACACCTTCTTCTCCTCTACACAGCGTCACCTTCGCCGTGGAAATTCATGTCATATTACATCAACATCAACACCCGAAACAACAACAAGGATAACGTGAGGATTGGAACAACAACGGCATCTATAATAATAACAATAACGACAGCAGCAACTGTTGCTTTTCTCCAGCGTAAATACAAAGTTCAAAAGCCCGATTTACTTCCAAGAAAATCGCATAAAATAACAAACAACAACAGCCAAGAGAAACTACAATGAAGGCCAAGCAAATTAAGCTCTTTCAAGACTTCTTGCTTTACCTTTTGCTGTTCAATGTTTGCTGCTATGACTACTGCCCTTTCTCCTTCCTCCTCGACCGCCTCCTCTTCTTCAGCGGATTGTAATGACAGACGTAATGCTGCTGCAGATGAGAGGCTGTTGCATCAGCATTTCGCAGGCATCAGGTGGCTCGCTTCTTAGTTTCTAGGCTCACCTTTTAAACAACAAAAATATTTATTTTTATCGCTCATTCCTTCCTCGTTCGCTCGTTCTCTACGTTTACTAAACTAATGATGGGAAAAATATTGCGAAAGAAAAGGAAATTCATGAGATTGTGGCAGGAAGTTGCACAGAAGCAACGCCACGAAAGAGGAAACGAAACGCCGCAAATGCATAAATGGAAGTTATTCATTTTAAGCCCAAGAAATAAACTGAACTGCATGGGAGTAACGTGACGATGCGAAACGAGACGAGGCGAGATGAGTCCATAGATGTTGACGACGTTAAATCAAATCTCTAAAAGTAGAATAATTTGCCAAAGAAGCAGAGGAAACGAAAGAAGCAGAAAAGAACAAGGAGATGCAAGCTGGAGAAATATGAAACCGAATGAATAACTTCCGCTAACAACTCCGCAGAGATCAGAAATAAAGGAAAAGCCTCAAATGCAACTAGAACATATTCTAGAAGAATCCAGAACAATAGTCAAATTATTGAACAGACAGACAGACAAATAGCGGCAGATAATTGAGACAAACAAAAAAGCAATCGCTTGATGTACAGATGATTAAGTTTTAACTTAAACAAGGAAATATTTGAACAGATCAAAGAAGAAGCCACATCAGCAAAGCAAATATTTCTCTATGGAATCGAGTAACAAAGAGAACCTCCGAAAACAAAGACTATTAAGAGTCAAACAGAAGTCTGTTCATTCATTGGATGAGGAGACAAATGAGTGCAAACGACGGACAAGACGATAAAAACTGATAAAAAGTTAAAAAGGCGATAAAAGCCCATCCTGCCGCAAAAGAAAGAACAATTATTCCTCAGACATCTGCAAAGCAAGCAGACAGGAAAAGCATAGACACAGGCAGAGAGAAGCCTGACCAACTGCCAGTGCTCGCTCTGGCAACATTGGCGACAACAACAGCAGCATAAAGAGTTGCCGATTGAGTTGATTGCAATCCATTTGGCAGCATCACCAACAACAGCAACGGCAACCAAACCGGAGGAAGCAACGTTTCCTTATTTCACTCCATCCTGCTGACGTATTCAAAACTAAACAGCTTCGAAATTGCGCCAACAGATGTCGTTTGCTACATAGAAATTTACTTAGTTTATATTATATTTTTGTAAATAACAAACATTTTATTCTTTATCCTTGTTTTTCCTTTTTGTTACATAAATGAACAGCTGGACGACAGTCATTTAACTGCTTTTTGTTTCTTACTTTGTGTTGAATATCTTTTTAAGTCACCTTGTTTAAGGATAAAAGCAAGTACTTAAAAACCGCTCGTATATACCTGATGACGCTGTTGGTCCTCGGTGAAGAGGAAACATAAAAACGAGAAGCAAATAAGGATGGAACATAAGGAAAAATGTAATATTTTAAATTAAGTGAAATTTAATAATAAAAAGTCATTGTTGCCTTATTTAAAAGGCTCTTAACAAGGACTTAGAGAAATTATTAAAAGTTACAATATATTAGCTTAAAATCTAGATCGACCGACCATAATTTCAAGTATAATAATAAGTAGTAATAATAACAATTAAGTATACTTTCGATACAGTCAACCATTAATCAGGAACTGTGCAATGTTGAAAGCACATGTTTCACATCAAATCAAGTAAATAATAATAACAATAAATAATAATTACCCTTAATAAAATCAATGTCTAAGTAAGACGATGAATCTTAGAGTGAATAAGAAATTCCAGAGTCTTTATTTTCAATTTCATAAACATACATATATACATATAAATATAAAACTTATTCATGCATTTAACACGAAATAATTTCACTGGATTAGCAGTAATTCCTAATCAATTCATGAATGTGAACTATTTAGCAATGCATTCATTCTTACTCCAATATTAGACAGAAGCAAGAACTTACATGCATATATAAATGCGCTCGAGGTGATTCAGTTTAAAAGACCCCGTTAAAGTAATTTAATTGTTAAATTCTCAGTCGAGTTTTGTTCCATTTATTTCTCAACGTAAAGCAGAGTCCACAGTGATGCATAGGAAACTGTATCGCTACAATATTATTAAAAAAATTAAAAATATTATTAAAATTAACATAAAAAGGTTATTTTTAGAGAAATTACACATTAATATTCATTCCTTTTTTTGGACTTAAGACTTCGATTTTTAACCACAAACCACTCTGACCTTATAACGGGTCACTTTGAGCTCCGAAGCATAAAATCTACAATAAAAATAAATTTTGCATTTAATTTTATGTTCCTACCAATTCAGTCCGGGTTGCAAATACGTAAATCTACTGTATTTTAATTAAATTAGATTTATAGTTACTCATACAACATGGTGAACCTTTTCAATCAATTTCACTGCAAATAACTTGTATGATACAAAACGCACAAAATACCTGCTTTATTATTATTATACGTTATTCTTCTAATGTTTTTTTATTAAAAAACCCTAATAATAACATATCTTTTTTTATTAAATACGTTCCATTTACAAAATACTGTAAAACGTGTCTCATATTTCTTTGGATGCACACGTGGATGTGTCGTAAATGTCTGCTCCGCGTTATTTTGATGCGTCACGTTACGAACGTGCTCCTGCTGTTGCTTTAGAAAATCATAATTTATAAATATAAAAACTTTTCAGGAAACTAGAATAAAATTATCAGGTAATCCTTTCTCTGTTGTTATTAAGACTTGTAATTGTTTCATAAGTATTCAAGTGTGGATCTGGCCGGCATCTTTGCCTGTCCTGCTTGAATTTATAGTATATTTATTCACTTTCATCAAGAATTTTAAAAAATATTCACTTGTATTTAAAGTTTTAAATATAAGAATTGTAGAAAATGTGTATTTAATTAGATATGTATGAATACTCTGTTATATGTATGTATATTGTAATTAAATTATTCATTAATTACGTTTTTATTACATTATTAATTAAACTATAAAAAATTCTATAAGCTCATTCAAGTCGGAATCATCACAAGGAATAAGAAATACTTGAAATTTAAAATAACACGCTAATTGATCCTTCGAGCCGGATTTGAACCAGCGACCTATGGATTTCTACTCTCTATTCGCTTTCTATATCTCTCTACAGTCCACCGCTCTACCAACTGAGCTATCGAAGGTCTTAAAATATTGTCCATAAAGCAGCGTTTTGAATACGCGAATTTTTAGAAAGAGAAACAAGACTTAAATCTATTTTTAGCATGTCATATCCATCTTATCTCTTAAGCGTCTGTTAGAAATAAGAAAAAGTCAACAACTCAATCGAACAGTTTTCATTTGCTATCGAAATTTCTCCTTACATCCGGCTCAAAGGCCCGCTTAATAAACTTATAAACAGCACATTTTATAAAGGAATAACTTTAATAATATGTAATAATATTTTCCTATATTCCTATGAAGTTATTCTAATTATTTGTCTTCTCCATGTTCTATTTTTTCTTTAATTGGTCGACATTGAAACCCAACTAAACACTTGACTTTATCAACCGGGTTCCAACTCATAAAACCAAAATTACGACCCTCCGGGAGGCAATGTAACGGTGCAACATGACAACAACCGCAACAACAGGAGTGGAAACTTACAGTTGTGTTAAAATTGACTACTTCCCGGAGGAAGGTTACCAACCGGACCCACTGGACTCAACGCCAGCGATACCATGTAAGTACAGCTGATCCCCTTCTGAAGATATCCTTTCCCACACCCTCCCTTGCCTACTTCCTTTCTCAATTGACCACAAAATCTAAGCTCATGCTTTATATGGTTTAACCGTGCCACTATCTTTCGATTCGTTTCTTTTGTGGTCGCTTTTGTGACAATTTTTCATTTTTATGTAAGAGTCCAAGTAGCAAAAAGTGCAATAAGATTAAAAGGAGAGGAAAACGGGAAGAGTCCAAAAGACTAAATACAATAACAGTAATAATAAAAGAGACTTATTACAAAAAAAACAAGCGACAAAGTGAAAAATTCCTAAAAGCAAAAGAAAACATAATCAAAATCGTGTCATGAACAACGTGGCGCAACCAACCGAATCGAACCGAGTTGAGTCTGTCCATAAGTCGAGTTTGTATCCTTGGCTTGTTGTCTCATGACTTCCCCTCCCCTTTCCGCCCTCCCACAGCAACTAACCACCGCTCCATGCTTCTATCTGTTCTCTGTTCGGCCCCTTTGCTTAGGTGCGAAATTGTGCACTGAATTAAGAGTTCCTTCCTACTGTTTGCTCGCTGCTCGATCTGAACAGAAGTGGTGAGAGCGAGGAGGGTATGAGGTCCACCCTCTGCTCGAGAAAATCAGTTTACACCAACGTTGCGTGAAGTGCATAAAAGTGAAGCAATGAGGAATGTTGCAAAATGATTTTATTTTCAGTTTCGGGGAGAGGAGGCTTTGAGGAGCGTTAGTAAGGTACGAATAAAGTGAAAATGAAACGCGATGGAATAGAGGAGATTCCTATAGAATTAAGCAGAGTAAAGCGCTCCGTGTTTTCAGCAAAGACGGGGAATTTTATTCAATTTTTGGCGCGTTTAAAGTTGAAAGCATGAAAAAACCTCCAAAGTGAAGTAATAAAGTGAAACAAAATAAAACAAAATATTGTCACGAAATATTGAACGGAAAAAAGTTCCACATTAATCAGCGAAATGACACTAAACAAGAAGAACGTAAGAGAAACAGCATAAACGGTAGAGAAAATCAGGAAGAGAGTGGAATTACATTAAAGTGAAAAATGAAAACACTTTATTTATTTATGAACATTAATTTCAGCTTCTCTTTTATTTATTTATTATTTTTTTTACTCACTTTTATTTATTTCCTTTTGTTATATTTTTTTTAAAGAATAATAATGAAATTTCAGATGATGAGCAAACAATGAACGCTATAATAATAGAGATAATAATTGTAATAATTTTAATAGTATAACAATAATGCGATATTATTATATGCATATTATGGTCGATATAATCTCTATGATTAGTTATTTATTTACGATTTAAATTTTTAATATTATTTAAGTATTTTGAGAGTGTGATTATTATTGTTATTAAACTATTATCATGAAGCTATTACACTAATTTAAGCATTTATTTATTACTTAACATTTATTTATTATTCTATATAAACCTCTTTTTTGCTCCCTCCTCGTTAATCTGTTGGGATTAACTCCAATCCAAGGCTAGACTTTCTTTCATTGAATCTGCAAGAAGCAAATTCCTTCTTCGTCCTCAAGTAATTAAAGAACGTAAATTAACCGTCCTGTCAACAGCTTTTCCATGGCGTTCATAACTCGTCACCGGAGCAGCCAAAGTCTCATCTTTGCTGAAATACCTCCTCCTTCTTCTCCTCAAACATTTTTCCAATACAGCTCGGTTGAATGTGGTCAACAGGAAGAGAGGAAGAGCGACAGATTCCCAACACAAATTAATTCCATCTCATTTAATTTCAACCGACTGAAAACTAAACGAAACTCTGTTTAATTAATTTTTATTATTTTCTGTTGATGGTGTCTGTGTTGTTGTTGTTGTAATTTTTAGTGGTTTCGATACTGACGACGGTGTTGGTATTTTTCCCGTGTTTTCAATCGCTGTTGCTGTTGGTTTCGGCCTTGGTTTTGATCGTTGTGGTTTTCCTTAGTTATTGTTGCTATCGGTTGTTTGTGGTTGTCTTTGTTCTCGGTTCTGTGTGTTTTTCACACCTGTTTTCACCACGGTTCAACAACCGCTTTTCCCGGTCACTGTGCTGAGTGCATTCATTTGATTGGTGTCGATACTTTACATAAATTAAACGTTATTAAGGCAAACTCAGGCGTACACAAATCGAATGATTTCGATTATTATCGATTGCAATTAGTTGAAGAGAGGCGACGCTGTCAAATGAGTCAATTGAGTTGTGTACACGAATTAGTGAACTACATAAACAATCACTAATCACAAGTTCAGCCGATGGACACTTCATTTGCTCCCGAAGCACTTAAAAATTCATCGAAAATTCAGAGGTAATCGTCGATGATTTCCGAAGCATGCAGAAAACTCTATAAAAACATTACAACAATGGATTAATGACAGAGAAGGAGTTGAGCGATTCACTTTAATAATATATGAAATTATTGCCCATCTCAATTTATTCCAAAATGTAAAATAAAAACAAAAATACTCAATACATAAATTATGAATTAGTGTATTGAGTGTGTTATTATTTTATTGATATATAAACTTTGGTTTAATGATCAGAATTCAGAGTTCAAACTCAAGCTACCAACAACAAAACCCATTAAACTCGTTGTAAGTCGGAGATAATACAAAAAAAGGGGAAAAATTGTGTTTTTTGTTTTCCTTCGCCGAATCAATTCGAGGTGTAAAATAATAAATAATCAGTGGCCAGAATTACTTACAAAGAACAATGAAAAGCGCGTAATTCATTTGTTATCATTAAAGAATTATTGGTTACGTGTTGGTGGTCCATTATTTGCTGTTATTCAGAGTCCAAAAACATGGTGAAATAGTTTTTACTACGCAAAATATTTTAAAAACAACGTGAGGTTTCATAAAAACAAAAACAAACAATAAAATATCAAACAAAGAAGGAATAAAAATAATAAAAAGAAGTTTAATTCCATCAGCAACAGAAAAATCCTCATGAAAACTTAATGAAAATAAAGAGTTTTATAATTTGCAAATAAAGGGAAGTTAAACCGAATTGAGTTTCCCTTTCCCCCTCGTCTCGCTAGAGACTACAGGATTTGCACCTTTTATAGTCCAGTATAAAAAAGAAGGGTTTTTTGTCGCAACTTAAAATCGTGTCAATTGCTTTAATTTCATTGCTTCCTTTCAACGACTCACTCACTCAGTCACTTCTTTCCACTTTAACCTCTTCACTGTCTCCTCTTCTCCCCTCTTCCTCCATCTTCTACCTCCTCCTCAGCCTGTTTCTCTCAGTGTTTCTCTCAGCTCTCCACTGAAATTCAATTCAACTTCCGTTTCCTCATCGAAGCGCGGCATTTCATTAAATCTAAAGTTTTAATTTCCTCTTCTCTTCACTTAGTTTTACATCGAATTACCATTACTATTATTATTATTACTATTATTATTATTATTATTAAATATTCTAGTTGGTTTTTATATCGCTAAAATGGCTCCCTTCGGCATTTTAAAAGCTGTGTTGGTTGCAAGGTGAATGAATTGGGACGTTTTTATGACTGCGCCATTATGCGGTGCTACTAAATCATAATTGCAACTGTAAACAACAAGAAGAGCAACTAAAATCATTACAACAACAACAACAGCAACAATACAATTTTAAAGATTATCTTAAAAGCGATTCAATATTATTTTTCAAAGAATTTATGAAATTATTATGACTATTTTATTATTATTTAATTCAGTTAAATATGCGTTTTTTATCGAAGTAATGATTACATACAGAGGGGAATGAGAACAATTAATATTATTGTACTTGATGACTCCTTAATGAGTACGTGTCTTCGCGATTGTAGAGTGAATCTCTGATGAATGATGATTCACTGAATGCATGATTCACTGAATGTGTATTGCCTACATTAAACTAATACTTAATACTCCGATATACGATATATACTATATTACGAATGATGACATGAGCTTCTTGTGAGTGCTGTACGAATATTATTATGTCTGTAGCGAGTATTCAACAGTTTCTAAAGATGTTTTTTAAGTATTCATTCTAAAACTTTTTAAAGCTTTTAAAACTCAAGTATTCTATGGATCGCTATGAGTGTTTTATGAGTATTTTTTGAGTACTTTGTGAATGTTATTGTGAACTTCTTAGAACTGTGTTGTTTTGTGGTATTCATTGTTATTCTGCTGTTTTATATTTTCGCAGGTCTTGGAGATTATTTTTGTCATTCACTTTAAGATTCTCTTCGAGATGATTGCAATTCAATCGTCCTTAAATAAGTAATGCATGGTGTTTGCTCGGTATTCGTTTTTAGTGAATGATTGGAAACTGCATTCGAATGCAATCGTTTCGGTTCATGGAGTTCAATTGGTGATTCATTTATAAGTATTCATAAGTAGTCCAGTATTCAAAGCTTCATTTATAAGTATTCATAAGTAGCTTAGAAGTTGTTTTGTTCTCAGTCTAAGTTTTTGGTTTATACAAATCCTAGCATAATCCGTATAATTCACAAGTGAAATGAGTCCCAAGGAACTGGAAGCAGTCACTAAATTTTCCCTGTAATATTTTGTCTTTTCTTGAATTTTTCTTCTCTTATTGCAAATCGCGTTACTCAGCCCGTCTGTCTCTCTCCTTTCGACTCTTCTTCTCCTCCTCCATCTGTAAAAATTTTCTTTTTAAGAATCGTTTGAAAAACCAAATCATCACCGTGCAAAGAAACGTGATTAAAACAAATGAAAGAAAAAGCGAAGTGAAAAATAAGTGGAACTAAAAGAAACTGCAGAAAATCCTGTGAAACTACTCGCCGAGGGGAGGACGAAGGACGAAGGGCTGCAGTGTTCGCTGTTGGGGAAAAGTTTCTTGCTGTGGGACGGGAAAAGTTCCTTGCTTTCGCACACAAGAAAATTTTCTCAACGAAATCAGCTGCAGCGGCGGCAATAAAGCCGATTTCCGCTCGATTGCATCCGCAGAGGACGGCAGAAGTGCAACGCGTTTCTGTTACTTTGAGTGACTGCGATTTGCCACGGCGTCTGGGCGAACTGGGTCAAATCTGCCGACGACAGCGCAAACGTAGGCAACAAATTGATGAGCTCAACGAAGGCAAACGAAGCGATAGGCGAACGAACGAACCAACGGCAAAACGACGCTGATGAAGTTTGCTTGGACGTCGTTGACTTTCGGGAGTAACGAGCATGTATTCGCACGCATATGTACATGGGTGTGTGTGTGTTTATTGACAAATTAATGAATGAATAGCTGATTGCAGCAGTCCGACAGTGGGACAAATATTAAAAGATTAAAATGAAAAAAGAGAAAATCAAGTCATAGAAAAGATAAATAAAATATTAATGACCTAAAAAAAGAAAAACAAAAGAAACTTGTATATTTTTAAAAGAAAAAAAACAATAAAAAATTAAGTGAAAAATTTATAAGCAATAAATTTTCACTTAAAATAATTAATTCGCTTAAAAAGCTGAAGGCAGCAACGACGTCTTCGTGAGTCTCCGAAGTAGCTTTGAAGTTCTCTCCCGACGCAGCCATGCTGACGTAGCGATTGTTCCAATATGATATTCGTTTTTGCTCGCTGTCGAACACTCGTAGTCCAATTAGATTCCGACTGGTTCAGGTTCTACGAGAAAGTTACACATAATCGTATGGAAGACTTAGGAAACGAACCCTACACGAGCGGATTTTAATATTAATTTACGACGTTCGCTTCTTATTCTTACTCGTGATACTCGTTGTTGTTGTTGTCGACTATTGAATATCAATATTCAAACACATTAAAAGGCGCACACATAGCAACAACAACAACAATACTCGGATATCCGCCAACCTTTAATGGCCAAGTCTATTGTGGCAATAACTGTCAACTTGTGGGCGTAAAATCCTTGTTCGGTTTTCGTTGCTGTTGTTGTTGCGTAATGAAATTGCCGATGTTTTACGTTGTTGTTGTTCTTTCTGCTGAACGAAATGTAAACGCAAACGTAAACGGAAGCTCCGTCGCAAGAACAAGCATCGGCACAGCGATAGCAGACGCTTTTCAACGCAATCGGACATGAATTATTATTGAAATTCAATTGAATTCCATTTAAAAGCTGCAGCTGCAAATTATTTACGCTCGACAGTTTAATTGAAGGCTGACAAATAAAGTTATCGATGGGCCGAACTGCGATGAAAGGAAAAGGTTAAGAAGAAGGAGGAAGGAGGAAATTAAATCATTCTTAATAAAGAAAAATGTAAAGGAATGAATTAATGCGAAATATGCGAAGAATTTTAATTAAAATTGAATTAAAATTTGATTTTGTGATTAAGTTATTTAAATCCAATGAAACACAAAGAATCGAGTTTATTTTTCGTTATTTATTGATGGGTTTAAATGGAAAATAACACAAATTATTTATTAATTTATTACAACAGACATAAATTAAGTTTTCACTTTTGTGAAATTTTTCACTCATTTTAATTCTTAATTTTTCAAAATTAATTAATTCCATTTCAGTTGTTCCTTTTCTTTTGTAATAAACATTCTTTTTATTGTTTAATTTTCAGTCTTGTTTATTTTCCAATTGGTTGTTGGTATTGCACACACACACACACACACACACACACAGCCTGAATGACGTCATGATGTTGACACGTAATTAAAACGAGACGAACATCTGAAATGTTTTCTGCTATTGAACAGTCGACGAAAGGCAAAGAAACAGACAAGGAATGTTGTTAGAGGAGATGCAAAGGAAATGATCGATGTAGAGGAAATTCCTCACTACCACAAAATTCCGTACTTCACTTCAAATTGCGGGCTGCTTTAATGTGGCCGAATATCGATTCGACTCTGCACGATATTCAAGGCATTTGGACGAAAATAGAGAGGAAGAGGGTGGGAAAGGGGAATAACGATAGGAAGAAACATTGAAAGAGGGAATAGAAAGGAGAAAAAGGCAGCAACTTTAATGGAAAAGCAGACAACAATTAAAATAGTAACGCAAATCAAACGCTGCAATGAAAAACACATTCACGAAGACATTCAGACACACATTAGTGCAAGAACAAGCAGAATGCAAATATATATATGAATATTTTTATGTGTGCATTGTTACACACGCAGCTGAAATCCCCTCGGAAAAGGAGAACTTTTTTCCAAAACAAGAGGCAAACGTGAAGCATCGTTTAACGGTTGTTGTAATAAAGCAAATAGCAAAAACCCAGAAGCCACAAAATAGTAAAATTACTCTCATCATTAATAAAATCACTTCAACATTAAATAAGAGATTTTTGATTCTTTTGAGTAAAATCACAGCTTTTTAATTATTATTCATAATTCATTGCTTTTTAGTTAAAAAGTAGTAAAAAAGACGAATGAAAAGGAATATGAAAAGTAAAATTCATTAAAAGATGAAAGAAAGAAGAGGAATGTTAACCGAAACAGCGGACTTTTTAACTATCTGAGTTTTTGAAAATCTTTTTATAGATGATTTATTCAAAAGCATTTCGACTGCAATGATGATAACTGTAAAAACTTAATTCAATAAGGAACTTTTATCAAAATCATAGGGAAAATCTGAATAAAATTAAGAATAAAATTTGAATAAATTAATAATTAATTTGAATTAAATTAATTAATACGATCTTATAAAAATACAAATTCAATGAGGAAATTTTAATATTTTCTACGATTTTAATATTATTTTCTTTTTATTTCCATTCAATTATTTTATTTTATTAGTTCGCAATAACTTTTTCTTTGCATTCGCAGTTTAAAAGAACAAAACGCAGCTTTTTGCACCCATCACTCCATTCGAATCAATTATTACTCGAAAAATTGTTATTTCAAGATGCACATTATTATTCTAAACGCTGAAAAATATTATAAATCCCATGGTCGACGCTTTATAACTGTTTTATTGCATCAAATTTGGAAGTTTTAGTTACGGAATTCATCGAAAGCACGAAAGAGAAAACGATTATGCCAAATATCGAATTTCCTGTTCACTTTAATAATTATTTAAATTATTCCATTAATTTAATCGTAATTGAAAAAATGAATTTGTTATTAAAATCACACATTAATAAGCAAGGTATTGCTTTTTCAAGATAATATGGACTTTCTTTATAGAATTAGGAAGATTTCTATATGGAAAAATCATACTATTTTTAAGTTTTACGTGGATTTCTTATATAAATAGCTAATGCCTCAATTATTTTTATGTGGCTGTGAATATTATTATTTTTATACGTCCCTTTCACCACGTCAAATTCTCAGTGATAATATTTATAGACTTAAACCCAGCTTAAATAATAAATTTCGGAATATTTAAATTAATATTTAAATATTTAAACTGCCAACTTTAATGAAATTTCGTAGATTTCTCGATGTTTTTTGCAGTGATTAAAGTAAACAGACTCCTTGCAACGCATCGCAAAAACACACCGACCCACACACACATTGACATATCCGATTGGGGCAGCCATAAAAGCGTTTAGTTTTTTTTTTAATATTATTGCGCCATTTCGTGAAACATTTTAATTAAATTCTATTACAAACAACTTAATCACAATAGAAAATCGTCCTTTATTACATTTTGATATGTGTGTGTGCGTGTGTGTGTGTATCTGAGTGTGCGTATGTTTGCTTTTCTGTGTTTATGTGCGAATTTATGTGAACTTTTGCGACTTTACTAAAATATTTAATAACTTCAAAGAAGTGAAAATTTCGTATTCAAAAATTTAAATGAATGTTCAACCAACTTGAAAAAAGAATTTGAAATAAATTCAGAACTTTTCTCCTTGTAACCTTTGGAAAACTTATCAAAACACTCACTGAAGATGTTTTTTTAGATTCTAAGCCTCAGTTTTAGGCAAGGGGCGGCTCTTGAATGTCACTTTCTGGAGTGCCCGCTGCATTTAATGAAATTCCAACGCATCATCGTCAGATCTGAGCAAATGAACGAGTGGAAAACGAACAAATGACCGCGCGAACAACGGACGAACGCTTGAAGCAACGACTACTCATGCAACGAGTTGAAAACACTTCCCCCCTTTTTCCCAACATTTCTTTTGAGCCTCTGCCGAGGTGTGAACGGCGATAAATTCAGTCATTGCTGGTATTTCGTTATTAAAAGCGTAATAAAGGCCGAACGCCCATGAAAAGTGGATAGAATTTCTTGGAAAAAAGGTTTTTCTCCAACAATCAAGGGGGTGAACGCCGACCTCGCTGAAGTTTTTGGCACGCTGTCCGCCCACAGCCAACATTTGGCAGCCGCCACTAAAAATTCAGCCGGCTTCGTATTCTTTTGCCACAGAACAACAGACACTTTGCCAAGGCCTGTGTTTGCGTGATGTGTGGCTTAATATACATCCATCCATGGCTGCTACACGTACGAAATGCCTCGCAGGACTCGCATTTCATCCTGATGATGAAGTAAACCGAAGTTAATTCCCGTGCATTTTAATTGCTGCTTTAAATTGTGTTTGAATGTTTGCATTTTTAATTCAACTTGGAAATTTTTAAGGTTTCTTTTCTATACGTACTTTTTTAACCATTTAATGGATGCATCTATATGTTTCCTCGATATTACATTACAGTCTTGAATTTTTCTAGCTTCTAAATTGAATTAATTCTACTTATATTGTTTAAATTGGCTCAATAAATGTCTAAAACCGAGAGGCACAACTGAATTTCAGCGCATCCTAAAAGTATGCATTATGTTACACACTGTTGATAACAAGTTAAGTTTCCTGTGTGGCATCAGTGACTGCACACACACAGCCCACACTTTTTCTATCACTAATCAATCTATTACAAATTGTAAAAGAGAGGAAAAAATCAACCGAGAAACAGTCAAATACTGTACAATTATACACAAGAAAAGCACAGAGGAATTTGACTATCGCAGCAGCTAAAATTTATGCAGATTAAGATATAATTTTGACCGATAAAATATTAATAATCGAATATATTGAATATTGTTTTTTTTTTTTTTTTTTTTTTGGAAGAGGAGGGGTGATCTTCCAAAGATACCAGTAACTGGCATACACGATTCACACCAACAGGTGCGCCTACGTACTAAAACCTAAACTCCTCTTGTGATAGAAGTGGGATGCTGATACGGGTTGTTTTTCGTCCCACCGCTATCCTACCAGAACCTAGTCTCTAGACGTGTAGAATCTATCCAGCTCCGTTCTCATGACCAGGTCCTGTGACATTTGAAGCAAGTCGCGAAGGTTGACACCGCTGACATCGTCATCATTAATAAAGTGTTGACCTAGTGTAGTCAACCTTCTGCTTGCTACTGCTGGACACTGGCACAGTACATGCACCGCTGTCTCATCTTCTTCCTGACACAGTCTACAGATCCCATCTTCAGCAATACCTATCTTTTTGAGATGGCATCTGAAGTTACCGTGACCAGTCACCATTGCTGCTAGCCAGCTCAGGGTCCTCCTTGGAAGTTGGGTGACCTATTTATTTGCCCCGCCCATAGGGCTGCGCATAACGACCCTAGCTTGTCTACACGTGGTTAAACTCTCCCATCTTTTCAGGTGGGAGACTTACATCCATCGTTCGACTAAAGCTTTTACCGATCCTTTGCTCAGAGCTCTCGGCTCGGGTCCAACAAAAGTCGATGATGAGCCCCGCTTTGCGAGTTCATCAGCCATTTCATTACCATCGATACCGGCATGCCCTTTTACTCACATAAGTGTGACCTCATGAACTTGAGCACACCTGCTAAGTTTTAGAGCACATTCTTGAGCCAGCTTCGAATCCACGTGTGTCCGATCCATGCACCTAATCACCGATTAATTGTCCAGCGCAATCAAGATAGTCTTATGTTGCACCTTTCCATCAATCAGGTGATCCAGTGCGTGTACAAGCCCCAGCATTTCAGCCTGATATACCGACACATGTCGTCCCAGAGATAGTGCACAGGCCAGGTTCAACTCTACCGAGTGAACTCCGGCTCCTGCCCTCTCTTCTCTTAATCAGTAAAATCTCTTCCCATCAGTAAAAATGCATATGTCATTCTTCTCACACTCCTCGTATGTTAGACCATCTGTTATGAGGCTATTATGTCTCTTTATTAAGGCTATAGTCTTACTCATACTATCAGTTGGCATCAGCGTTTCCCTGATCTCGGTGTTAACGAGGTCAAGAATACGCCTATGCCCCACCACCGCACCGAACTCATTCCAAATGCAACAAGTCTTCATGCGCAGTGCTGCGAGTGCCGCCGTCTTCTTAATAAATAAGTCCAACGGGAGCAATCCCATCAGCGCCTCAAGGGCAGACGTTGGACCGCACCAAGTCTACCTCGTATTGCCTTTTGTTCAGATTTCGGCCGCCAGACAACCGAGGCATAAGCAATAATGGGTCCAATCATTGCAGAGTATATCCCGGGTGTAAATGGCCCGGGTGTTTAATCCCCAGCGTAAACCATACACTCTTCTACACTGGGAAAAGGCTCGCTTCGCCCTTTGGATCTTATTATCAATATGATCACTCCAGGATAGTTTACTATCAATGATTACTCCTAGGTATTTAACCCTCCTGGAGATCTTGGTTTCATCCCCAAAGAGGCTAAGCGGACTCATGTCCAGAGCTTTCCTCTTTCTTGTAAAGAGAATCATGTCTGACTTACTCGCATTGATGGTTAGTTCCTGTTCTCTGCACCACCTCTCCACTGTTCTGAGAGCATGTCTCATAACGTTGGTGATGCTGATAAAATTAAGAATAAAATTTGAATAAATTAATAATTAATTTGAATTAAATTAATTAATACGATCTTATAAAAATACAAATTCAATGAGGAAATTTTAATATTTTCTACGATTTTAATATTATTTTCTTTTTATTTCCATTCAATTATTTTATTTTATTAGTTCGCAATAACTTTTTCTTTGCATTCGCAGTTTAAAAGAACAAAACGCAGCTTTTTGCACCCATCACTCCATTCGAATCAATTATTACTCGAAAAATTGTTATTTCAAGATGCACATTATTATTCTAAACGCTGAAAAATATTATAAATCCCATGGTCGACGCTTTATAACTGTTTTATTGCATCAAATTTGGAAGTTTTAGTTACGGAATTCATCGAAAGCACGAAAGAGAAAACGATTATGCCAAATATCGAATTTCCTGTTCACTTTAATAATTATTTAAATTATTCCATTAATTTAATCGTAATTGAAAAAATGAATTTGTTATTAAAATCACACATTAATAAGCAAGGTATTGCTTTTTCAAGATAATATGGACTTTCTTTATAGAATTAGGAAGATTTCTATATGGAAAAATCATACTATTTTTAAGTTTTACGTGGATTTCTTATATAAATAGCTAATGCCTCAATTATTTTTATGTGGCTGTGAATATTATTATTTTTATACGTCCCTTTCACCACGTCAAATTCTCAGTGATAATATTTATAGACTTAAACCCAGCTTAAATAATAAATTTCGGAATATTTAAATTAATATTTAAATATTTAAACTGCCAACTTTAATGAAATTTCGTAGATTTCTCGATGTTTTTTGCAGTGATTAAAGTAAACAGACTCCTTGCAACGCATCGCAAAAACACACCGACCCACACACACATTGACATATCCGATTGGGGCAGCCATAAAAGCGTTTAGTTTTTTTTTTAATATTATTGCGCCATTTCGTGAAACATTTTAATTAAATTCTATTACAAACAACTTAATCACAATAGAAAATCGTCCTTTATTACATTTTGATATGTGTGTGTGCGTGTGTGTGTGTATCTGAGTGTGCGTATGTTTGCTTTTCTGTGTTTATGTGCTTGTGGCTAAAATGCATTGATAATTTATCGAGAGTCTAACAATTGAAAACACTTGAAATGAGGCAAACATTTGTAATTGAAACCGTTTCAATTTACATCCAAATCGTTTATTACTCTGCCCCAACAAATAAAAATCTTAAAATGCGAATTTATGTGAACTTTTGCGACTTTACTAAAATATTTAATAACTTCAAAGAAGTGAAAATTTCGTATTCAAAAATTTAAATGAATGTTCAACCAACTTGAAAAAAGAATTTGAAATAAATTCAGAACTTTTCTCCTTGTAACCTTTGGAAAACTTATCAAAACACTCACTGAAGATGTTTTTTTAGATTCTAAGCCTCAGTTTTAGGCAAGGGGCGGCTCTTGAATGTCACTTTCTTGAGTGCCCGCTGCATTTAATGAAATTCCAACGCATCATCGTCAGATCTGAGCAAATGAACGAGTGGAAAACGAACAAATGACCGCGCGAACAACGGACGAACGCTTGAAGCAACGACTACTCATGCAACGAGTTGAAAACACTTCCCCCCTTTTTCCCAACATTTCTTTTGAGCCTCTGCCGAGGTGTGAACGGCGATAAATTCAGTCATTGCTGGTATTTCGTTATTAAAAGCGTAATAAAGGCCGAACGCCCATGAAAAGTGGATAGAATTTCTTGGAAAAAAGGTTTTTCTCCAACAATCAAGGGGGTGAACGCCGACCTCGCTGAAGTTTTTGGCACGCTGTCCGCCCACAGCCAACATTTGGCAGCCGCCACTAAAAATTCAGCCGGCTTCGTATTCTTTTGCCACAGAACAACAGACACTTTGCCAAGGCCTGTGTTTGCGTGATGTGTGGCTTAATATACATCCATCCATGGCTGCTACACGTACGAAATGCCTCGCAGGACTCGCATTTCATCCTGATGATGAAGTAAACCGAAGTTAATTCCCGTGCATTTTAATTGCTGCTTTAAATTGTGTTTGAATGTTTGCATTTTTAATTCAACTTGGAAATTTTTAAGGTTTCTTTTCTATACGTACTTTTTTAACCATTTAATGGATGCATCTATATGTTTCCTCGATATTACATTACAGTCTTGAATTTTTCTAGCTTCTAAATTGAATTAATTCTACTTATATTGTTTAAATTGGCTCAATAAATGTCTAAAACCGAGAGGCACAACTGAATTTCAGCGCATCCTAAAAGTATGCATTATGTTACACACTGTTGATAACAAGTTAAGTTTCCTGTGTGGCATCAGTGACTGCACACACACAGCCCACACTTTTTCTATCACTAATCAATCTATTACAAATTGTAAAAGAGAGGAAAAAATCAACCGAGAAACAGTCAAATACTGTACAATTATACACAAGAAAAGCACAGAGGAATTTGACTATCGCAGCAGCTAAAATTTATGCAGATTAAGATATAATTTTGACCGATAAAATATTAATAATCGAATATATTGAATATTGTTTTTTTTTTTTTTTTTTTTTTTGGAAGAGGAGGGGTGATCTTCCAAAGATACCAGTAACTGGCATACACGATTCACACCAACAGGTGCGCCTACGTACTAAAACCTAAACTCCTCTTGTGATAGAAGTGGGATGCTGATACGGGTTGTTTTTCGTCC
Organism: Thecophora atra; assembly: GCA_937620795.1. NCBI lineage: Eukaryota > Metazoa > Arthropoda > Insecta > Diptera > Conopidae > Thecophora > Thecophora atra. The sequence goes on along the minus strand of OW569397.1, from coordinate 4,953,818 downwards.
CACCGCTATCCTAGCAGAACCTAGTCTCTAGACGTGTAGAATCTATCCAGCTCCGTTCTCATGACCAGGTCCTGTGACATTTGAAGCAAGTCGCGAAGGTTGACACCGCTGACATCGTCATCATTAATAAAGTGTTGACCTAGTGTAGTCAACCTTCTGCTTGCTACTGCTGGACACTGGCACAGTACATGCACCGCTGTCTCATCTTCTTCCTGACACAGTCTACAGATCCCATCTTCAGCAATACCTATCTTTTTGAGATGGCATCTGAAGTTACCGTGACCAGTCACCATTGCTGCTAGCCAGCTCAGGGTCCTCCTTGGAAGTTGGGTGACCTATTTATTTGCCCCGCCCATAGGGCTGCGCATAACGACCCTAGCTTGTCTACACGTGGTTAAACTCTCCCATCTTTTCAGGTGGGAGACTTACATCCATCGTTCGACTAAAGCTTTTACCGATCCTTTGCTCAGAGCTCTCGGCTCGGGTCCAACAAAAGTCGATGATGAGCCCCGCTTTGTGAGTTCATCAGCCATTTCATTACCATCGATACCGGCATGCCCTTTTACTCACATAAGTGTGACCTCATGAACTTGAGCACACCTGCTAAGTTTTAGAGCACATTCTTGAGCCAGCTTCGAATCCACGTGTGTCCGATCCATGCACCTAATCACCGATTGATTGTCCAGCGCAATCAAGATAGTCTTATGTTGCACCTTTCCATCAATCAGGTGATCCAGTGCGTGTACAAGCCCCAGCATTTCAGCCTGATATACCGACACATGTCGTCCCAGAGATAGTGCACAGGCCAGGTTCAACTCTACCGAGTGAACTCCGGCTCCTGCCCTCTCTTCTCTTAATCAGTAAAATCTCTTCCCATCAGTAAAAATGCATATGTCATTCTTCTCACACTCCTCGTATGTTAGACCATCTGTTATGAGGCTATTATGTCTCTTTATTAAGGCTATAGTCTTACTCATACTATCAGTTGGCATCAGCGTTTCCCTGATCTCGGTGTTAACGAGGTCAAGAATACGCCTATGCCCCACCACCGCACCGAACTCATTCCAAATGCAACAAGTCTTCATGCGCTGTGCTGCGAGTGCCGCCGTCTTCTTAATAAATAAGTCCAACGGGAGCAATCCCATCAGCGCCTCAAGGGCAGACGTTGGACCGCACCAAGTCTACCTCGTATTGCCTTTTGTTCAGATTTCGGCCGCCAGACAACCGAGGCATAAGCAATAATGGGTCCAATCATTGCAGAGTATATCCCGGGTGTAAATGGCCCGGGTGTTTAATCCCCAGCGTAAACCATACACTCTTCTACACTGGGAAAAGGCTCGCTTCGCCCTTTGGATCTTATTATCAATATGATCACTCCAGGATAGTTTACTATCAATGATTACTCCTAGGTATTTAACCCTCCTGGAGATCTTGGTTTCATCCCCAAAGAGGCTAAGCGGACTCATGTCCAGAGCTTTCCTCTTTCTTGTAAAGAGAATCATGTCTGACTTACTCGCATTGATGGTTAGTTCCTGTTCTCTGCACCACCTCTCCACTGTTCTGAGAGCATGTCTCATAACGTTGGTGATGCTGTCCAAGAACCGCCTAGGAACCATCAAGGCTATATCATCCGCATACCCCACAGTGTGTATGCCCATATATATATCTAAACTTTGTAGGAGAGTGTCCACAGTTAAGTTCCACAGGAGTGGGTAGAGAACGCCGCCCTGAGGGCATCCTCTTCTCATTCTCTCCCTAAGTTTTGCCTTCCCACACTGAACATTGATCGCCCTGTATTTCGGCGAGTTGTCCACCCAATTACAATTATTGGACTGACCTCTCGGCAAACCAGAGCGTCCCGCAGTTTATCGAAGCCTATTTTATCGAAGGCTCCCTCTATGTCCATAAAGATAGCCATAGTTATGCCTCCGACTTCCAGCTCCTTCTCCACAACCCTTACCATTTCATGCAGGGCAGTATCAGTAGTCCTACCAACACGATATGCGTGTTGACATCTACTTAACGGTCTACTCACCAGCGTCGACATTTCAATACAATCAGCCACAATCCTCTCCAACATCTTTAGTAGAAAGGACGAGAGGCTAATTGGCCTGAATGCTTTCGCCTCAGAGTAGTCACTTTTACCCGGTTTGGGGAGGAAAACCACCTTTCTTTCTCTCCACCCTTTTGGAATATACGCTGTCGCTAGACAGGCCACAAATACTCCGTGTAGTCTTTCCAGAAGAGCGTCAATGCCCCACTGAAGCTAGGCCGGAAATATTCTATCCAGTCCCGACGATTTGAACGCTGAAAACGTTCTAACTGCCCTTTTAATACCGTTCGTAGTCACAATCCGTTCCGCCTCCCTTCTGCCAACCCTGTTCACACATTTATTAATGCAGGAGCAGGGCTCATCAGGAAGGAGGCTTCCCGGGAAGTGTACTTCAATCAGGGTCTGCAACGATTCACCTACAGTCTCCGTCATGGTGCCGTCTACTTTTCGCAGAAGGCCTAGTCTTGAGACGGGATCTTTGGATATTGTCTTTTGCAATCTGCTTACATCCGACATATCCTTTACACTACTACAAAACGCTCTCCATGTCTCCCTTTTACGTCGACGGAGAGTGTTCTTTAGTAGCTTTTTCTTCTCCTTATACGAAGCCCATGATTCAGGACAAGCCGTTCTCATGTGCTTGTTAGAGGCTTTCCTTGTCTCCTTCTTCATGGACTCAAGCTCATCATTCCACCATGGTGTCTGATTCGCCTCCTCCACTACAGATTTGGGACAAGCCACTGCGAACGCATTGTTCATGGATATGGTCAGGGCCTTGACCTCGATCTCAATATCCGCCGTTGTTCTAAGAACATGAGATTGCTTATTTGCCAGTAGATCCCGTAACACTTCAGTATACAAATTACTGTTTGTATTGGAGGGAACTCTCCGCAAATTGTAAGTTTTCCTCTTCTTGGAGCCGTAAAGAATTTCAAATCCAATGGCCCTGTGATCGGACATCGTTAATATGTCCAGAACCATCCAGTTTGTCACTCTCCCCAGCATCCTGGAATTCACTACGGTGATGTCGACACCCCTGTTTGCAATGTATAAATTGTATAAATTGTATAAATCGCCCCGACTTCCATCTCTTTGCGGGAATGGTCGCCGGTCCCGCACCAGGGGCGCCGATCTCACGATTCATCCTTTCTGAATTTGACCACGGCTTGGTCAAGCCCGCAGTTGAGCTTTGCTCCCGCGCGCTCGATAGCAGTGGCTTCTTCCTTGGGGCACCAAACCATGAGAACGACGCCTTCTTTTCCTGCTGCACCGAACTTACCCGTACGAATGACACTCCATTTTGAGGTGTCCTTTGCGCAGGCATTCTGCCGTTGCAGCCTTCCGAGGATGACGTCCTTGGTCGCGCTCGTACCATGAACAAGGATAGTCGCCTTCCTCACCTCTCTCAACACACATAGCCGGTCGATACGTAGGCGGGCATTCTCCCACAGACCTTCAAGTCCACCCACGCATCGAGCCAGCCACGCCTTGGATTCTTGGTTCCTGCATTTAAGTACAAGGAGCCCTTCCTCCAAAGTGGCGTTGCCCACAAACCCAACGTTACCGCTCTCATCCTCCAGCCGATCCAGGGCTCGCAAAAGAGATGCCTTAAACAAGTGCGAGTCCAGCAACGGCCCCTCCCTAGAGAGATCGGCAACGCACATAAGGAGATCACCTTCCGCCACTTTCGCAAAAGAGACCCCCTTACCTGCAGGTTTCGTCATCATAGCTGCCTTCCGCCCTGCACTGGTCATCATTTTCTGATGACTCGTGCTAGGCTTCTCACCTGCAGCTTGGTTCTCACCTGCGGTTACCCGCAGGTCCTGCTCCTCCGCGCCACGAATCTCCCGCGGACCCGTACTAATTTTCGGGGTGCCTCGGTATCTTCGCGGATGACGAGGATTCCGGCGTTGGTTCTTCCGGCGAGAGTTCACTGAAACGCCGAGTCAGGTTGCTCAGTGATATTCTCGCCCTCTGGCGCTCCCTCTTCCGCTGTTGCTTTGACCGCCGCGTGAGCAGGCTCCGCTTGGCTTCTGAGGGGGCGTCAGCCACACCACTTGGATCCAGACAGGGCGTGGCTGACCTCTCGATCTCCGAGGAGACACCATGGTCCACCACTCCCTGTCCTTCTCCTTCTGGCTTTTCCGTAGGGATTGCGGCAGACTCGGCTGACCGCTGAACATTATCCAATGTCCCTCGGTCCACCTTGTCGGTTGGTAAACCTTTCGGCTTACCAATGTCCGAAGGTGCTGAGCCCTTTTGGTGTTCCATATCCTCAGACATCACCGCATCCGTTATATCTTGTTTTTTGTTTTTAATTTCCTTGTTTTCGTCCATTGGATTCCCACGAGTATTGCGGAAGTAATGGACCATCCCGGCAGAGCCGCCTACCGGGATTAGGCATTTGATACTACGACCTCGCCTGGGCATCGATAGGGACCGTTATCGACTGACCAGTTTTACCACCTGTCCATGCAGGTATACGGCACGGGTACCTCAACACCCACACCTTCGGTGGGATCGACTTTTAATGAGAATGAGGTTGCCCCGTTATAAGGTTGAGAATAAGGTTGCCCCTCAGACCCTCCGCCTTTATCCGGGCTTGGGACCGGTACCCGACTACGGAAGCCGTGTTCGTGAGGCGGAGTTTATATCGAATATTAATGTCGAATCGTGATTTTTACACAAAAAAAGTTATTTTGTCGAATATAGAAATTTTAAAAATACATCAAAATGAAGAAGTTTATTATTTGTTTTTTTTGATTTGTTGAAGACTTTATAGAAGAATTGATAAAAGTTTTCAAGAAATCAACTGTTGAGGAACGACTGTAAAAGCAACGAAAAATTTTCTGTTTATATATTCAACAAGCATATGTAAATTTGCATTTATATACGAGATTTAGTATTCATCATCATCGCTCAACATCTGCCATCAACAGGCAAATAAATTGACATGTGGAAGCAAAAACTGCAATTTGCGTCACAAATGTCACACATCAAAACAAACCGACCACAAGTCCTTTTTAAGTGTTGCAATTTTTAAAGTATGTTTCCTTCCGTCGCTTCCCCATTTCCGGCAAAAACCCTTTTACACAACAACAACAAAAGCAAACTGAATGCGTTCATCGTTTGGCTCGTTTTTTTTTAATAAAGTGAGAGAGAGAGAATATTTTATTAAGGATGGAGACGAAGTCTCTCTTCATTTGTAGTCGCTGCTCCACGCTGGGGCCAAAGTTCATGCATGTTGCATAAATTGTCCATGTAATAAATTTAAATAAATTTCATTTTTATTACGCTGCCAGACGAACGCCGTCTGAGTATTTCCCAAACAAATCGAGTCGAGTGCTTCCGATGTACTTCCCGATGCGACCACACAGCCACAGCCACACCCACACAAACAGCGAACGGAATCAGTTCGGCGCAATTTGTTTACACAGCCGAACAAAGAAAACGACAGTGCAATAAAATATACAGCGTGCAGATGTCATAAATTCCGGTTTTCCAATTCATTCACTTATGTTCAGTCGCGTAGCCACACACACACACGCAAACACGAAGCTGTAATTGCGACTCGCAAAGTAGCAGCGAAGCAATCTTCGAGTTTTGGAAGCTGAGAAGAAGCGATTCAACAAATTTAATTCGAGCTTCCAACAAGGAGCATTTGGCTCTTCCTCTCTCTCTCCCTCTCTCTCTCTCACACTCTTCGTTGTTGTATCGTTTGAATCTAAGCTTCATATTGATTTCAAATTCTATGTCATATTCAACAATACTTTTTTTATCCGTTTCTTTTCGTCCTTTTTCCTTGTTCTCTCTTTCTACGCAGATACTGTAACGAAATCGTGTCCGTACTTTCTGGCGTCTGGTCTTTTTTTGTTGCTCAGCTTCGTCGTGTTCCTCGTTCCAACATGTTCCCATCAGAACAACCTCTTCTACTTCAGCGCCGGCATCATGTTCATCGTTTCAGGTGAGTTTTTTACGATTCCCAACCTTTTTCGACTGCTTCAACAAAGAACGAAACAGCAAACAGAAAAAGGATATTAAAGTTGTATGTCAAAGCAGGACTTATCCGCAAAGGAGTTACCATTCACGATGGAGTACTGTGCGAAAACCTTTAAACATATACTCAAAAGGTGAAGAATTAGTAAATTTCCTTTAGTCGATAGTTTGAAGTAGTTTTCAATAAGAGTTCTGTAAGTAGAAACGAGCTGTTAAAAGAGCGTCTACGTAAACACACGAACACCGACGCGACATCGTCTTAATTCTCACTTCATGCTTTAGTTTTATCGTATTCGTAAGAAAAACTAGTAAGGGTACCTTCGGTCAGACCGAAGCTTATATACCCTACATCCCGCCGATTTTCACCATTTTCAATACAGAGTTATCTATGATGGCAGAGAATATTCGTACCGAATTTCAAGTCAATTCTTCCAACCGTTATTCTGGAATTGCGGTTTATATCAATGGCATATGTTCGTGGGCGGACACGCCCATTTTTTTTAAAAATTTAATCTACCTGTACCGATGTATTCGGAAATAAAATTGAAGCTCAAAACTAAGTCTACAAGTTGAAATATTGTTAAAAGAATTAGTATTTGTTAAAAAAGTAGGCGTGGCGCTGCACCGATTTATCCCATTTTCAATCCCACAGAGTTTCGGATGACAAAGAATATACGTGCAAAATTTCATCGCGATAGCTTCATTCGTTCTCCTGTAATCGTGATTTCCACAGACAGACAGACAGACAGACAGACAGACAGACAGACAGACAGACTACGGACATGGCTAAATCGACTCAGGAGGTGACACTGATCAAGAATATATATACTTTTCCATACCTGCCACGCCTCCTTTAATGCGTTACACACGGAAGCACAAAGTGAATATACCCTCATTCCTTCGGATGTAGGGTATAAACAACAACAACATTAACAGCAATTCAAATCTACCCGGGGAGCGCGGCTTCGTTTATGAAGCGTTCGGATCCTGTTATTGTTCGGCTCGGTGCTCTACGAACTCGCTCAACAAACGCAGTTTGTCTTCCTACACTTCAACGATGAATAGTTACTTTTTATACCCTACATCCGAAGGAATGAGGGTATATTCACTTTGTGCTTCCGTGTGTAACGCATTAAAGGAGGCGTGGCAGGTATGGAAAAGTATATATATTCTTGATCAGTGTCACCTCCTGAGTCGATTTAGCCATGTCCGTAGTCTGTCTGTCTGTCTGTCTGTCTGTCTGTCTGTCTGTCTGTCTGTCTGTCTGTCTGTCTGTCTGTCTGTCTGTCTGTCTGTCTGTCTGTGGAAATCACGATTACACACTGAACCAAAACTTAGAATCATATTGACAAAAATTAAACTATGCTAACAAAGTTTTAGTCCGTATAGCGTCAATGAAAACATTTTGTCATTATGATAAAACGCGAAAGTTTTTGTCAATTTGAAAGAAAAAAATTCATCAAATAGACAAAATTTTTGTCAGCATTGTTTGTTCATGACAACAGAGACATTTGTTGCTTTGATTAAGTTTTATATTCTGACAACGAAAAAGGTTTGTTAGAAAGACAGAAAATTTGTTATTCTGATCAATATTTCTATTAAATGTACGAAAATATTAAGTAACCACAATGAAACCTTCGTTCACGAAAACAAAAATATTTTGTATATCCTACAAAAAATTCTATCGACCCAACAAAAATTTTTTTTAGAATAAAAAAGCTTTGTCAAAAAATATATTTAATTTATTTGATAAACTTTATTTAATATTTCATAATATTAAAATCTGATTACATACATAAGTCATTCTAAAATTAATATTTAACATTTACTAGTTACAATTATATAGTTATGAAACTAAGTCATTACTGAGACAACTTATAAGGTGTGATTGCTTGTCGAATTTTGTGTTTATTTTGTAAAAAAACTTCTGAATAAAATTCCATACTAATAGCGACTGAGCAGGATATTTTAAATGAAACACATGAAATATTTTGAAGCAAACATCGACAGCATGGATAATGGTAAACATTTTGTACTTCACTCCATCAAAGTATACAATAATATTTGTAGGATTTAATAGGCTTCCTATTATAATTATAATTGGTTGCACAGTTTCTTGGTTTGCCTTCCAATTTAAAATAATATTCTCTGCTTCCTGAACTGTGTTCCCAATGGCAAAAAAGGAATTTTGAGAATCCTTTATAGAAAATTTGACCCGCTGCTTTTTGCCATCGCTCGTTAGGATTTCTTTTGAAGCCGGCACTAATACGGCATGCAAAAGGTAAAAAATAACACCATGAAGTCCATCTTTTGGAAAAAAAAGAGTTTTATTATATGCTTAATCTGGTCGAAATCTATTTCAACCTTTACATTAGTAAAGAAAAAGAAGATTGGAAGAGAGGAACAAAAAATGTTATGTTAGTATAAATATTAATGTATGAACTTATGAATAATTTAAGTAGATTAACTATAGCAGTTTATATCCCAATGGCCTTTGGTAAGCTTTCCATTCGTTCAAAATTTCAAAGGTTGTTTCTGCGTTCTGAAGGAGACGCATCCTGTATTTCGACGTCTTGCGCCAGCATTCCTCGGAAGCGTTCGTCTAATACTAGATCGTCTTCAGAGATTGAAAGAAGCATATCTGCAAATTTTAATGAAGACTTCATTGCTAAAGAAAGGGTGAGATTTTTTCTTGATGTTATGGAGTGAGCATATGATTTATATTCCTTATGTTTCGCTTCAAACCTAAAGCACCAGAAGTACTTTGGTGGACCTGACATTTTAATTATGGACGGGTAATGAATTAAAATGTGATGTTTCGGTTTTAGCGTATCTTTAAAAAGCTGTACATATTTTGTATGGTGCTCTTTTATAAGATAATGTAATGAAGACCATATTTTGTATGGTGCTCTTTTATAAGATATTGTAATGAAGATATATTATCATCACTAAAAGAATTGGAAACCAAATTGTCTATAATTTGAAGCAAACACTTTACAAACGTCCATACAATATCATTAGTAGGAACTAATCTCCTATCATTAATGGAAAGGAGTGTACAAAACACCTCATTTCACTTGCTGACATTTTTAAATGAAATTTTGACAAATCTTCATTCCTAATAGGAGGTGAAATATTCTTACATTCTGTTTTTCCATAATTAAAATTTTGCTTTCGTAAATTTAAATGTTCTAAAGTAAACAGGCGCGCGTCTTCAATGTAATATTTAATAACATGGCACAAATCATAATGACAAATACCTTCATAGATATCGTGCATGATATCCACGCAATAATTTTCCGTCACATTAAATTTATATAGTTTATTTAGTGCTGCTTCTTTAAGAATACCAGTCGTTTTTGGAGAATGCTGTGCCACATCGTAATCATAATTTTGTGGTGTACGACTGTAAATTATGTTTTCTTGGCAAAGTGTTTGTGTCATTTTCTTATCACATTTACAAAATCTACAGAAAAAGTTACTATTGAAAGATCTTGTATAATCAAATATTGAGTTTAATCCCAAGTTATCTCCGAGAATAAGGGCAGGAATAAAATAAACGTGTTTTCTGCCTCTAGAAGTATTTATGGAAATACCATTTTTTGCCATGTAATTAAGCTCATCAATCAAATATTTTAAGCACGCATCATTACCGTATTTTTTTATATCTGCAGCTTTTATGAAACCGGCCGAAAATATATTTTTCAATTTAGAAATTCGCACAATGTTTGGAAAGGCGTAGTAAAAAGCCGAAATGCTTAGTGGATGAGATCCTAAGGGATTATTTACTTCAAAGTCGTCGATAAATAGGAAGTATGGAATACATATTTTATCTTTATGGTCTGAAATTTTTGTCTTCCACAGTAATCCATCCAAAAAATTTGTTGTTTCATTCTGCAGACAATAGTTCTTTCGCAAGCTAAGTTCTTCTAAATAACTCTCTAAAAGATAATTCCTTTCGAAAAAACTCCGAAATTGGAATTTTAATGGAAGCAACGTACCTTTTGTGATAACTTCGTCATACATTGCTTCGCCATTATATTATATTTATTGAAAACTGTTGCAATTTGCTTATTAAATCATTAGAGTTCAACCACTGCAATAGACGATATTCAGTAGAGCATTTTTCGAAAGGATTTAAAACTGTTTCTGCTAATTTATGTAGAAAGCGTCTAGTAGTTTCGTCTGCTTTATTATTTTGTAAAAATATTATTACAGACTCTGCTATTAATTTAAACAACTTGTCTTTAAATAAATGTTGTATTCTTTCAACGTCTTTTCTGCATAAAGTATTAGATCTGTGTAATGTCATCGTTACCTCAACTGCTGACTTTTTAATGTCACTTAAGTTTGGCTCACGTATGTTTTGACTCAAATTATTTTCCAAAATTACATTATTAGAGTCATGGGCTGAATAGTTTACTGCTAGCTTATTGTCTGAAATTTTCTCACTACTTGTTTGCTGACATGAATTTTCACTAGTGTGCCAAAGATGTTTTCGCTGCAAGTGTCTCTTAAAACTTTTTAAATTTGCAAATGATTGTCCACAAGTTATTTCCGCGCAGTCATATGAACTGTGCACACCAAGTAAATGAAAAATTTTCAAGTGAACAACTAAAGATTTATATGAAAAATTACTTTTTTTGCAAACGAAACAAATCATATTTTGATTTCGTAAAATATTTAAATGAATAAATTAATTTCTTAAGGACACTAACATGAAAATTTTATAAATGACTTATCTTAATAATTTAATCTTAAAATAAAAGTTTTCCTGAAATTAATACGAAATTATTTTCGCACTTTGTACTCTTTATTCAGGGTGAATAAAGTTTTGTGTTACTGACTAACACTTTGTTGATTTTTATATATATATATATATACTAAAAGTAACATATGTACGTACATGCTATTTTATAACTTCTGGAAGGGTCGACGTCTTATGCACTTTACCGCCTCTTCGTCAACTCAGTCTATAATAGAGGTAATGAGCTTAACATAATTTATTTAAAAATTTATTTACCTTTAGGTATAATATTTAAGAGTACTTTTATTTTTGATTTCCTTAATTTTTGTTTTGCTTGTTTACCGCTCGATGGTTGAATGACTACTAATAGAGGAAACAAAAGCGGTTACTTCAATTCTTATTTCGTCTTTATTGAAATTACAAAAATTTTTGTTATCTCAACAAAGGCTTTATCATGGTAACAAAAGTTTTTGTTAACAACCGAAAACAGATATTGTCATGGTAACAAAATTTTATTCAATATGACAGACGCATAATTTTGTTGATATGATTGTGTATTTATCATCTCAACAAAGGCTTTATCATGGTAACAAAAGTTTTTGTTAACAACCGAAAACAGATATTGTCATGGTAACAAAATTTTATTCAATATGACAGACGCATAATTCTGTTGATACGATTGTGTATTTATCATCTCAATCAAGAATTCTAGGAAAAAGAGGAAAAATAATTTGTCATATTGACTAAAAATAAAATTTACAAAATTGAAAAAAAAATTTCTGTGAAATTGACCACATCTTGTTTATCATGAAAAAGAGAAATTATAAATCAACAAAGTGTTAGTCAGTAACACAAAACTTTATTCACCCTGAAAAAAATTATGATTGTTACATTAACAAAAAGATTTTTATCAATATGATTCAAAGTTTTGGTTCAGTGCAGGAGAACGAATGAAGCTATCGCGATGAAATTTTGCACGTATATTCTTTGTCATCCGAAACTCTGTGGGATTGAAAATGGGATAAATCGGTGCAGTGCCACGCCTACTTTTTTAACAAATACTAATTCTTTTAACAATATTTCAACTTGTAGACTTAGTTTTGAGCTTCAATTTTGTTTCCGAATACATCCGTACAGGTAGATTAAATTTTTAAAAAAAATGGGCGTGTCCGCCCACGAACATATGACATTGATATAAACCGCAATTCCAGAATAACGGTTGGAAGAATTGACTTGAAATTCGGTACGAATATTCTCTGCCATCATAGATAACTCTGTATTGAAAATGGTGAAAATCGGCGGAGTGACACGCCTACTTTTTATAACTTACTAAATATGTATAATAAAGGTTGCTGGGATGTAGGGTATATAAGCTTCGGTCTGACCGAAGGTACCCTTACTAGTTCTTTTTCCAATTGGTTCGAATTTCTTCTTCCAATTGCTATAAATACTTAAGCGTTGTTTGCTTTTCAAATTAGAGTTTTTCGCTAAAAGTTTTTATATTAAAGAATTTAATTTTAACTCCTCTCGTAACTGTTTTCGCTAATTACAAATGCAAAACAGAACCGAGAATCGTTTATGCAGTCGCTGCAGAATTTTGTTTTTATTTTACTGTGAATTCATGAAATTTTAACTTCGAAACTTTTCTTTATAGCTTCATGCAGAATTTCTTGTTATTTCTATTTATTATTCAATCCTTAAGGAGTTGATGCTTTAAAAGATTTTAATAAGATTATCAGCTTTTCCCTTGTTTATCATTGCGCAAACAGAAAGTGGAAAATCCAGAGAAAAGTCTGTGTGCATTTGCATTAAATTTGTATACAAGAAGTTTATTGTCTCTTCTCCTTTCTCTCTCGCTCTCTCCCTCTCTTTCTCTCTCTCTCTCTCTCTCTCTCTCTCTCTCTCTGTCTCTCTCTTTCAGGTTTGCTTATGTTAATCGGACTCATCGCTTACATCTCAATACTGAAAGCGGAAATCGGGTCAAAGCTGCGTCCAAGGTCGACGCTGCAGCCGGCGCTCTTCAAGGTCACCTACGGACAGAGTTTCTTCCTATTCGTTTTCGGTTTCATGTCGACGGAGTTCGTCGGACTTCTGAATATTTTTCTGTACATCAGTTTGCAGGAGGTTGGATACGGTTACTACAGCGTAAGTCCCGTTAGAGTCCCCATCTCCATCGCATCCTACGAAAATTTCCTCCATTTTCGATCGTTTTCAATTCGTTGAAAGTAAGAAAAACTGTCGAATTTTTTCATTAGTTTTTGTTAGATTTATAATGAAAATTAATTTGGATCTTGGAGGATTTTAGAAGATGACGTGTAGAGTTGTCAGGTTTGCCAACGTAATTGCCAAAGTGAGTTACTGACTCACAGCGCGTCATTAATTTTTTTCACATTCATTTTGCTCCTTTGAGAAGCTGAAATTTCTTCTAAAGCAATTTTTTGCCTCGACTAAATTTCTTGCGGCAAAATTTACTGCAGAAAGAGCAGTAAAAATGCAAACTTTAATGCAATAATAGTCAATTATGGAGAACACACACACACACACACGCGAAGTCTTCACTCTGCTCTCGTGCTCCATAAACTTGAAGCTGGTTGCTTTGGTGATGCTTTGAAAGCGACGAGTGCGCTCTTCAGCCGAAGTTTATTCGTCAACCGTCGTATACTTGCATGCATAAAAGTGTGTGTACTTGCTTGTAGTCGAGCAACGGAGAAGCGAACATCTGCTGAAGTTACACGATCGTGTAAATTCCTTCCGCTTCCTTTAATTCTCGGTTGAACAATTTTCCGTGGGATTTTTTGAGGTTTCTAAATTTAAAGACTGTATTTAGTACATAAATAAATAATTTTCCATACGATTTTAATGCAAATTCTTGATTTAATCAACTCTGAACTCTTCTTTCCTCCTTCCTCTTTCGTCGCATTCAGCGTCTTCCCTGTTTGACCATCACCAACGTACAGCAGAAAATCAAAGAGGGCGAAAACATTCGTGGGCACGCCTACGCCAGCTTCAAACAGCCGCAAATCACGCCGCACTCGTCCAGCGTTCGCCGTCATCACTTGCAACAGGAGCTCGACGAGAAGCTGTCCGCCTTCTCGTGCAAGAAGCATCCTCGCTCCAACATCCTGCTGAGCACTGAAGTGGACCGACGGTGAGCTGAAGTCATCAGCATGTCTTCTTCATTCTCCTCGTTTGCGCTTTTAGGTACTTCTTCGAGAAGCCTCCGAAATGCGATCTGCACTCGAAGAACCTCGCCCGGAGCCTGAACGAGCTCTACACGGAACCAGCGCCACCCTTGGCGCCACCGCCGCCCTTTCAGTCCAACAGCAACACGTCGTCGGGATCGTCGTCGGCGCTGCCGCTCGCTTCTCACACGCTGCCTCTCCGCACTACGCAATTCGCCGATTTGCCGCACAAGTTTCCTCTGACACGCAGCGTCTCCACAGCCACGGAATTGAACTCGAATGGCAGCAGCAACGCCATCAACGGAAGCGGAGACGCAACGTCTAAAGATGGACTCAATTGCATTGGCAGCAATCGAAGCAGCGCCCCGACGACGACAGCAGCGTCACGCGTCGAGCAGAGGAATCGCCGCAATCAGTCCACAAACACGCAGCCCAACAACAGCGGCAGCCATGAAACGAAAGTCCGTTCTGTCGCCAGCGCTGCGTTCGAAAATGGCGTCGTGCAGACAGCGAACGACATCACGAACGACGACGCTGATGACGCGAACAACAGCAACGACGACGTCGACAACATTCGGGCCGACATTTACGATGACGAGCCGCGTTTCTGTGGGCTGAAGCGCGGCACACGACGAAGCAAAGACGAGCTCTTCACCGAGTTCTGCCGGAAAGCTGGCGTTCGGCCAAAGCCGAGGAATATTTACTACATCGCCAAAGACGACGACGGCGCTGAGCGCGCAGAAAGCGGCAATCGAACGAGTTTCATGGCGGATCACGAAGAAGGCGACGAAGACGACGGAAACGCAGACGGTGGCGCCGAAGTCGCTCCCGAGAACATTTACTTTGTTGATGGTGCGTTCAATTAGTTGTGTTGTCGTTGTTTATGTTTTCGTCTAGCCTCGTTTATTCTTTACCAACTTCCACATCGTTTCGTTTCATTTCGTTGCGGATCGTTTCGCTCGGCACTCAGATGCGCATCTCCAGCAGCAACTGCATCATCAACACGTCCGAAATCAGCGCAAACTGAACTCGCATCTCTCGCTGCATTCCCTCTACACGCCCGAGAAGGGCTACCAGCGGAGTCTCATCGACCTGCACTCGTCCAACGCCGACCTCTGGCAGCAGCAGTGGCAGCAGCCACCGTCCAACTACGGCGGACCGTTGGTGACTCACGGCGGCAGTCGGAATCGGCTGCAGCAGCTCAACTACAACCACGACCAACTGCATCAAAGTCGGACGCTGCCGCGGTCCTTCCTGAAGCGCAGCAGCGATTCGCAGGACAGCCTGGATCACGTGTTCCGGCGCGGAAGCGTCCACGCACTCAACGGCTCCGCATACAACAACAGCACGCAGCACAATCGATTGGCCGCGTTCATGTTTCAGCAGCAGCAATTGCAGCAGCAACAACGCTACTTGCCGCACTCACGTGAGGACAGGAACAGCTATCATTCGGGTTTGGCTCTGCACAAGTCTTGTGACGACATTTTCAACAACTTCCATCAACCACCAGCGACATACGTGGTCCACTCGCGTCCGCAGCATTTGGCTGTTCCTAGCAACAACGTCGCCAGCCAGCAGCCACCTGTGCAATGGCCCACAGCTATTCCCACGTCTCCTTCCAATTTCGCTGCTAAATCTTACATTTATGCGCCAGACGCAGCGCAGCAACTGCAGCTGAATCCGCATCTGCTCGTGAGTCGCTCCGCCAGCAGCGGCTCGGCAGCTCCGCCGCACAAACTGCATCGCAGTTACGCGTTCGACGGCCAGCGTCGCGCCAGCGCAGCTCACCACGTTGAAGAAGCTTTCGACTTGGACGAAATGGAACGCGAACGCAGACGGTCGCACGCTTCGCTCTTCGGTGGCGGCGGTGTGGAACGCCAACACTACGACATGATTAATGGAACTGCGGTTTAGAAGTGGTTGCTGCATTGCAACGCTGCAACGGAATGAGAAGGAGTGACGAGAAATCATGGAGGACATTTTTATGTGCCACTCTAAAAGCCACTGAAGTTTCTTGGACTGCATTTGAATATTTTATGCGATGCAAAGTTGATGGATGCGATATGTCGCTTTTGTACTGGCAAAAAGGAATGTAACACACTGCCAAAAATATTTGTACGATTTAAAAAAATAGGAAAACATGTTAAAAATTAAACCTCATATTAAACATGAACAAAAAAGGCATTTAAAGACATCAGCCAAATTATTAAAAATAGTTTATGTGAAACATTAGAATATTGCGAAGTATTTGGAAATGCATAAATTTGGATTCGATGCAAAATCAGTTGAAATATGTTTACAATAGAATTTACATTTTTATATTAATTAATCCTGCTTTTATACTACTGTTTATATGATTTTAAATTACATGTATTTATGGCGTCAATTTAATTTTATGGTAGCCGAAAACATGAATGAATGAATTCCTTTTTAATAGTCATTGAAAAACATTCTCTCATTATTATCCAGTGCATATAAATGCATTCAGTGATTGTAAAAGCGATTCCTATAGATTAAATGATAACTTGAAAGTCTTTTACTTTTACTCTTTTGCAATCATACAGAATGGGAAATATAATAACAATTTTTAATGGTTCTATAAGAATTTAGTTCTTCGCCTAGAGCCATGGTTAAAACTTTACACAACACACACACACACATCCACATGTCTAAGTTAACAAACGCATCTATGTGATATCCTCAATTTCTATGCTTTAAACATCAATTGTCCAATAAAAGTATTGATAAAGGTTATTTATAGGATTTCAATAAACGTTAAATCCTTCAATAACTCAAAAAGAAACTATATAATAACAGAAAACAAAGCCAAAACCAATGGTAAAATAACAAGCCATAGAATAACGTAGAATAGTTAATAATACCCAATACAATGCTCCATATAATAGTGAATAGTGTTATAAAAATAGGTAAAATGTACTGAAGCAAAAGGTCATTACTATTTAACCGCTGCTTTCTTTAATAGTTGTAATAAAAAAATAAATAAATGTAATAATAATATAATCGACTATACGTATATATACAAACATAACCACTGCAATAGAAAATAACTAACAATTTACTAAATAATAGAACTAAATATGTATTAAGTGTACAATTATTCGTGGTCCGGAAATTTAGAGAAAATTATTTCTATTTTTAAGTTGATATTAAAATTAAAGGCAAACTTTTAGTGAATATGTTTATTTGAACATATCTATTTTAATTATTATATTATAACATCACATTTCGAATTGAGCAGCAGCCGCACATCAAGGAAAACTTTTTGGTTGTTGATTTGATTTGTTCGAAAAAAGCGACTTATTTTCTTTTTGCACATTTAACTTGCGGCAGTAGACTAGCCGAAAAAATCATTGCTGTTGCTGCTTCTCGCTCCAATTCTAGCAAAGAATCCACAGTTGAGGAGCAGCTCCTCGCGCTCCACGAGCCACGTTATCATCGTTAACAAAAGTCGCCGAAGCAGCAGCATTAAAAACATGGACTATTTCACCAATTTCGGCTTTGTCTTTTTCATGTTTTTGTTGTTCTTCGCCTTCATGTCTGTGGGTGCGTTCAGAGTTGGTCTTTGAATTCTATTCTTGGCCCATTTAAAGCCTTCCTCTGCTTTCTTCTCTTATCTTCGCTTTGTTCGTTGTTGTTCTCATTGCCAATTTCTTGATTGTCGACATTAAATACTTGCGCTTCATTGAAATAGTTTTTGTTTCGTTTATTTTTTGATTTTATTGTTGCTTGCGGCAATTTTTCTGTTATTTTGTTATTCTGCAATGATATTATTGTTGTTGTTGTGTTCATTTCTTCTGTTGCTTGCTTAAGTGAGGCTGCCATCGCTTCTGGTATTGTCTTTGTTGAGTGGTTGTTCTTTTCAATTGTATTGCAACTTTTTTTCAATTCAATTTTTTTGCTTTTGTTGCTACTGCGGTACCAACTTCGCTCTCAGAAGAACTAATATTCGGCAACACATCATCATTACCTTTATCATGAGTGAAATGATAATGATGATGATAATGCTGATGCTGATAGTGATCCTATTCCCGCTGATATTCCATTGATTCGGTTTGTTGCTATTCTGTCATCTACATGCTCTTTAGTTTTAGTTCCGAATATGTTAACCGTTTGGCCGCTCCCGACGCTCTTCAAAAAGTTTATTTATTTTTGCCGCCGATTGTTGCAACACCAAAATCTTGGCACTGCTTGGCTTCATATCAGTTGCTTTGGTTTTGTGTTGATATGATTTTCAAACTTTTACTACTATTTTCGATATAGACGCCTTTTCCATCATAATCATTAATCAAAGTAGTAAACTTTAGTACGAATTTCACAAAACGGACTAGATTTCACTCCGAATTTTAATACACTTTTACTGTATTGGTGCGATAACACTTTTGGATTTTTGGCTCACGAAATGCCGTGAAGCAAAAATGAACCAAAGAGACAAATTCACCCGCTTGTTCTTCTTGCAATTTCATTAGCAAAACAAGAACCAAATTCTGTCTCTTTGTCTCTGTCTGATTGGTGTGAAGACCGCCTCAGAGTTGTCAAAATTGCATGCATTTCGGTTTTGTAATCTAGTACTACAGCTGATCATGATTTCACTAAAACAATTAAAGATAAAATTCAGTTTCCAAGTCTTTTATTGTCTTTGCCAACTGCGCGCCAATCAGTCAATCAGTTGACCATTCGATCGTGCCGTAGAAACATAATATTGCTGTCCTAAATTTGGAGGTGACATATTTTTTGTAGGTTTTAGAAAAATACTGATCATCAGGCAGAAACTTTCCTTAAAAGAAAATTCATCAATCGCAATGAACGGTTTCAAAAACCAAAATCTCTTTATTGCTCACGCGATACTTTTGCATATCCTGCTAATTGCTCTGATCGATCCTAGAAAAACTAAAGGAAATTTGTTCGAAACAGCATCAAATATCTCCACTGGAAATGAGACGGTGCTATAGATGGTGTCCTTCCCAGTGGGAATAACACGGTGCTATCGATGGTCTCATTCTCAGTGGAAATATCTGATGCTGTGTCAAATAAATTTCCTTTAATTTTTCTAGGAGCGATCAAAGCAATTGGCAGGATATGCAAAAGAATCGCGTGAGCAATAATGAGATTTTGATTTTTGAAACCGATTGATTACTTTCCTTTTAAGGAAAATTTCGGCCTGATGATCAGTATTTTTCTAAAACCTTCAAAAAATATGTCACTTGCAAATTTAGGACAGCAATATTATGTTTCTACGGCACGACCAAATGCTCAACTGATTGGCTGTGGACAGTAAGACAGTGTGTCCGAAGTGTCAAATACCCGACCACCAAAGCCATTGGCGACGCATTATACATCATGTATCATTCAATACAGGTGAGCGAGAAGAAGAAGACAGGAAGGTGGATGCAATAATAAGGTTTACATGCTAATCTTAGTGTTTTCTCTTAGATCGTATGAATTGTTGATGATGAGCTGTGACCCTCGTTTTCCCAACATCCGAGAGTAAGAACGTGGACTAAGACCATTGGACTAAATAATAAAAATAAATTTCAAATCAAAAATATAAAATTATTCCATTTTAATACAAAATACAAAAGTTTTGGATGTTATAAAGTAAAAATTAAATATATTTGGTCAAAAACTTTCGAAACGTTTCGCATTTTCGTTGAATTCAATAGTTATAAAATAGGTGATGTTAAAGTGCGTTTAGCTGTCGCTATGAAATCCTGCAATAGCCACATATAGTCAATGTTCTGTCATTGGTATAGAAAGAAAAGCAAAGATAGTGAAGCTGCTTTTATTTCTCACAACCTCCAATCTTTTAAGATTAACCTTAAAGCCCGACTTCCTTGTTGACGGTCATTAGGATAACAGTTATTTTCAGGCTCTGCTTACTATCCCACTTAATCGACTTTTATCCAAAATTTCATTGGGATATTTAGTTGCATCCTAATATATTCCAATTTTGGTAGTAATCGGTTGAAGCCAAAGAGCACTTCTATTAAGATATTTGGTGCAATTTTATGCATAACTAGGTACAACCGTTTTAATTGAAATGATTTCACATACAAGGAAGTCACGCGTTGGCGACACATATTTACATACATCACATATTTATTTATAACACCTGTTGGAAATCCTTGAAAAGTACTTTTCGCAGTACTTTCGGCCGTTTCTTTAAAAAGTGGCTTTTGGATCTGTTGCTAAATGGCTGCCTTTTGCTTACAATGGAGTTGTTTCAATGCACAATTTCAGGTTTTTATATGATTTTTATTGAAATGTTATTATTCAGAATTACATTCCATTATTTTAAATAATTTTCCTTCTACATTTTTTGCTTTCTTATAAAAATATTTTATTGAAAGAAAATTTTCCTTTTCACGGTGGTATAATTAATACTCTTTTAACTTCTTACACAAGCATTGTTTGTATTGGTTCACTAGCAACGTAATTACATTAAGACGCAAAAAGATTTGTATCTGGAAATTATTCTAGTTGGAACTCTTTTTTAATGAGGTGGTGTTTTTATTTTTTAGTTTTATTTTCTAGTTTTTATTTATCTCACGCGCGGAATACTTTTTTGTAAACATTGCGTGCAAAACCATAAAGATTATTACTGCTTATTTGTGGTAGATAAACTATTCAACGACAAACTATTTCAACAGCAACAGCAGCAGCTCCAAAACACCTGCCACATCGCATTCCCCGCCGTCGGGTGCCAGCTTCTCATCCAAGAACAGCGCCACGGATTTCTTTGCAACAAACAACGGCAAACGAGGTGAATTCACGAGCGATCTGAAGATCATCAGTCATTTGAAAAGCATCGAGCGCTTCAGCGACAAGAAGCGGCTTTTTTCCAATACGGAACCAAACAGCGTCGGCGCCGTGCGTAGAGTCAGCGCCAAATTCGCCGACTCGACTCAGAGAAACGCTGGTGAAAGCTCCAAAATAGATGAAGATGCAGCTGTAGCCGCCGCAGTCGCTGTTGCCGCTGATGACATCGCGACCAGCAACCGCATTCGGGAGAAATATATGCAAAATCTACGCTTTATTGAAGAGACTTCATTTGATTGCAGCAGCAGCAGCAACACGGATGCGGGCCAGCAATCGAGCTGCTTGCAGTCACCGTCGAGGACTCCGCCGCCGATGCTGAGTCGAAATCGCAGCTTTGGCAGTAACAGCGATCGCGCGGCTTCTCTGCGCTCGCCAACACTGTAAGAGCGGCGACCAATTTGGAAAATTTTCAGCATCTGCACAAGCATGATAGAAAACACAAGAATAATAGAAAACAAGATTTGGCCATGCGCAGGTCCGTTATGTTTTTCCAGCACTGCTTTCCAATAAAAACTGTCATTGAGGACTGGAAATATGGAAGTTGGCTAGAATGATGGAAGATGATCAGAAGGTGTAACACACTTCTGTTCTACAATCCACTTGTTGTTTTCACTCTGAACAGGAAAATATGTAATTTAGATTTGTAATTTGTTAACTAAAATCAACCTTTAATGTTGATTGAAAAGACTCAATACAATTTTAATAATAATTGTATTTTTAATAAACTTTGTTCAATTGCCTCCTCGTAGCTCTTTCCAGTTCATGAACTTGAACCATATGTAGCGACCTTAATACTCACCGTTTGACTTCCTCAATGACGTAGCTGCACAGAACGAAAACACTTTTTGGTGCTGGATGGCATAATCTTGTTTTCTATCATTCTTATAGAAATATATACTCGTTGCGGTACATTCACGATAAAAACTGTGAATTGAGACTGTGAAACCAACAAGTATATATTGTAAAGAGATTTCATGAGATCGTACTCGTTGTTTTCAAAAAAGATTGGGTACGGAGTTAAGGTTGCTGCAAAAATGAAGCGCTAAAAAAACGTCGACAGAGAACTTACGGCAGAAATTACGTGTTTGTGTGTAGGTTCGAAGCAACGCTCGCAGCAAAGCTGAATTGTATTATCGCTTTAAGAGTGAATAGCACACGAACATCAGCTATTAGTTTATAAATGAGTGGAAAGAAATAGGAAGATGATTGAAATTGAAAGAATTCGACTTTGTTTTCTTTGCTTGCAATAACAAAACAAAGTCGTCAGTCCGTCTGTCCACGAAGGTTGAATTGCTTTCTGTTTATGATTTTTGCGCTTCTGATCATTTCCTAAATTTTTACATTTTCAGCTTCTGGGCACTTTCGGCTTACTTGTTAAAACAAGTAATACCTTTGTTTATTGAATATTACTTTCCTTTATTAGTTTATTTCTTATTGTGCGATCTTTCGCATTCCTTCTCTTTTGAACAATGAGTGAAATAATTAAAGATACTCATACCACACGCTGCACCAACTGACAATAGAAGCTATGCAAAAAACAGCTAATTAGACCAATATTAACAGAATAACTAATAAAATAAAGTGAATAGAGTTATTTGATGCAGAGTACTTTATTTTGTTCCTTTTTATTAATGCTCGTCTTCTTACAGTTATCATTATTGTAATATCACCAAAAATCACTGGGAAACGTTTCCTCTCTTGGACGCATGCGTTGTAGATCTCTTATACAATCCATAAAATAGTGTACAATTACGTATCTTGCGGAGAGCATTATGGAGATGCCGCAGGTATAAGCAACCAGAAAAACCCAATACTCGCAAACAGCCATACGACAAATTTCACAACAGGACAAATTTCACACAATATCAGCGGAAGACTGAAACATACATCCGCAGCCATACGAAGAAAACATTTCAGTAAAATACCCAAACATACACACAATTTTAGTAAAAACCCCTTCCAGCTATACAAAGATGCAAACATATAACCAAGCACACACGGATGGGGCTCTTATGGATCAAACCGCTTGTGACTTTCAGGTCGTTCTAACTTAAGAGAACAAAAGAAGCTTTGAGCTGAGCCTGACTATGAAGTTGTCCGTTGTTGTTCATGAGTAAAAAGTATCTACGCACGACATATTGTGTATTTACCTCCACTTCTTGAAAGTAAAATTAGTTTTTCCATAATTGAATTAAATGTAATTTTGTTATTCATATTGTTTGTGCTGCATCTGCTGTTCAGTTGCATATATGCATGTAATTACGTTTGCATGGACAT
Source organism: Thecophora atra (assembly GCA_937620795.1). Taxonomy (NCBI): domain Eukaryota; kingdom Metazoa; phylum Arthropoda; class Insecta; order Diptera; family Conopidae; genus Thecophora; species Thecophora atra. The sequence goes on along the minus strand of OW569397.1, from coordinate 4,930,726 downwards.
TCAGCAAGATGCCGAAATCCCATGCAACCAAAATGATTGTTGCTGATGTTTGCCTTTCCGGTTTTCCACTACTTTTACTTTTTTCAATCACGCTTTCCACACCATCAAGAACACAAAAATGTAACAACAAAATTAACAACAGATACAACAACAACAAATATCGGATGTCGTTTCTGTTTATACTTAAAATATATATAATTTTTTCTATATATAAAAGAAAGTAAAAAAAGGAATCTCTTTTTCACCGCGAATTCAATTGGTATTTATGGAGACTTATAAATATTTTTGGTAATATTTTTACCGTCGCTGTGTACTATAAAAGCTAAGCTATAAATATAAATATAAATATAATATAAATATAAATATAATATAAATATAAATAAATAAATATATATATAACTTTTCTTGTTATGAATTTTCAAGTTATTTCAGGAAATAATAGAGATTGAATTAAATGTCAGCATCCTGTAATTTTAAATTCTCAAAATACATAAATCATTTACCTGCAAAGAAAAAGGTAAATAATTTAGTTTTTTTCAATCAAGCTTTCCACACCATCAAGAACACAAAAATGTATCAACAAAATTAACAACAGATATAACAACAACAAAAAGCGGATGTCGTTTCTGTTTATAATTAAAATAAATATAATTTTTTCTATATAAAAGAAAGTAGAAAAAGGAATCTCTTTTTCGCCGCGAATTCAATTGGTATTTATGGACACTTATAAATATTTTTGAGTAACTTATTGTATTATGGATTTTCAAGTTATTTAAGGAAATAAAAGAGATTGAATTAAATGTACTCACATTGATTTTAATGCAGCGTATTTAATCAGCATCCTGTAATTTATAGTTATCAAAATACATAAATCATTTACCTGCAAAGAAAGAGAAAATAAATTTATTAATAAAAGGTTGTGGATATGGAATTTCATTAACCAAAGACCAGCTGTTGTAGAAACACTTTGTTTTTATTTTGAATTTCTATTTTTAAGTTATTCTATGTTTTCCATTTCGGTTTTATGTATGAATTTTATAACTTCAAGGTATGCACTGATTTTATTAGTAAAAATGCAAATATCAGTTAGAGAAAAATACTTTTTAGAAACCATCATCACGTCATACTACTACTTGTGAAGAACTTGCGCACTGCAAACTCGCGCAACGCAACTTTAAAAAAGGATTAATTATTGCAACTTTTTATTCTGTTTTCTTCGCTTTTTCTTAAAAACGCATTTTAATTTTTCTGGTTAAAGGTCAAAAGTTAAGGAAAAAGCTTCGAATCTGGTCGAAACTTAACGCAAAGCCCGAATTATCGTCCTCGACAACTGTAATGGCGCGAAAAGGGAGGCTATTTCGCATTGCAATCTCGTGGCTAAGACGTTATTTGCCCAGCAAATTTCCCGACTTTCTATTAGCTAAGTTAACCGGGAACACACTATTAATCACCAAAAACTCACCTGTTTTTTATAGATGTTTGGTGTTATTGATGACGTTGTAGTGGTTGCTGCCGTTAGTAACTTCACACACATACACACACACGCCCGATTCTTTAAAATTATAGCAAACACATTTATTCAAAGATGGACATGGGAAACGGAATGAAAGAAAGCACGACGAGAAACGAAAGGCAGCTCTTGAAACTCGTAAAAAACGATGGAAATGATTAACGCTAAAAACGTTTTTTAAGGACCCAATTAGATGTAGAAAGCCGAATAAAGTTTTTGCCAAATTCGCACTTATTGTTTATTCACTTTAAAATTATGGTCGCGATTTTATAAACCTAGCTTTAAAACTAGCTGCACTAACATCGCGACCCGCAACCAACCGCACAACTCGACTACTGAACAATGACTGAAATGATTGCAAATTGCAAGCTTCTGCTGAGCTGCTGATCTCGACTTAGCCAGAGCAAGAAAAGGGCGCAAACTCAGTAAGCAATCGACATACTGAGAACAGAGCTGAGAGCTGTATGCAGAAAGAACAAGCTTTACAGCTACAGAAAAAATCTCTGTTAGCTAAAAAAGAGAGCTAAGCTGAACGTTAGAGTTTAAAATTCCATTCCATGTTTTTAATATGTTTATTCATTGTACAACGAAAATGAATTCGAAATTTTATTGAAATGAGTAAAATTAAATACAACCAGAATTCAGCTATAATATAGCTTCAAAAATTGTAACAAATGTACAATTTTTACATGTTTTTGGTTTTTTTTTAATAAAGCATAGTTTAGCTGCTGTAACACCAACGTGGTAAGGGTGCATGCACCAAGCTTACATCGCTGAGAAGCTCATGATGTCCTCTTCTCAGCGGTGCATAGCAAATTTCAAGGCCAGTTTTCTGACTGATCAAAATTACGCTTAAGTGCAGAAATGTCGATTCCCGTTTAGCAAAGTTTAGGTGCCTGTAATACCGAAGTCGTAAAGGTGCATGCAACAACCTTACATCGCTGAGAAGCTCATGACGTCCTCTTCTCAGTGGTGCATAGCAAATTTCAAGGCCAGTTTGCTGACTGATCGAAAATCCCGCTTAAATACAGAAATGTCGATTCGTGTTTATCAAAGTTTAGGTGCCTGTAATACCGAAGTGGTAAGGGTGCATGCGGTGCATAGCAAATTTGTCTTGAAAGGTAAAGGTGCATGCAACAACCTTACATCGCTGAGAAGCTCATGATGTCCTCTTCTCAGCGGTGTTTAGCAAATTTCAAGGCCAGTTTGCTGACTGATCGAAAATCACGCTTAAGTGCAGAAATGTCGATTCGCGTTTAGCAAAGTTTAGTTGCCTGTAATACCGAAGTGGTAAGGGTGCATGCAACAACCTTACATCGCTGAGAAGATCATGATGTCCTCTTCTCAGCGGTGCATAGCAAATTTCAAGGCCAGTTTGCTGACTGATCAAAAATAACGCTTAAATGAAGAAAGGTCGATTCGCGTTTAGCAAAGTTTAGGTGCCTGTAATACCGAAGTGGTAAGGGTGCATGCACCAAGCTTACATCGCTCAGAAGATCATGATGTCCTCTTCTCAGCGGTGCATAGCAAATTTCAAGGCCAGTTTGCTGACTGATCAAAAATAACGCTTAAGTGCAGAAATGTCGATTCCCGTTTAGCAAAGTTTAGGTGCCTGTAATACCGAAGTGGTAAGGGTGCATGCACCAAGCTTACATCGCTGAGAAGCTCATGATGTCCTCTTCTCAGCGGTGCATAGCAAATTTCAAGGCCAGTTTTCTGACTGATCAAAAATAACGCTTAAGTGCAGAAATGTCGATTCGCGTTTAGCAAAGTTTAGGTGCCTGTAATACCGAAGTCGTAAAGGTGCATGCAACAACCTTACATCGCTGAGAAGCTCATGACGTCCTCTTCTCAGTGGTGCATAGCAAATTTCAAGGCCAGTTTGCTGACTGATCGAAAATCCCGCTTAAATACAGAAATGTCGATTCGTGTTTATCAAAGTTTAGGTGCCTGTAATACCGAAGTGGTAAGGGTGCATGCGGTGCATAGCAAATTTGTCTTGAAAGGTAAAGGTGCATGCAACAACCTTACATCGCTGAGAATCTCATGATGTCCTCTTCTCAGCGGTGTTTAGCAAATTTCAAGGCCAGTTTGCTGACTGATCGAAAATCACGCTTAAGTGCAGAAATGTCGATTCGCGTTTAGCAAAGTTTAGTTGCCTGTAATACCGAAGTGGTAAGGGTGCATGCAACAACCTTACATCGCTGAGAAGATCATGATGTCCTCTTCTCAGCGGTGCATAGCAAATTTCAAGGCCAGTTTGCTGACTGATCAAAAATAACGCTTAAATGAAGAAAGGTCGATTCGCGTTTAGCAAAGTTTAGGTGCCTGTAATACCGAAGTGGTAAGGCTGCATGCAACAACCTTACATCGCTCAGAAGATCATGATGTCCTCTTCTCAGCGGTGCATAGCAAATTTCAAAGCCAGTTTGCTGACTGATCGAAAATCACGCTTAAATACAGAAATGTCGATTCGTGTTTAGCAAAGTTTAAGTGGCTTTAACAACGAAGTGGTAAGGGTGCATGCAACAACCTTGCATCGCTGAGAAGCTCATGATGTCCTCTTCTCAACGGTGCATGGCGAATTTCAAGGCCAGTTTGCTGACTGATCAAAAATAACGCTTAAATGCAGAAATGTCGATTCGCGTTTAGCAAAGTTTAGGTGCCTGTAATACCGAAGTGGTAAGGGTGCATGGAACAACCTTACATCGCTGAGAAGCTCATGATGTCCTCTTCTCAGCGGTGCATAGCAAATTTCAAGGCGAGTTTTCTGACTGATCAAAAATAACGCTTAAGTGCAGAAATGTCGATTTGCGTTTAGCAAAGTTTAGGTGCCTGTAATACCGAAGTGGTAAGGGTGCATGCAACAACCTTACATCACTAAGAAGATCATGATGTCCTCTTCTCAGCAGTGCATAGCAAATTTTAAGGGCAGTTTGCTGACTGATCGAAAATCACGCTTAAATACAGAAATGTCGATTCGTGTTTAGCAAAGTTTAAGTGGCTTTAACAACGAAGTGGTAAGGGTGCATGCGCCATGCTTACATTGCTGAGAAGCTCATGATGTCCTCTTCTCAACGGTGCATGGCGAATTTCAAGGCCAGTTTGCTGACTGATCAAAAATAACGCTTAAATACAGAAATGTCGATTCGCGTTTAGCAAAGTTTAGTTGCCTGTAATACCGAAGTGGTAAGGGTGCATGCAACAAACCTCACATCGCTGAGAAGATCATGATGTCCTCTTCTCAGCGGTGCATAGCAAATTTCAAGGCCAGTTTGCTGACTGATCGAAAATCACGCTTAAATACAGAAATGTCGATTCGTGTTTAGCAAAGTTTAAGTGGCTTTAACAATGAAGTGGTAAGGGTGCATGCGCCACGCTTACATCGCTGAGAAGCTCATGATGTCCTCTTCTCAACGGTGCATGGCGAATTTCAAGGCCAGTTTGCTGACTGATCAAAAATAACGCTTAAATGCAGAAATGTCGATTCGCGTTTAGCAAAGTTTAGGTGCCTGTAATACCGAAGTGGTAAGGGTGCATGAAACAACCTTACATCGCTGAGAAGCTCATGATGTCCTCTTCTCAGCGGTGCATAGCAAATTTCAAGGCCAGTTTGCTGACTGATCGAAAATCACGCTTAAATACAGAAATGTCGATTCGCGTTTAGCAAAGTTTAGGTGCCTGTAATGCCAAAGTGGTAAGGCTGCATGCAACAACCTTACATCGCTGAGAAGCTCATGATGTCCTCTTCTCAGCGGTGCATAGCAAATTTCAAGGCCAGTTTTCTGACTGATCAAAAATAACGCTTAAGTGCAGAAATGTCGATTCGCGTTTAGCAAAGTTTAGGTGCCTGTAATACCGAAGTGGTAAGGGTGCATGCAACAACCTTACATCGCTGAGAAGCTTATGATGTCCTCTTCTCAGCGGTGCATAGCAAATTTCAAGGCCAGTTTGCTGACTGATCGAAAATCACGCGTAAATACATAAATGTCGATTCGTGTTTAGCAAAGTTTAAGTGGCTTTAACAACGAAGTGCTAAGGGTGCATGCGCACACGCTTACATCGCTGAGAAGATCATGATGTCCTCCTCTCAACGGTGCATGGCGAATTTCAAGGCCAGTTTTCTTACTGATCAAAAATCACGCTTAAATGCAGAAATGTCGATTCGCGTTTAGCAAAGTTTAGGTGCCTGTAATGCCAAAGTGGTAAGGCTGCATGGAACAACCTTACATCGCTGAGAAGCTCATGATGTCCTCTTCTCAGCGGTGCATAGCAAATTTCAAGGCCAGTTTTCTGACTGATCGAAAATCACGCTTAAATACAGAAATGTCAATTCGCGATTAGCAAAGTTTAGGTGCCTGTAATACCGAAGTGGTAAGGCTGCATGCAACACCTTACATCGCTGAGAAGCTCATGATGTCCTCTTCTCAGCGGTGCATAGCAAATTTCAAGGCCAGTTTGCTGACTGATCGAAAATCCCGCTTAAATACAGAAATGTCGATTCGTGTTTAGCAAAGTTTAGGTGCCTGTAATACCGAAGTGGTAAGGGTGCATGCAACAACCTTACATCACTGAGAAGCTCATGATGTCCTCTTCTCAGCGGTGCATAGCAAATTTCAAGGCCAGTTTTCTGACTGATCGAAAATCACGCTTAAATACAGAAATGTCAATTCGCGATTAGCAAAGTTTAGGTGCCTGTAATACCGAAGTGGTAAGGCTGCATGCAACAACCTTACATCGCTGAGAAGCTCATGATGTCCTCTTCTCAGCGGTGCATAGCAAATTTCAAGGCCAGTTTGCTGACTGATCGAAAATCACGCTTAAATACAGAAATGTCAATTCGCGATTAGCAAAGTTTAGTTGCCTGTAATACCGAAGTGGTAAGGGTACATGCAACAACCTTACATCGCTGAGAAGATCATGATGTCCTCTTCTCAACGGTGCATAGCAAATTTCAAGGCCAGTTTGCTGACTGATCGAAAATCACGCTTAAATACAGAAATGTCGATTTGTGTTTAGCAAAGTTTAAGTGGCTTTAACAACGAAGTGGTAAGGGTGCATGCGCCACGCTTACATCGCTGTGAAGCTCATGATGTCCTCTTCTCAACGGTGCATGGCGAATTTCAAGGCCAGTTTGCTGACTGATCAAAAATAACGCTTAAATGCAGAAATGTCGATTCGCGTTTAGCAAAGTTTAGGTGCCTGTAATACCGAAGTGGTAAGGGTGCATGCAACAACCTTACATCGCTGAGAAGCTCATGATGTCCTCTTCTCAGCGGTGCATAGCAAATTTCAAGGCCAGTTTTCTGACTGATCGAAAATCACGCTTAAATACAGAAATGTCGATTCGTGTTTAGCAAAGTTTAAGTGGCTTTAACAACGAAGTGGTAAGGGTGCATGCAACAACCTTACATCGCTGAGAAGCTCATGATGTCCTCTTCTCAGTGGTGCATAGCAAATTTCAAGGCCAGTTTGCTGACTGATCGAAAATCACGCTTAAATACAGAAATGTCGATTCGCGTTTAGCAAAGTTTAGGTGCCTGTAATGCCAAAGTGGTAAGGCTGCATGCAACAACCTTACATCGCTGAGAAGCTCATGATGTCCTCTTCTCAGCGGTGCATAGCAAATTTCAAGGCCAGTTTTCTGACTGATCGAAAATCACGCTTAAATACAGAAATGTCAATTCGCGATTAGCAAAGTTTAGTTGCCTGTAATACCGAAGTGGTAAGGGTACATGCAACAACCTTACATCGCTGAGAAGATCATGATGTCCTCTTCTCAACGGTGCATAGCAAATTTCAAGGCCAGTTTGCTGACTGATCGAAAATCACGCTTAAATACAGAAATGTCGATTCGTGTTTAGCAAAGTTTAAGTGGCTTTAACAACAAAGTGGTAAGGGTGCATGCGCCACGCTTACATCGCTGAAAACCTCATGATGTCCTCTTCTCAACGGTGCATGGCAAATTTCAAGGCCAGTTTTCTGACTGATCAAAAATCACGCTTAAATGCAGAAATGTCGATTCGCGTTTAGCAAAGTTTAGGTGCCTGTAATGCCAAAGTGGTAAGGCTGCATGCAACAACCTTACATCGCTGAGAAGCTCATGATGTCCTCTTCTCAGCGGTGCATAGCAAATTTCAAGGCCAGTTTTCTGACTGATCGAAAATCACGCTTAAATACAGAAATGTCAATTCGCGATTAGCAAAGTTTAGTTGCCTGTAATACCGAAGTGGTAAGGGTACATGCAACAACCTAACATCGCTGAGAAGATCATGATGTCCTCTTCTCAACGGTGCATAGCAAATTTCAAGGCCAGTTTGCTGACTGATCGAAAATCACGCTTAAATACAGAAATGTCGATTTGTGTTTAGCAAAGTTTAAGTGGCTTTAACAACGAAGTGGTAAGGGTGCATGCGCCACGCTTACATCGCTGTGAAGCTCATGATGTCCTCTTCTCAACGGTGCATGGCGAATTTCAAGGCCAGTTTGCTGACTGATCAAAAATAACGCTTAAATGCAGAAATGTCGATTCGCGTTTAGCAAAGTTTAGGTGCCTGTAATACCGAAGTGGTAAGGGTGCATGCAACAACCTTACATCGCTGAGAAGCTCATGATGTCCTCTTCTCAGCGGTGCATAGCAAATTTCAAGGCCAGTTTTCTGACTGATCAAAAATAACGCTTAAGTGCAGAAATGTCGATTCGCGTTTAGCAAAGTTTAGGTGCCTGTAATACCGAAGTGGTAAGGGTGCATGCAACAACCTTACATCGCTGAGAAGCTCATGATGTCCTCTTCTCAGCGGTGCATAGCAAATTTCAAGGCCAGTTTTCTGACTGATCGAAAATCACGCTTAAATACAGAAATGTCGATTCGTGTTTAGCAAAGTTTAAGTGGCTTTAACAACGAAGTGCTAAGGGTGCATGCGCACACGCTTACATCGCTGAGAAGCTCATGATGTCCTCCTCTCAACGGTGCATGGCGAATTTCAAGGCCAGTTTCCTGACTGATCAAAAATAACGCTTAAATGCAGAAATGTCGATTCGCGTTTAGCAAAGTTTAGGTGCCTGTAATACCGAAGTGGTAAGGGTGCATGCAACAACCTTACATCGCTGAGAAGCTCATGATGTCCTCTTCTCAGCGGTGCATAGCAAATTTCAAGGCCAGTTTTCTGACTGATCGAAAATCACGCTTAAATACAGAAATGTCGATTCGTGTTTAGCAAAGTTTAAGTGGCTTTAACAACGAAGTGGTAAGGGTGCATGCAACAACCTTACATCGCTGAGAAGCTCATGATGTCCTCTTCTCAGTGGTGCATAGCAAATTTCAAGGCCAGTTTGCTGACTGATCGAAAATCACGCTTAAATACAGAAATGTCGATTCGCGTTTTGCAAAGTTTAGGTGCCAGTCAGAAAAGTTGCCTTGAAATTTGCCATGCACCGTTACGAAGAGGACATCATGAGCTTCTCAGCGATGTAAGCGTGGCGCATACACCCTTACCCCTTCGTTGTTAAAGCCACTTAAACTTTGCTAAACACGAATCGACATTTCTGTATTTAAGCGTGATTTTCGATCAGTCAGCAAACTGGCCATGAAAGTTGCTATGCACCGCTGAGAAGAGGACATCATGATCTTCTCAGCGATGTAAGGTTGTTGCATGCACCCTTACCACTTCGGTATTACAGGCAACTAAACTTTGCTAAACGCGAATCGACATTTCTGCACTTAAGCGTTATTTTTGATCAGTCAGAAAACTGGCCTTGAAATTTGCTATGCACCGCTGAGAAGAGGACATCATGAGCTTCTTAGCGATGTAAGGTTGGTGCATACACCCTTACCACTTCGGTATTACAGGCACCTAAACTTTGCTAAACGCAAATCGACATTTCTGCATTTAAGCGTTATTTTTGATGAGTCAGAAAACTGGCCTTGAAATTCGCCATGCACCGTTGAGAAGAGGACATCATGAGCTTCTCAGCGATGTAAGGTTGTTGCATGCACCCTTACCACTTCGGTATTACAGGCACCTAAACTTTGCTAAACGCAAATCGACATTTCTGCATTTAAGCGTTATTTTTGATCAGTCAGCAAACTGGCCTTGAAATTCGCCATGCACCGTTGAGAAGAGGACATCATGAGCTTCTCAGCGATGTAAGCGTGGCGCATGCACCCTTACCACTTCGTTGTCAAAGCCACTTAAACTTTGCTAAACACGAATCGACATTTCTGTATTTAAGCGAGATTTTCGATCAGTCAGCAAACTGGCCTTGAAATTTGCTATGCACCGCTGAGAAGAGGACATCATGATCTTCTCAGCGATGTAAGATTGTTGCATGCACCCTTACCACTTCGGTATTACAGGCAACTAAACTTTGCTAAACGCGAATCGACATTTCTGCACTTAAGCGTGATTTTCGATCAGTCAGCAAACTGGCCTTGAAATTTGCTATGCACCGCTGAGAAGAGGACATCATGAGCTTCTCAGCGATGTAAGGTTGTTGCATGCACCCTTACCACTTCGGTATTACAGGCACCTAAACTTTGCTAAACGCGAATCGACATTTCTGCATTTAAGCGTTATTTTTGATCAGTCAGCAAACTGGCCTTGAAATTCGCCATGCACTGTTGAGAAGAGGACATCATGAGCTTCTCAGCGATGTAAGCGTGGCGCATGCACCCTTACCACTTCGTTGTTAAAGCCACTTAAACTTTGCTAAACACGAATCGACATTTCTGTATTTAAGCTTGTTTTTTGATCAGTCAGCAAACTGGCCTTGAAATTTGCTATGCACCGCTGAGAAGAGGACATCATGATCTTCTGAGCGATGTAAGGTTGTTGCATGCACCCTTACCACTTCGGTATTACAGGCACCTAAACTTTGCTAAACGCGAATCGACATTTCTGCATTTAAGCGTTATTTTTGATCAGTCAGCAAACTGGCCTTGAAATTCGCCATGCACTGTTGAGAAGAGGACATCATGAGCTTCTCAGCGATGTAAGCGTGGCGCATGCACCCTTACCACTTCGTTGTTAAAGCCACTTAAACTTTGCTAAACACGAATCGACATTTCTGTATTTAAGCGTGATTTTTGATCAGTCAGCAAACTGGCCTTGAAATTTGCTATGCACCGCTGAGAAGAGGACATCATGATCTTCTCAGCGATGTAAGGTTGTTGCATGCACCCTTACCATTTCGGTATTACAGGCACCTAAACTTTGCTAAACGCGAATCAACATTTCTGCACTTAAGCGTTATTTTTGATCAGTCAGCAAACTGGCCTTGAAATTCGCCATGCACCGTTGAGAAGAGGACATCATGAGCTTCTCAGCAATGTAAGGTTGTTGCATGCACCCTTACCACTTCGGTATTACAGGCACCTAAACTTTGCTAAACGGGAATCGACATTTCTGCACTTAAGCGTTATTTTTGATCAGTCAGCAAACTGGCCTTGAAATTTGCTATGCACCGCTGAGAAGAGGACATCATGATCTTCTCAGCGATGTAAGGTTGTTGCATGCACCCTTACCACTTCGGTATTACAGGCAACTGAACTTTGCTTTATTAAAAAAACCAAAAACATGTAAAAATTGTACATTTGTTACAATATTTGAAGCTATATTATAGCTAAATTCTGATTGTATTTAATTTTACTCATTTCAATAAAATTTCGAATTCATTTTCGTTGTACAATCAATAAACATATTAAAAACATGGAATGGAATTTTAAACTCTAACGTTCAGCTTAGCTCTCTTTTTTAGCTAACAGAGATTTTTTCTGTAGCTGTAAAGCTTGTTCTTTCTGCATACAGCTCTCAGCTCTGTTCTCAGTATGTCGATTGCTTACTGAGTTTGCGCCCTTTTCTTGCTCTGGCTAAGTCGAGATCAGCAGCTCAGCAGAAGCTTGCAATTTGCAATCATTTCAGTCATTGTTCAGTAGTCGAGTTGTGCGGTTGGTTGCGGGTCGCGATGTTAGTGCAGCTAGTTTTAAAGCTAGGTTTATAAAATCGCGACCATAATTTTAAAGTGAATAAACAATAAGTGCGAATTTGGCAAAAACTTTATTCGGCTTTCTACATCTAATTGGGTCCTTAAAAAACGTTTTTAGCGTTAATCATTTCCATCGTTTTTTACGAGTTTCAAGAGCTGCCTTTCGTTTCTCGTCGTGCTTTCTTTCATTCCGTTTCCCATGTCCATCTTTGAATAAATGTGTTTGCTATAATTTTAAAGAATCGGGCGTGTGTGTGTATGTGTGTGAAGTTACTAACGGCAGCAACCACTACAACGTCATCAATAACACCAAACATCTATAAAAAACAGGTGAGTTTTTGGTGATTAATAGTGTGTTCCCGGTTAACTTAGCTAATAGAAAGTCGGGAAATTTGCTGGGCAAATAACGTCTTAGCCACGAGATTGCAATGCGAAATAGCCTCCCTTTTCGCGCCATTACAGTTGTCGAGGACGATAATTCGGGCTTTGCGTTAAGTTTCGACCAGATTCGAAGCTTTTTCCTTAACTTTTGACCTTTAACCAGAAAAATTAAAATGCGTTTTTAAGAAAAAGCGAAGAAAACAGAATAAAAAGTTGCAATAATTAATCCTTTTTTAAAGTTGCGTTGCGCGAGTTTGCAGTGCGCAAGTTCTTCACAAGTAGTAGTATGACGTGATGATGGTTTCTAAAAAGTATTTTTCTCTAACTGATATTTGCATTTTTACTAATAAAATCAGTGCATACCTTGAAGTTATAAAATTCATACATAAAACCGAAATGGAAAACATAGAATAACTTAAAAATAGAAATTCAAAATAAAAACAAAGTGTTTCTACAACAGCTGGTCTTTGGTTAATGAAATTCCATATCCACAACCTTTTATTAATAAATTTATTTTCTCTTTCTTTGCAGGTAAATGATTTATGTATTTTGATAACTATAAATTACAGGATGCTGATTAAATACGCTGCATTGAAATCAATGTGAGTACATTTAATTCAATCTCTTTTATTTCCTTAAATAACTTGAAAATCCATAATACAATAAGTTACTCAAAAATATTTATAAGTGTCCATAAATACCAATTGAATTCGCGGCGAAAAAGAGATTCCTTTTTCTACTTTCTTTTATATAGAAAAAATTATATTTATTTTAATTATAAACAGAAACGACATCCGCTTTTTGTTGTTGTTATATCTGTTGTTAATTTTGTTGATACATTTTTGTGTTCTTGATGGTGTGGAAAGCTTGATTGAAAAAAACTAAATTATTTACCTTTTTCTTTGCAGAAAAATGATTTATTTATTTTTATAATTTAAAATTACAGGATGCTGACATTTAATTCAATCTCTATTATTTCCTGAAATAACTTGAAAATCCATAACACGAAAAGTTATATTTATATTTATTTATTTATATTTATATTTATATTATATTTATATTTATAGCTTAGCTTTTATAATACACAGCGACGGTAAAAATATCACCAAAAATATTTATATAGTCTCCATAAATAGCAATGGAATTCGCGGTGAAAAAGAGATTCCTTTTTCTACTTTCTTTTATATAGAAAAACTTATATATATTTTAAGTATAAACAGAAACGACATCCGTTTTGTTGTTGTTGTTGTATCTGTTGTTACTTTTGTTGTTACATTTTTGTGTTCTTGATGGTGTGGAAAGCGTGACTGAAAAAAGTAAAAGTAGTGGAAAACCGGAAAGGCAAACATCAGCAACAATCATTTAAGTTGCATGGGATTTCGGCATCTTGCTGAATGTCCATGCAAACGTAATTACATACATATATGCAACTGAACAGCAGATGCAGCAGAAACAATAAAAATAACAAAATTACATTTAATTCAATTATGGAAAAATTAATTTTACTTTAAAGAAGTGGAGGTAAATACACAATATGTCGTGCGTAGATACTTTCTACTCATGAACAACAACGGACAACTTCATAGTCAGGCTCAGCTCAAAGCTTCTTTTTTTCTCTTAAGTTAGAACGACCTGAAAGTCACAAGCGGTTTGATCAGAAGTCTGATTGTAGACTTTAGGGCCCCCTCCGTGTGTGTTTGGTTATATGTTTGCATGACTGTATAGCTGGAAGGGGTTTCTTATGACTGTGGATGTATGTTTGGCTCTTCCACTGAAATTTTGCTGGTATGAATTTTGTCGAATGGCTGTTTGCGAGTATGGTTTTTGTATAGCTGTGTGTATGTTTGGGTATTTTACTGAAATGTTTTCTTCGTATGGCTGCGGATGTATGTTTGGGTCTTTCGCTGATAATGTGTGAAATTTGTCCTGGTGTGAAATTTGTCGTATGGCTGTTTGCGAGTATTGGGTTTTTCTGGTTGCTTATACCTGCGGCATCTCCATAATGCTCTCCGCAAGATACGTAATTGTACACTATTTTATGGATTGTATAAGAGATCTACAACGCATGCGTCCAAGAGAGGAAACGTTTCCCAGTGATTTTTGGTGATATTACAATAATGATAACTGTAAGAAGACGAGCATTAATAACAAGGAACAAAATAAAGTACTCTGCCTCAAATAACTCTATTCACTTTATTTTATTAGTTATTCTGTTAATATTGGTCTCATTAGCTGTTTTTTGCATAGCTTCTATTGTCAGTTGGTGCAGCGTGTGGTATGAGTATCTTTAATTATTTCACTCATTGTTCAAAAGAGAAGGAATCCGAAAGATCGCACAGTAAGAAATAAACTAATAAAGGAAAGTAATATTCAATAAACAAGGCCATTACTATTTTTAACAAATAAGAGGTCATTATTGTTTATTGAATTAATAAATTAAGGAGTAATTCAATTTAAGTTTGTACTACATCTAAGTTTTAATCTTAGTATTTTTTACTATTACATAATATTTTATCGTTGTTCAACTTTTTGACTTAACCGAGCAACAAGGAAAATAATGCCACTCCGATGGTCGATATCTTTATTATTTTACCCAAATAATATAATTATTGGTTTACTTGTGTATGATTAATAATATATGTACATATATGTATATGAATTTAAGATTTTCAGAGTTTTCAGTTGTCTCTGCGGATCTCTAAAGTTCAAATACAACAACAACAAATAGTTTTTTCTCTGTGTTTGCTTAAAAATGCTTAATCGAACCGCATCGAACCAATTTTTACTTCACTTGCTTTGCCTTCCCAATGAAATTATTTCTATAAATGTTGGCTCACGTTAGTTTCGAGCTCTTTCAACTCGTTTGAACACACCATGTGTATGATTTCCATGTTCTTACCAATGTGAATTCGTTTCGTTGGTCGATTGGAAAGTCATGCAATCTCTTTCTCGTTGGAATCACCGCCTTCATTGCTCCATTGCACTGGAAGGAATACGTTCCATTAACGGTACATTCACAATAAAAACTGTGAATTGAGACTGTGAAACATTGACATTCCAGCGTCGTTGAGTTAACATTAGAACGCGTTTAAAAGGAAATTTTCATTTGGTGTTAATCAAACCAAATTAAAAGTTATCGTAAACCCCTTTCTCCCCTACATACTGAATGAGCGTAGCATGAGACGTTGACTCACATCACATTAAACTGCTCCCAATTCCTACCAAATTCTTCATAATCGTCACTGAAAGCGACAAAGAGTTATCAAGAATTTTGCCCGCAACATCACATCCGCATGAAGGCTAGGAATGCATTTATATTATTTGTACTCAGTTCTTTATGTTTTTATGCAAACGATAAAACGATAAGCAAGGGAAAGAAACGTATGTAAAACCTGTACATGTTAGCCTTAATGTTAGCTTTAAGAACAGATTTTGTGCAAATTGAAATTAGTTGATCGACAGCTCCAATAAAGAGACGTTTAAATTAAAACAAGAGTTCTATTTAAATATATTGTTTTTATTGTAAACGCGAACCGTTGTTAAACTCGATTCAATCACGTAAGATTTCACGAGAACCGACTCATGCTGGGAAATGTGTAACTGGCGTTACTTAAGAAAAACTTACTTCAGTCATTGAGTGGACTTAGTGAAATATTAGTAAAAATAATGTATGTACGTTTTTTTGTTGTCCATTAAGAACATAATAGGTAGTTCTAATTGCATTCTAATATAATTCTTACATTCACCCATCAGTATTTACACTGAAGGCCTCAATATTCTAACTGTAAAGGAGAACTAAGTTTAAAATATAGTTTTTTAATTCTTATATTTACTTATCTTAACAGAAAAATTTACATTTTACACTTGTTTATTTACATCGCGTTTTTGATAAAACTGAAATTAATTCTTAATGAACTTGTTTATTCGCGCACTTCGCTAAAATAGCTTAAGTTTAATTACTACATTTTTTTACTGTTTATAAAAATATGAACTTAAGTTTATTCTTTTGTTCATTTTATATAATATGTTAGCTTTGAAAGTGGTATAAATCCATTTACAGCAAAAAAAAAGGGATTCATTTTGATATATTTTTAATATTTTTTATTTAATAGTGAAATTTGAAAGGTAGACATTTTTAAAGAAAATATAAATCGACTAGATAAACGTTTGCCATTATTTTCAATTAATTTCAATCGGGTTACATGAAAAATTAACACTTTAAAAAAACAAAAGATTAGATTTTGGTGTTGATATTATTTTACTACCTTTCGACAAATTCGATTTATTTATTTAATTATAGTTTTTGAATACTACATCGAAAACAATCACCACTCGCCCAAAATAACTTGAACCTGTTTTTTCTATGCAATAGCTTAAATTTCAGCTTATTTATATATCATATATTATAGATATTTAAGCTGTCTATTTTTATGTTTATTTGTCCATTTAAAAGAAGATAATTTTGATAGTTTAATTACATCATTCATTAGTTTGTTATTATTACTTTCTTTCATATTAAACTAATACATAAAGTTATGTACATATGAACATAATTTTATTATTATTTCCTGAAAATTGTTTTATAAATTCAGTGGATTCAAAGGATTTCTATGAGTTTAGCTTTTTCTCCGGCGAAGATTTCTTGCCGAAGGGTTTCAAATCGATCAAATCCGTCTTCAGACTGCGAAAGGATTTCCGCAGCGTGTTGGTCACCTTCTTCTTGTAGCTTGTATTCGTGCTGCACAAAGACATCTTGTCCCCGTCGAGGTAATTCTGCTTCTCTAATTTTGTGTCATCGTTTCGGCTTCTTGACTGGTTGCAGAACTCCTCGGTCGAGTTGCTCTCGCTGCAGGGTGTCTTTAAGTACTTGCGATTGAAGTGCAACTGTGGCGTGCCCCATTTCTTTGCTATGAACGCCTCGAATTCCGGGTCGCTGTCCGATGCTCCGTCGTTGGAGGACTTCTGCGACTTCATTTTCTGGTACTGATGGCGCACGTTGAACTCTTCATTGTCCGATGTCGTCTCAGCGTCATTCTTCAGCGGTGCGTCGTTATCCGCCAGCGGCAGATTCGACATGTTGCGTGTTACTATCGCCTCCGTCGGAACCAGTTTCAAGTTGACGCCTTCGATTTTGGTCTTCTGGAAGTCTAAAGGGTGTGGGGCCGACTTGAGTGAGAGTTTTGATCTTTGTGGCGATCGCACCTGAAGCACCCGAACGCGGTAATGCAAAAGCTGCTCAAAGAACCATTGGCACATTAAAAAATCGACAAAACAGCGCACCCACTCACTCACCTTGTCCGCGTCTATAAATTTGGCCAATTCAGCCAAGGACATGCTGACGCAGGTGCCTTCTAGCAGAATGTCCTTGTCGTATTCGCTGTGGACGGGGAACTTCTGCGTGATGGCCAAGGCCTCGTTTTCCTTGTGCAGCGCGGTCACTTCGAAGGCGAAGTTGAGCTTCTTCTCACGCACCGTCGAGGTGCAGGTCATCGTGAAGAGCAGCCGCTCCTTGTCGTACACTTCGTAGAAGTTGAACATTTCGTCGTACACCTCGAAGACGTAGTAACCCGTCAGCGGCTTCTGCTTGACGCTCATGTCCCAAACCAGCTCCACGGCCGGCTCCGCGAAGACTTTGTTTGCGTGTTGGCCTTCCAGGTGTTGCTTCCAGTTCGCCTCACGGCCCGTCCAACTGCAGTCGCCGTAGACGCGCCCCATGAAACACTTCATTGGCTTGTAGATGCACTGCTTTTCGTGCCAAGCGAGCAGATCGATTTGCAGACGGACCGTGCAGCCACCGGAGGCATTCGAACACCGAAAGTGAGCCTTCGAGCAAAGAGCTTCGACGGTGAGCGATCGGATGTTGGCGAAAGTCTCCTAAGCAAGCAAAAAACAAAGTTCAACTCTTCACAACCAACATTTGAATTGCTAAAGCATCGTTGACGAAATGAAATTCGTCGCTTACCTTGCACAGTGGACACAGCATGAGCACCCGCGTGCATGGAGCACAAATGCTGTGCCCCGTTCGGCAGAGCAGCACGTGTCCCTTCATCGGGTAAGCGCAGCCCGGACACTTGAGCTCCTCGATCAGTCGCTCGTAGTGGTTGGCGCTGATGAGCGTCGGAGTGGCGCCGTCGGGCGACAACGACTTTGGACGTTCCGGCCGACGCATCACGGGAGTTTCGGCGAGTTCCACGGTCGCCGCCTGCGTGGGCGTAGCTGCAGTCGCTGTGGTGACGACAGCTGCAGTGACTGTCGAAGGTGAATCACGAGGTGACGAGTTACCGAGTGAGTGAGCTTTCTTTGGTGTTGGCGAGTGCAGAGAAGCCGCGCGATCGCTGTTACTGCCCAAGCTGCGATTTCGACTCAGCATCGGCGGCTTCGGCGGCGGAGTCCTCGACGGTGACTGCAAGCAGCTCGATTGCTGGCCCGCATCCGTGTTGCTGCTGCTGCTGCAATCAAATGAAGTCTCTTCAATAAAGCGTAGATTTTGCAGATATTTCTCCCGAATGCGGTTGCTGGTCGCGATGTCATCAGCGGCAACAGCGACGGCGGCGGCTACAGCTGCATCTTCATCTATTTTGGACCTTTCACCAGCGTTTCTCTGAGTCGAGTCGGCGAATTTGGCGCTGATTCTACGCACGGCGCCGACGCTGTTTGGTTCCGTATTGGAAAAAAGCCGCTTCTTGTCGCTGAAGCGCTCGATGCTTTTCAAATGACTGATGATCTTCAGATCGCTCGTGAATTCACCTCGTTTGCCGTTGTTTGTTGCAAAGAAATCCGTGGCGCCGTTCTTGGATGAGAAGTGGGCAACCGGCGGTGCGGAATGCGATGTGGCAGGTGTTTTGGAGCTGCTGCTGCTGATGCTGTTGCTGTTGAGGACAGAATTATTAGTGATGTCGGTGTGCTCACCGTTCGTTGCTTCGTAAATGGTATTCATTTTGTGGTTGCAGGCGAATTTCACAAACTGAAAACGAATTAAACAAAGGAATTTCTGCTGTACAGACGACGAGGAAAGCCAAACAAACTGACGCTGGTGTTCACAAGTCTCTTGTTGCCCAAGAAATGCTGTGGCCCATTTTTGAACCCATTGAAAGTTTTATCTCTTTGAAGTTTTCAGGTGACATGAAGAAATATCATTTAATTATTTGTCGCTGTTGTTGGCTTTTAAGTTTTTATCTTATCAGCGAAATAAAAAACAAAACAAAACTAAAACATCACCGATGAATCGATAGCAACGCCGAAGCTTTTTAATTTGCAATTGTTTTATCGCTAGTTTAAATTTTCCTTTTTGCTTCAACTAATTAAGCGCTAATATTTTTTAGAAGTGGAAATATTAACGTGTTGCTTTCGTCATCAGGTTGGACGTGAACTAAAAACGTTAGCCAAGAAATGATAGCGTTTAGCCAGTGCAAAAGCTTCAAAGCTGCTTCACAAATACATGTGAAACTTCGCACTCATTTCTACTCATGCTGCCAACAGATCGAATGACCGCCGCATCGATCGAACGAGATCTTGATCTACAAATATTTGAACCTACTTTTGTTGAATCGTGAAGATCTTTGAAGCCAGCTTCAGTTAACAACACACCAAAAACAATAACATTACTGCTCGCTCTCGGCTGAATTCTATCCGGCGACAGCGCAGTTTGAAATTTAATGCAGATTCATACATTCCACACACGACACACACACGAACAACACGAACGCACAAATCTTATCTTATCATTTGATTAAATATTTAATAGCTAGAACATAAAGACGTCGTCTGTTTCTTGATCGGTTGCTCTTCTCTGCTGAATTCTCTGCTAATTTAAATAACAGATCTGAAATATAAAACCTTAAGTTCTTAACCTAATAGAAGCTGTAGGAAAGCATAGAAAAGAATCGTTACTCAAATGTTACAAGCTGAAAACAGAGGACAAGTCTGCAGACTTTTATTATTCTTTTATTCATGGAAAGATTCGATTATAACAACAGGTCTCGTGGAGAGAAACTATCGCCGCGATAAACGTCTGTCGAGCAGCGTTTGAATAACTTCACCTCGGAAAGTTCCGCTGTAAATTTTTGGTGAGTTCAGCAACCGAAGTCTGCAGGCAGACGGAAAAGGCTGAGATCGTCTACAACAATCATTATCAACAACAATCATCATATTAAAATCAAATTAAATTTATATTGGTTACTTCTTATTTTCATTATAATAAATCATTATTTAAATTATTGTTTATTATGGATTATTTTAAAAATACCGAACAAAATTTTCATTTTGTTTCGTGAAAAACGCCTCCTTTTTCGACACAAAATAAAAGCCAAATTTTTTTGTTTACCAGCAACTAAACATCGGTTTAATGGATCGTACACACTTATTCCGTTTCCTTTCTCACTTAACACTCTTGCTTTCCTTTTAACCGAAACAATTACAAGCGAAGAAAGAATCGATTTCAGCGCGTTGAGTTTACAACAGCAACTGAAAGAGACTCCAAACAAAGACGCGTCCGTGCAAAACACAGACGACCGACTAGACACAAAAATGCGAAAGACGAACCACGAAGCGATGGGTGATGGTTGAAGTTGAGGAGGAAGTGTCTGTTAGTGGGCAGGCTTCCAAGCCCCATAAAGCTTGAGGGGAAAAGCACAAAACAACGCATACTTTGTCTAAATGCATTTTATGCAAATTCTAAACAAAATTTTAGCCTGACCTCCAAGCAACTTTAAGCCAAGCAGGAAAAATAACCTCCACATCGAACACATTTCGTCATAATCGTAAATATTGCCATAAAAAAACACTTGACAATGAAATAACTTGAAGTTTGACAATTTTAATTATTATTGAGCGAAGAAAGGAGAGAAAGTTATTTTAATTCATTTATAAAACGTTGATAATGTTATTATTAATTTTAATTAATATCATCAAATCGTTATTTGGATTATAATTAAATTAGAAATGATATAAATTCAGCCACAAATAAATAATATTATATATTATTTATAGAGCTTATCAGAAAGCTCTAAAATGTTGCTTTAAATATAATTCAAATATTACTGAATTCTTAAGGATTCATTAATGAAATAAATGAGTTATGCAATGATCTTTTTAATTAAAAAAATCGCTAAAATAAGCTACTAATAATTTATGAAAATAGCGTGTTATACAGATCTTAATTTGGTTTGATATAATTACTTAAAGACGAGTCTATTATAACCAATAATAATTATAAAAAATAAAATAAAGTGGCGATAATGGTTTCAATGGACATTCATAGATTTTAGAAGCCGATTTATAAGATAATGCAGCAATAAACGTTTAGACTGATTTAGAATAAAACTAAAAAGAAAAAATAAAATAAAGTAAATTAGAAACAAAAACGCAAGACTTTAGATACGCTACTTTGATAAGATACGTCACATCGTTCAATCAAAACCGATTGGTTGCACCTGCTACAATCCAAAGCAAGGCTTTCTCCTCTCCAAGGACAACTTAAAGAATTCCTTTATTAGAAAATGTTATTGCAGGATGATTAATTAAGGTTTAAAGCTATTAAAAAAGTTATTTAAAACTTTTTAAACCTTTCAAAATTTACTTATTTAAATCTTTTTCAATTTATTTAATGAACGATGGTGCAAAGGTTCCTCTTAAAGACTCACTTCGTCCACTTATTGAATATAATTTTTAATGGTAAAATGGTACCGAAATGATACTTGGTTCATCGCAATCGTTCAAGTCATTATCTTTAGTGTATGAAATTGAAATGATTGCAGATTGAACGAGCCAGACTTTTGTAGAATTCAAGAGCGTGGATACTTTTTAAAGATAACCACAGATTACTAATGAAGGTGGCTGTTTAAAAGTGGCTCGAAGGAACTTCACTCGATCAGTACTCGTGACAATGCCACAAAAGACAACACAACACATTCTGGAATTAAGCTCCGAAGAGCAAAAAGATTTCCTCGATTCCTTTGATTTGGTTTTTTGCGACTGCGATGGTGAGTAAACGGAACAAAACATGCCATCAATAAATAATGAACTGTATTATTTTGTTGAGCAGGCGTCATTTGGCTTTTAGTCGGCTCGATTCCTAACACTGGCCCCGCCATTAACCTACTCACGGCCGCTGGCAAACAGTGCAAATTCGTATCGAACAACAGCATGCGCACAGATGCCCAATATTTAAAGAAATTGAAGTCGATCGGTATTGAAAACGTCACCTCGGTAAGTCTTTCATGCCTCCTTTCGTACGTTCAGCTTTTCATTTATTTCCCAACGTCTCCGAACAGGAGGATGTTGTTTATACCACAAAAACCATGGTGCAATACCTGAAAAAGCACAAACCCGGGGAGAAGGTGTACTCCCTTTGCAGCCAAGAAGCTAATCAAGTACTCAAAGCAAACGACATCGATATTGAGACAGCGGTAAGCGGCTTTTATGCCGATGCAATAAAAGATTAGTTATATAATTGTCATACGATAAGCAAGTGATTTAATACTGAGTGCGCCGAGATCATTTATTGATTTGCTATCTTGCTCTTTCACAGCCTTTTCAGGAGCATTGGACAACTGAAGAATTCGTTCCAAAGGTTTACACTGAAGCGAAGGTCGGCGCCGTTCTGTTCGATTACAATCTTGACCTGTCGTTTGTTGGTTTAGCCAAAGCAAATCAATACCTAAAGGATCCGGATTGCATTCTAGTTACAGGCGGCGCCGATAGCGTCGTCCCTGTGACGCCTACTTTTAATACAATAGGTAAAAATCTAAACATAATTCATTATAAAGACTGCTGTTGCTTGCTTACATTCAATTATGATTTAAATCTGTTGGTAACAAAAGTTTAAAGTCTAATGGAGCTAAGGCTTTAAATACAATTAATTTAGTAAATCCCTTCTCTTTCCTTCGATCAGGCTTCATCGACTTCATTAATCATCTCAGCTCTAACAGCAACAAGGAACCTGTAATACTATGCAAACCCTCCAACGCACTCGGCGACATGCTCAAAGAAATGTTTGACATCAAGCAGCCGCAACGTTGTCTGTTCATCGGCGATTCCTTGATCAACGATATTTTGTTCGCCAAAACGTGTGGCTTCCAAACACTGTACACTTTGACGGGCGTTGGCCGAAAGGAGCTGATGCTGGAAGCGGAAGGCGCCGCGAAACCCGATTATTATTGCGACGGTTTGGCGGATGTTATAGAATTTTTTGCAAAGTTGGAGAAAGACAACTGACATGACAAAAATTAAATGAGATTAATTTATTCTAGAAACGAATGATTGAATTTTAAAATCCTTTTTTATAGACATTAAAGTGTTTGTTTTTTGTTATTTTAATTCCTTGTTTTCGTTTTTATTTGAATGTTGAATTAAATAATTATATTAAACCTTCTTTAAACAATCTGTGGCGGACGATCTTTAACTTTTACTCCACTATTTTCACATAAAACACTTTATTCGCGTCTTAAATTCTTTTAAAAATTGAGTTTATTAATTTTTTAACTAAATTCGCAGTTTGTGCAACGATAAAACTCTGAATGCGAAGTTAATTCACTTGGTGAAGTTATCATCAACATAAACAAAGTGTAAACTAAACGTTGACAAGAGAAACTAACAAATGACAAAAAAGTAAGCTACTATTTCTGAACGTTAATGAATTTTAGTTTCAAATTGGATTAGAACACGTAACATAACAAACAACAGAGAACTTAGCAAATAATTACGATAAAACACTGAGAAAGCAAAGGCCACGAGGTGGCCAAGTAGCTGTTCCCGCTCACATTAACTAAGCAACATTCCGCGCCATGATATTCCAACAGATGCAATGAGCAAGGCTTTTAAAGTTCATAATCTTCCGGATGATAGAGTTCACTCAGCAAACGGTAGACATACGACGGCGCATGACCACCTCTGCAATGGAAAAGATATAGAAACGTTGTTTAATTTCAAGAAAACTACACCTCTAAACAAAATCTATTGACGCTATTTCGTTTTGTTCATTCCAAATTTTCGCATACTCACAAATTCGAAATGAAGAGCGTGACCAGCTCGGGTGGCACGTAATCGCAGGTGGGGTTGTATACTTTAGTGGAACGGGAAGCCAGTGAGTCGTATGGAATTACGCTTTCAGAACAACCGCCCAAGTTGAATGCATCCTGCTCGTAGGAGCACAAATACACGGGCGACAATTTGTACATCGCAGCCAAGACAATCACGGGTACGGAATAATGCTTAGCCGCCAGCGCAACAATATTTGCGCCACAGTTCGCACGCAATCCACCATTCGCCAGCACGCTGTGTGTCCCGATGATAACCTTATTGACTCGGGACATCATGGCAAATATTGCCGAATCCGGAATAACAATTATTTCAACATTTCCAATAGCCAAATTAGCGGCAAGATTGTGACCCTAATCAAATGTATATTTCCACAATTAGTTGTTTTCTCAGGTTTTCTAAGTTTTTTTGTGTGTACCTTGCAAGCGGGTGCACATTCTGCTATAATAATCGTTAGTAGTTGTCGCTTTTTGGCAGCGCGTCGCAAGAAATTCTCTACAGTCTGAGAGTGACCCAACGTCAATATCACTTCCGACGAGTGGATGTGTTCTTCAGCCTGTGCACACAGATTGTCTGCACTAGTTTCTAGCTCAGTTTCGATTTCTTGTATGTGATCAATCAAAGCCTCACGCAGGCCCTCCTGGAGCTTGCAGTAGTCCACGTTTACATCGCATTCGCTGGTCTGCGTTACCAGTTTGTGCAGCGATAAGGTCGCCTGGGAATCGTCCGCTATTTGACGACCCTACAAATTTCAGTGATAAATGTGAAATTTCGTTTGGAATAAGGTGACTCGCTCACCTTAGCTTCAATTATTTCAAACTCTTCTCGTATAATTTTAAGTACTCTTCTAGCTATGTTGGCTATCACAGATTCGCGAGGTAGAGCAGCTTTCAGTAATCGCCCCTGGGTTCGTATAATGTTCATCAGGTCTCTGTAAATTAGTTCGTTAAAACTTATTAATATATACTTTAAATTTCGTTACTCAGCATGCTTCCAAGATGAATCGCTGATGATCTTCTTGAAGAGCCCCAACGTCTTGCAGGTGATGTTGTAGGAACCGGCGACATTTCTAGCGATAAGTGCAAACGTCGTAACACATTCTTTTTGACTAAAATGGTAACATACCCAACTTTTATATTGTGAATTAACTGTTCAACTTCTTTCATTAGTAATCCTGGCATTGTGAAATTAATTTATTACAGAAAAACGAAAGAAACTACAAAATCGAGCGAAGAGTTCAGTTTTGAACAGGGTTGCCAGTGCAATTTGTGAATTTCCCAATGTACCTTAAAATTCCCCACTTTTAATTTCACACCAAAAAAGACTTCATTAATTAAATAAATAAATTAGTACTACTTACTATAATTGTAGTTCATGTGATTCTGAATAAATAAATAAGTAAGTATTATTTCCCATTCTATAATTCTACTTTCTATAAAAAGATATTGATAAGTGTTGCATACAATATAGTAGATAATAAGAAACCACTCTCGATATACTTAAAAATATTTCTGCCTATTTAGTTACTATACTTAGTTGGTTACCAGACTTCATTATGCATTGGTATTGGCCAAAAATCTTGCTTTATTTTCGATACATCAAATTAACTACAACTGTTTTAAAAGTAACTAAAATTAATCAATCGGTTTTATTTGACGAAGGGGGCCATTGCCCTTTTTTTTGTTTATTTTTTCGGATTTGACCGTATCCAATAGCGTAGATTACAAGAAAAAGGACATCAAATCCTGTCCACTTCCAGTTTTTATTTTATGTAGCTTCGAAACATTTCAAATTTGCGCAATTTTGAATTCTATCATTCTTAACACCAATGTATATAATGTAATAATGGTTTAACAGTTGTAAATTGCCAAAAGTGGATATAGGCGGCCCTTAACGGGCCATGTCCATACGATCAAGTAGTTTTTTAATATAAAAAATCATGTTATTAAGGGGCGTTCATACAGAGTCCGTTTACGTTGATTGTTACGTGTTCTTGTGTAAACCCGGTTTTCGATTACACAGAGCCTTTGAGGGTAACGCAGTAAACAACGTAAACGGACAACGTAAGAACGTAATTTTAATTTAACGTTTTTTAACAGCAGCTTAGATTAAACGAATTCCTTTAACATACATTCTAAATTCTGCACTGAACTTTTTCAGTTGCGAAAAGTTTTTTTGTATAATTTCTTTGGACGGTGGAAGTAAGAGTATATCATTTGAATATTTATAGACGGAACGCAAACGGGTATATGGATTAATCATAATATCTATAGATGTCTAGCTTATTAATACAAAAACATATATTTTTTTCTATGATTTTTGCCACATAGTTGTCACTTCATTAAAATGCCATCATTTTACATATCGGGAAATTTAATAAACTTATGGCTGAAAACATATGTACATACATAAGTATGATAATATACATACATATGTATATTTAAATCTGCTTTGCGGACAACTTGGTTGTTGACATTTCGAAAAACGCACTCTGCAGCTCATCTTTAACTACAGCAAAAAGTCAATACACAGAAACAAAAACACAAATTTAACAATCAAAACTGTTTCTATTAATATTTCCAAAAGTATTTGGGAAGTAAACAAATTTTTTATAAAAATAACACGCACACACTCCCAAAGTTCAACCCACACCACCAAATGCCACAACAAACAATAATTTTTAGACAACCGGCCTCCGACTATGTACATGCACCATCGCACGCGCTCGAAAAAACAGCTACTACGCAGTTGCTTTTAAAACGAATGCTGTTTTTATTTTTTGGCTTTCGTTGTTGTTGTTGTGTTTTCAACTGATATGAATTTTGAACTGAAATCAAAATTATCTGTTATATTTATATTATTTAGTTTAATGAAGTTGATATACATAAATACAATAGATAAAATATGTACATATATTCATATAACTTTATTATGTACATACAATATCTATGACTGATGTTTTGTTCTTGATTAGGTACTTTAGCCATAAGGAAACACCACAGATATAAAATGTATGTATGTATATAGCCGGTTTCTATATAGATACTACATGCATACATATGTATGTTCCTAGCCATTATACATGAGTATACGAATACTATAATAATATACTGCATTGTTATTGTATATGCCTGTAGAAGATGCATTAAACCAATCTTATTTACATACAGATGTTTTATTATATGTATATTTCCCTCTACTCGAATTTGGTCGAATTTCTATGCCGATCTTGGAAAATTTTTTAAACTTCCCAAAATAAGTATGACAGGGTTATTTATATAATTTACTTTATTTGAATATTTGCAAACAGAACTTTAGCAATACAGAGTTTTTCTCATTATTTCGCTTATTTGACATCGCAAGATTTGCCATAAGATGATATTTCCCTCATCTGGATAACAAGATCATTAAAAAAACGCGTCCTTTGTCATCATGGAATGCTTGGTATTGAAAATAGCAAAAATAAAAGGAAATCTTGTTCTTTATAATAAGTACACTATTTCAAGCTAATAGCTCAAGCTCTTCAGCTAGTAGACGGAATTTCGAGCTGACTTATTATATCTAATGAATTAAAAAATCTTTGAATTCGGCACCATTCGGTTTCCAAAAAAACTGCGAAATTTTGTACGTGACCCAGGCAAATTGCTCTTTTTGCAATTTTCTTACCTCCAGGGGAATTTCGCTTGGCAAGCGGTCGAATCTGGAATTTTCTGTTTTATGGGATTTTCTTGGAATGCGAGAGAGGATTTTAACTTTGGGAAGACTTCGTGAAATTCAGTGGAAGTTTTAATAGCTAACCACCTTTGGGTTAATAACGCCGTTTCAGTCTGTAGATTAAGACACTTGCCATACAAATTTGCCAACACTTAATCTACTCTTGAATATAGGATTAGGAAAGTAGTTTATTATTTTAATATATAATTTTATGAACATTCTCACCAACTATTCACAGAACTAATTTTACAAGCAAAGTGAAAGGTTCGTATTTTCGGAGCGCTGAGTTTTGCTATCCCGGTTAATTTGGAAATTACAAGTTTTACTTTAGTAGCAAACATACAACGAATTTGAACAATCTATCACAAAAACAAATTGTATTTTCCTCTGGAAAAATTCTTTTTGACATATTTTTTCAAAAACATTTTAGTGTAAAATTTTTTCGAAAACAAAAAAAAATTAAAAATTGCAAAGAGAAAAAGTTTTTGCAAAAATTCTTTTTCTCGTGTTTAAAGTTTCAGAAAACAAATAAAATTACGCAAAATGGAAAAGTTCTAAAACATTTTTAAAACAAAGCGAAAACAAAACTTTTCTGAAAATATATGGGTCTATTCCAGTCGTCTATTTGAAGCAGTCATACATACATAAATAAAAGCTGAAACGCAGTTTGCAAAAACGGATAAAAATTTTGCAAAACATTCATATATAGTGTGAATCGTTCGTCGACGCTGTAATTTTGGTGTGGAAAACGGTAAGTTTTGCGTGAAGAAATTTGTTTTTTAAGACCAACTGTCTCGAACATTCTAGAAACACAATCGAAAAAATTGTTTTTTCCAGTTTCCTTTTACAAAAGCTGTTTGTTTGTTGTACGTATGCACATATATGTATATATGCATTTTATATATATACTGCTTGCTATGCAGCTGACCAATTTTGGGCCCTATTATTGTACTTTGCTATCCAATTGGAATTTACATATATATATTTCTCAGGCAATAGTTCGTTTGCTACTTAAAGGCCATTGCAATTTCTCATTTTAAACACAGCTGAAATATTGAAAATTCGCAAAATTTTCCTCTGCCAATTGTCATTATTCCTTCTTCGTTTGCCTTACGGACAGACTCACAATTTTCTGCCATCTAATCTAATATAAAAGAAGCTAAATAAGTGAAGAGACTGTGCTGATGTTTCAACTCACTGCAATGCAATTTTGAGGAAATTGAAGCAGCAAATCTAACAAAAATACAGCGGGCATCTCGTGATACCGCCAGCACTTCATTTCATGGAGAGCAACTGAGTGATGCCCGTATCAAATGATGCATAGTCCAGACAGGCCCAATAGTAATAAACGCAAACTGCGCATCACTTTAAATTTGATGCATTCTTTCGCAGGAGTGTGTATAGTTTATGGACCTAGCCAGCTGTTCGAAGGAAAAGGAGCTATTGAATGAATACATACTGGAGATCGAGTTGAGCTCGAAGTATTTTTAAAACGATTTAAAAACATAAAAATGTACCACAACTTATTTTTATACCCTACACCTTAAGGTTGAGGGTATATTCACTTTCTACCGGAGTGTGTAACGCATAGAACTAGACAAGATAGGTATGGAAAAGTATATATATTCTTGAGCAGCATCACCACCAGAATTGAAATAACGATGTCTGTCCGTCTGTCTGTCTGTCTGTCTGTCCGTTGAAATCACGATCACAGGAGAACGGATTAAGATTTCAAAATGAAATTTGGCAAAAATATTCGTTGCTATGTTGGGGTGTTTCGTATTGAAAATGGGCAAAATCGCCCAAGGACCACGCCTACTTTTTATATCGAGAGTGCAGGTACCTCTGTTTTGCCTATTAAAAAAGGCCATATCAGCATCACTTTTTGAGAGAAGACAAGAAAATTTTATATGTAGGTTTAGACTAATGCTTCCAGTTAATATGCCAAATATGGTCGTGATCCGCCCACTTTAAAAAAAAAATAAATTTTTATTATTATTATTATATATATATATATTGTATATTTATTATTAGATATATAATATATATATTGTATATATATACGAGTATATTATACCGCACCACTTCTAAATATATATGCGAGTATATATGCAGCTTTAAGGTGTAGGGTATTTCGGCTACAGCCCGGCTGTAGACAACACCTTTACTAGTTGTTCTTAGTTTTCTCTCCCCGTGCGACCACTTCAAATGTTGTGTTGCTTCCAGAATCTATGAAAGGGTTGGTCTCAATATTGATTTCCAGCTGTTTAAATGACGTCCCTTTTCTTTGCGTAATACATCCTTCATATTGCTGATATTGCGACTGAATAACGGAGCATAGTAGGGAGACGGATCAGCGTACAAAATCATGAAAGATTCTATGAATGCGTTTTTGTATGCAGCATTGATTATCCTCCACAGAAGGATTCTCTCAGGAAACTAAAAAAAATCACAAAAATCCCTTTTTATATGGATTCACTTATTTATATTTTTGAAGAGTATTTGCAAATTTTGCTAAAAATAATGCTAAATCGCGTGTAGTCTTCATTTTAAATGATGCATCAGCAAAACGTTTGGCAAAAAAATTAAGCCGGCATAAACAAAAATACGAAACAACAACAAAAGTAATAACAATGAGTAGATAAATATTATGTGTACGCTTATGTATAAAAACATGCTACAGAGTTTTTACTAAATGAGCGTTCACATAAAGTTGCTTTGCTGCCAGTTTCTTTTTCACTTCCCATTTAATTCATTTTGGTGTACACATGCAATTTAAGCAGCTGTGATTAACTCCGTTGTCTTTTGAAGTTTTATTATATACATATGTATGTAGCTTGTAGACGACGCAATTTTTATTAAGAAGTGGAATGATTGCAATTGGCAGCTCCCTTCTTCTCAACTCACCAGCTTCCAAAGGGTGAATTCGATAGAACTAGTTTGTGGTGAGTTTTGTCTATTAAAAATTGCTGCAATGTCTTTCCCTTCTCTTCACCCACATTCTCCTGATCAGACATCGCTGCAAGGGAGCGTCATTTGAAGCAATTTCTCCATATTTTTATCAACCTAAATATAAATAAAGTCGTTCGACGAGTTTTGCCGGTTCGTTGAGGTGTGTCAAGACGAACACGATGAACAACCATAAAAAAAGGAAAAACAAAATTAGAAAAAATAAAAGCATTGAGAATTTTATTATTTAACGTAGTCGCCGCTGCAGCAAAGAAGAAGCAACAAAAGAAAGTGAAAAGGAAAATAAAAATTTTTTTTAATTAAAAGCTATAATAAAATAGAGAAAAGAATCATACAAACATGTGTATTTTTCTCACACACACAGAGAGAGGTCGCTGATACAGAGGAAATTTTTACTTGAGCTACGTGAAATCATAAGCAACAGCAAACGAAAAAATGATAACCTCACATAAAGACGAACAGAAGAAAATAAGTTATTGTTTTTATTTTCATTTCCTTTATATATTCGTTTGTTTATTTTTGGCGTACGTGATCAAATTCGCCGGCAAAAGCCGATTGGGCGACGTTATTTTATTACTCACCCGAGCCCCGCTGCTTCCATTCGCTTTTTATTTCGACACAGAAGAACAAGGAAACAACTTTTTCTCGCATGAAAACTTCTAATAATTTCCCTAAAGTTCTCTTGGTTCTCTCTCGTTTCCAGAGAGCAAGCAAACCGTCAAAGAGTCCTTAAACGACGTGAAAGCAACCCTGGGTTTTTGTACGTTGTCAGATGTTACATTTGATTCACAAAATTTTAGCTAAGACGCAATTTTTGTAGTGCCTAAACAGGAAAAAACTGGCGAATTCAAGGTCAAAATATGTACACTTAGATATATACATATGTATATTCCCTCATTTCCGTGGCTTAAAACATCTTGTAACATCTTCGTTTCAAATGTATATACAAATCTATTTTTACTTTTATATAATCTATTTCCATTTACTTGTTTTTTACTTTGAGCTTATTTTAACTGTCCCAATGATTTTTGAATTTTATCTACTCCAGGGGAGGCTGTTTGCCCTGAATGACGTCGCACACGACTCATAAAGAACGCATTTCCCCTTCGTGCAGTTACCATTTTATCCCTCGCGATAGCGACGACCCGCACAGTAGGCGCACAGTTGGTGAAATTTGAAAATAGCTGCCAAAAAACAGTTTCTTCTCTGTCGTAGATACAAAAGGAAATAAAAACTTCATTCTCTATTATTCAAAGTAATGGCAGCCAAATTCAAATAAATTTCGAACTTCTATTGAAAATGATGGATGGAAAAGTTTGACCAGTCTAACAAGTTACTAACATCGAGCTATGCTATACATATATCAGCAAACTTCGACTTGACGAAGTCACGCAACATCATTTGTCAGTAGTTCTATAGAAGCATAGGAATATTGAGTGCCTTCTACACCTTTTCCACTTTTACATTTACAAATGACGCTTTCTGATTTACAAGTGACGCTTTCTGATTTTAAAGTGACGCTTTCTTTAAAGTGAAAGGTGTAGTGCTACTACACCTTTTCCACTTTTAAATCAGAAAGCGTCACTTTAAAATCAGAAAGCGTCACTTGTAAATCAGAAAGCGTCATTTGTAAATCAGAAAGCGTCACTTGTAAATCAGAAAGCGTCATTTTAATTTCAGAAGTGACACTTGTAAATCAGAAATTATCATTTGAAATTTTCTCTGGCATTTCTGATTTACAAGTGACGCTTTCTGATTTACAAATGACGCTTTCTGATTTACAAGTGACGCTTTCTGATTTACAAATTACGCTTTCTGATTTACAAGTGACGCTTTCTGATTTACAAGTGACGCTTTCTGATTTAAAAGTGGAAAAGGTGTAGAACTCGTTTCATGGAACATATTTTTGAACAAATAAAGAAAATGTGTAGTTGTAAAGAAGGAAGCTGCAAGAAAGGTAAATACAGATGAATATCGACTTGACCAAACAATTGACCAGCGAAATTACGGAGAGGGTAAAAAACATAGCTAAAGAATAGCACCCTGATATAAAATTATTAGTGAGCTACAAAGTAATTATAAAAGTTATAGCAAGTAACAAAATTGTGCTAAGGAATTTAGTGTATATCCAAATAACAGTTCAGCTATAGAAAATAGGCTTTCACTGAAGAATTCTTCCGAGGAAGCACAAGAAACAAGGAAGAAGGATTACGGATTCTTTCGTGACCACAACTCAAGGAAAATAGCCGGATAATTCGTATGCGTATTTTCCAAGCATCCGTAGAATATGAAAACCTATGCCAATAGAATAAGTTAACTATGTTGAAGAAGTCGAAATAGATGAGGAAAACTTTGATATTTCTGAATGTTTGAGCCGAGCGTGTAATTTTCATGCAGATCTTGGTTTTTAAGAAGTTTTCTATGTTGTTATTTTCTATTATCAGTGTTTAGTTTTTAAAAATATTCCATCCACAATCACAATAATTAAATGGATGTATTTATTTGTGTCTTTCATTCACAAAATCCAAAGTATATTCGTTAAATTTCTTATGTCTTTTGTCGCCAAGATTTCATTTCATTTTACTGCAGTCTGTTATGAAGCCACAATAAAATATTCTCATGCTTTTAAAGGATATCGAATTTTGGCGTTTATTTTGGAATTCCATCCACTGTGCGTCGCGTCGTGGATAAAAACAGGGTTGCCTAGTAAATGCGTCAATTGCCGTCGTCGTCGCTGTTGTTGTTGTTGCTGTTGTTGTTTGTAACGATAGGCGTTTATCGTTGGAACCTTTCTGGTGTTTCCTGTTGTTGTTGTGTTTCGCTGTGGATGATTCTAGAAAAATCGAATCCCTGCAGAGGATTTCATTCATCAAAACTCCTTTGAGCTGAGTCTTTGTTTTCAAAGTACTTCATTTTTCCAAGTGGTAATTTTTTTGAAACCCTATTTACGAATATAGGTCAAAAAATATATTAAATGTTTATGTATTTATATAGAGTAAATATTTGATGCTATACGA
This sequence comes from Thecophora atra, assembly GCA_937620795.1. Lineage (NCBI taxonomy): Eukaryota > Metazoa > Arthropoda > Insecta > Diptera > Conopidae > Thecophora > Thecophora atra. The sequence continues at coordinate 4,897,114 of OW569397.1, read as the reverse complement.
AACACTTCTAATAACATCTGTTATGTTTCCATGTTTTCGTTATGTAACGATTTATGTACACATGTGAGTGTATTTTGAAAACCGTTACGCACAAATATTGAATTACATGTTTTTGTTGATAGTCTACAATAAAATCACCCTGAAAGCATTTCAGATCGAGCTGCAGATTGTGGAAGCTGTGCAACATTAAAAAAAAGTGTTTAATGATGGTGGCGAAAAAGAAACAAAACTAAAAACGTTATTTAATGCGCAGTAGAACTCACGAAGAGAAGAGTGAGGAGTAGCAACTACGCTGTCTCTGAATTGCATGAAGTACATAACTGAAGGGGCTCTGCTGATGGACGAAGGGACAGATGAAGGAGCAGACGGTTGAACAAGCTTAAAACGTAGCATGCGCGCTTCGTTTCATCGTCAGAGTCACACCCTCGACATGACAACACTGCCATGAATTTCGTCCATATGCCGCCAACGAAAAGAGGGGAGAAATAGAAAAATCAAAACAAAATCGACAAACCAAATTGTTATCTATATAAAACCAATGGTATACATGGAAATTTTCAAGGTTAAACCGTGCAAAATAAACATGAACCGGTTACACGCTAACATCTGATGTTCTTTATATACTTCTGGGGCCTTTTTTTGGACGTCAGCGAAGAAAATGGAAGAATACAAAATTAAAGCGAAAGAGCGACTTGAAAAGCCACACTTCATGGCTTAAATTAAACGCCGAGCTGAAAGAGGAAGAAGAATAAATACATAAATAATTTAATAATTACATTTTTGATACGTGAAAAAGTTGTAACTGAAATTATTCGCTTAAAGAACAGCTGACGTCTGATTTAATTAAGGATTAAATTAAAGCTAATTCATGAAAATTAATTAATTGAAAATATTTTATTAAGAAATATTAAAGGCGGTCGTCCGCATGTCTCAGCCCGTGAAAAACCAGGAAAAATCGTTACAGACTGAAAGAAGATTCCATGATACAGTATCCAATGTTTTGTTGCTATTGCTTTGCAACCAATTCACCTCTTCATAATGACTAAAGTAACGTTGGCAACAGTATTTTATTGTATTTATTACTGTCAATGTTGTTTAGTTGAAACTTTAGTGTGTAAAAAAATAATACGAATGAGAGCATTTTGTTCAGTGTATTGTGAAGTGTATTGAATGTTGAATGTGTTGTGTGTGTGTGTGTGTCATTCGTAAGCCACTAACCGATGCCTGTCTCACACAACAACCTTAAACTCAAAAGTCAAACTATAAAACCTTAAACAGACGCAAAATTAGAAAGGCAGATAAAAGCCGTTGCCGCACTAAGCACCAAGTGGCTGTCATCACTCGATTGCATCTCTCTTCTTGTGCGCCGACTGAAGCAGGCCTCATGCGGCGCAGTGTGACATGGACTAAAGAAACAAACACATGTACTATAAGCCTTCGTTTCTATTTTTCTGTGTTGTTGCTGCGCTTTTGTTACTAATACTACTTCAGTTGGTGTTGTTAGGCGTTTCGTATGAATGCAAAAGCACTCGACAGACGATACATGAGAATGACTTTCATGGTTGGTGATCCACAATAAATAATTCATTTGAAGTGTATTTTTATACACAAGAAGGCAAGAAAAGTGTCCAACATAGTTTAGTATTAATTAACGTTTACTTTGCAAAAGTCCTCATAATCAATGTTTTTTATTTTAATTACAGCTTTCACACTGGATTCCTACCAAACAAAATTCCTACTTTAAGCAAAACAAAAACAAAAACAAAAAAAAATAAATCTTGGAGTCCGTACAACAAAATCTCGGTTTGCGAAAAAAACTCTCCAAATTTAAGGAAAAAAAATTGAAAAACATTGTATTGAAAAAAGCGGAATCATTGCCTTGCATTGCATTCGGTGCATTCCTTTATCCTTGCATAAGGATAATCTGTTTGCTTGATTCTAACAGAAGCGAAAGGAAAAAGATCAATTGCTGCTCTTCTCGTCGTTCCTCCCCATCTCCTCCTTTGTGGAACTGTGTTGTCCTCTGTACTCTATACATTTTTGTCGTCTGGTTACTGATTGGATCGTCGTCATCATCATCATGGAAGTGGAAACGGTTAATCATAACGGTCACGATGTCGACTCACGTGAAAGTTCCGTCGAACGCGAACTGAACGGCGTCGTAGAAGCTGTCGAACTTAATGGCTCTGGATCTGGTTCTTTGAAGCTTCTGAATGGCTTCATGAAGAAGCCGATGCCTGTCGGCGATGTCAATGAACGCATCAAGAGGAAGGCCAAACGGCTCATACACAGACAGAACAGTCGTGGCGAGCCGAATGGAGCCTCTGGCTTGGGTGTCATGCCCAAAGTCAACGGCGTGGTCAGTTACATCGTGCCCCATCGTCGCTGGAAGAACAGCCGACGCACACGCAACAGATACGGTCGCGGCCTGCCCAAAAAAGGCGGCGGGGGCGGCAAAGGCGTCTGGGGGCTGCCTGGGTCCGAGGCCTTGGAAGAAGAGGTCTACGAAGATGAAAACGATCCCAACTACGACAGCGAATGCAATGAGAAAAACATCGAGTTGCGGGAAGTTATCCCAGAGCTAACGCCAGAGGAGTTCTTCAAGTTGGTCGAACCCATTGTGCTCGAATACTACGAGCACGGAGACCCACACGAGGTGGCCGTCGGTTTGGACGAGATTCTGACTGGTCCGTTGCGGCCGTATGTGTCCAGTATCTTGGTCGAGATCTCCATGGATCACAAGGACTCGCAACGCGAAATGACGTCTGTACTGATATCAGATCTGTACGGACGCGTCATTACGGCCCGGGATATCGAGAAGGGCTTCGAGATTTTACTTCAAAATCTGCCCGATCTGACATTGGATACCCCAGAAGCTCCTACTATTTTGGGTAAGTCTAGAAGGTTGCTCTATAGGTTATCTTAGGCGCCAATACTATCCAATATTCGTATCTCTCTAAAAAATCATGGTGTGATTTGTTTAGGCAATTTCTTGGCACGTGCCGTAGCCGATGATTGCCTTCCACCGAAGTTCGTGACGAAGCCGTCGAACCTGGACAAGCTCAGTGAGCATGCTGCAGCAGCCATACGTCGGGCCGACACTTTGCTGCACATGAAACAGGGCTGGGCTCATCTGGACAACGTGTGGGGCATGGGCGGGCCGCTGCGGCCGGTGAAGACCATCACCAAGCAGATGACGTTGCTGCTGAAGGAGTATTTGTCGTCACGTGATATACAAGAGGCACATCGATGCTTGCGTGCTCTTGAAGTTCCACATTTCCACCATGAACTTGTTTACGAGGTAAGTTGATGCACGGAATGAAAGAAAATAGAGACGGAAAAGAAGACACGACACTTGAGCAAGTAAAAGTAAAAGAATCTCGGCTGATTATCAGTGACGACGTTCGTGGGACTTGCATTGTATGGAAATTTTCATAGTATACATGTGTTCATTAATGCTATTATTGCTACTTATTCCTGTTCGTCTTATTCGTTCGTTGAATGTCTTCTCGTATCTTGCATTTGCAGGCAGTCGTCATGACTCTGGAGTCATTGAGCCAAACCACTGAAGAAGCTATGTGTGAATTGTTGCATTCTTTGGATAAGGCTTGCCTAGTACTTCCTGCTGGCATGGAGCAGGTGAGTTACCCCTACTAAATACACGATGATCTCAATTAAATTCACCTCATTCTTTCTGCTTGTTGCCTGCCTTTCTTTCCGCAGGGTTTCTTGCGTGTTTTCGATGATATGGCTGATATTGTTTTGGATGTGCCACTCGCCTACATTATTTTGGATCGTTTTGTTGAGAGATGCATTCGTAGTGGTTTCATAACTGATAGGATTATTAATAATATGCCCTCTCGGTAAGTTTGAAGTAGACTAAAGAGTGCCAAGACTGTTTCAGAGGTTATCACACCCCGTTAACCTCTCCTCTAACGGTTTATGTTGCCTCTTTCGTCTGTACATTAAAGCTTTATACTTTTCTATTATTGACGACATCATAATTTAAATAAAAATGGAGCAGATGTTTCGCTTCTAGACTTATTTCCCTGTTTTCCATGAAGTACTTTCAATCATTTTTCAATTTTATTTTATATATTGTTTAAAACTATATTGGAAATATTTCTGAAGTGTTTGAGTAATCTTCTTGATTTTCATAGTTGTCTATCAACACTTTTTCCTAATGATAACGACGGCGATAAGCAGCAGCTGCTTGTAATCCTATAATTAGAAACACTTTCGTTTTCATTATTGTCCTCCACTTGTTTTGTTACTCAGATTCACAACGAGATGACCCCGTTTAAAATTATAATGATTAAACTTTAGAAATTTTGTTTGTTTTTTGTTCGGTTGCGTTCGGTTTGTTTTTCAAGTCAATTGATGATTATTGCGATGAATTAATGCGTGGTTTAATTCGATTATTCAATATTCAATTAATTAATTCATTGATTTTAATTGTATTCACAAGTTTTTTGTTGTTATTTTATATGGGGAAAATAATTTATAGTTTTGTTATTGTTTTCAACAGCGAGCAAAAAAGTTGAAAGTCTTTTAATCAATTCAGAAATGGAGAAAATGCTTGAAAGAAAATAAATGCAGAGTGTTTTAATTAATTCGATAATTTATTTTGAAAAAGGAGGCCGGACAAATATTGTTTAGAAACTGTCAATACGACAGTTTAGATACGGGATGCTCCCGATAACTTGAACTAATACAAGCTGAAGATGTTTATCTTATCACATCAAAAGGAAATATTTAATTGTAGATATCACGTTCTAGCAATTGTTTACATATCCTTTTTTTTTTAGTTTTTTTCTGTTCAGTTCTAGTGATGTAAACAGACAACGAAAAAATTTCTACTACCAAAGAAAATGTCTAAATTCTTCTATTTTCTTTTTTGCTTCTTTGTAAATTGTTTGTGTTGGCATGTGGAAAAACAACAAAATTAGAACAAGTCGTCGTATGTGTTAATTAAGAGCAAGAAATTGAACTGCAGAACTAGAAGGAAATAGAAGAAAATTGATAAAACCTCGCATTGTACTTGTGCACAACAGAAACTAAAACAAATACGGAAAAAGAAACAACAGCAAATTATAAAAAAATTCCCATTTCCTTAGATTACTTCGATTTGGTATCAATTTAGAACGAAAGAAACTAAAATGAAGTTGATAAGTTTTTATTATTTATAACTTTGTTGTTTGATTGTTTGTTTTTATTATTATATAAACCACAGACTGAAATCATATTTTCGAAATAGTTTAGGAAATTTTATTATTTAATTAATTAATTTAGGTATTAAATATTAAAGGAAAATCATCGGCATATTTCACGATTGGTGTTTCGAGTCAAATGCTTTACATTCGAATTGTAATTCATAAAAAAATATCATCTCTTCGAAATATTTTTATATAAATTCCTCTCATATAAACAACAGATTTATTTAAAGAATATCTTTGATATGAGCGCTTTTGTTTTGTTTTCATTTTTGTTTTATAATCACAATTTAATTAATTTTTAATTTAATATAAATTTTAATAAATTTAATATAAATTTTAAGCTATTGAAAAGTATTCGTTGTTGATGATAGTTGAATAATAGATTTATTTAAAATGTCATTTATATTGTCGCTTATTTAACTTGGGCAAGATGAAGAAGTGATCACTGTATTTACTTTTCATGCTGGCAACCACGATATTCATTGCTTTCCCATTCAAACCCGGCTTCTGGCCTCTTCTACAGTCTTTCATCCTTTCTCTCAACCATCACTACTTTTATATTATCTGCTGTTAATTTTATTGATTTTTTTTCATCTAAAAATATGTATGTATGCATGTGTGTGTGCATTCAAACAACTGCTGCAGAGTGCTGCTTCGACAACTACGTTGGTTTCTTTACTCTTTTTTACACTTATTGCACTTGCACCAAGTTTATTTTTTTTTATATGTTTAACGTGTTTTGACTGTCTGTCTGTCTGCTTGTCTTTCTATCGCTCGATCCGTTTGTCTCTCCGTTCGGCTGTAATTTGCTCGTACGATGTTTTGCTGTGTGCTCTGCGCGTTGTTTGCTTTGGTTTGTTTGTCATTCATTCGCCTTGTCTCATTCGCACAAACGACGAATCACTCTTCACTCTTTCGAATCAGTTGCTTTGTTGTTGCTGTTGGGTTGGCTGGGTGCCTTGCAGTGCAACAACATGGATATGGTTCAAGATCGTTGCTGTAATAATAATAAAACTAACAGCGGCAGCAGCAGCAGCACCAAGTAAAAAGTGTAGCTGCAAATGAAGCTGATGCAGCTTCATACAACGCACTACAAAGCGTTTGGCGACGATGATGAAATTATGTTGTATCGTGGTGGTTGTGGTAGAGGGAGGACGACGCAATACACTACTTTACAAACAGACGAAATAAGTTCTTAGTGCTTTTTTTTTAAGTGTAGTTAAAATTGTGCAACTGTTGTTGTTGTTGTTGCTCAGTTTGCAGCTGTTGCTAATGATGATGATGATGATGATTGGTTGGTTAGTTGCAGGCTTCTTGCTGCTTTTCAGTCATTTCTGCTGTTGCTGGGTTTATAAAAGGCGTATTTAAATAAAAACAGAATCAAAACCTTTTTTTGCATCCGTATTTCTTTCTTTTCCAATTGGAAACATTTCTTTTAAATCAGAGAATAAAAAAGCTTTTTTTAACAAAACTATAAAATAATTAATGGAATAATTTAGTTCACTTTTGAGTAAAAAACTTGATTAAAATTGCTTTTAGTGAATTTTGTGTTTACTTGTTTTTCAAGTTGACCTTTAAGTTGTTTACAGTTTTTTTATATGTAATAAAATAAAAAAAAAAAATAAAAACAAGCTTCGAATATCGTGCATTAATTTAAAGTTTAGCAGCGGCGCACGTAAATTAATTAATCACAGATACGAAAAACGTGAAAACGTTTCCCTTTCTGCTCCTTTATCATCACCTTCCTTCTTTTAATAGACTTTTTTATATTTTCTTTAATATTATTTTTTTAATAGTTAAATGTTTTTTGTTGATCTTTGTCATTTTATAAACTATATTTAATCTCCATTAAATTAAATTAAATGTTAAAGTTTTTCCTTCCTCTCAGATGACTTTATTAAAATGAAGTTTTGGTACATAGAAGGTATTTGAGTGACTGAATTATTATTTTTCTTTTTTTTTGTTTGTTTGTTTTACTTGAAAGTTTCATTCACTTTTTTAAAACATCATTTATGCTCATTTTATTCTTTGATATTTGTTCGTTTCTCAATTACAATTAGAAAATCCCAGATTCAATTGTCCATTTCGTGTGTCCAATTGGAAATAGTGTTTGGAATTGGATTCCTAGGAATGAGCAGAGTCTTTTCTCTATCGTTGATATTTCTGCAGAAGTACATTCGGCAACGAATTACAGTTGAAAAGGAATAAAAAAGTAGTTCTAATTTTTCATGAAAAGATTAATTTTTTTTTTAATTTTTTCTTTAATACATAATAGTTAAAAATTGGATATTATGGAAAATAAATCCGTTTTATTCACTTTATGGTCTTTAATAATTAACTAGTAAGGGTACCTTCGGTCAGACCGAAGCTTATATACCCTACATCCCAGCAACCTTTATTATACATATTTAGTAAGTTATAAAAAGTAGGCGTGTCACTCCGCCGATTTTCCCCATTTTCAATACAGAGTTATCTATGATGGCAGAGAATATTCGTACCGAATTTCAAGTCAATTCTTCCAACCGTTATTCTGGAATTGCGGTTTATATCAATGTCATATGTTCGTGGGCGGACACGCCCATTTTTTTTAAAAATTTAATCTACCTGTACCGATGTATTCGGAAACAAAATTGAAGCTCAAAACTAAGTCTACAAGTTGAAATATTGTTAAAAGAATTAGTATTTGTTAAAAAAGTAGGCGTGGCGCTGCACCGATTTATCCCATTTTCAATCCCACAGAGTTTCGGATGACAAAGAATATACGTGCAAAATTTCATCGCGATAGCTTCATTCGTTCTCCTGTAATCGTGATTTCCACAGACAGACAGACAGACAGACAGACAGACAGACAGACAGACAGACAGACAGACTACGGACATGGCTAAATCAACTCAGGAGGTGACACTGATCAAGAATATATATACTTTTCCATACCTGCCACGCCTCCTTTAATGCGTTACACACGGAAGCACAAAGTGAATATACCCTCATTCCTTCGGATGTAGGGTATAAAAAGCTACTTTATTATTTTCGTTATAATTGAATTCTTCATGTTGTGTTTGTTGTTGTGCATATTATTAATGCCATTATTATTCTTATTATTATTATTATTATTGCTGTTGCGTAGGCTGGTCCAAGCGAATGAACGACAGCTGAAGCAAAGGCAGCGATCGACGAGCCTCGGTTGTTTATTGTGAATGTTTTGCAGTGGCTGTTATCACGTCGTCGTTTTTGTTGTTGTTGCTGTTGTTTTTGTAGTTTTGTAATCTTGTTTTTAAAACAAATCTAAAATAATCGTTGTGAGTTTTATATGTACATATATAAATTCATCTATATATTAAGTTGTTTACGTGTGCGCTTTCGTATTCCAACGTCTCGTATGTTGCTGTTTATTGCTGCTGTGCTTCGTCTTCTTCTTGTTTCAATGCGACGGCCGGCGAGAGTTCATTCACCCACTGACCTTTTTTGCGTTTGACGCTCTCTCTCTCTCTCTCGTGTACTCACCACACTCAGCATACCACAGAGCAGCAGTTTTACCAGTCAACAACGCTTCAGCTTCAGTTTTGCCATGAAGCACAACTACAAAAACATTTCTGAAACGCATATTTTTATTTTTATTATTTTCCGTTTCTCTCAGTTCTTTTGTATACATATTTTTAAATGAAGTTTCTGTCTCTCTTCTGCACAGAGATGTTCATTTACATGAAAAAAATGTTTAAAATGAAAAAATTAAAATTCAGAAAATCAAATAAGAAAAACAAGAAACATCCAATTGGTTTCTGCTGGACGTAGGCGTCCGAGGGGCTTCGGCAGATCAACAGTAAAGAACAACAACAACGCACGAATGCGCGAGGCTCCAATCGAGCGACAGCAGCGCCACTTTCGCATGTTTCGAAAATTTTTTCGTTTCTTTATTTTTGCATTTCGCATGCAAAGTTTTCTGTGGTGCAAAAATATGTTGCTGTAATTTAAAAAAAAAAAATGTTTCTTATTGAGCTGATTTTTCCCCGTCTTTTGCTGATTTGTTTTTTATTATCTACAAGAGAAACAAGTTGGGCGGCATAATGAATCGCTGTGTGCGGTTGGTGATAATGATGATTATGATAATGATGCTGATAATTTTGTTTTAATTTTTTACACTGTTTTTCTTTGAAGAAATTTATTTAAAAGACTAAAAACTGAATTTAAAGACTGTTTTTAATATGAATTAATTTCTTTTTTCGCAGAGGACGTAAACGTTTTGTCTCCGAAGGAGATGGCGGCCACATTAAGCCGCCCACAATTCCAATCCGTGACTAGAAAAAGCAGACGCCGGAATGGAAGGATTTCGTTTCAACCACATTTTGAAGAACAGCAACAAAGAAGCAGTCTGAAGAAGAAATTGTAAAAAATTGAAAATGAATTATGGAACCCTTTTTAATATACGAAAACCAATAAAAAGAAAAAACAGAAAGAGTGAAAGAAGGAATAAAATTAAAAATACATCGTCCTCGGATGGAGTAGAAAAATGATCTCTCCTCGACATTCGGTTGTTTCGGTCCCGTCGTCCTTTCATTCCTGTGTTTTGTGTAAAAAAAGAAAAACTATGCAAATTCAAAAAAAAAAATAAAACTGATTTTTTTTCTTTCAAAATAAATTTCAACAAAACAATAATTAAATAATAAGAGATGAGTAATTATAATAAATATAAGAATTTAACACACTGCGGTGAAATAAATACTGAACACATCGTGAAGTTTTCATGTGTTGTAAAAAAAAATGGTGTAAACTAGCGACAGACGCAGAAACCCACCACGCCAACCATCAACAAATCAGCCAAAGGTGAAAGAAGCTAGCAAAACAAAATGAAAGAAGCATCGTCAGCCGCAACATCAGCAACAAAAACAAAAATCTGGATGAAACATTTCGGTTTTGTTCGTTTGTGTTCTCGCTCGCACTGAATAAAATGCCACCTCACATCGCAGCCCAATTCACCTCATGGAATGGAAACTAATTCAACCACAACTACAACAAACACATGCTAAAATTGGAAAGAAGAAGAAAACAAGGCAGTTTACTGATATTTTTTCTTATTGGATGATGCAGATTTGTTTTTTACACACACACACACACACACACACTTACCCCTTGTCTACTATTTAAATCAAAAGAATTATTAAATTAGGTTATGTTTTTCTCTCTTTTTTATTATGCAATAACTCAACAAAGAACTAATGTATGTTTAATGAAAGAACTTTTCGCAACTTTTGTAAATGATAATTATGATAATGTTTGTCATTTAAATTTTTCATATGATGATAATAATGATGATAATGATAGGAAAGGAGTTTGGATGAAATAAGAAGCAACACAGAAAATTATGGAGGGAAAAGATGAAAAATATAAACAATGTGAAGTTTTTTTTATTATTATTAATTGAATAAAATAAAATAAAAAATAGAAAACATGAATATTATGAAAAATTGCATTTGTATTTTGTTTTGTTGGAAATACAAGAAAAATTGGATAAATTTTAGTAATTACATGTGAAGCGTAACAAAACCTTCAAATGCTTCCCTTTTCCATTCATCACATCATTCATTTTATTCACTTCGCCATCTAAAAGTAATTATTCATGCAGCGTGAAAAGAAACTGTTTTCTATACAAATTCCATAAAAGAGGAATCTATGAAAAAACGAGCAAACAATATTAAATAACGGCGATATTCAAATTAAACAAGGAAAAGGAAAGAAGTATATTTCTTTGGTGAATAAGTATGATTGGACATGCATAAATTGTATTTTAGTATCGGAAAGAAATGTGCAAAACTACAGAAAAAAGTAGTAGATTGTTAAATAACCACTGAAGGATATTGTAAAAGTTTAATGGGATTTTATTATCTATTCTATTCGGCAATATCTTTTCCCTCTCGATTAAGTTGCATCGCAGTTAGAGTTGCTTGTGGAAAATGAAACCTTAGAATATTTTTATATATGTTAAGAGATATTTACTTTTGTACTAAAAATCGTGATTACTACTAAACATATTCGTCTATACACTTTGAAAATAATATATACATAAATGAAGAAACAATTAAATTTCCCTTTTCTATATGAAAGTAGTGCGAAACATTTATTTAATCTTGTTTTCATATTCAGAAATTGTTTCGTATGTAAATGCTACCACAGAATTTAGCATGTTGCTGGAGTATCGAGTCCACTAAAGATAAATTTGAAGTCTCTTTAATGTTGTTGCAAGGAGTTATTGGTGATGTCACAGCTTTGATCTTTATACACATGTTTCTATCGTGAATTCATCTTTAAAAATGAATGTGTCGCATTCACAAAGAAATCACCACAGAATCCAATTTCTCCAAACAAAATATGACATGAAGATTTTCATAAAACTACTTAATTATAAAACAAAATACGAAAACGAAAAGAAACACAAATAAATATACTAAAAAATTGCTAAAATGTCTTTTTTAAATTTAGCTTCCTCAGCTTCGAACTCTTGAACTCAAAGAATTTAGTTTACTTTGTGCATTGCGCAGTCTTTTCACCACTTTATTTAAATATTTCTTCAATTGGCTAAACGCTGCCGTAAAGATTTTATTAGTATTTTGCTTAATCTACTTAATTGCTAATGTCCTCCCCTCATGCCGCCCATTTGCATTAAACCCGTGCCCATTACGTTCTGCTTGCGGTAGTTGGTGAAGTGCTCCAAGTATTGGTTGATTGTATCGATGGGCTCGTAAATATCATTCTGTTTCGCATGATGCTGTTGTTGACCCATTGCATTCACGACTGGTGGCGGTGTAAAGTACGGTGGAAACTCCTTAGCCACAGCTGTACCCAAGAAACCTTGCAACATTTCACGTATCATTTCCCAGCAGAAGGCCATCACCACGCAGGGACGGTATTCGATCTCGATAAGGACGCCTTTTAAGTTCTCCATCATGGTCACAGAGCCAAGTTTAATGAGGAAATCGCCGAACTCAAAGCGCGCACCTTTTGCTTCGATTTTCGTTTGTTTCTTGGACGTGTACACGGAGGTCATCTTCAGCATGAGAAGATCGAAGAGATTGTCTGCTACTAGTGGAATCTGCTTGGTGCCATTATCGAGAATGGAGAATGTCGAGGCAGGATATTCAGAGTTGTGTAGCACATGCACTGCCTTAGAGGGTCCATGAGGCGGTGTTGAAATGTAAGTTTCGCAATCCACCAGAAATTGACCACAGTGCAGAGCACCCAAAGCAAGGAGCCGTTTGCCGAGGTAATCGATGGATTGAGCAGCTGTTTTGCCTTCGGGAATGTGGTACGGATAGAGCACAGTGACTCCCATTGTGTGAAGATATGCGTGGACCAACGGAACAACTTATTTTCAGAAAATAATTAGCGAAGCGTAGAATCTTCTCCAAATTCTTGTTTGGCCCATTTATGACGATGCAAACAACACTTTTTCTTCGATACACAACAATCAACGTCGCCTCTATTTGCTATCACAAATCACAGACAAAACAATGCAATTGCTCCATTCCAGGAAGAAATGCGTTCCAACAAAAAAACGCATTTTCTAGAAACCAGCGAAGTTTTCCATAATACAGTGAAATGACGTTGCCAGAACAAAAATCGTGTTATAAACAAAACAGCACATTGGGAAGTTTGCAAATTGGGAAGTTTCCAACGTATAGAAACTGATAGAAACCTCGAAAGAGTTTAAATAAATGTAATATTATAACTAACAATATTCACTGTAATAGAATATAATTAATAATTTACTAAAAAATAGAACCAAATAAGTATTAAGTACGCAATTATTTATTAGTTCTAAAATAATATTTCTCTAAGTTGATATTAAAAATAAAGTTGAAGCATTTATTTAATTGTAAATGAAGTTGAGATGTATAATTTTTATTACTTCAGAAATTTCTTTGTATACTATTTTAAATGTACATATATATTTTAATTAATATTATCGGTCACATTTCGATTTGAGTTCTTGATTTGATTGGATTTTCTTAATTGAAAAAGAAAGCCAATAGACTAGCCCCAAAAATCACTGCTGCTGCTGCTTTTTGCTACTCGCTTTTCCAATTCAAACGAAGAATCCACAGTCGAGGAGGAGCTGCGAGCCGCGGTATTGACCGGGTTGTCATCATCAACAAAAGTCGACGAGGCAGCCGCATTGAAATCATCGGTTATTTCACCAATTTCGGCTGCAACTTGTTGCTGCTGTTCATCATCACGTCTGCGGGTGCCTTGTGAGTGGCTCGTTGAATTTGATTCTGGGAAATCCATTGAAGGCATTCGCAGCTTTCTTATTCTACATTCGCTTAGTTCGTTGTTGTTGCCAATTCGTTGATTGTCAACATTAAATAATTGCGCTTCATTGAAATAGTTTTTGCTTCGCATGTTTTGTTTTGATTTTATTGCATCTTCCATAAATTTTTCTGTTGTTGTGTTACTCGGCAATGAAATTGTTGTCGCTGGTGGTACTGATATCATTTCTTCTACTCCTTTAATCATTTCAATCATTGTCTTTGTTGAATGTTTGTTCTTTTCAATAGCATTGAACTTTTTCTTTTCCATCTTATTTTCACTCTGATGTACGTACTTTTTTGATGGTGCAGCAGCAACTTCGCCATCAGCACAATCACCATTCGACAACCCATCATCATAATCGTCGTCATCCTGACGCGGAAAAGCGGCAGAAGCCACTTCAGTAGTCGTAACAACAGAAGTAGTATTGAAAGTATATTTATCGAAATAACGATATCGTTGAATTGCTTCCAAAGTTGTCGTTCCGGTTTCTGTTGTTGATGTTTCTGTTGCTGCTGTTGTTTCTGGTCCTCTTCCCGCTGCTGCTTTACTTGGTCTGTGATCTCGATGCTCTTTTACTTTTACTTCCACAGCGCTCAATCCTTTTGGCTTTTCCTGTAGCTCTCCAAAAAGTTTATTCATTTTGGCCATTGATTGTTGCAACACCGAAGAACTTGGCCCTAGATTTGCGCTGCTTCCATTTTCTTTGGATTTGTGTGTATTTGCCACTTTGAATGCATTCGCCATAACTGTTGAATCTTTCTGCTCCCTCAGTTGCTGTTGTGGCTCTTGGTGGCTTCCTTCGCTAGCGCTGTCGACATGACACTTATCTCTTTCACTCTTTTTCCTTACATTAAAACTATCGAAATTAAGTGCTTTTTTGGCTTTGTGATGGCCTCTGGATCTGTTTTCTGTTGTTGTAGCTGACGCTTTTTTCTCAGCTTTTATTCCATCGGATTCGTAGTCTGTCGACGTTGCAGTGTTGCAGTCCTGCTGCTGAAGTCTGCGCAACTGCATCTCCGACTTCGTCAAATCTAATGCTGCTAGCGGCAACTCCCGCTCAGAAGGATCGTCTGCTGTCCCATTCATGGGCAACAACCGTTGGTTATTGTAGTCACTTAAGTTTAAGTTCGTCTTCGGCATCAAAGGTTGCTCATAATTTTCTGATTTCCTTAGCTTGAACGTTTGCTGATCGAAGAGTTTGGATTTCGCTTCTTGGATTGCATTCTTGAAAACTATCTCGTTGCTTTCACTGCTTGAAGATTGTGGGCTGTTGATTGCGGCCCCGCCATTGTGTTTTGCTCCTTTTACACGCTCCAAATTACACCCTTTCAACTGTCCTCTAAATAACATTTCAGAATATTCCCCGTCAGCGTCGTTGGAAAGTTCCAAACTTCTTCGTCGACGCTCCGATCGTCCAATGAATTGATTTCGTAGAAGATGCTTTGTCATTTGCAACTGATTCTCAATTTTGTTCCTTTCGAAAGCATAATTATTCCACATTGTTTCGGCTGTGTGGCGAGAGACTTCCTTCTGCAGTTGCTGTCGCTCCAAATAGTTGCGGAAACTTTGTTCCAACTGATTACTCTCATGCTCGAGCTCAAGCATTCGCATCCTGCAGCGTCGAAAGAAAGAATTCGTCATAACTTCACTGTCTTCTATGTAGCTACTATTTCAATTTCTTACTTTGCATCACAGACCAGATGAGATCCGTTGCATTCAGCTTCGCTCTTCGGTGCATTTGGCGATTTCGCATCGACGACATTCTTCGAGACGTTTTGCTGTTTGTAAGAAGCTGCCAGGAGGCTTTCATCAGACTGACAGCCTCTGGCGGTTTTAAGAACTTCAGTTTGACTATCCTAAAATGTTGATTATATTTTAATTAATAATCCTTTCAATGAATATCATTTGAACCTTTGTTTGTGTAGCAGTCACACATGTTTCCGATTTAACTTTAGTTGTATTGTTCGTCGCGTTCTGCTGCTGATTTCCACACTCTTCAGCAAATCGAATTTTATTGAGAAGTTCCGAATGCTTCACTTCGAATTCTCTCAACTGCTTCTCAATATTTTCACAGCGACTGTCAGTGCGCGCCAGCACAACAGAACTTTCTAGTGTGTCGTTTTTATTCCATTTCTTAAAGAAAATATATAATTTTAGTATAATAAACGAAAATGCTATATATTATAAAGAAGTCTTACTTCCATTAATTTCTGTTTGTAGCGTAGTTTCAGCAGCTCCTTTTGATGAAGTAGTTTAACAACCGCTTCCTGCTCCAGCTGAAGTTTTTGCTTCTCCAAAGCTTTTGCTAACGATTGCTCAACCTGTGAAAATTTTTCAACAACATCATTGCGTAATTTCAAATAAAATTTGTTCAAATAACAGACCTTCTTTAGAAAATGCTCTCCATTTTTTGTAGTTCTCATTTCGTGAACCCATTCAATGTAACTTTTCTCCATCGTTTGCGTGGCTTCGTGCGTGGCGTGCGCTTTGGCTTTGTGTGCTGTATCGGCTTGAAGCAATAACACTTCAGAGAATTGCTCAAAACGAGTGGAGCACTTCTCAAACTGTTTTGACATCCCTTCGATGGCCGTCAGAATGGCTGCTAAACGTTTGCTCTTGCGTTTCGACTGCGACATCTCTTTAAGGTTCTCCACGATGCGCTCCAGACTCTGATTCAAATTCTCATACTTTCGCTGGCGCTTACATTTCACAATTCGTGGTCGTGGCATGGTTTTGGAGCACCACTTCTTCTGCACGCCGCATTGCTGCAGCTGCTCGAACTGTTGAGTCATTTCATTGACCTTCTTCGACAGAATTATGAGATATTTACTAAGATTAAGAAAGTCTCTATCGGAAGTCGCCGCCGCCTTCTCATCGTGTTGCGCATCTGTTTGGACCGACTCGTTCCAAGTTATTGACGGCTGTGGTTTTGATTCAAACTCACAGTACGTTTCTTTTGTAGCTGTTGTCGGTGGTTGTCTTGCAGTTAGCAGCTGTTTCAGCACCAACAACAACAAGGAGCAATTCGGTTCTGATGTATAATCTTTGCAAATGGTATTTTTGAAATCTTTTTCTAATTTAGCGCTACTGGAAATGGCGTCCACGATATCCAAGATTTCATCTTGCGAGAAGCGAAACCAACGCGAGCTCTCGAAGTCGGGCAAAGTGTTGCGAAAAGGGATCTCAGTGCAAAAGACGGACAGCGAGAAATGGCAGTTCTGCGCGTAGAGAAACTCAGCAACAAGTGTGTTCAATGCTAGAATCAGTGGGGACAGTGTAAGGCGCTGCGTTGAGGCACCGTAGCCGGTTTTGCTGGTGGTCTGCGATAGGATTTGCTTACCTATGGAGCAAAGAAAAGAATCAAATAGTAAGCAAAAGAGAGAATGTTCATAGCTACATAAGTGTAAATACAAAACCCACTCTAATATCTTGAAATTTGAGATAGAATTCACCATAAAGTAGAATTATTGACGTTATATTTTCAAGCCTATGATCTGTGAGTCACGTTGACACGTTGTCATGTCAACGGAGTCCACAAATATTCTAAACAAATGAATGCTTCACTTGGACATGAAAAGTATTACCTCGATGGACACCACGACTTACCCAAGTGCGTTTGATTGAAGTTTTTAATGAGGTCCGTGCGCAGCTTGGCTTGCAGCGAGCGCGCTACATCATCGCGAGCCATCCATTCGCTGAAATGCTTTTCAAATTCCTTTTGCGGTATCTGCGTCAAATCACTTAAATTTTTCTTAATTTCCGACTCCATTTATATATATTTATACATATGTATGTTAGTGATTTATTAAAAATATAAAAAAAAATCCAAGAGAAATTTCTTCTAGTTCCCTTAGCATTACTTTTTGTTTACTGCCCTTGGCCACACAACGCGTAGGATGTTCGACTTGTTTGTCTGTCCTCAAACTTCCCAAGACTAGAGCCGTTGATTTCACGGAATCAACCACCAAATTTTCAGCTGACAAAATTTACGTTGCTTCACTTTTGTAATTCAAATCATTCAAGCGTTACAAAAGGGACAATTAAAAAAAAGAATACATAATACGACAGCTGTTTTTAAAAAATTTCATTTGCTTAATGCAGTGGTTATGCTTTTGAATGTATTAAGAGCTACCGAAATATTGTTATTATTTAAGTTATTTACTGAAAAAAGTGTGGAATGTGTTCATAGAAATATTAAAAAACCATAAAACACACAAAATGCATGTGCAAATTAACTGACTAGAGTATGTCTGTCAGCGTTAGACTACACAAAATAAGAATAGAAGAGAATATCTAGCAATGAATAGTTTTAGAAATGTGCTATACGATGAATTTTCAAAACAAATAATGATTATTAAAAGTTCTTGCAGTACCCTGGCAAACTATTATATAACACTAGAAAAACGTAATCAACATAAGAAAAATGTGATTTGCCTATAACTTCTAACTTAAATTTTTTATCATCCATTTTTATAACTTAATTACGGATTACAAATTCAGGTAATTATTATTGTAATGCTTTAAATATGTATTGAATTTTATAATAAGCAATATGAAAATAGAACAAAGAAGAAAAATCCAACAGCAATCTTCTTTGAAAATCCTGCAGATGTGATCAATTTTTGCACCACATTACGATGTTTGCACAATCCAAACTCAGAATGATTTTCCTTTTCCACAATCGTTGCACAAACAAATAAACGATTCTACATTGCTCATAAATCTTCACAACGGCTGTTCTGAAAAATAATGGATGTGTGAACATCCAAATATTTCCCACCAATTTCACCACTGTAAAGTAAAAGTGTATTACGCTTCGGAGCGAAATTTAGTCCGTTTTGTGAAATTCGGACT
This sequence comes from Thecophora atra, assembly GCA_937620795.1. Lineage (NCBI taxonomy): Eukaryota > Metazoa > Arthropoda > Insecta > Diptera > Conopidae > Thecophora > Thecophora atra. Next base: position 4,878,740 of record OW569397.1, on the reverse strand, counting down.
GAAGTTTACTACTTTGTACAAAAGAAACTCATGAGTTAGAAGTTGGGTGCAAAGATTTCTCTATAGTTTTCTGAATGTTATATATTTTGTCGTCGTAAATATATAATATATATATTATTGACTGCCGATTTCGTACTATTTCATGTGCAGCAAAGCCACGACGGCAATACTGATCACCACTAAATAGCAATAAGTTTTAAGACTTTCCTCAATGTAAATGCCACATGATAACCGATTTTAGTCCCGAATCATAGAATCACGTTGAAAATAAATTGACAATGTGGGCGTGGTCCGCTCCTTTTGATATATACTGCAATAAAATACGAAGGAATAGTAGTATATCCTTCATCGGATATAAGGTATATCAGCTTAGGCCGGGCCGAAATTTTTAATTTACTTACAATATATAAGTGTACATAACTTCTAAATTTACATCGTAAAAAGCTTTCCATATATTTAAACACACACAATTTATGGTTTCTGATAAATTCTGTGCAAATGGTCGATTTTTCCCAAGTCCGTAATGTAATATGGGCCGCTGAAATGCGCATTGATCCCCTGAGATTGGTAAAACTTGGAATTACTGACAATAGATACAATTTTCATTGTATACAAAACACGTGCAGTTTCACATTTGTTGCTTCGCGCTTGTTGTAAGGCGGCGTTTGTTAGGAATTTTTTTTGCCCTCAATGAAGCAAGGAGCCGAGAGGTTGCATACAAATTCCTTTTAATTCTATCGAAGAAATAAAACAACAATTTTACAATATGGTGAATAGCCAACAAGAAGGTGTGAAGTAGTTATACTTATGGTTTTTTTCCGTAGACAGAAGAAGTCAACCCAAAAGCATTCCCTTTGGCTGATCCTACGCTTACAACCAAAATTATGAATTTATTGCAACAGGCAGTGAATTATAACCAAATGCGCAAAGGTGCCAACGAAGCGACGAAGACACTTAATCGTGGTCTTGCTGATATCATCGTCATGGCTGCTGACGCAGAGCCAATTGAAATTTTGCTGCACTTGCCGCTGCTATGTGAAGACAAGAATGTGCCGTATGTGTTTGTACGTTCTAAGCAAGCTCTGGGTCGTGCTTGTGGCGTGTCTCGTCCTATCGTCGCTTGTAGTGTCACCACCAATGAAGGGTCACAACTGAAGTCACAAATAGCAGCCATTCAACAGGAAATTGAAAGACTATTAGTTTAAGAGCAAACCGATTCTTGTACAAATATTTTCGTATTTTAAGCATTTTGTGTAATTGATTTATTATTAAAAAGTTCTGTTTGCATCGTTTTCAATTAACACCTTATTGACCTAAAAACAATCGTGTTAATCATGGCTCCATTATATGAAACTTTCCTGCCTGAATTTTTTACATCAACCTCTTCTGGTATAATTTTGGTTGGAACGTTGAATTCGACCAAATGGAGTTTTTAGTAAATAACCATTGGACTGGAATCTCCTACATGACTTCCAAGGAAAGCAAAGCAGCCCCTGGAATGTGCCATGACGTACGAAAGTCATCAAAAGCTGCATTTCGAACAGATTTCGAAAAAACTGCAAAATTTTGTACGAAGGTTTTTACTGGCAAAATTCAGTTTTTGCTGATTTTCTTGGAAATCTAGTACAATGGTGGATTTTCACGGAAGTAAAGAAATTATCGAGAGTCGAGCTCGATAGCGAGTAGTTTTTTACCAAGCTGGTAGAAAGTTTTTTAAAGCTGTCAGAAATTTATATAATCTTACATACATTAGTTATTTTATATTTCTAATTTTGCATTAAATTTAAAAACTAATTTTTGTTTTTTGAGAAAATGGCATATGCTATGTGACAGTGTTATTTTTAAAAGTCCTACGAAAAGTTATACTAGTTGTCACGCAATGGAAAGCCGGCTGTCAAAACTTCTGACAGCGCATAGCGAACCTGCGCAATCAGCAATTTTGCATTCTACTATTCTTGAAAAACCAAGCCAATTATTTATTATAAAATCGTGACTATTCGTAGTTGGTTGTTCTCGAAAGGCTGCAGTTGCTTGTGTCGTTCAATGAGAAGAGAAAAAAAAAGAAGTAGTAGTGATGAAAAAACCTCAAAAAGGGTGAAACCGAACTTGCACAGTGCTGTTTCTGAAAATATGGAAAAACGCGAAATAAAAGTAATATAGAAACTCCTAATCAAATAATTTGTTTAAATATATAGTGGATTAAATGTTTTTTATGCTGTTGTTTTGACGTCGCTGTAGATCTTTTGTGTATGCGTGTGTGTGTGCGTTCGAAATATGTTAACAAATAACTGAAGTAACAACAAATGTAAAAGCGCTTTATAACAAATCCAGAGGAATAGCTGATTTTTGTTATCAAGGAAACAGTGCAGAGCGGGGAACAGGTTAAGTTTAGGGGTTTCGGCCACGCCTACTTTTAGGCCAAATTTACCGTTATTTTACCGTTATTTGTACCGTTAGTTCTTGGAATCCGCTTGTAAATTCTTGGAATTGGTCGCCATTTTGGATTTATGGGCGTGTCAAGGTCGAACATTAAAAGGTCAATAACTTCTAAACTATTCAACCTATATAGTCGATATGGGTACCAAATGAAAGGTATTTTCAATGGCTTTATTTCTGCTGAATATGCCAAAGCTGTAATTGCAATAGTTTAGAAGTTATTGGCAATTAATTGATTTTCCGTGTAAACAGAAGCCGTTTTCTTGGAAATTGGGTTCGGAAGGTATAACGGTAAATGTGAAATTCAGTAAGAGTGATCTTTTACCTTTCTAACGATGTATAATAAGTTATACGTCTTGTGTTTACTTTTAGAGATATACTTTGAAATAAGTAGGAAGTCTATTCATTCAGCATAAAAAATAGACATTGATGCTATACATGCCAAGAAGCAAGAACAACTTTTTAGAAAACAACAACAACCTTAGCGCCGCAGGCGAAAAATTTTTAACAAAAATCGCGCGATTTTTGTTAAAAATTTTTCATTTTAGAAAACAACAACAACCATAGCGCGATTTTTGTTAAAAATTATTCAATTTAGAAAACAACAACCTTAGCGCCGCAGGCGAAAAATTTTTAACAAAAATCGCGCGATTTTTGTTAAAAATTTTTCAATTTAGAAAACAACAACAACCTTAGCGCCGCAGGCGAAAAATTTTTAACAAAAATCGCGCGATTTTTGTTAAAAATTTTTCATTTTAGAAAACAACAACAACCATAGCGCGATTTTTGTTAAAAATTATTCAATTTAGAAAACAACAACCTTAGCGCCGCAGGCGAAAAATTTTTAACAAAAATCGCGCGATTTTTGTTAAAAATTTTTCATTTTAAGAAACAACAACAATAACGAGATTTTTGGTAAAATTTTGTTATTATGAGAAACAACAACAACAACAACAACAACAATTAAAATATTACATCGCACGTTTTTAGTTAATTTTTTTAATAAAACAACAACAACAACAACAACAACAACAGCAACAACACACTGATACAACAACAACAACAACAACAACAACAACAACAACAAACAACACAAGAAAGCAAAGAAAACGAAGTTTTGAAGTAACTTGAGTTTGAACTGATTTATCTCCGAAACTATCAAAAATATCTAAGAAAAGGTAAGAACTTAAAAAATAGCTCTTAAAAATACCTTTCAAGTGACACCACATTCACTTCGGTACACCGCATACTTTAGAAGTTATCGTCAAAGTCCCTTATTCGACCTTGCCACGCCCACAAACACGCCCACAAACACGCCCACTACCATGAAATAGTATCCTGGGGTGGATCAGTATAGGTCAGAGTTCGTATAGGTTCAGTTTAGGGGTTTGGCTTCGCCAAACCCCTAAACTAAACCTATACCCAGAGCGGTTAGTAATCGATACACGTTTGTTTGGCCTTCAGCATATTAGAAACATTTATAACACGAGTGCAAAAAAGCTTCAAGGAAGAATCTAAATAATTAAGATTGCTGTTGTAATTTGGAGAAAATTTCTAGCCATTATAAAGGAAAACGTACAAGTTAAATTTTAGTTAGTTGCCATTACTAAAATGCCAGACTTTGGAGGCCCCAGCTTCCTTGTTTATTGATTTTCTATTTTCTGCAGCGCAACAGTGTTGCCAACTCAAGAAAAACTTGGCATTTTTAGCGAATAATGCCTTTAACAAAATAATTTAATTAATTTGTCCTTTATAATTGTTCAAATAATTGTGTTTCTTTTCTTCTGCTATTATACTTATCTGAAAAAATTTAGTTTAAAATGCTTCTTTAGTTGAAAAATCGATTTACTATTTATGTTAGGTGAGAAATGCAATTGCAAGGGTTTCACCTCTCTGTAAGTGTTATATTTTCATTCCTTTTCCATATCATCATTCTCGTGGGTTTCTAGTAAATTATTAGGTTAATTAGTAATCAATTGAAGACATTGAAAAGGGTTAAACATTTTATTAACATCTATAATTTTGACTTTGCAAATTGCAGCTTTCAATCTTTATTTAAAAGATATTAAACAATTTTTATTAATTCGCACTTTTTTATTCCTATTTTTTGTCTAGTCCCTTCGTTTGTTGGCTGCATAATCCTGTGTGGATCCTTCCGAAAATAATAATGAAAATAAATGCTTATGTATTTTTTAACGAAACACACAACATTGAAAATTGGAAATAAGAAAACCAAACCAAATTTGGATAATTTAGTACATTTCTTAGCTCACGAAAGTTCATTCGTTTTTTGGTATTTTGTTGGCATATTTTTTGAAAAGAAGCCAAACTCAAAATTCAGATCATGTTAGACAACGCTACCAATTTGTTGCCGCATGTAAGTAGAACAAAATGAAGGATATATTTTATAATTTTTTCATTTAACTTAATTATTTTTAATGAATATTAGTATTTAGTTTCATAATAATTAATGCTTTACTAAAATTTATTTGTAGATTCGCTTAAAACATGATTTTTGCTTTTGGTTGTGAATAACGTAGCCTTATTTTAGCATTGAAGTAGTTTTGGTAATAATTAAATCATCATACAAAACGTCTACTCATTGATTCAATTGTTTCGCAAAGGTTTTTCAATCAACAAATATCATTGCATTAATCATAGTAGTTTCAGATCATGTATTTTCATACAAATCAAATTTGTTTTTACATATATGAAATAAACCCAATGCTGAGTTAAAAGAGTTATTTAAGATTTCTCTACAAACTCTAATGAAATTTAGATTAATACTAGTAATTATCGCCGAACAGTTTGAAGTGAATTAATCAAACATTCAATTAAATGTACTCTAAATATTTATTTCCTTTTATTTATTAGAACCAAGACCAGTGTTTGTCATAAAAATAATTGTAAACTTCTGAACTTTACGCTATAGACGGCAAAGTCTAATTAAATGTTCTATAAATACTTGTGCGTAAGAGAAAAAGCAACAAAAAACATCTCTAATGAAAAGAAAAAACACGTTATCGGAATAAAACCACACCTACTTATCGCATTTTAACATCTAGATATTTACGAGTATATAAAACAATTAAGATAAATGTTAAATACCTAAAATAACGTCGCCATAAAAGCAATTAATTACTTCGTTAAATACTTAATTAGGCGATCAGAACATGGCTACGTTGATTTCGTTACTTTTTTTCTTTTGTCGTACCACTTTTTATATAAACTGTTGCGAATGTAGTTATGCTGAATAACTGCACACTTTTAAATGCATTTCGTGGTTCACTAAAGACGAGTACATATGCAAATTAAAAATCAAAGTCAAGCAAAATAAATTTATTATTTGGGGTTCAATTACAACAGATCAGAAAATGCGAAGTGAACGGACACTAAAAATAACAAAAATTTGTTTTTTAATTAAAAACCATTTCATTTAAATTTTATATTACTTTTTTGCTACTTGCAGAACATTTTAATTTACATTTATTTAATTATTTACGATTACTTATTTTTATCTAAGGAAATTTCTGTCAATTACAGCAAGTATTGTCCTTGGATTTGACGGGTTTAATAACGACAGATAAGCTATTTCTCTAGACTATTTTTTTGCTTTCTGTGTTTTTTATTTGTTTGCTATTATAAATAATTTTATTGTAAAGCTTTCGATTTGGTTCTTCATTCTTGCCGTGTGTAAGTGGCACTAAATTTGTCATTTTCAGGACAAGTGGTTGGCCATTTAAAATGAACATCTGTCACTCTACGGGACAGAAGCCGCATGTCTGTGGACACACAATTTATTTACACCCGCAACGAAATAAAAGAGAAACGAGAAAAGAGAGAACAAAGTAAATCCCATTGAAGAGAGTTGGAAAAATTTGAATTATTATCTTTTTGCAAATTTCATTTCAATCCGTTTCGTTGCAATAAAATATTTTCATCGTCCTCCCAACACATCATTTCTTTTTAGAAAGACTTTTTGTTTGAAGTTACGGTGAAGGATAATAAATTTCGTTTTTAAAAAGACCGTAAGTCCAAATCCGAAGTAGCTTGCAATCCTGCGACGGTCCTGCAATATCGTCAAACCTTTTTTTTTTGACACATTGTTTACTAAATCTAGAATTGAAGAATTCTCAAATGTTTATACGCCTTTCTTGTTTCGTATTATGTCCATTTTAAAGCTTGCTACGCCTCTTTTCAAAACAGGTATGATACATAAACCTTACTCGGCAGTTGAACTATGACCGCACTAAGTTTTACCTCATCGAATATATATGTAGTTTCCGACAGTAGCCGGGACAAAGTATATAGACATTTATAGATAACGCCGTGAGATTAGATCGTTGCTCATGCCTTATTTAAGGTGTCTCATTTAATTGCCATGATATCTACAAATATCTGCTGTGGGCAACACATCCATTATATCACTAGTATGTGAAGTAATTTAAATTAGAAAAGTTGTATTAATTATGCAGAAAATCTTTCGAGAGAAGTGTTCTTTTTGGCGCTAGCGATTGCAGAAAGACAGATTATATATGGATGTTATAGCAGCCCTAAATATCAAATATCTACTTTCTGGCGGTGTTTGGTTTTGAGTTATGCATGAAATTTAAAAAAGTCCTGCAAGTGAAGTGACCTTTTGCATCCACCGGTTTCATCCAAAAAGGGAGCTACACAACTAACTCTTATAAGAGCCTCAAATACTAATTTCAACTATCCACGTCTCTCCGTTTTTGATTTATGGAGAATACGTACTACATACGTGCACATCATGTTTTCCAAACTATTAAAAATCGACTCGGGGATGGTCAAAATGTGTATTACCATGAAAATCTCAATATAGGAATTCTTTCACGATTACAATAATTTCTTTTATTTACTGATAGATTGCAACCGAATCATCAACTACTACTGTATAATTTAATCTTTCCTAAGAATTTGACTGTTCGGTCGGTCGAAAAAGATTCTTGTTTTTAATTTACGGTTCTATTCTCCTTTACGAACGTCGAACGATAGCAATTCACACAATTCAACAAAGTATGTCAAAGAATGTCTTGTGTAATCTCTTTGAAATCTCTTACCTCGATTGGACTTAGTTTTTTGTTGGTTTTTTCATTGTGGTTTACATGGGTGGCAACTCATTTGTAACCCATTGCCGTAGTTGTAATGCTTTTTTTGTTTGTTTGTGGAAGTGGACTCCATCTGGCATATAAACATGTCCCTTGTTCGAAAGTCATGCATTATTTATAAATGCACAGTATGCAAATACAACGAAAATACACACTCTGTTTGGAAGCCTTCGAAAATTTACTCTACCAGTGAAGTGGTTAATTATGTCCTGGAATAGATTTCTTTTTGTTTTAATGTGTAATAATAGGCATTGTTTAAATATTATAATGTAAATATTATTTTTATACCCTACATCCGAAGGAATGAGGGTATATTCACTTTGTGCTTCCGTGTGTAACGCATTAAAGGAGGCGTGGCAGGTATGGAAAAGTATATATATTCTTGATCAGTGTCACCTCCTGAGTCGATTTAGCCATGTCCGTAGTCTGTCTGTCTGTCTGTCTGTCTGTCTGTCTGTGGAAATCACGATTACAGGAGAACGAATGAAGCTATCGCGATGAAATTTTGCACGTATATTCTTTGTCATCCGAAACTCTGTGGGATTGAAAATGGGATAAATCGGTGCAGCGCCACGCCTACTTTTTTAACAAATACTAATTCTTTTAACAATATTTCAACTTGTAGACTTAGTTTTGAGCTTCAATTTTGTTTCCGAATACATCGGTACAGGTAGATTAAATTTTTAAAAAAAATGGGCGTGTCCGCCTACGAACATATGACATTGATATAAACCGCAATTCCAGAATAACGGTTGGAAGAATTGACTTGAAATTCGGTACGAATATTCTCTGCCATCATAGATAACTCTGTATTGAAAATGGTGAAAATCGGCGGGATGTAGGGTATATAAGCTTCGGTCTGACCGAAGGTACCCTTACTAGTTTATTTTGAAGCTTAGTCAGGCTACTCGCTACTACAGCTTCGGCTGTTGGCAAGAGTTGAGAGCGTCCTATCTCCGAGAGTGAATATCAAGAGTCATTCGGACAACTTTCCGTTCAGGCGCACAGAAATCTTCAGCAGATTCCTCTTTGGCGAGAAGTTTGCTATTCCACTCTACCCCATGCTCAATATGATTGTTACATAGTTCTGTATACCACAATCATTTAGATTCCGTATAGATTTCAGTCCCTGTCTGGAGTTAGCAATCCTGTCTAGTATCGAAAAGGTACCAATCGGAAAGTGCTACTATTTCAGCAAGCGTCGATGTGCTTATCTTATCTTACTTAGGTAAGTCCTATTAAACATTGTACTGTTTTGTTTTGTACTTTGTACATGATACGTGATGTAGTTAAGGTTGATTCAGCACCATAAATTAAAGTCATTAAATTAGTTCGCTAAGCGACAGGCAATTCGATTACAACAGTTCTACACTGAGTTAAACTATCGGCACGATAAAAGTCTGGCGTGTACGCCCTTAAGGTTACTATCGAACAGACAATAAAGAATAAAAACTAGACCATTGAACGACCGGTATCCAGCAAGTTGGTTATACAGTAAATCGCAGTAGACCGTATATCATAGTATTAATATCCCACATGTCAATACATAACAGACATATCTCTCGAATACACTTATTTGGTTGAAGTAATTCTCAATAATTTCCTTGTATTTGGCTCCAGATTTATGTTTACTTCAATGCATAAAACAGAAACTGCCAAACGGACAGAAATTTAATACGATGATGTTTAATTATTATTGTTTATCCGTTCAGTTCAGTAAAACAATAAACCAAATAGGTTTTTAAGACAAAAAGAATAGTCGAATTTCATAATATAAATTATTATATTTTTAATAATGGAATTAGTAATTCATTATGTGACGTATTTTGAATAGAACAACCCTAACAAGGAAGGCCATCGGCTTTTACTGAAGAGAGAGATATAGAAAGAAACGAATAGAACATCCAAACTTACTGCTATTCGAACACAAATCCGACTCGTAGGCATGAAAATTACCTACTAAGCCACTGATGACCGCTCATGAATAAAAATGCATTCATACGGAAAAATAGAGTAATTGTATTCTTTTATTTATTTTGTCGCACAATCAAATCAACAATTAGGCTAACGAATATAGGTAGCGAAAGATGGCTAGTAGGCGAGCGCTTTCAAAGGTACTTCAAAAGGTAAAGTAAAAGGTAGGTTCAAAAGAAACACAATTTATGATTTCTAACAATTCTCCTCGAAAGCTCTCAATTCCATTGTTATTATTTTTACCATCATATTTTCCAGTACTCGTGGGCTGTACTCTCCAAACTGCATTCTGTATTTTTCACTGCACAACACCCTGTGTGTTGTCTTCTTTTGCTGTTGGCCTGCTTCAGTTCCTATCTTCCTGCCCTACTCCTTGATTTCTAACAAGCTGCTGCTGAGTTTGCTGCAGAGCCCAACAACTATTATTGATTTAGGCAGAGTGCCAAAAGCGTGAATGCGGCAGCAGCACCAACACCACCAACACCACTGCTTACAAAAACAACAAGAACAAGAGAAAATAAATACTGACAGAGCAGTTTATTTGATCGTATGTTATTCGAAGCAACTACAACAAAACAGCGGCATCAGCAGTGAGAACTTAGATAACCGCAACAACAACAGAAATCATGTATTGCAGGAATCATCGAATTTTTTGTTGTTAAAGAAAAAAAGAACTACAAAAAAAAAAATTTTCTATATATCGAAAGAAAAGTTCTAAACCGTTAAAGTTGCCAAAAATCTTTTTATAAAAGGTCTTATATATTCTTTTAATTTTTATTTGGCTTATTTTTGTCTCTTTTTTGTCTTCTGATTCTTCTTTAAGTAAATTCATCACTGCTTTTGTATAAGTATTTGATTTGGCTTCATTGCTTATACCTAAAGCTCAATCCTTTTTTAATGTCTTCATTACTTAAATGCACACTAAAATAAATTAAACCAAAAGCGACGTCGTGTCTTCTTGTCACTCATCGTTTGCTTCGCTTAGACATTCATCCATTCATTCATTCATCCATTCATTCATTCATCGTTCAAGCAACGTGACGAAGAAACCGGTGAAGCCTATCTGCCTGCCATTCATGTTAATACCTCTAGCTATGTTTGTTTTCATCCATTCTCCTCTTCGTTTCATCATTGCTTTTTAGCAATGTGTTGTTCTCTTCTTTCTCATTACATTTCGAATGTTTTCTTTTAATTCTCAAACATACAAATTTGACGTCGTGAGGATTGATGACTTCATTATCATGTTCGGTGCTGGGTTTTGCGGTTGCTCTAGAGGATTTCGCTGTGAGTGTCGATGATGTTGTTCGTGTCGATTATACAGTTTTTCGTTAATGAACACAATGAACACTTTTTAGTAATCACTTTTATTGTATGCTTTTAGGATGTTACAATAATAAATAAAGAACTAATTTTTATTTTAGAAATGTGGTAAAAGAAGAAGGAATAAAATACAATTCAACGTGTTTTTGAATTTGTTCTTATATAACTACAGCGCATTTCCTTTTGCATAATAATCTAATTGAAGGCTTTGAGATAATCACGATGATGTTGCATTTCATTTCAAGAAATATTAGAAGAAGCTCTATAGTAGCTTTTTTAATATTTTCGTGATTCAATTTTAAGATTATGTAATTCGAATGTATTAAGTTGATCAGGAACATTATGCATAATAAAGTCACAACAAGGATAAATGAATGTCTTGAATTTGAAAAATATTTTTGAATGGGAAAGTAAAGAAAGAAAAAAAAGTAAATTGTACTACAATTTCAATTGAATTGCATGAATATAAACGGCAATAATACCACACAAACAAATATGAAAGACTAGACTAGATTTATCTATATCTTCGCTCCAATCCTCTGTTGTTTTCTTCTCTTGTTTTCGCACAATTTACATTTCAAATGACTACAACAAATGCGAAGTTGAAGTGAGATTTTTAATGATGAGAAAACGAATGCGCAGCAGAAATAAGAAGGAAAACAACAACCTAGAACAGCAACGGAATTCTGCATTCCCAATGATTGAAATGACATTTAGAATAGAGTTCAAAATAGAAATCAATAAAAAAGCGAAAGGAGATAAAAATAAATAAAAATCTATAAAAATAAAAAAATAAAAAGATTGAGAAGAAAAAAGAATTGTGAAGACAAAAGCATCTAGAAGAAGGAGATCATAATGAGGCATAATGTCGCAAGGAAAGACAGAGACCGAGAGAGAGAGAGAGAGAGAGAGAGAGAGAGAGAGAGAGAGAGAGAGAGAGAGAGAGAGAGAGAGAGAGAGAGAGAGAGAGAGAGAGAGAGAGAGAGAGAGAGAAAAGAGAAGATACCTAAACAGACCCCAATATTTAAAATTAAACTGAAAATTTATACAGATTGAGCAAGGGAAAAGTTTCATTTCAAAAGGAATGCAACTTTAATTGAACGGAAAAATTGTTTGTTTGGGAGGGAGAAATCCCTGAGATACTTACTTATGTATATGAAGGGATTTGCATAGTACTTAATATTATTGTGGGTCAAGAGACGAGTATTGAAAGGTAGCAAAGAAAAGAATGGGCGAGTACTTTGATGCTTGGTGCGATAGAGTTGTGTGTCAAGTAGTGTCACAACCAGAGTTGCTTTTTTGAGCTCGTGATAAAATAAATAAAATACAAAATAAAGAACGTGTTAAAGCATAAAAATTAAAAAGAAAACTAATATTTCAGATTCATTCAGTTATAATAAGCTATGTAGATGTGTATGTATATAATATATTCATTAGTATTGTGGCAGTTTTTTTTTTGGTGTCTAGTCAGGAACATTCACAAATTGCAAGTTCAAGTGCTGCAACATGTGACAGATGATGGACAGAAATAGATCAGAATTCTTATGAATGCAAATTTATTTATACGAATTTTCGCAAAATTATAATTTAGACTAAAAATAATATCTCAATGAGCTATGTGACACGAAGCCTCATAATGACTGCCGATTTTATCGTTGGTCTTTCAGTAGACAAATAAAATAAAACAAATAAAATATTACGAGTATATCAAAAGTATTCATCATCTATAAGAGTAAAAACCTTAAATAAACTACTTTAAATAAGTTATTCTATCATTAAAATAAATTAAATTGCGAAAAATACTTTTATAAATCAAATACAGGCTGTAAATCACATATTCAATTTTTATATTGCAATTAATGCCAATTTTTCAACAGTTCGGGACAAACACTACGTAAAACAATAAAAATATTCATTTAATAATAAGAGTAATCACTACTTTTAATAATAGACTATATTTAGTGACTGTCGAAAGCGATTATTAAAAATAAAACAACAGCCAAAAGTCGGTATCGAAGTCAATTAATGCGCCACCGAGCAGCAACCAACGCAGCTATTCAACTGCGATACCGAATCCTCATTTCACGCTTCGATTTGATTCGAAAAACCTGAACATACGAGTTGAAAGTAGGCCCAACGTTGCCATATTTTCCTCTTATCCTGGTTTGGTTAGCAGATTGGTCAGTCAGTCAGTCGTTGCTTTTGCCAATTGTAAACCCATCGCTTACCAACCTTTAACCTCTTTTCCGCCTTCCGTTTCCGTTGTATTTCTGTCTGTCCCTATGCTTGCATTTTACTTCATTCTTATCTCTTTATTTCCTTTTTTCCCTTCGTATTCGTTGTTTTTCCCTTGATTTCAGTTCGGTTTGCTTTTATTTTGCGGTCAAAATAATATATTATGCAGTCTTGGATGGCGTCGTCCTTGTAAAGCTGTTTTTGTTCTTGTCATTCAATCGATTCAATCCAAAAACAAAAAACAGAGTAAAAATGTAATTTTGCATTTTTTGTCCATCGAGTGACGGTTCATCGTGGAGCGAAATCCGCTGAAATCCGAGGCAATATTTTAAGAAACCGCTTTACAGCGAAGCGCCAAGCAGCGCACTGTAACGGAACGGAAGTGAACGAATAAATCAGTAGCATATTTAAATATAGTAGGCATTATTACTGTTATTACGATTGTTATTGTTGCTGAAAGTTGCTCAAAAGTCACTCAACCTTTGCAGCAAATATTATTTTATTTGAGAGTTAAAAGAAAAACTAATAACAATAATAATATTATAAGATTATAAATCATAGTTTTTGTTGTACTTTTCTTTGGCTTTTACTCTTACCTTTTACACTAGATGCAAATCTTTCCAAGCTTCTTCAACCTTTCAAACATTGCACAAAACTTGTGCGTTTCTTAAGATTTTTTTTCTTTTACTTTTAGCAGATCCACATTAAAAAAACCACAAAAACCTCTTCAGTTACATTCTTTAAATCCGGAAAAACTTTTTGCTTTGGAATTTTGCGTAATTTTTATCTAAAAGTTTGCATGAATAAGAAAAAACATTTCTGCATTCCGTTAGTTTTTTCAACTATCATAAAATTCAGCCAAACAACCGAAAGTTTGCTCCGCTGTGCTGTGTGTGAGTACCTCGTCTTTTTTTTGCTAACGGCAATAATGATGATTGCGACCCTTATGCGTTTCAACAAACAGCCAACTCAATCAAAAGTCAGTCGTCGCTTACCACCAGCAATCGTAGCACAGCTTGGGGCGTCTTCGAGTACATGCATGTACGAACATCAGTCGACTGGGAAAGCTGGACGAGCAAAGTTTTGAGAGGAGCTGTAGGAGCATCAGGATTGAAGTCTGCTGGTCACTAAAGTTCACCATGCAGAAAAGTAAAATTTATAAAGCAATCGGCACGTTTTCTATTTTCAATTTCGTGATATGCTTCAGAGTTGTAAATCAAAAGGAAAACTTTAAGAAAATATTACAAATGAAAACTTTTGATAGAAAATTGGAATATTGTGTCTCGGCTCAAACGGGATTTTCCTGTGTTTTCTTCCTGTGATTGAATGTTGAAAACTATACCTTAACTATATTATATCAAGCTATAACAATGTGCAACGCGACGTATGAGCAACATTATATAACCTTCATCACACAATTCCTTTAATTCCAACTGTATTTTTATTCATCCATTTTCATTGCTTTTATTTCCTTTTTTGTGGCTTCTTCATGTGAAGCAATCTTTAAATATTTTGTGCAATTAATTTCTATATATTTTAGTGCTCCAAGTCAAACAGTGGACCATTAATTAAGGCCCACTATACAAATGAAAAGCCTAAAAAAAGGCATTCAATTAAATCACAATAAAAGAACAACGAGACAACTAAAATAACATTTAAAAAGACCACAAAAACAGTTGTTGCGTTCATTTCAAGTGCTTGAAAACACGTTTAGATGATATTTCTCTAATTGACAGATATAGAAATGCATTTTGCAGCCAATTATTTAATTTTGACAACAGCAAACAAATGTAAAATTCTTCTTTTTTGCCCTTCTTTTGTTATGGTTTCTTTTTTTATTGAAATTATTAAAATTAGACCATCAACAATTTTTATAACAATACCAAGCTTTGCCTAAACGCTTCTCTTTCTTTTCCCCCTCTTTTTCTCGCATTTTACTGTTCCGAAGTGTCTTCTTGACTTTGGATTTCAGCACCTAGCTTTGTGTTAATTAAATTCTTCTCATTGACACTCGTGTGTCTCGTTAGTATTCGTATTTACGTGTATGTAAATGCGTTCAAGAGGATGAAAGTGTGATGAACTATAAATTGGAAGCAGCAGCTGATGTTCTGTAGAGCTGTGCATTTGGCAACTTCTTGGGAATAGTCAAAGTTTTGCTTAACTTGGGAAATAATCTATTTGTATTTGCAGCAACTAAGAAATTATTGAGTTATATTTAAAGTGATTTCTATTTAATCTTAGTTTTTGAATGAATTCCTGATTTATTCAGATTTTGTAATTAATTTATCTATCATAAAATGTTGCCCCTTATTTATTAACGGAGATCAAAAGTTGTTCATAAGAAAATATCATCGTTTGCTGACTTCTTTATACAGAGAGCTCAGGTTAAAGTGCACTCAAATAATTTATTTAAATTAAATTTAGTCGACGGTGAATAATCAAGAAATTAAAAGTAAAAAATCAAGAAATCTGCGGAGCAGTTAAAATCACATCGTTAAAAGTCAATGAATCAAATATGAGTCGAAGTCTTAAGTCTGCATTTCTTACGCTTTGTTTATTGGAGCGTTCAATAAAGTTTTCTTTCACAAAATTTCACGTGCCTTTCGCTGTTTCTGTCTCAAGTTTCTTCGCTCTTTCCTTCCTTCACGTTCTCTGTTCCTGTTTCTTCAGTGAACTCCATCCTCTGTGCAATCTGAAATCTATTCTAAGATTTCGAATGCACAAATCCAGGTCAATATTGGAGTGATTAGAGCAGCTGTTTTGCCTTAGCAAAAGTTGTACTGTTCGTATTTTTCTTCCTTCTATGTCGTGCTTTTATTATATTGAAATAGAAGCTTTGTTATTTCAACGTTCGCCGAGCGGTTTTCTAGAGCGGGAAAGTTGAGGATGCTGGCTGCTTTTTTAGCTATTCAATTGAGCAGAAAAGGTACATAAAACATTTACAAAAAGAACGACAACGGCAACAAGAAATGATGGTGCATATGAAGGATCACAAAGTCGCCAACATATGTTAAGAGCAGAATGAAATGGAAGTCGAACGGACGGAATTTCCGACAGGATGCAACTCAAAATAAATGCTTACGAGGATGATAATGATGATGCTTTGTTTGAAATGATGAGTTCAACGGGTTGCAAGGAACAGCTCACTAGACCGAGTTCACTGGATCTCCATCTAACCTGTAAACAAAGGAGCTCCCGTTAAATTACAGCATTCATAAAACATAAAGCTAAAAATGATGACAGGCTGAAAATGTTCAGAATGCGCTCAGTGAAGCAGCAGAAGTTACATGTTGCTGTTGTTTTAGGGGCTGAAAGATGGAAAAGGTGAATAAACGTCAACACAAAAACCTGATGACAGGGAGTGAATTTTAATTTTTAATATTACACATACAGAAGTCTGCAAAATGATGCTGTGAATTTATAGAGAAAAAAAGAGATACTTTATATATCGTAAATAATTAATTAAATTATGGAAGACTGAAAGATATAAGGAATTACAGTGCTCCACAAAACTAAGAAATTATACTAAAAACAAAGAAAATTGTAATCGATAATATATGGCTTTGATTTCTATAATTGAAAGATTATTTTGCTCAATCCCTAAAAAGTAAAAGCAAACATAAGTCAGAAAATCATAGACTAAGCATCATTTCTCCCCTTTAATATAATTTTATTACAGAATTCAATCAGTGTAATTTCACATTCATGCTTTTTATTAATTTTTGATGCATCCTTCTTTTCGTGACTTTCCAATGTACACTGAGCGTGAGCCAAATTTTCTCCAACTATGAAATTATAAGAGGATGATTTCTCAGGTTGCTCAACTTCCACGGCTCATTTCCTCTTCTAGTAAGCAATCCTCTAGCATTAATTAATGTGTGCAAACAAGCACATAAATTCTTAAAATTTCTAAAACTTTTTCCTACAATTTCATTGAGAAGCTAAAGAAAATAGCAGGAATTTACGTTTTCATATTGCCTTCAAAAAGCGATTTTTTCTCCTTTTTTTTCTCAAAAGAAAGACGAAGTTTTCACCCACGGAATGACGGCGAAAGTTCATGTCTAGATTTGTAGTTTCTAGCGTTGAATTGAAAATTGCATGAAATGAATATTAATTTATGTTCTTTTTTAATAGAAATAATTTCAATTTTCTGATTGCCTGTTACCATAAAAGTTTGAAAAGTTGAAAATTAATTTATTCGGGTTTTATGTGAATGAATATTTAAATAAGGAGCTGTTTCATTTTAGATGAAGGAGTTAACGTAAAAGGTTAAAAGTTTTGAGTTTAAGTTGAAGAAAAAAGGTCTTTAAAAATCGGTACAACGAGACGTATGAGCAACTTTGTTACTTTGTTAAAATTACATGCATTAGAAATCTTCAACGACAATAAGAAATTAATTTTATTTAAAGAATTTGGAGAAATAGGAAAGATTTTCTTATGTAAAAAGGTAATGAAAAAAAGTTTATCGATTTTCTAAAGAAATAATAGTGTTTAACATCCATTTCGTTCGTTTTTTGCATATCGAATTTGCATTTGCAGCATCACTTCAAATACGTTAATTTATTTAAAAGATTTGAACCTGAATATGTCACATCTTGAGACAGATAAACAGACAAGAAACACATTCGAACAGTTGCCAAATTCAGCTAAACAGATCGTGATTATTCAATCAATTGATCAATTAATGAAAATCAAATACCGACGAGACATCTTAATAGACACGCAGGAGGAAAATACTATTTTCTAGACATTGCAGACGGTTCCATAGTGGTCCTTAATAATAGACAAACATTTCACAATAGATATAGACATCCACATGTGCTTTTTATATAATTTTAGTATTGTGTTACCCCTATTTTGTTTTAAAGGATTAGGTTAGGTTATGATGTGATGGAATTTGCATTCTTTCTTTGAATCCCTTGAAGTCACGCACAAGTGGAAGCGTTTCAACGTAAAGCTTCTTCGGAGAAGAAATTATACCAGAGTGCTATATAAATTTGCCTCAGTCAGTCAGTCATTTGGCGGTTATTTAGTTGGTTCTTTTTGAATTGTTGCATTAACTTACTTTGTTGCTTTTGTGTTTGTTTGTAGTGTTACCTTTCGCGCTATGAAATATGTTCGTTGTTGCGTGTTTAAAATAATTATTTTCAGAAAGTTTTTCATTTGTGAAGAGAGTAAGTTTTCTCTCATGGGAGGGAAAGGAACAAATGAGAAAGGAATTGAAGAGGAGCTACTAAACTCTTCACTTTCCTAAGAAAATACCACTATAAATTATGAGTGCATGAGAAAAGGCATAGAAATTGTAGCAATAAAAAAAGCTTTGTACGTTTCAGTGGCACAATAAGATTTGTGTATATTAATAAGTATCTATTAAATGCTGACCTAAAAAACTAAGCTAACTTAATATTTACCTTAAAATAATTGAATTAAATTCACTTTTTCATTGTTGCGTAAACACCAAAAATAACTGCATTTGCAACTTCCGCTTTCGCAACGCTAGCGATCAAATGTAATTATTAATTTATTAAATGAGCAACGAGATGAGCAAAGGAGCAGCAACGTTTTCGCTTCCCACGATGCTGTCTGCCTTTGTTGTTGTCGAGCTGCCCATTGAAAGCTTCACTTCGAGCAGAGTTGAGTAGGGAACACTTCAAATCCACTCGGCTTCGTCCATTCGGAACACAATGCAATTCATAAACTTTGCAATAGAGAGCGAAGAGCACGAAGAGTGAAACATAAAGCGAACGGTAAAGCGAAGCAACCGACGGGATGCAGTCGTAGCAGCAGCAACGAGTTACGGCAGCAATAGAAAACTTCACTGAATTCTGCAAATTTAACTTGATAAGTGTTTAATTAATTTCTTCATGCCCACAATAAATACTTAGAGACAGAAAAAAATCTTAATCAGAAGGAGTTGCCTGTATATAAATAAATATGAATGTATATCTGCACTATAAAATGGTTTCAATTGCTGCTTCCCATTAATCAAAGAATGGATTTCATTCAGTCTGGGTTAATTCTTGAATCAGCCGGATCAGGGCAACAAGGGTCACGACTTCATTCAATTGATACGAGTTGATGGTTGCGCATACGTCGTGTGGCCCATAAAAGACTATAAAAGCTGCACTAACGAATATTCCGTGAATAATATATTAAATCATGAACATTTTTACATTTTAAAATAAGTTCCTTTAAACCGTTTAAAAATTTGAAGAGAAATATACGCTTATTTTGATTAATTTTAACCAAAAAAATTCCTGAAACGTTCCGCCGTTTTCATAGCTCATTCATTAAACTCAAGCCAACTGAAGTGTGCTCAACTCTCGTCCTCTTTCGCTATGTCAGCCTTGTTTTAGCTCCCTATGGGTTCTGCTGTCTCCGCATTTTCGTCTCCCACTGCAACTAATTGAGTATTTTTCATTAGCGTTTGGTAATTTTCTCTTGCTTGCTGGTGTTTTTCCTCTTTTAGTTTTCGTCCCACCATTTTCTTTTCTATATTTTATTCCAGTCTTATTAGTTGTTCCACTCGTTCTTTCTTTTGAGAATTTCTGGCTTTCTTCTTCTCCTTATTTCTTCAACAATGTTGCAGAATTTTCGCATGCGTTTTATTTCATATCAGCTGTTCTGAAGTAGAAGTCCTAAAAAACAAGGGTTTTGTTGTTGTTCCTGATGCTACGCTCCTTACTGTTGTTGTAATAAATTTTAAGTTTTAAGCAGCAGCAGCAGTAGCAGCAACTTCTCAATAAAACTACGGATAGCGTTGCATTTAATATGGAAGTTAAGGGATTAGGGGACTCCTCTAGACGCTTTTTGTTCTTGTGGCGGTTGTTGTACATTCCAGAAATTGCTTAGGGAACTTTTTCCCTCCATCTTTTGTACTTTCAGTCACTTCTTTCCCCAAGCTGATGACACAGTTCAGAAAATATCAGTGGCACAATTTATTACAGTTAATTTTAACACAAAGTATCCGCTGCTTCATGATGCGCTGCAGCTCTATCAGTCATCCATTCATTCATTCAGTCATTCATTCATTCATTCCAATTTTGTTCACTTCTCATCTGTATTTAATTGAGCGACAAATTAAAGTTTTCACTTCTGGTAGCGTTGTTATTGTTGTTTGTGCATGAATTAAATATAATAATTTACATTTGCTGTGGTTGTTTCGTGGTTTCACCCCATTAACAAAACTATTTGCGTGGCGGAGTTGAACGAATTCTTGATTAAGTATTTAGTAGTAGCAAAATAAAAACAAATCCTTTCTCGTAAATGGATTTTAAGGGGGTTCTTTAATATAACTCAGGTGTAAATTATTTACAGCAATTAAATTTAATCACTTCTGATTTCGATGAATATTCAAACCCCGATGGACATTACAGTTTACTATAATATAACGTCTGTTGAAATAAATGTATAAATAATTTTTTCTTCAATGAATGTTTAAAATTTCCACCGCTTCATGAAAAGTTAAGTTGGGAAATCATTTTTAAAACTTTTTCTTAATTAATTTAATCACAGTTGAGTGACTTTAATTCACGATCCAGTGATGAAGCAACATTCTTTGACAGCAATCAGCACCATTAGTTTTTTGCTTAGGTTGTGTATTCCCGCATTTTTTCCGCTTTGAAATTTTATTTTTCGCCATCCTAATAAATCGCCGCTCCACTTCAATACGAGTCCCCGAATTGAACACATTATTTGAATTTCATTCCGTCGCTTCCGCACACTATTTCTATCCGATGTTTCTCTGTCGTCAGCAGTGAAATGTTCGCGACAACTGCAACAGACAGACAGAGTTGATTTCTTGTCGCTGCAACATATTTCATTTGCCGTTACATGTTTATGATGTGAATGCTTATTGAATTCCTGCTTCTAGTCACCATCCCTTTTTGTCACCTTATGCATCTTTCCTCCTTCATTACCAGCCTGAGATGCGTTTGATTAATCGTCGAGGCGAAGTGACTTGGAAGATATTTCATGATTCATAGCGTCATCATCATCTTCCCATTTTCATGCTCTTTCTCTCCGTCTCTCGCTCTTTGAATGTATTTTTAAATTTTCTCTTCATTTTTGTAAATATTTCGGAAGAAAGGATCTTTCCCGTAAGTTTGCTGTTGATATGAAAACTCGACTGTAATAATTCTTGCATGATTTGATGTTGTTGTATAATTGCCTTCACCATTTTACAGTTAAGGCGACAATTTCTTGTCTTGTCTCTGTGCATATTTTTGCTTTTCACGTTTTCGTGTTTATCTCATTAAATTAATTGCAAATTTGCTGTACGTGCAAAAAAGAAAAATCAAAACCCTGTGTACTTTTCTACTATTTTATTTTTGTTCTTGTGTTTGTAGCCAATTTTTCCCGATTGCGAATTTTCAATTTTTATTAGGAATTCGCTACGTTGGTTCGTCGTCTTCATTTCAGTTTAATTTTTCGCCGCTGTGGCGCTTGACGTACATCGGATTTTCTCCCTCCACATTTAAAAGTTTAAATTCTCCGTATAATGGAAAATAAAAACCATCAGCAATAAACGCCAAAAAAATGTGTAACGTTTGAGAATTTAAGTATTCATTGTGTTTTTAGTGGTTTTATAAACTTAAACGAAATCAAAGCCCAAAGGAGTTTTTCGCATTGAATTTTTTCTTAAGTTTATCTTAAGAAAAGTTAAGAGTTAAGTTTTTCTTAAGTTAGTTCGAAATCGGAATTGGTTCGAAACCGGTTTTGGGTTATCGCTGAAATATCATGTACCCGGGTTATTATTATCTCAAGAACAATTCATACCCATGCCGATTGTTCGCTTACAAAAACCGCTACACGTTATTCCGAAAGCGGTTCAAAAGGGTAAGCCTGATAAATCACAGACAACTTAAAGATAAAGAAATAAAGAATAAAGATAAATAAAGATAAAGTTTTATTGGCGCTTTCTTGTAAATCTTACAATTCCTTTTCCGTATTTAATAATTGTACTAAGTATTTAAATATTGTATGGTATTTACAACAATCCTCACTTTGATAGATTCGCAATCCAAAGATGACTGCATTGGTTGATCCTTGATTATGTCTGCATGCATAAGCACAGCAGGTTGTTAACTGGTTTTACTACCAAATAAATTGTTCGTTTCGATAATATTTTTTCATTTTTGAACTCGTACAAATAACCAGCGAAAATTGCTAACCAAAAATATAACGACTCAGTTTTCAGAAAAGCAATCACTGTTCCTTTTGCGTGATGAAAGGCACTTGTCAAAGGCTTTCACAGTTAGTTTTTACCTTCATCACAGAGGCTCGCTGCAATTCTCCTCGTCTTCATTTTTCCATACCAAACTCCATCCACTCGTAAACTACTCACTCGTTTTTCAAAACAACGTTTTGAGTAGGCGGTGATTTGCATGAAGCGGTTGTTGCCGCGACCATTTTCTAAACAAACAACACAAACTTTGACATGCTCCGTTGGGGGTAGTATAGCCGCCCATATTTTCTTCTTTATTATGTGTAGCCTTTCTTCTGCCTTCTAAACCTTTTTTGCAATTTATTCAGTCATGAGAATTTATTTGTCAAAGTTATTTTTCGAAATAGTTTTGGTGTCGTCGAATATCGTCAAAAGTCGTCCTTGTTAGCGCGGTGATGGTCCTTGCGTTTTATGAATTGCAATTTTCTGTCAGTATAGCAATGGAAATGGCAAACAACTGCATGCGATTGAAGGAGGACCGAACTACGAGCGAAAATGCCTAAAAACCAGGCAATTTTTTTCCATAATTTTTCTTCTTTTTTGCTATTGTTTTCGCAATAAAGTTTGAAACAAGTGGAGCAGAAGGAAAATAAACTTTTTGACTTGAGGCGTTTTCTGATTTGGCAGAAAGTCTAACAAGATGATCTGTAAAGATAATAACACCAGAAGATACCAGAAGTTGTTCTGAAGGCACTTTATCAAAAGAAGTTTTATGATATTAGTTTTATGAAAGGTTCTCAAGAGGAGATCTCGGGTTGTGAGCAGCCGAAAGTCTCCGAATCCCAGTGAAAGATAAGAAAACAAGATCTCAGAGAAGCCTAAAGTTGTTCTCTGAGGAAAGCTGTTTTCTGAGGAAAGCTGTTCTCTGAGGAAAGCTGTTCTCTGAGGAAAGGAAGTTTGTAGAAAAATGTGAATTCGATATCTATTAAAAGTGTAATACTTCTCCAATATTTAATTGCTCACATTTCTCCTTCATACCAACAAAATTGTTCATGAACGTGGAACCTTAGAAATAAAGCTTTCAACTATAAACAGTTTTTAACTTTTTATTGGTTATAAGAGAAAAATAGAACACTATATAATAAATTGTGGCCGCATACACGTAGTAGCAATTCTTTTTACTGTCGAAGCTTCCGGTATTCGCATGAGTCTCGCCTTGTTTATGGCGTCTTTTTCAGTCCATTAAATTCCACTTTACTGCAAATAAAAGGAAAAACAATATTTATAGCCAAGGTTACAAACTTGGACTTTGTTTGTTTAAAAAGTTTCTTAAATTTTGCAGTTAAAGAAATTGCAAAAAGTTCCTCTATTCATAAACTCATTGTAGTCTGTGAATGCATTTGTAATGTTAACAAATTAGTCTATGTTTAATGTAGTATAGTTAATAACTTCCACTGGAATGTAATTGATTTCTTTAACACCTTTATTTTTTATTAATAGAATTATTTATATTTTTTTCACTTAAGTTTTTTCCATAGCTTTCTAGAGTTATTGTTTGTTATTGATTGGCTAATTTGGAATCCAAATACTAACCAAATATAGTACTAAATTGCATATAATAATAAATGCAAGAATCACTACTAATCAATGTTGTGTGTGTATAAAATTTGTATATACATGTGTATTAAATAAATACTAAAAAGTCATTTATAAAAAATAAGAATGGCTTTTCAACTTTTAACACGAAGCAGAAGAAGCTATAAAAGAAAAACCAACTGCATCCTGATGTTGTTTTACTAACAATAATAGTTAATTGAATAATAATTTGCTGGCTTATCTCAGCGGTAAGAATTCTATGGTAGACGATTTGTCAATTTGCAAATAAATCTTGTATCTATAAATCAGCAGAGTGCGCTAAAAGAGCCCTTGTTTATTGAACTCATTTAGAGTATTGTTTTCAATTACAAGAATCATCATTAAATTAGATGTTAAATAAGATAACTGAATCTTGTATGCAAAGACCTTTTTCCGCAGATAAAGGAAAAAAGTCGAAACAAGAATTAAAAAAAAATGCGCTCCAAATGCGCTTCCCTAATATTAAATTACAGTGGCTGTTCAAATCAAAGCGCATTTTTTATTATAATATTCAAAAAGAATAACCACGTAAATTAAACGAAGAAATTCTATGATAATGTGCAAACGTATTTGAAGCGCTTGTGAAGTGCTCTTCAAGTGCTCTTCTTACCGCTGATTAGCCAGTAATAAATATTTCAGTGTCTTTATGTGTGTATATTAATGTGAATGTATGTATTTACAACTGTTGTTATTATGACTTTGTTATTATTATTATTATTATATTATTTTTATTTCATATTGAGTTAACCTTTAATTAAGTCAAATGTAACTCTTTTTTTTCTAAAATATTCTACAGAACAACTTTAATAATAATATATTTTCTTTTACTATATCCCTGCGGTTCCTATCGCTTTCTCTCTCTCACACTTTCCTGTTACTTAATCGTAGCCTTTGCTGCTACCAAGCGGAGACACCATGAATGGTCACAGTCGTAAATCACCGTCAAAGCGTCGTTACGAGGGCACCAAGTTTTCAGGTGAGTCGAGAACATGATAAAATGATGCAGAAGTATCATCAGCAGCATCATTTCGAGCATTTTTAAGTGTATTATTTTAAGTGGTTAATTTTATTTTCTTAAATGGATCTCTTTGCTGTTGCTATTTAATCCTTTCACGGATTCATCCAACCGTTCATTCATTCATTCATTTATTCATCGTTTAGCTCATCCCAAGAAGAAACCTCGACCCAGCAAGGAGCGTGTACCTCAGCCAAAGAATACAGTTGCCATGTTGAATGAGCTGCGTCATGGCCTCGTCTATAAATTGGAATCACAGACTGGACCAGTGCATGCACCGTTATTTACGATCTCTGTAGAGGTGAGTAATGATGATGTCGATGATGGTGCGGGTTTTGGGAGAAGATTCAATATTCCTATGGTATCGTATCTTTGGGAAAAACATGAGAAGAATTCAATTTATTTATATTCATGCAATATTTCAATTATCATACAAATACCTAGTATATCATATAACAACTAAAGGCCTTTGATCGATAAATTAAACGAGAAGATACAGAGTTAAACAACTGCATTAAATTCTGCTTGCAATAGCTCGTTACATGACTCTTGGGGACCATTACTATTTCCTCTTTAATAATTTAAATTACCTTAAATTCTTCTTTTTACACTGTGACGTTATTTTCGTTCTTTAGTTTACTTTTGGGCTGTCTTTGAAAGTCGGTCTCTCGCTTTATTTTCATAAAATTCGTTTTCTTTAAAATAAAAATATAAACATAAAAAGATTTTAACCCATTCAGGTTTTTCCGGTCCTTCCTTGGGCTTCCTTTCCCACTTTTAAGCTGCGATTAAACGCTACATTAATTCATCTCCACTATTAAAATTCTGAATCGCTAAAGAAGGATTTTCACGCACTAAAAAAGAGCGGTGTTGATTTTAGCTTAATTTAATTCGTTTTTCTATACTTTTTGGTGAACTTATTTTAAACTTTGTGGCTTTGTTGATTGTGGGAAAGAAAAGGACGACGACTTAAATAAGAAAATGGTAAAGGAAGCAATGCAAATGCAAAAGAAAAGAAGAAATTCGCGATGACCTGGAAAAAGTGAAGCATTGAAAAAGGCTTTTTTAGATAGCATCTGAAATTTAAATATGTACAGCTTAGTTTAAAGACAAATTGTACTTTAAATAAGACGTATCCAAGTGTGTTTGTGTTGTACAAAAATGTGTTGAGAAGTAAGGAAAACTCGGAATTCATGGCGCGAGGAAAATGTTCATCTTAAATATATACGGATGAAATTTTCTGCTACTTCCTGAAATCATCTTCTGTCGTTTTTTTGTTGTAGTGCTTTTCCTGCATTTTCTTACAGTTTTCGTAAGAATTTCATATTAATAAAAATTCGTATGGTAGAATTTTAGTGAAACTTAAATTTTATCACTTTACACAGAAATCTTGTGAATATTTGCATAGTTTTCGATGTGTTTTTTTATCTGCCGTTCTTTTTGCACAAAAAGCTTGATAATTATTCTCTCTCTTCCGCTATCTCTTCACTTCCCTGCTTATTATACATTTAATGAATGTTTCAATGAGAATTTGAGTTGGACATTTGCTCTTTTAAGTTTGCTCTTAAAAGCACTCGGCTTTTTTCGGCCCTTCTTATTTTGGGTCAAGGAGAGAATAATTTTCAGATCTGAGCAGATAAATTTCAACAATTTGTGTTCATGTTAAATTTGGGGAATGATTAGAAAAATGAATATTCTTTGCTAATGCTAATCATTTGTTAAATGACGTTAAGAAAAGAGCATAGTTCAGAAAATGGATCAAATATAGAAGAAACTGCACCCTTAGCTTAATGTAAATGTTGGGGTTTTTATTTTGATTTTTTAAAATTTACATCGCCCGACGATTTTCCAACTAAATTTGTGAAAAATTGTGTTTTCACTTTTGTGTTTGCTGCTGACGTTTCATTAATTAAACACGTATTAAACTGAGCAGTACTTAAAATAGCCAATAGCAACAACAACTGCATCACTCATTAATAATTATTATTTTAATGACTTGAATAAATAACTAATCGATGATAGAAGCAAAGGCAGCGACAGCGGCAGCAGGTGTTGCAAATATTTCATATGCCAAGAGTAAAAATAACAAAAAACATGAAATGAGTTTTTATTGGTTTTTGTCGAATTCGCATTTTGGTTTTATTTTTTTAGTCTTTGTTTTTATTGATCAATTCAGACTGATTGAGTTTTCGTGCTCGATATTTTATGAGTTGCTTCTTTCCTCTTTCTCCTTCAACAAATCAAATTTATAGTAAACATGAAATTTTGTGCTTATTCCGTTTATTGCTATTTTTTTTTTTGTGCATTTAATTTCGACTTGTCGATTTTTCTGATTTCGTTTTTCTTGATTTTTTTTCTTGATTGAATCTTTTTCTCAATGATTTATGCGAATTGCAGAAATGCGTCTATTTTAATAGAGCGGTCATTAATAATTCAACGGAAATACTTCATTTTAATTCAATGAAAATTACGAGTAAAATTATAGACAAAATATACGTCAATTCCCATACATACGTTGGTATGTCTGCATGCAAAGGAGTTCTACACGAAGTATCGTACGACTTTTATTAAAAAGGAGTTATCTTCAATGAATTAAATAAACTTTTATAAGAGAAGAAAGCTTTTCCCTGTCGTTTCAAGGATTGTTAAGTATTTTATGATAGTTGTTGAGTATGAGTATAAAAAAATTAATGCATTCCAAATGTAAAAGACAGAAATCAATTTTTTTTATTGTCCCGTATGTTTTTTTTATATTTTTCTACATTCGTTTTGAATGCTGTTTTTTAACCTTGGCAAATGAGAGATGACCATTTTTGCATTTTTTCTCACGGTTGAATAAAAAGTGTCGGCTATTTTTAGTTGCCGAACGGAGATTTGTTTTCTGATCGCATTTTCATAATAAATAAACTTTTTGCATTTTTCTTTTTGCAATTTTTTTTTTATGTTGTGAAAATCGTTAGCAATAAAAATATCCACAGAAAAAGATTTAATGAAAGTTGATGATTAGAAGGTAATTGAATTGAAAGAGTGATTGAAAAAGGAATGAAGGCAGTATGGGAAAGTTTGCTACTGTGTATACCTCATATGAAGAAGACATCGGAGCAGAAAAATTAAAAGGGGGGGAAAAGGCGGTTTAGAAAGACATAAGCTTAGAGAATAAAGTAAAAACTCAAAAGAAGGATGTTATTTTTCGATCAGAGCAAAAATACGATATGTGAATAAAAGAATATGGGATGAAAAGAAAAGGAAGGATGCGAGAGAATCCTTAGAAAGGAACCCACTCTAACGAGATAATATGTTCTGTGAAGTAAAAGGATTGAGAAGGAGAAGGAAACAAGATAATGAGCGGGGAGAAAGGAAAAGGAGCGGGGATAGAATACGAGGGAAAATAAGAAATTGAAAGGATTATTAAGGAAAAAAAAAGGACAAAAGGTATAAAGACTCGTTTGAAGAAGAAAAAGTAAAGAAACTACGAAGAAAGATATGAAAAAATAAAGAAAAATTTCTAAATGCTAAAATATGTAACGAAAGACAAATTCTTTTAAATTATTAAACATTTAAAAAAATACTTAAAATGATTCTTTTTTTTATTTGTAAATAGTTTTTATGATACTTAAGTGTTCATTGTGGTTTCTCATTGGTCGGTCCTCAACGTATACGTAATTTTTCTACTTAGAAATCAGAATATTTTTTATTTTGTGTAAAAAATACAACTCAACTCAACAATATGAATACGAAGAACAAGGATACAGCAACTACAATTGGAATTCAGGACACAAAATTATGTCACTAAACAAATAAACAGTTTCATAGGCATACAAACTCACACACACATAAGCACACACATACATATGTATAAGCACAAATAATAAGAGTTTCCACACGAACATTTTCCCTGATTCACTTACGAGTATTTCTTTTTCTCTCACTCTCATTCAATGCATCACAACGCAAACGCACTACACACTCCGTCCTTTTTGCTCCAATTCACCACAATCCTTTTGGTGCTTCCAAGCATACCAAATGTGTGTGTTTTAAAAAAAATATTTGGCATGTAAATTTGCAAGAATTGCCAGTCTCAGTCTCTTGCACAAAAAAAAGGATTCAGTAACCTTTTTATATTTTTATTTCGCTATTATTTAACGTTTATTATGCCAGTTTTTTTTATATTCTCGTTGGTGAACTCGTCTGTAATTTATTGGTGCCTAAAACTGGCTCTAATTTCTTTTCGGGTTTTTTTATTTGTTTCTTTCTTTTTTTACTGTACAAAAGCAGAGCAGAACTGTATTTTTGAGCTGTGGTCTATATTGCAAATTGAGAAAAGAATAGTAAAAATTCTGCTAAGCTATTTTCACAATAACTTTTCCTTGAAAAATTCGCTTCGGAGAACATATCCAAAAAAAAAAAAAATGGTATCTAATTTTAGGAGCAACTCATTTAATAGCATAAAAACTTAAACCCAAAAACATAAGCAACATAAGAAGTAAAATATTGCGAATTAAATTTTAATTAATATATTTATACAAAGAGGACGACAAACAGCAGAAGTTGAAACTCAAGTTCTATATGCAAACGCAGGGAAACAGAAGGTCTTCTTTGAAATTAGGCCATTTGTTTTTCTGCAACGCTAATTTTTCCACCTTTTGAGCAATTTGCTGAAAGCTTGTTTCGTTTTCCTTTACATCTGTTTTTGCACAATTAATCACAAGAAACTTTCAGCCAGAACTCGGCGATAATTACCCAGCCTTAGTAATAATATAAACAATAAAACAAATTTATGAAATTAATTTCAAAATTATTAAGAACGGATATTTTAAATATGGAAAATTTTCGAATGATGCTGTTGATCTCATTTTGAATTTAAAGATCGAAATGAAGATAATTTCATTGAATGTGAAGATGACGAGCAGCAACCAATGAACATTTTTTTTTTGTCTTTTGCCTTGCCTTCTCTCCTTCTCACTCTTCATTTCCTATTTTCCTACTTACCTTTGCTGGCTCCCATGCTTTTTATTTCTGTTTCCCTGTATTGCGAGTAAGCAAATATTGCATAAGCTCTTAATCACACATGAATGCTTTCCATCATACAATACACACCTTCATGCATTACATTCATACGACATGTCTTCCTTTCTTCATGCATGTATGAAGATGCGAGGGTTAATGAGGGCTGCTGGACGGCGACACATTTTATATGAATATATGCCAGTGTTTTCCATCCTTTTTGCCATTTTATTACCGTCTCTCTGTACGCTCACTACAGCAACAAAGTTTGTCATAAGAGCGGGACTTAAGAATGCTGCTACTTTTTGCAAATGTTGCACATTCTTTCATGACGTGCAATGAAACCAATGTAATCAAGGTTGCATGAAGTATTTCTACCTGCAGTTATGATCATGAGCACGTATGAGTGCAGTTTACAACGACAAATAAACGCATGCATCCTGCGTTGAATTATTGACGAGGATGTCATGCGTTTATTGCTTCAAGAACTGTATTGAAAATCTGAAAGAAAGATGAATAAACAAGGAAAAAAGGAATACAGAAGTTCAATAGGGCTTTTATGCACATGCTTACGGCTTTCTGTCTGAAGGTATGGCTTCCATATTGGACCAAGCAACCTCTTTATTACGTTCGTGTTGATGTTTGTAATGCAAAGATGAAAATGGGGCAGATATAGAAAAATGCCATCGTTGTCAGAGACTGCGGCAGACGTAGATGATTTCAGATTCACGATTCACAATTGTTTAAATTATTTATGACGAAAATATAATTATTATCGTATAAATAAACAATTTAATTTCAATTATAATGCGGAATCAGTAATATAAAATATAAGCCTAGAAATATGTAAAGTTTCTGAAAAGGATTTATAATTTAATTTTAATTATTTCCTTTATTTTCTTGAGTTTATGTTGCTTTTTTTAACCTCCCTCAAAATTCGATTTTGAATTTTGATTTTGTTCCCCGTTTAAAACAAAAGCAAAAACAAGAGAATCCAAACAAAAGCTCAACGAAAGCACACATAAAAATGGCTGCGATGAACAGATCCTGAATTAAAGTTTATTTATTGAAACGAGTTGTGGGCATTGCACGCGGTGCAAAGGGAGCAAAGATCAACAATGATTTCAGTGTGGCTGCGCATGGAAATGTTTCATGTGTTTGTGTATGAAGTGTAAATGTGTTTTTATGCTTGGCTTCATTGAACGAATTACGCAACAAAAAGGAAGAATAAATATGGGTGTCCGAAAATCCGTAAATCTATGCGAACTGAATAAAGAAGGAAAAGAACAATGAACTTGTTACATCATGAAATCAGGATTGCATTGAATTTATTTTTAAAAAACAAGATTTGAATATTCTATATATCAAAAACAGGATTTAATTCGAATATTTTTTTTTGTTTTATTTTGAAGAATACTTTTCAAGGGATTTTATCGCTTTATTATTTTTTATCGAATGGAGATATTTTATTTAATAAAATAAAAAACTCCACTTGATATTTGATTTAATAAAAGTCTTTTAAACAATCAAAAAGATTTATTTAATTGTCTTTTAAAAGACAATCCAACATTTAACGACTGATTTCGCGACAAAGTTGCTCCTTGAATATCTCCCTAAATTCGTAGTTTCATTGAATTTATCTTCTTCCTTCTCCCTTCACTTGGTACAAAGCTAGTTTCATCATGCTTTTATTTTGCTTGTTTATTGCTCGTCAATTTGTGCTGCAGAGAAAAGTTTTTAATTGTGATGAATTCGATCGAATAACTAGCAGAATCTCCAAGACTCTGCTCTATGCTACATGGAGTACACTTTATTGATTTTGGCCTTTCCCTGCCTCTTCTCTTATCTATTCACTGAACATATTATATTAAATCTAGTTTAGCAACAGAACTTTGATTCAACTTCTTTGATTTCATAAACCTCGAAAACACAGAAAGGGAAACAATAATAAATACAAAAGCATATTGAGCAAATCTTTTGAATAAACGTTAATAAAATAATAGATCAATAAATCGAAATAACCGGAAATAAACCGAGCGAAAACCAAACTAAAACAAAGTTAAATTAACATCATCAATGCAAGCGAAAACAACAGCATTCAACAATAACTTTGATAACCACAACAACAACAACAACAACAGCACCAAAAGTATTATCGTAACTCAATGAAAGAATAAAATAATAGCAACTTCATCATTTCTATGGACTGCGCCAGACGAAGCCTCATGACTTCTGCCTGCCGATCGAACAACTGCAATCAGTTGCTCTCAAAGCAGTCTTTGTGAGGCTTCGTGTAGCATGAGTCGCTCATTTTTGAGTTTTCGGTCGCTCATGGTTTTATTTTG
Organism: Thecophora atra; assembly: GCA_937620795.1. Classification (NCBI taxonomy): domain Eukaryota; kingdom Metazoa; phylum Arthropoda; class Insecta; order Diptera; family Conopidae; genus Thecophora; species Thecophora atra. Next base: position 4,846,481 of record OW569397.1, on the reverse strand, counting down.
CTGCGTTGTAGATGTTTGTGTTGGTTTTGGTTCATTTTGTTGATGTAGTAGTTGCTATTTTCGCATATTCGATTAGGTTAGTGCTAAATTCGATGCATACTTCCAGGTGCAACAGTAAATCGTGTTGGTTTTTATGAGCTTCCAGGTCATTGATAATTTTTTATCAATGTGTTTTTAAGTAATTAAAGCTTTAACGTAATGAAGTAGTGTAAATAATAAAAAATAAAATAATTTTAATTATTTTAGCAATTTTCTTTTATAATCAGTTTTTGATTATCTGAATGAATGAATGTAGATTATACAGTCGCATTGCAGTTTCTGTCGGTGGTTCAGCTCAGTCTATAATTCTGTTAATCTAACGATTACAGTTTCATTACATCCTTATTGTTGTTTTTCTTGGTGAATTCGTTATTGTCATATTAATAATAATAATAATAATAACACTGAATCATTGTGCTGACAATAATTATTATAGTCGCTTGTCCATTATTGTGAAGCTCACGCTGTTATATTATTCAGTGATAAGCATGTTGAAGCTTTGTTCTTACTCTTTTTCACCCTTTTGCTCTTTCTCTTTGTGCTTGATATAAAAAACGAAATTTTGAATAATTAAATTTACTCATAAACTCATTAAAGTAAATTAATAGGTAATTATTTCATATTCTGGGAAGTAAACAATTTATGAATAATTTAGGTAAATTGTTTAATGTATTACAAATTAGAATATTTGACGATAAATGAGAATGAGGGGGAAGAAAGAAGGATCAAAGCAACTTTCAACATTTAAATACCTAACGAATTGCTCTTTCTCTACGTCTTCCGTCGTCTTCTAGTGTTGCTCCTCAATTTATCTATATAAGACAATTAAAACCCGGAATTAAAAAGTTTTTATATATAACTTTCATTATAGTCGCAAGTTTTTTGCTGCCTTGTCCTCCACCAACTGTATTTCCACTGCAAAATTTCGTGGCACTTTAGAAGCAAAGAAGTTAAAAGAATTTGAAAAGAATTGCAATTGAAAAACTCATGAAAGTCCGTGAATTATGCATAAAATTCATGAATATCCGTAAAATTTAAACGGTTCCTGCGCTAAAGATCTTGAAAACATCCACATGAAACTATATTTCAATTTGCATATTTTTTTTCCTTGGACGATAGCATGAAAAATGTATTTTATAGAAAGAAAAATGTGAAGGAAATTGGTTCCGAGTTGCACAAAATGCTTTCTACACAACGATATTGCTTAGAAAAATCACAAACACTCTTTTATTAACCACTTTTACGTCTTCTCCTCTCTCTCTCTCTTAGCTTTCTACCCACTGTTTTATTTATTGTCATCCATTTTTACTTCCTCCGCATCTTTCGCTTCAGTCACATTTTTTTAGTTCTCTTAAGTTTCCTCCATTCCTCCTTCCAAATCTATTCATATATCAGCCCAACCTGAAAGTACAGCCTTCAGCTGATGACCGAACCTATCTCCTTCTTGATTTTTGTCCCTGTGCTACCTTACGCAGAGCATCTTGATATTTCTATTATTACTGTAGTTGTTATTGCTTTCGGTAGCCACTCAACTTGGTTGAGAAAGTGCTCTTGTACCTTATACTGACTCATCAAGCAGCAATAAGAAACCTTCTGTGGAGAAGTAGTTAGTTCGTTTATGGGGTTGCTCATGGGTTTGATTGTAGGAGGACGGCATTCGTAAGGGAGGGAAGAATATCTGACATACGCTCTGACAGCTTCTCACTCGTTGCTAGACACTTCAAGGGTCTAGCTGTCACTCAATTCTACTTTTTACCTGCCTCTTTTTTTATTTCGTGTAATTATTTATGTCATTCTCCCTCCTTTTTCTTCTCTTCTATCCCATATTTCTTCTTTGAACTATTTGTGGCTGGTTTTTCTTTTTTCATTATCCTTTATATAACTAAATTTTCAATTAATTAGGGGAAACAATCAATTTTTCTATTTCATATACTCGTATTTCTTTAAAGATTACCAATTCCTTTTTTTTGTCCGTCCTTCGTACGTCCTTTTTCTAGTATGTGAGTGGTTTTTGCATCATATTTTCGTTTTCCCCCTTTCTCTTGTTCGTTTTTCGTCTCTTTCCTTCTCAGGTTTCATTAGTTTTTATAAAAGTTTTCGCCTTGAGGTTGAAAAGTGCACAGTTTTCTATTTTTCCTTTTTCGCTTGCTTTGTGCTTTTGTCAACTAACCAAGCAGCCACCCACTTATTTATTTACTCATCTCAACATCGCCCTTTACCTGCTCCGAGCGCGGTGATGCCCACTAGTAGCACTTAGCATCACCTGCTTTGTTTTCTCATTAAGCAGCTCTTCAGAATCGTATCGTCGTCCTTGCGGGCTCTTTTTAGCACAGCTATGTACTTCAATGAAAATTTTAAAGGTACCTTATCAAAATTTCTAATTCTGAAATTGTTTGCTCTTGCAAGTTTCATTTGTAAAAATTTAGTCTATGTGTAGTCTAATTTAACCTATGTTTTTTACGAAAATTTTACTTAATCCCAGTTTTGATTAGTTAGATTTAAAGCTTCTAAAGTGCCACGAAATTTTGCTTTGGAAATAGAGTTGGGGGAGGTCAAGGCAGCAAAAACTTGGGACTGTAATGAAAGTTATATATAAAAACTTTATAATTCCCGGTTTCAATTGTCTTATATAGAGAAATTGAGGAGCAATAGTAGAAGATGACGAAAGAAGAACTATCTTGTCCAGGTTTTTGTTGTTTCCTTTGCCTTTCTCTACAAATCCGTTCCTTCTTTTTACGGATATTTTGTGGTTTGCAGTCTTACAGTTTTTCCAATTTAACAATGACTTCTTTTGCAAAAATTTATTTCAATATTTGTGCTGCTTTCTGTTTTCTTTATAAAAATCCATAGTTATTTTCGCTTCAGTTCAGTATAAAAGAACCAGCAGGAAGTGTTTCCGAACTGTCACCTACTAAATACTCGCCCACTACTATTACAATTCATTCTTTCACACTCAATTATGTGCCAGTTTCAATAGTAAAGACAGAAACTTGACTCTCGGAGCGGAAGCTTAACTGCGATACTTTTGTCATTGTAGTAATGCCCTTGACTCGACATACAACGTTTCTTGAACCTGGCGCAGCTATCCAGCCAATAATAAAATCGGCGGTTAAATCAGTTTGTGTTGCTCTTCTTATTTCTTCAGTATAAGAATAGTTTATATACCGGACAAGAAGAAAGAATGAAAACGTTAAAAAATGAGGTGACTTACAAATGCGATCTATTTTTTTCAGGCATAAGAAAACTTCTGCAAATTGTGAGGAGGCATTTTATGTATGAAATAATAAGAGATCGCGAGAGAGAGAAAACGAAAGAAAAAGGTCATAAAGTTTATAAAAAGGAAATACAGATGGTAAAAGTGGAAAGATTTGTCCACTTTTATAAAGATTTCATTTCATTATTGTCACTTTTCAAAATTTATTTAAGTTGTACAAAAAGAGTTTAAGAATTGTAGTGGAATGTAATATTAATTATATTACTAATAACAATTATAAAAATATAATGAAATTAATTCTCAGATTATGTTCAATTGAGGAATCGTCGTTGAATAAAACTCCGGGAACTTTTTTGCTATTATGTGCACAAAAATCTTTGAAGGGGAATACGTAAGTTTTAATAATAAATAAATTCAGAAGACCGGCTCAAAATGGGTCACGGCAAAGCATTTGTAATAGTAAAATTAGATAAGCCACTGCAGTTTAATTGTTTTCTGTCCAGAGGAGACCTGGACATTATTTCAATGCAGGGCAGTAAATTCTTCCAACTGCACCAAAACATGTGCTCGAATTTGTACAGAAACAAACCCAAACCCACATACATTTACCGTATGTGTATGGTCAAACAGAATTGATGGTTCTATTTTCGGTGCTACTTTTAAATACCAAAATATGCAAATAGCTGGAACCAAGACTTAGTAAGATTCTATGTTTTTTAAGGAATAGTTGAAGTCTAAAACCATGTCCAAGAGAATATGTGATAAAGAATGAGTGCGTTGTATAGGAAGGGATGGTAAAAGAACAAGAACAATTCTTAAAAAATTCTCATTTTACTCACCTCTTTGCTGTTATTTCTTGTTTTGCTCGAGATCGATCTTTCTCCTTCTTGATATGGATTCCATGACATAACCTCAGTCGCACAGATTTGATTGGTTGCTATCGACCACGACGATACACAGCAGCCGAGGACAGGTAAAGTAAATGTTAGAGTAACATTTACGAGTAGAAGTGAGAGAGCGTATAATAGAGATAGGAAGAGGAATAGAAAGATAGAAAAAGAAAGGAAAAGTTACAGGAAAGAAAAAGGATCGTTGATGAAATCGCATTATTCGCTTCCTAATGGAATCACACGCACGGTTGACCAGCTGAAGCGACGCAAACACGAATTCACTCTGTCACAGAATCTCTCTTGTAAAAGTTTCACACTTTTTCAGTGTTGTTTTAAGCTTGATGCATGCGGTTTGTTTGGACACCTGAACTGTGAGCTTCGAAAGATTTCCTTTCTCGTTTTCATACGTGTCCCTAAACCATACGATACCATTCAGTAGTACATCCTCTGCGGATGATTATTTGGGTTACCAGATTTAAAGCAAAGAGTCGACCAATTACAAAGCGTCCAATATAAAATATTTTCATTAAAAACCTTTTTAATATTCTTGTTTTTCTGGTTATTCCAGAACTAACCACAAACTAAATACCACTTCCTTGCATTTAACATTTTTTCGCTTCATCGGAATTAAATTTACTCGAAAGCTTAAAATAAACGGACTGAAAATGTACTTTCTACGCATTCCGCAATGATGTGAATAAATTCAGAGCCAAAGTGCATAATTGGTGAAATTGTTGGTTTACCAAACATGGGTCACGCGTTCAATGGACTCAGACCAGAATCGCTGTGCGATTGTAGGATTTCAAAGGCTGAGAACAGAAGAAGAGAAGCAAAATGGGGAAATCGAAATGCGATGAGAAAAACAGGGTCATAAGGGAGAGCCTAATAAATGTCAGCATCAACGTTTTCTGTTCTGTGCACATCTCTTTTCTTCTGCTCCTTGCGCTAACGAGAGTCGTCAATAAATATTCGGGATGCGTCGAACAAACATTAATTGCATCTATGAACCGCGAATGCGAATGGATACACGTGGAGTGGTATGACTTTGGCTTCTTTTTTCTCTATCTATGTACCCACACTTCCCTCTGACGATTTACATTTCTGTTGCATTTCTCCATGCAGCGATGTAAGGAATTGATCCTTTCTTATAATGAAGGTTACATTTTTTATGTGTGATCTTTCCATCGGCGTTAATTATTTCGATGTAACGAAGTTTTTAAATTGACTGTAGAATCCCATTACTCATACGACCCGTTGCACGCAGTTGATTACTGTTCTGTATATCTCGTAGTTCAATAATTTATTAACTATTAAAGCAGTCGAGAAATTATCTGAACTATTTAATATATGTTTTTTTTATTTCATATATACCACTTCTGTTTTTAAATTCCCAATATGCTTTTAGCTGGTGATTGTCTGTTATTGTTCATTGTCATTAGTTGACTCATAGGTTATCTAAGTTGTCCCTTAATTGTTTAGCTATTTTTTTGGTAGATTTAATCGCTTTAGTGAGTCTCTTTTGAGTAGGCTCACGAACGGGCTCTTGAGTAATTTCGGTAACACGATACATGCGTGGTCCTGCGGATTTGTGACCTGCTTTAATGTCCAATAAATTGGCTAACCGCTTGGGACTACCATTCATTGCTTATTTGGCATTAATTCACAGCAGCTGTTGCTACTTGCATTTTTGGGAAGTGAAAATTGTTGCGAAGCGTTGCGCTGCCGCATCTCCGTAGATTGGTCATGTGCCAAATGCCCTGTTCTGTCTTTTTCTGGTTCTCTTTTCGCTCACAACATAACTGTTACATTTAATAATTAATTAACAGGATGGCGTGGTTTTAAATGGAATAAGAGAACAAAATAATAATGAACGTGCCAAAATCTGCATCACGGGTTTTCGGTCTCTGCAAAATTAACAGTTAAATTTTGTTGAGAAATTAATTGTTTCTCTGCATGCGGACGAATAAGAGAAGCTGGGATCGAGGAGAAGAGGAGTGGAAATAGGAAATAGAAATGAGTTTACAGCATTTACTTTTTTTTATAATTGTAATTAATTTTTTCCTTGTTCTCTTATCGTGGAATTGAAAATTTGAAAAATGAAACATGAAAAAATATTACGTTAGGATTTATATTTAATAAAGCGTAACGTAACAAGAACGTAACATCTTGTATTACCATAAAACCATAAATAATTCATAAAACGTGTCGAAGCTTTCCGTATGGGTAATAATGAAACAAGACCACAACGAGAGTTAGTGCCAAGTGTCACGCAACTGCCGACATATTTTCATACAAAAAAGACTCACGCAGAAGATTCAAAAGCCGTTTAAAGTTATGTCTAGATTCCGAGACTGCTGTATCGATTTCTATTGAGTTAAAATTTAACTAGAATTCTTGACACAATGCCAAGAAATTGATGAAAATGTAGTTAATCAGGTAGGTCATCAGGCAAGCGGATTTGCAGACTGATAGTCGGACTTTTAGTCACAGAATAAAATCAAAAACAAATTAGAAAGACCGCGAAAGAGACACTTTAACACTGGACAAAAAATGGGTGAACGGAAAAAATAACAAATCACTTTCTAAATAAATACTGCAAACCGTATGTTAATTTGTTCGCAGACAGCTGAGGAATACGAAAAACGACAGGTAGACAAACGGACTATTGTAACAAATCCTTGACCGATTTGATAGACAGAAATTATTTGTCTCTGTCTGCTATTCAGCGCTTAAATAATAACTGTTTCTTTTCAGTTTCAATAGTTTTTTCGTGTGTATTTAACGATAATAAATTTTGAATGCCATCGTCTAAAGTGAAATGGAAGTCTGACATTTAAGAAACGTAATTATGCAGAGAGCTCGTACATAAGCGATTATTTCCGCTTTTGCGCTACGGAACCGAATAAATTCGTCTAATTTGCATACACGATTTTTTATTTACATTAGAAATCTCCTTGAAACCTGTCATAATCCGCGGTATCTCTTCGTGTTTGTGTATGCGAATGTGTGTTTTGTCTGTGTACTCACAAAACTTTCACAACGTCATAGAAACAAACTTGAAACAATGCTTCGACGTCATTTTCTTATTGCAGTTGTTTGTGTGATGAGTACAAATCTACTGCAGGGTTTGAAAACTTGAATGAGACGTAAAGCTAAGTGTATATTTTGTTTTGTTTGTTTTCGTTTTAACATATAGGAAAATTAAATAAAAAGCAACAAACTTCCTTTACTTCTTCAGTTCGTATGCACTGAGACGAGATTTGCTTTTAAATTCTTTGAGCTGCAAATAAATTTAAAATCTACAATAGAAACGACATCCAAACTTCTCGAATAGATATGAAGCGAGTGTAAAAAACGGATGAAGGAATCATTAATGAAGCTTTAAATAAACATTTAAGATAACATAAAGTAGAACAAAAGAATAATTTTGAGAAATGAGTATTTTCATATGGACAAAGTGGGAAAAATGGATAAACAGAATAGAAGTGAGATAATTACAAATTTTATAATTCTATATAATAATTTATTTAAATTTCATTTATCATGTTATTTTTTATTAGTAAAAATTTTATTATTCATTCTTCTAACATTTTTCTTTAAAAAAACTTATGAAAAGATATCACTCATGATAAAGGAAGTCTTAAGTATGTAGAAAACACCTTTTAGTTTTGAGATTATTTTCCTTTTTGCATTTTTTTATTAACTTCAAAAATATTAAATATAATTTTTTCGACTGCGCCTAATGGTATGAATCACTTTAGACAAACTTTGTGTACAAATCTCTATCTTAGTGAAGAAAATTAAAACGTGGACTGACTCTTGAACACCGTCGCTCTAAATTGAAAGCTCGTCGTACTCAGAGATGAAATTTTAACACTTCAACAGTACCAAGAGAGAAAGAGACCCAAATACTCATGCATACATAAACATACACACACATATCCTCACTTACGTCGATTTACATTTATAGCTGAAGTACTCAACGTAAACAAAGCTGCTTCTCTACCTCGTACCTTTTCGAGTACCTGAGTGTATTATGTCTTTCTAAAACAGCACTAACAACAGTAAAAAAGCAAGAAAAAGAGTTTGCTTGAGATTTTTCTAAAAACCATTTCCTTATAAAAAGGAAAACAATAATAAAAAAGAGCTGAAACAAAAGAAAACTAGAAATAAAAGCAAACGAAAGCTAAAGAAAAGTAGATGAAGCAAAAGAAAAAAAAATATCTGTTCCCAAATTTTGTATCAGAAATGAAAAGAAAAAACAAAAATTTCTATCGTAGGCTGCTGCATAATCCTCACTTGCGGAAGTTGACTCTATTTTAACCTGTGTTTGCATATCCTACACTCAGCCATACAAATCTTTGAGTATAGCGCGAGATTGGAATGAGTAGGGTTGATGAGGTGGAGGATAGGTGATTTGGGCTCCAAACAAAAGTTTGTATAAATGTTTTTTATGCCTTCTTGCACGTCGACTTCGTCGTCCACGTCTTTGTTTACTTAGATTTTTTCGTAGTTGTGTTGGTTTGTTGCGGGTAGGCGGGCCCTTGTTAGGATATGTGACCCACTATTCTACGTACGTACACTTGCATTCAAGCTCTATTTAAATTTTATGCCTCTGCTACTACTTCATTTGCTGGTTGTTTTCTTTTCATGCTTTCTTGATTTCCCGCATTTTCTTGTTTTATCTTTTCTTTTTTCATTTTATTTTGATTCTTTTTTTGCACTCCTGAATATGCAACATTTCCTTCCTTCCACCTCACCATTATCATTGTGCTCCTTCTTGTTGTCAATCATCCAAGAGAAGCATAGATACGTACGCTCCTTTCGGGAGTTATTCGATTATGATTCCACACGCATTCTTCACAACAATGCAGATATTATTTTTATATTTTTGGATCAATTCTTGTGTTAATTAAAACTGATTTATGCGATGTGTGCTTGTGAATTTCGTTCATTCTCGGTTGAAGAGGTTGGTAATATTTACTTCTCCACCTCAATCTACTCTGAATATGAACAGTAAAAACGAAACGCTAGACGCCAGAAAAGAGGCCGAGTTTTACAAAAAATTTAATGATACCTAAACCTTCCTTGGCAGTTGAACTATGGCCTCACTAAGTTGTACCTTAATCGGATAAACAGACGTAATATTTTTATATATACTTATAAGATCGAAGAAAAAGAACCGACAATTCAAAATGTCTTGTGAAAAAGCTATTCGGATTATTGAATAGTCCTGAGTAACGTCGTGATTAGGAAGGTCGTTGCGGAATTGGAGATTATATTTCTATCTTCGACATTCCTCGAAAATAAGTCTTTACAAAAATATTTAAGCAACTGTATTTTTTTCCAGGTGGACGGTCAAAAATATTTGGGCCAGGGACGTAGCAAAAAAATCGCCCGTATCGAAGCTGCGGCTACAGCATTACGCAGCTTTATACAATTCAAAGATGGCGCCGTATTGACACCATTGAAGCCCTCTTGCAATTTGGACTTTACAAGTGATGAGCACTTGGAAAATGGTACTTTTGACATTAGAAAAGTGGGAATGGCTACGTTAGTTGAGCTTGTAACCATTTATATAAAGCATGCTAAGAAAGCTATGAAATTTCCAATTTTGACGACAACTGATATTTTAAATATGGAAAGCAAGTACCTTTTTCATTTCTTTTATAATTTCTTTCAAAACTTAATTTTTATTTATTTAATTTAATTTTAAGTAAGCATATAAAAACAAGATATTTTTTAATTTAATTTAATTTTTAAAACCTAGATTGTAGTTATATAAAGCGCGTTTATATCATATTTATTACATGGAAAATTCTATAAAGTAAATGTAATCTACAGTTTTCTTTCCTAGAGCGAAATTCAATTTAGCTCTTACACAATGTAGGAAATTACTAATTATTATTAACTTATTGCAAAACGTACATTATTTTTGGTACGTTTGAGGTATCATAATTAACTTAAAATTAATTATTTGTTTATTTAAATAAGTCTGGGGGAAATGTATTTAAAAAAAGAATGTAAAATAATTATTCCCATACCGGGAATCGAACCCGGGCCTTCTGGGTGAAAGCCAGATATCCTAGCCACTAGACCATATGGGATATGGAGTGGTTGAGTCTAATTCTGTTCTATACGGTCTTTTATACACTTAATTCTGGGTTTACACGGTAATTGATTTCAGGAAAACCCGTGTTACAAAAAACATTGATCGTATGCAAAATATGTGAGTGGTTCCTTATCTCTAACCCCTATTGAAATTAGTGGAAACCAAAGATTTTTTAAGAACAACTATTCAGGTTTATTTTATTAAATCACATATATATATATGCATTTGTAAAACAGCTTTGTTAACTAAAAGAGTTAGATTTAATGTAACGTTGGAAAATTAAATTTGCCAATAAAAAATTCCTTTAGCACCAGAGCTGTTCATTTTAGGACTCAGTACAAGTACCAGTACCAGTCCAACATACTTGTACTGGTACTGGAAAAAATCAAGGACCTCGTACTTGGGACTTGAAATTTTTACAGTACCAGTACATTATGCGGTACTGCAAGAGGAGTACAAATACTGTGGACTTGAAGCTGAAAGTACCAGTACTTTTCAAGTCCTTTTGCAGTACCAGTCCTTTTCAAGTACCCAGTCCTTTTTCAAGTACCCAGTCCTTTTCAAGTACCCAGTCCTTTTTCAAGTACCCAGTCCTTTTTCAAGTACCCAGTCCTTTTCAAGTATCCAGTCCTTTAATATTTATTCACGACTAGATAATGGTAGAGTAACACCACAATATTATACTTAAACTTAGTTTATAAGATCATACATTGCTTACTTATTGATAACTGATTTGACTATCAAACAAAAACATTACGATTTCGTCTAATGCAACTAATAGAAACTACGTCAGCGGCTAAAAAATTGAAAAATTCGAATATATATCACATATTAATTTATTTATGTTATTACATTTTACATGTAAAAATCGATTGTCGCAAATTCAAACTGTTAAACGTAGCTTTTAGGTGTTGCGATTATCAAAGAATTGCGTGCTCTAGGGGTTGCGTTAACTGACCTCACACTCTATGTTTGTATTTGAAAAGCGAAAAAAATAGAAGTTGCTTAATTTATTATTCTGCATGATTTTATAGAAAACTAAAACTGTTTTTTGTTTATAGAAATATGCTCCTCGTTTTCTATCTTCCCCTCAACCACACACTCTCTAACACATTCTACATACATATATTGTAATATTTATTGTTTATTTTTATCACAATCTCATTAGTCGAGTTAATTAACTAATGAACGGTTTAACCGACTATTATGAGATTTTTGCCATTCTGGCAGAAATTTTTTTGGTTAATCGTTAATATTTCATCATCACGTTCTTTAATTTCGTGTCGAACAACCTCCAAACTTCCAAGTGTTCACTGGAACGCGTTCTATAATATTCCGCGGCCGTACAACTAAATTGACCAATCACAGAATGTCGCATATAAGAGTCTGTGCGATTTGTTGACGACAGGTAGAAGCCTTCTACTAGAAGGATAGGATGTCGAGAGAGAAAACTGAGGGGATATGCACAAATTTATGTTATGAAGAAATGCAATTAGCGGTGGGAATTTCCGTGGCTCTTTCTTTTAACTCTTTAAGACTACGAAAATGGAGGGATATTTCAGGACAAGCGAAACAGAAAATATGTATGTAATTTGATTTACATTTATAATTTAATATGTACATATGTAAGTTCACTGAGCTGCATTTCTTGAGAAAAAACTTTTATTTCAAAAAAGTCTGTCAGATGCAGTGATTTTTGGAGTTTCTATGCTTGAAAATGAAAACTTAGAAGGCATTTTCAAAAATATGTGCTCTAATATTGGTTTCCAACAAACAGAATTACGAAGGATTTTTCGTGCTGTAGGTAGAGTACATAATAAAACCAACACTGTTGTCTCACCTCCGCCAATTGTCTTGCAATTCCATAATGTCAGAGAATAATTATTTATTTATTAATTCTACAAACTAAGCTAATAGAGCTTTACAGCTGAAATTAAAAATCAAATACAAAAATTAATTTTCCAGATAAATAAGATTATGCTGTAAATTATAAATTTTTTTTTTTTGCTAAAGGTCATTTAAATAAAAGTTAGCTAGCAATATAAATGAGAGATTTTCCAAGTCTAAATCAAACCTAATAGATAAAAAAGACTTGGTACTTGAAAAGGACTGGGGACTTGAAAAGGACTGGGTACTTGAAAAAGGACTGGGTACTTGAAAAAGGACTGGGTACTTGAAAAGGACTGGTACTGCAAAAGTACTTGAAAAGGACTGGTACTTTCAGCTTCAAGTCCACAGTATTTGTACTCCCTTTCAAGTACCTAAATGTACTGGTACTTTAAAATTTTCCAGTACGCAGTCCTTTTCATGTACTTGAAGTACCAGTACCAGTCCTTGGACTTGATACTTGAAAGGTACTGAAGTACAAATGTACTGAATACATTACAGCTCTGTTTAGCACACACGTCTGCATGATAGTTCAGAAAATATATGATTCTTAATTTTCAAACAGAGTTAAACCAAAACCGTGGAAAAAGCCCATTTAAAAACAGAATTAGGTTTATATAGTATATAACTATCTTTAACAGCAATTTCTTATTTATTACAATCCTTGCTAACCATCGTAAGATAATAAAATCTTATAAATTGACGGTAGCCTAAACAATAATTTATTTCTCATGACCTTTATTTTTCACCAATTTAAAGAACAAGCACGTACTGTTTATTTTATGGTCGGGTGTGTAAATGGTATATAAAACCTATTTCGGAATATAATCCTTCATTCGATTCTTTTTTTTTTTGGGTTTATGTCTCGATTTTGCCAATCGAATACGTGATGTTTAACAGCAATCGACAACGATAAGAAATATTATTTTAGAAACAGTTAATTATACCGTTAATATTTTAGAAATAGTTAATTTGAGCGATAATAAATTAGCTTCTATTCATGAGTTTTAATTAGGTTTATAACAAACAGGAAGCTAATTTTACGTTGATTTTTATACTTTGTATAATTTTTAAATTTAAAATATTGCTTTTATCTGTAGTTAATCAAGTTCTACCATGTGGAAACAGGTAACTTTGTTAACTTGTTCACATTTTTCTTGTTGATGTACTTATAACAATTTTGTAATTATCTTGTTTGAAAGTTTAATATTTTATTATTTATATTTTCGTTATGTACTTCCAACAGTTTTTGTGTTTGTATTCCTACCTCTAAGCAATATTCAAATTTTAAAGCTAATTCCATTATTTGCTCGGATCAATCTAAACTTTCATTAGTGTTAGTTTCTTATTCTAATAAATTCCCTTTAAAAACATTGGATCTTTAGACGGTAATAAGGGCGTCATCACTGTAGATGGACAAAAAAAGGTTCCCGACAAGGGACCAGTAATGCTTCTTTACGAGCTGTTTAACGATGTGCATTTCGATTGTTCAACAATTGATGGAGCTCAAAATAATTGCCGATTCAAAATGACGGTGACTGTGAACAATAGCAAATTTGATGGCACAGGTATGTATGGATATCTTTTGAGGGTTTTAGCTTGTAAAGAAGTAAAAATAAAAGTTATTATTACGACATGTTCTATAAAGGATAACGGAAGCTATCGTATTTACTATATCAGTTGCAAAAATATTTCGTAATCTACATAAATAAATAAAGTTTCATATATGACCTTGCTAATGTAATTATCAGAACAATGTCCACTTACTTATAGTCATACCTAGATATACTTAGTAATCTAATAATTCATAACGGAAATATTTCGTGCTAATTTTACTCTTCTCTCATGTTCTCTATGGTTCCTTCTTACATTATTTCGCCTCTTCGTTTCTCATCCAAAAATAAGGTCCATCGAAGAAATTAGCAAAAAATGCAGCTGCTAAAGCGGCTTTGGCCTCTCTCTGCAATATTTCATACAGCCCAATGATGCATCCGCAAAAGAACGCCCCGCTACCGATCGATGATAAGACTTCCTCCATGGAATTGCCGCAGATACATGCCGATACGATTGGCCGATTAGTACTGGAGAAATTTATGGAAGTTATTAAGGGTCAGGAATCGTATTCACGACGCAAGGTTTTGGCAGGGATCGTGATGACAGATAATATGAATTTCGCCGAAGCCAAAGTAAGTTAAAAAAAACTACAGGATGTTGGTAAAATAAGGAAGTGACGGTTGAGTTTGTATGTTGAGCAATGTATGATTGCGTTATAGAATGAAGCAATCTTTTAAAGTAAATCGTATATATATATCAGCTTATGTTAAAAGGAAAAGCAAAGGAAAGGAAATGAAAGTTTTGTTAGCTTAATTGAATTGTCATGGATTGCAAACTAACACTACACAATACCATGTAGTGTAGATACCATTCTGTGGTACGTGCTCAAGTATTCACTGGAAAAGATTTATCCTAGACTTCAACACTGTTTTTTGGTCTCCGAGTATTCTTATTTTATCACCACTTTATGCATACGTTATTTTGTCTCTTATGTTTATCATCAGGTTATATCTGTCTCCACTGGTACCAAGTGCGTCAGTGGTGAGCACATGAGCGTCAATGGGGCTGTGCTTAACGATTCGCACGCGGAAATAGTTTCACGTCGCTGTCTGGTTAAATATTTATATGCGCAGCTCGAGCTACAGTGCAGCCAGGGTAAGTTAAAAGTTACACAAAATTATTTTCAATTGTGTTTTTGGGTTATATTTTTTACTAATTCTTATTTGCTTCAACAAAAAAAAAAAGACTAAAGTAATGTCGTTGCTTATGAGTTGTTATTTGAACGTTAAAATTTTAGTAATCTGAGTAACTCATGGTTAATAGCAGTAGCTACATTAAATAACTAAATAGCTTTATTATCAGGCACCGCTGAGCATGTTTTCAGTTTGTTCTAGTAATGATTTCTTTTGAATACACACTGTTACAGTTGGTAGTAAGTTATTATGTAAAGTAACAGTCTATCAACTTATTTAATTATTAATTTAATTTAATTATAGAGTTATTGTCATATCACGTAGATAAACTAAATCTTTAAGTAATTAGTTTTTAAATTCACTTTTTTCATGTTTTTTATTTTAATATAACCAGATCAAAGTAGGTTGGGTTATTCTATTCGCGAAAGCATATGCAAAACAAGGGAGCACCATTTCGACATAACAATGACACACCCAAATTGACAAATATTTCCTGATTTCCCACGTTTGCAGAGCAATGTAGACAACGTCCCTGGCAATAAATATTGTAATTTTTTGAATTTTGCCGTCAATTAATTTTTTTGAGCTTATGTAGTTGTCGGCCTGGAAATGGTGTTCTGTTTACAACATAAGCAAAAATTGTCTTGGTAATAAATTTTCTAATATTTTAAGATGTCTTTAAAAATTGTAAAATAAACAAACAAAACAAAAAAAAGTATTCCCATACCGGGAATCGAACCCGGGCCTTCTGGGTGAAAGCCAGATATCCTAGCCACTAGACCATATGGGATATGTGTAAGCCAGAGTACGAAGATACTTTTGCTAAAACGAGCACTATATTTATGAGATTAGAGATTTGCTTGAAACATAATCATTTCCATTATATTTAAACTTTAAATTAATATTTTTTTTATAATTACATAAATAAGTATATATAATATAATTATTAATCTATAATTTAATTTTCTTTTATGATTTGTTTTACACTGTTGTGAAAGAATGGTGGAGTGTTGGTGGTAGTGATGGGGGGGTTGATGGAAGAGGATTCCGTTTGAGGGAAAGCATAGTTCTACCGGCACGAAACATAATAATTGTCACTTTTGTAAAAAACTATATATCTATTAGAATTGCATGACACGACGACAATTGCATATTCCTTTGTAAATATTATATGGACATATTTAATGAGAGACTTTATTGATTTCCATATTCGCGTAGATACACTAGAAGTTACATTGCATTCATATATGGAATATGGAATATTTGTAAACAACATAAAATACTTAAATTTTGAACTCTTCTTTAATTTTGTTCCTTTAGTTTTATTGATTGTAATTTATTAAAACTACTTAAATTATATGTTTTCTTAGTAAGAATATAAGTCTTCTAGTACTGAACTTGCCTTGTAGTTTGGCATTCGACTGCATTGCACCTTGCTTCGTAATTTAATAGGCGTTAACACAAGGAATTATTTTCTTATATAAAGTTTGTATATATCCTAGCAAACGTATGAAATTTATTTATCACTTACAATTTACCAAATGTAGATACCAGAGTATTACCAGAAAAACAAAAAAAAAAAAAAAAAAAAAATTGAATTTATTTGATTTATTTTCCAAAGCAATCGTTTATATTTATATATGAAATTCACTTTTATTTTAGCAACAGCAAATCAGTCGATTTTCGTGAGGAGTCAAGACAATGGGCAATACCCGTACAAACTAAAATCCGGTGTTCATTTCCATTTGTACATCAATACAGCGCCTTGTGGTGATGCACGGATTTTTAGTCCTCACGAAAATGACACTGGTGTTGACAAACATCCAAATAGGTTGGTAAACGAACAACGTAAAGTTAGTTAGAAACTTTCAATTTATAATTTCAATATATGGATTTTTGGTTGACCTATAATCGATCATGGAATAAAATAAAAGTTTGTTGTAACACAAACAGACTATTTGTCAATAAGCACAAGTATCGATATTCCAAGTGGTTATTAAACTTTGTATTTTGGTTTTTGACTGGGAAATAGTAAAAACATTGCTTAGAATTGAGGGTAGTGGCTGGTCACACTATAATTTAGGGCATTAATACGGACCCATTTGCATAGCGTAGGCGTGGATTGACACATTACCCTGCTTAATATTAGATTTCTTATAAAAAATAATTTCTTTGCTATAGGCACAGATTTTCAACTTTATTGAAGAGTCTTTATTATTAATATTTAGAAATACTTCATAACTTTTGAAAGCTCTATATTTTGCTTTCTAAACCAATAACGAAACAATAAACAAATCAAAGATAAAGTAATCAAAATGAATAGCTAAAACATTGTCCTTTAGTAACCGTGTCCACTTGGAATATCTACCCTCCTACCTGTTTTTACAAATTGGAAAAAGTGTTTGTTTGTTGCAAAAAAAAGAAAACGATATCAACTTTTAAAAATATTTGCTTGCAATTCTGATGCAACACTGTTTTTGTGCTTGTGTAGCGTGGCACTGTGAAGAGCAAGCCAACAACAGTGCTGCCAGATTGCTTTAAAAGAGTCAAATATTTTTAATTTTAATGCATACAATGCGTACGATTTTCTTTTAAATATTTAATATTAATATATAGTACATATATATGAGAGTTTATAAGAAAAGAACTAGAAAATAACTTTAACAACAACAACAAGATAAACAATTCCATTTAAACATGGATTTTTCTTCTCTTTCTTTTCTTCCAAAAATAATTTACGATTGTGTTTTTTGTTCTGTTCAACTGATGATTTTTCTTCTACTTGCTTTTTATTGTTTAAATACATCATGCACACAAACACTCCCATACATATGTACACATTGCTTTCACACACCTCCACACAATGAAAAACCGTTCTTCACTTTTGTTTATAATATCTTTTTTATACTTTGAAAAACGATGATGACACGATGGTTGTTCCTGGGTTGGCCACTACTAAACAACTCCTCATTCATCCTTTGCTGTACCTATGACTCTGTAACATGATTATCTACTAATTAAAAAACACAAACCAAACAAATAAATTATGAAAAATTACTACTGAATAAAACGAAAATAATAAATGAATGAAATAACATCACCTCGATTAATTATTTCATTGTTTCGTGCGTTATTCGTCGTGCATTTTATTCCTTAAAATTCAATAAATTAAACGCACAGAAAGGCGCGCGGTCAGCTTCGCACGAAGATCGAGTCCGGCGAAGGGACCATCCCCGTGAAGAGCAGTGACGGCATCCAGACGTGGGATGGAGTGTTGCAGGTGAATGCCATTTAGAATTCAAGTTGCCGAACATATCCAACTATCTCACTCACTCACTTCTTGTCGCTTTGATTTCCAGGGTCAACGATTGCTCACCATGTCGTGCTCGGACAAAATTGCTCGCTGGAATATCGTCGGCATTCAGGGCTCACTGCTCGCTTCCGTCATAGAGCCGATCTACTTGCATTCCATTGTGCTCGGCAGCCTGCTGCATCCGGAGCACATGTATCGAGCCGTCTGCGGACGAATTGAGAAATCCATTCAGGGTCTTCCGCCGCCTTATCATCTGAATAAGCCTCGTCTGGCGCTGGTGACCTCCGCGGAGCCGCGCAACCAGGCCAAAGCACCGAACTTTGGCATCAATTGGACCATCGGCGACACCGAGGTCGAGGTGGTCAATTCATTGACTGGCAAAACAGTCAACAATCAAATTTCGCGCATCACGAAACAAATGTACTTCATGAAGTACGGTTACTTGTTGAAGAACCTGCCGGGCATTCAGACCAGAAAGTTAACCACAGATTATGGTGAAACGAAATCCCGGGTCAAAGACTATCAAGTAAGTGTCCCAACTGTGAATACGTTCTGAAGATTCAATTGATTTTTATTTAATTTCTATTTTATGTGCAGATTGCAAAACGTGAGCTATTCGCTGCATTTCGACGCGAGGATCTCGGAAACTGGCTGAAGAAACCAATCGAGCAGGATGAATTCGCGCTTCCAGAATGACTACTTCAAAGGCATCACCAGTTTTACGAAGCAGTTCGTAACGAATTTAACTACATTATCAACAGAAATAGTAACAAGATTAATAATAGTGTTAGCTGTTATTACACCAAATATAGTAAAAGTTGCAAAAATAATATGAACATCAACAGCAGCAAGGACAACGTGAACAACTATTTAATCAACAACTTAGACCTTGTAGTTGTAATTATTTTAAGTAGTAATTTAGTGAGAAAAATGAGTGAAATTGCAAAATTAGTTTTCCAACCGCTGCAAAAGTCAATATCAATAATTTACGATGATGATTTAAATAATAATAATAAATGTAGGAACAAACATGAAAAGCAACGACAACAAAGCATCTACATGATAAGCATAAAGAATTTAGTTATTGCAATGATAGACTTTAGTCAAAAGCAACAGCAACAACATCAACAATCTAAACAATATATTTTAAAATCTTTACTAATCGTTGAGCAGCTCAGCTTTTATCCAGAGCTCTTAGAAATAGATTTAAAAATTCATTCAAAGAATCTATCATCCGTCATTGAAATCGTATGCAAAAGTAAAAAAGCCAACAACAATCAAAATAACAGCATCATCAACAGCAACAATTCTAATAGAGAAATTTTCAAAAAACATAGCAAAAGCAGCCATGAAGAATTCTTTTTTAATTACAATAGAATTTGTAACATTTTAAAAACAATTTCGATTTTGGTCTTATTTTGTTACCTTATGTTATTTTTTTATTTTGCTGCTTGTCTTTTCAAAATAGTTGCAACAGCTACGAATATTTTAATAACGATTATTTTAAACATTAAGAAAACAATGAATTTAAACACTAAATTTTTTATTAATAATGCGTTGAATAATGCTTTCGTTGGTAGCTGTAAAATTGTTGTTAATGGCTCAGTTTACTTATTCAATGACATAAAGTCACACATTTATAAAAAATCAATGAATTCCGTTTGTCAATATCAAGGCTCTAGAATATTTCTAGAATAGAATGCAGCTAATTTGCTGGAAGTAGTAAGTAAAGAAAGTATTATGGCGTTTTAGTCTACAATAATAAATAATCTCCACTTAATATACGAATTCTTGTAATACATATATATATATATATATATTTTTCAACTTTAAAACTAGATCACTTCGAAACTAGATTCCAAAATTTCTAATCAACAACAGCCACAGGAACAAAAATAATAATTACAAAACATAAATGGAATATTTAAACGAAATTTAAATTTAACTAGTAAACAACTTATAAGAATATTAATAGAGTAGATTTAAAAGTTTCAAATCAAAAAGAATTTGCAAGCAATTTTCATTATTAATTAGTGCAGTTTATAGCCAAACACAGTAATAAATACACCAGTTACACATCTGTGCTCATACATACATTTCTACATACATGTATTTCTACTTCGTATATCAATTTCCGCTTTATGATATCATGATTTTGTGTATCCATCTTGAATTATCCCGGTTTGCATGTTACTTACCCTTGGAATCAAAGTTTTGTTAATGAGAATCACTCCAATGATTTAATTTTGAATGATTTAATTATTGATTGAGTCGATCTTTAAGCATTTTCCCTTACGACTTCATTTAAATTTGTTGAGAAATTCATTTTTGTCTGATCTCCCTACGGAATCCTCATGTGCCAGCCACCAAAGATGCAAGATTTAATTTTTAATCATTAAATTT
This sequence comes from Thecophora atra, assembly GCA_937620795.1. Taxonomy (NCBI): domain Eukaryota; kingdom Metazoa; phylum Arthropoda; class Insecta; order Diptera; family Conopidae; genus Thecophora; species Thecophora atra. Next base: position 4,825,876 of record OW569397.1, on the reverse strand, counting down.
TTGTTGGTTTTACAGTTTATCGATTTTGAATAAAAGTTACTTTATTATATTTTATGATATACTGAAATTGATAATGACACTTGAACATCACACTTTCTCACATAGCTTACACACACGTAAACATATTAAAAATGTAACATTCACACCTTCAACACGCTCCTCACATTAAATTGCATCCATTTCAAATGAATATTTAAAAAAATTTTATAAGATGAAAAAAAAAGATTTAAGCAAAACGGAGAGATAAAAATGAATGTGTTTAAAAATAGATAAATATTAATAAAAATTCTTTAAAATTAAAGTAGTTGAAATACACAAAAATTTGATCTTATAAAAAATACTGTGATACTAAATTTTACTAGTACTTCCAGCATAGCTGCATTTTATCCATTCTAAAATATTCTAAAAGCTTTTAACGAAGACAAACGTTGACTTTTGAATAAAATAAAACTTATTTTCATAACACAAAAATTTAAGAAAAGAATTGCATCATTTGAATTAAAATTAGCAGAAATTTTTAGTTGTTATACTTTTATTTAAGTTTTAGTTTTAAGATTAAAAAAGCATTGTTAAAACTTTAGGTTTCGTTATACATGCAATTTCAACATTTTCTGTGAGTTATTAATTATCACGTATCACCTATCGTACATAAATACGTACATACATATAAATAAATATGTAAGAAATACATCAGTAAATGTTCAGTAAAATAATAACAAAAAACCAAGAAAGAGCAATTGAAATAAATGCGAAATACACACGAATTCGTTGTGGAAATGAAGGAAACTACGGAAAAGAAAAACCGAAAAATCAACAGAAATGAAGAAATAAAACTATAAAAACGTTTTAATTGAATACAAAAGAGTCTTAAACAATATTTAAATCAATCGTAATAAAGTATTTCTATAATTCTATTTAGAAACTATAAAAATCAAACAGCTTTTAAAACATTTAAAATATGATGCAAAAATTATATTCAGCAAACATAAAAACCAAACAAATATTGAAGATAGATTATAAATTAAATCCCAAACAGGTAATAGAAAAAGAAATTAAAATTAAATCACACGAAGACTTCCTTTCAAGAGAATAGTTAAAATATTCAAGAGGAATAGAATTTTTCCACTCGCTACCAACGGCAAAGAAACGTTTCGAATTCCATTAGAGTAGAATCGAGTTTAGTTTCCAGTCTAGAAAACTGGATTTATTTCCAGTAATTCGGTCTAACGAAATTCCGTCTTTTCTTTTTTCATAATGATTAACATTTTATTTATATGTTTTTGTTTTGTTTCGAAATTTCACAAAATTGCACCAGAAACTATCGAAGCATCAAAACATAAAATCAAATAAAGCAACAAAAGAAAGTATGGAAAAAATACATCAAAGAACATTTAATAATTTAAAGCTCTACTTTTGCCATGATTAAGCTTAGTTTACATACACATCCAGACATTAATATATATAAATATATTTAGTATTCATACCCACACACATATTCACTCACATAACTGTATTTCTCTAAAGTTAGATTAGTTGAATTTCTATGAAATATCTATATTAAAAAATATACATAAAAACCACTGAAGTAATAATAATAAATACCGATTATTTTACTGATTCTTAGTGAAATAAAACTCTGCTATGAATTTAATTTTATTGATTAATTAATAAAGGCTAAGAAAGATTTATACAAGCGAGAAGTATTTATTTGAAAATAGTTGCATAGTTTTATTAGAAATAGCGATAGATAAGGAAGCCTTTTACAACAAAAAACTACTCCAAAATAGATTTTTCTCTCTTTCTCTCTCTCTCTCTCTCTCTATAAACACTTACACTCTCTAAAGCTTAACTTAAAAATTTGAAGAATTTTTCTTACTAAAAAAAACCAGCTATTAAAGAACCATAGTAAAAAAAACGTATTTCGCTCGAAATTTAGCGCGATTCTTAAAGCAAATTCTAGATTTTTTTGAGTAACTTTTGTTCGAGTTTTTCGTTTTCTGTTTCTTTAAATTTACTCTTGAACAAAGTAAAATTGTGCTTTGAAGCTTACACATTATACACAAATCCACAATAAAATTATTGCTATAAACATAAATATTCATGTGTTTTTGAATATATACGCAAATATATTAACTTATTTTGTGCGTATATATTTGGAGATATACATGTGAATATTTATGGTAAATAAGTTATTGTCATTAACATACATACTTCTGAATATATCTACTTATTAATGAATTACAGAGGAAAAACAAATGAAAAAAGTAGTAATTAAGAGAATCTTATCAAATAATAATAAAATTTATTAAGATTTTGAATCAATAAAACCCAATAAAGCGAAAAGAAGAGCATAATAAATGAGAATCGAATCTGGTATTTTATGTTTTTTGTATTTTTTCCACGGAAATGATATCGTTTAAATAAAGGTAAGGTAATGTTTAATTTATAGATTTCAACAGTTGATATAATGCAGGATTTTAACAAGAGATAAAAAATATTATTTAGTAGAATCTTTTCTTCGAAATCCGTAAACAAATAAAATTCATTTTAGTAACTTCAATGAAATTAAATATGTACTAAAAAAAATGTTTAAATGAAACTTAATTAATTATCTAATAATAACAATCTTAATAATAAATACAAATTTTAAATCTATTCATGCTACCCAACATTTCTACGTTTTTTGTTCTTTTGTTCAATCAAACTTTTGGTTCGTAGTGTACGCTGCAGTAGAGTGCAGTAAATGTTTGCAAATATAAATAAAAATAATTCCTTATGGAGGAATTATAGACTTTTTTATATAATAACTAACAAAATGTTAGGGAATGTTTTTAAGATTTTTTAATTAAGTAAATAACAACCACAAATAATCAAATATCCTGCAGAATTTTGAGACAATTCCCAAACTAGTGAAGATTCGATTAAAATAAAAAAGCGGCTCGATTGAGAAATATTCATCCAATAAAGAAATATTCAATAAAGGTGATTATTTAATTGTTTCTCTAAACTCTGCTAATTAATTTAGCTACTGCTAAATCCAATCAAATATACGAAAACATTTGATTCGATTCGATCGAGCGTCTGATTAGCTTCACAATTACTATTCTCATGTTAATCGCCAGAGTTTATTAACTTTTTAATTACGTATTCATTTATTGAACTTAGCCATAGATTAGCCTAAGTAAGTCCGTTACTATTTTAAAATCCGTTACCAGTTGTCGGAAAAGGGCGAAGGTAGCAGCAGCTGCTCCCCGCCTCTTCTCACGCAGCGGAGAATTTTTTGAAAAAAACCAGCTTTGACGAAACCTGTTGCGATCACCGGCGGAGATCTGCCCGAATTAATTACAGTTTTTTGTACGTTATTTTAGTGCGAGTATAAAATACGTGGATAGGTCAAGATGACGTATTATTAAGTGTTAAGCGTTCGGGCCATGAACACGGTTATCTTCGCGATGCAGGTGAGCAAGAGCTTTAATCGAATTCCAGCTATAAAAATATTTAAACAACTCAGAATATTAAATAATAAATTGATTTTGGTCTTACTTTTATTTTGTAGTCAATTTTCGTGTTGGCAGGACTTTTCGTCTGCGGATTATTACAGCATGCAGCGGCTTATGCGAATTTGCCCGTTGGCAACGATGGCTATCGGTCAATATACAATCCACCGCGTTTTCTGGCCGCTGGTCCACAAATAATCCCTTCGACCAATTACGCGAATGCCTTCGGAGGAAATTCCCCGGCTACTTCCTACTCGCCTTCAACTGTTCAGTACAGTGGTCCAGTCTATTTACCACCACCAGTTTCCCATCCTGCAGTTGGAGGAGGCCAACCATCCTACCAACAGCCGCAGCAAACACATCATATTCAGCAGAATGTGTACTCACACGTGGCCCAGCAGCCCTCGATAAATCCTCAGCATTTCAACACTCAAGTCAATCAATTCCAGGGTCCCAGGTATATTCCTCCAGCGAGAGGAATAGGACAACAACCGCCGCAGATTTTCGTTTACGAAGGCCAGCAAAGTCAACAACGAGGCACGAATGTCATTCAAATCGTTACTCAGAATCCGCAATTGCACCAACGAGGCACGAATGTCATTCAAACTGTGAATCCACATCCGCAAGTTCAACAACGAGGCACGAATGTCATTCAAACTGTGAATCCACATCCGCAAGTTCAACAACGAGGCACGAGTGGCATTCAAACTGTGAATCCACATCCGCAATTTCAACAGCAACAGCCACAGCCTGATCAAGGACCTGGAATTATATCCTTGCCGAGTGGTTATGACTTCGCAAAACCTGACGAAGCAAGTGCACACGAGGCTTTTCTGCAGCTTCATAGTCTGCAGCTGGAGACGCAAAGAAAACAGAAACAATTGGAATTAGAGAAAAGCCAGTCAAGACAATTGAGTCATCAAGATAATGGCTACCAACAACAACAACAACAACATCCGCATTCATCTGGCAGTCAGTATTTCAACACGAATAGTATTCAAAATCAAATACAACAACAACAGCAACAACAGCATCTACAAATCGGCGCTACGAATGTAAACATACTTCGACCCAGCAATGACGAAATTCCGTTGGGTAATCAGCAAGTCGTGCGGGTGGCCAGCCTCGGTGACGCTGGATGCAACAGCCACAACCACGGATATGGCCAAGAGTTACACGCAGTCAAGGTTTTCAACGATCACAAAACGGTGACGCTCGATGGGCTGCCGACAGCATCTGTGGATGTCAGAAGCACTCTCAACAACGAGTACCTGCCGCCAGCAGCCAGCGTAGGAAGTCAGCGTCATCAGCGTTTTTAACTCAACCGAAAAGTAGCTGCAGCAGCATTCATCATGACTCGATGCTGAACTGATTAAAATTCAAACTCTCGCCTCGACCTTGAACAACGAACGATAGTTTTTTAACAGCGACATTGAGTAATCGTCGTCGACTACTTACAGCATTCCGAGCCGCTCTTCCCTCCACTTCCAACGCAATTGCTCGTTATTTTTATGAATTATGTATATTTATAGTAAGTTGCTTAGCTTTAGGTATTTGTTGTATTTATTTGTGCCAGTTTATAGAAAGACATGTATGTACATATTTTGAAGTTTAAAGATTCCGACGCCATAAAATCAACGCCATTGATCATCGGCAGATGAGAAAATCCCAAACCTAAACACAATAGTCACAGTCAAGTCAGCCGCAGACTCATCATTTGAAATTAAACGATTTCGAAGTTACGTAAGTGAAATTTCGGAGCGCATTAATTTTAAAATATGTGTACACAAGAAACCCCAAAGCATAGATATTTATAAATGAACACGTTAAAATTTAGAGGTAAATCTTAGAAAATCGTTGATATGAAAAAGAAATAAAAACATGTTTTTAAAAAAGTTACGTCATTTTGTTCCAGTTTTTAATTTTATATTTTTGAGACTCGTAGGAAAAAGTTAATGAATAGTAGAATTATGATGACCACTTTTCGACGACGATTGAACGGCGAAAATTTGGACCTTAGTTCTTTAGTTTGAAGATGTGAAACATTCATTTGGAATTTATTGTATAACCTCTAAATTTCCTACACAGGCGATGTCCACCAACTTCTTCAGTATTGATAACAATTGAAACTAATTCAAACTTGCTTAAATTAAGCTTATTTCCACTTGACTTTTTCACTTAAACAACTTTTCGTTTTGATTCGCCTACTTGAGCAACAAATCAATTCGTCGTTTTGCCTTTTGTTTTTTATTAATAGATAATGCTTAGTATTAATTATAAAACATAAAATATTAATGCAGTTTTATCTTCAGACTTTATCTTTACTTTCAATATTCCATGTTTCTAATATTAACCTGCGATTACAGTTGAATTGCACTTAAAAACTACTCAATGCCAATATTTGACTTCAATTATTATTAAATTGGAAATAAATTATTACAGTCACGTAACATAAACGCTAGACATTCGTTATAATCTAGAATTCTTTGGATGGTAACTTAACGATTAAACAAAATCTTTGAGAAGAAATACAGCTAATTGCAAATAATGTAAACTTTCCTGTTGTTATGTAAACTAAAGCTAAATAAAGAATAATAAGATTACATATTTAGCATAAATATTAATTAGTGACATATTTCATAAATGTTTGCGTATAAATAAATCCCAACGAACAAGTGGAATACGCAATGTATATAAAAAAATTAACATAATTGATAAACAGCGGAAAGAGTTATTATTCAATAATTCCTGTTATTCAAGAGCTAATATTAATTTGAATTTGTATTTAATTTATGCAGAATACATCACATATCACAGCATAATATTATTAACTTGCTTAGCCTGGTGAAAACTTTATTCCATAATATATATCACAACGGGATTATACTCTCAAGTTGCATTTATTATCATTTTAAACATTTATAGTAAAGTCTTTTTTTAAATATAAAACGCTTCCACAAAACTGAACCAAGAATTAATTGCGTTTAGTTAAAGCTTTAACTTTATAATTTAATAACCGATTTCTTAGCTCACGTAGTAACACCGAGCAGATAAGATAAAGACAGCGAAAAGTCCATCTTTTCATGTAAACAAGAACTTTCGGTAGAATCGATACCGCAAAATTTCGTATTATCGCTTTCCTTTTACATGAGGCTATGAGCGTTTTTCATTATCTGTTGCCGATGGTAGCAAATAACGTATATCATTGGTACATCACACATCTGTGCTCATTCACAGACACACATACAAAAGCTGGCTAAGTTTCAAAGAGTGCGTGACAAGTGCAAGGAATTTAATAGATGATTTCGATCTCGATTTTAATTTGGTATAAACTAAGCTTTTACTTCTGTTTACGCATCAGCATACGTCGAATCAAATTATAATATATTCAAAATCATGTATTTTACTCTAATCCAAACTTCTACAAAGAATTGCAAGTTAAGATGATTAATTAATTTTTTCATATCAAGTAAAACTCACTAAAAATTGTGATAAGAGGTAAAATTGATAACCTACAGAATGTGAAGTGTGTGTATAAATTTTAATAAATAATTCTTTTCTATAAAATATGAGATATTTTATTTGCTCTAATTGACGCAAGTGAATGACAAGTAAGATCTGCGTTCATATAAATTTGTACATATGTATGTATATGTGATATTTTGCATGCAATTCACATATGCACAGATGTTTTATATACCGCTGATACAGTTCAAACTCGATGACGTGACCCACATTCGATTTTTATGGGTTCTATTCACGAAAGCATGACAAAATTGCAAAGAAGCTTTAACAACAATTCGTTTCTAGAAATGATTTCTGAATAAAATATGTCTTTAGTTCTATTCTAAAAAATAGTTCTATTTTAATGAATATAATCAATGCTTTATTAGCTTCATGTCTTTTTAATTGAGCTTAGGATTACCCAATATAAACTCCTTGTTTCTTAGTTCACAATTCTGCAAGTGCATTGTAACAATATTGCCTAATATTATGTCCTCTTTCAATATGATATAAAGTTCAATTCTATTACTATCACGGGCACGAAGAACATTGAGCAACACCAAACCTTCGACGCATTACCAAATGCATTACTTGAACTATAAAATAATACATAGTTAAATAATATTAATAATAATAATATTTTAATTGATATATTAATTTTGCAGCGGAGTGGCTTTTCGAATACTATAATTCGGAATTTCATGTTTTCTAAACGTTATTTGAATATTCATTTGTGGCTTAATTTTGATTTTGAAGAAGTGTTAATTATCAATTGCATTTTTGTTTATTGAATGGACTGTCCATGAGTTTATTTTTGCATTGGGTTTCGCGACAAGTTTAAAATTTCTCTTAATTCATTGATTGCAGTCGCTAGAATTTTTATTGAGGCTAGTATTATTTGAATCGTCCACGTTGCTGCAAGTTGGTCGGTTCGATTACAGTTAAAAAGTGTACTTATGGCCTGAAGAAATATCATAAAATGTTACTGGCGATTTTGATGGTGTTGCTACTTTTAGTTGCATTGATTTATTTGTATTTAATATGGAATTTCGGTTACTGGAAGAAACGCGGAGTCAAAGAACCCAAAGCATTGCCGCTACTGGGTTCATTTCCAAGTGCATTCTTCCAGAAACGGCACGTTGGCTTTGATATGGATGATCTCTATCGGTTTGTGATTCCTTTACCTATCTTTTATCAATCCCTTTTATACATAAAAGACAGAAATGTAGAAATTTTAGAGTGTTGGTATTTATACAAAAAACAAATTTGAATCATTACCTTACTTTCGTTCATTAACTTCGTTATCTAAGTATTTTTTATACATATTATAATATTTCTTTATCTATTAATATGTTATCAATAAACAGCTTCAATATGTTCATCCTTCAATATGTTATTACCAAACAACTTTTAACATTTTTCGTGTGATTCGTTGTGAAGTTTTAATTTTAGTTCTTTTCTTTAGACAATACAAAAAGGATGAAAATTTTGTTGGAATTTTCAGCTGTCGTAATCCGCAAATTTTAGTCACATCGCCTGAACTGGCGCATAGAATTTTCGTTACCGATTTTAGGCACTTTCACGACAATGAAGCATCTTTATTGGTAAGTTTCGATCTTAACCTTTATTAATTTTTTTAATTAACCTTTTGCCAATTTTAATTAGTACTCAATTTATTTTTTTATTGGAGATAAGAATAACTTTATTTTAAGTGCAAGCAGAATTGTGTGCATTGAATATCTTTCAATTTATATTTCCCGTATTTTAGGCAAACGAAAAAACAGACTTGATACTCTCGAACAATCCTTTCTTATTGACCGGGAATATTTGGAAGGAAACGAGAGGAGAAATAACACCTGCCCTGTCCAATAGCAAAGTAAGTTCATTCAGAATATGATAATTATTAATAATTGTTACATTCTTATTCAAATTATTATTGACAACAAAACTACTATTCATTGAGTCCTATCCTTTATTCCTTTTCCTAGATAAAAGCTGTGTATCCGGTCACCAGGAAGGTCTGCAAAAACCTGTCTGAATTTGTAAAGGAGAAGATTCGAGTACCTCCCAAAGATGGAATCGATACAAAGGATGTGCGTTGCCTTTAATCGCATTTTATTGTTTATAATAGCATCGTCATCTTCTTTTATGACATCCATTATAATTATTTCTCTCACTTCTCGAATAGTTATGCTTTCGTTACACCTCAGAAATTGTCAGCGACTGTGTTTTGGGGATGCAAGCCGGCTCGTTTACGAAGGAACCAACGCCCATAATGAGTATGGTTAAGAAAATCTTCGATCAGGCTTTCCTTCTGATTTTACATCAAATATTGATCCGCATTGCGCCTTTGATACGGCACATATACACATTGAGGATCATACCGAAAGTAGTTGAGGACTTTTTGATCGATCTAGTAGATGTTGCGACCAAACAACGTCGCAGTGGCGATCAGCAGCTCCGAGAGCGTAATGATTTCCTTAACTACATCATGCAACTGCAGGAAAGGAAACAGTTGACCACAGCACATGTTGTTGCACACACACTGACTTTCCTATTGGATGGTTTCGAGACAACTGCGTCGGTGATTACTCACTGCTTGTTGTTGGTAAGGTTTTCAAAATCCGCTCCTCTTTTCGTTTGATCCATCGAACATTGCAATAGCTCGCTCGAGATCAAGACAGGATGGAAAAACTCTACCAGGAGATCGTAAAACATTCGAATTCGGATGGTGAAATAAATTTCGAGGCTATCCACGAACTGACTTATCTGGATGCTTGTGTCCATGGTAAGTTTTTAACCTAAATTGATCCTGTTCCAACTGGACTAAAGCCTAATTCTTTGCAGAAAGTATTCGGATTTTCCCGGCTGTTCTTTTCTCCAGCAAAATCTGTACGGAACCCATCGAACTGATCAACAAAAATGGTCGAGCTTTGACCTTGCAAAAGGGCCAAGTGGCGGTAATTCCAGTAATGTCGTTTATGTCGGACGAGGAGTTTTATCCGAATCCGCAAGAGTTCCGGCCCGAACGTTTCCTCGAGGAGGCCGACAGTCTGAAGAAGTATCGCGAAAAAGGCTTGTATTTCGGTTTCGGTGATGGACCCCGCGTTTGTCTAGGTTTGCACTGAATCAAACACGTGTTTTATTATTCTACGAATGTTTTGTTTTGTTAGGGATGCGTTTTGGACTAACTCAAGCAAAGGCGGCCATTGTTGAGATCGTCAGCAACTTCAGGGTAACAGTGAATCCGAAAACTCGCAAGGATAACAAATTTGATCCTGTCTCTTTCCTGGCTCGCCTTGATGGCGGCGTTTGGTTGGACTTTGAAGAGAGGAAATAAGTCCTGAAAATAATGAAGCTGTGAAAATAAGAGAGTTTGCTATTTGCAATCACGTAACTATTATTAATGCAATTGATTGACTAATCAAAATAAATAGAACTACAATTTTTATTTTAATGTTTTAAAGCGATTTTTTGGTTTTTTAAACATAGTGGTATATAAAGAGTAAGTCTATCTAAATACTGGATATTATTTCCTAGCATTAAGAGACTTCCAGGCAATTGAATCTCTTCCGGCTCCTTTTTTCTGGTAGCTGAATCTACAGAAATGAGTTGTATGTGTGTTTAGAGGAAGAGGTAATGCGATTCTTGTTTCCGAATCCTGAATTCTTGTCTTAGCAGCGCAAACCGAGGTTCGCATCCATGTTTTATAAGCCTTAATAGATATTCTTCCAGCGTTTGTAAATTATCCTAACATTAACCAATTCGAGTTTGTATTTACCAGTTGAGATTATCGGGAGTGTACTGTAACTAAAGAGCCTCGCGGTCAATTCTATTTGAATATTTAATAGAGTTAAATTTTATTAATTTCGCAGACACGAGCAACATTGAACAACCTTGACCAGCACAACCCCTCGACACATCACCAAATGCATTACTTTACTAATAAAACTTTAAATTAAGCTTCTTTAAATAAAAATTCATGTTAAAATATGCTCTTTAAAATTGAAAACATTTGATAAGTTGTTTCTTTATAAACATTTATGAATGCTTAAAAAACTGCCAATCTCCTAAACAACTGAATATACATTCCATTTGTAGCTTCAATTGGCAAAAAAGTGTTTCAATTCTATTTTTACTTTTAAGTGATTTTTATGCTTTTATTGTTTATTGGATGATTTGCGCTTTTGAACTACGAATTTGCGCTGGGTTTTGCAAAATTTCTCTTAATTCATTGATTGCAGTCGCTACAAATTTTTATTGAGGCTAGTATTATTTGCATCGTCCAAGCTGCTGCAAGTTGATCGGTTCGATTACAGTTAAAAAGTGTACTTGAGGCCTGCAGAAATACCATAAAATGTTACTGGCGACGTTGATGGTGTTGCTACTTTTAGTTGCATTGATTTATTTCTATTTAATATGGAATTTCGGTTACTGGAAGAAACGCGGAGTTAAAGAGCCGAAAGCCTTTCCGTTGCTCGGTTCGTATCCGAGTGCATTCAACCAGAAACGTCACGTTGTCTACGATCTGGATGATCTCTATCGGTTTGTGTTTATGATTACTTTGTTTGTCTTTCCAGCTTCTCAAGCGTATAATTTTATAAATCATTGGTTTGTGCTTTTGCAATAATAAAACAAATAATAATATGTAATTAAATTTATATACATATGTAATTATTGTTAATTTTAAATGGACATTTTCTGGAAAACCCTTGAAAATTTTAGAAAATGTGATACCCAGATTAAAATAGTTATTTAAAGACTTCAGTGAACTTTTAAATTATGTCTGATGTGCAAGGATTAAATATTAATTTCATGAGTTGAAAATTGCAGGAAATAACTTATTTATGATACAATAGAAATTTTGTTAAACGCAATTTAAATAATGATTTTGATTAATTTAAAATCTCTTTATTTTTCTGTATTTTTTGTTGCACTAAAGTTCCTTAAGATAATTTAACTGTTGTGCTCACTTTCAGACAATACAAAAAGGATGAAAATTTTGTTGGAATTTTTAACTGTCGTAATCCGCAAATTTTAGTCACATCGCCTGAGCTGGCGCATAGAATTTTCGTTACCGATTTTAAGCATTTTCACGACAATGAAGCCTCTTTATTGGTAAGTTTCGATCTTAATCTTTATTGATTTTTAATTAACCTTTCGCCAATTTTAATTAGTACTTAATTTATATTTTTTCGTTTAAACAATTTTAATTAGTACTTTCTTTCTTTATTGGGGATAATAATTAACAATTTTATTTTACGTTATCGTTCTTCTTTGAAAGAGATCGTAATCACATTTGTTTGCATTACGATTTTTCTTAATTCGTATTTTTACCGTTTCAGGCAAATGAGAAGTCGGACTTGATTCTATCTCACAATCCTTTTACTTTGACCGGAAACGTTTGGAAGGAAACAAGGGGAGAAATGACACCTGCCCTGTCCAATAGCAAAGTGAGTTCATTCAGAATATGATAATTATTAATAATTGTTACATTCTTATTCAAATTATTATTGACAACAAAACTACTATTCATTGAGTCCTATCCTTTATACCTTTTCCTAGATAAAAGCTGTGTATCCGGTCACCAGGAAGGTCTGCAAAAACCTCTCTGAATTTGTAAAGGAGAAGATTCGAGTACCTCCCAAAGATGGAATCGATACAAAGGATGTGCGTTGCCTATCTTCTTTTATAACATCCATTATTATTATTTCTCTCACTTCTCGAATAGTTATGCTTTCGTTACACCTCAGAAATTGTCAGCGACTGCGTTTTGGGGATGCAAGCAGGCTGCTTTACGGAGGAACCAACGCCCATAATGAGTATGGTCAAGAAAATCTTCGATCAGGCTTTCCTTCTGATTTTATACCAAATATTGATCGGCATTGCCCCTTGGATACGGCACATCTACAGATTGAGAGTCGTTCCGAAAGTAGTAGAAGACTTTTTGGTCGAACTCGTCGAAGTAGCAACCAAACAACGTCGCAGTGGCGATCAGCAGCTCCGAGAGCGTAATGATTTCCTTAACTACATCCTGCAACTGCAGGAGAGGAAACAGTTGACAACCACACATGTAGCTGCACACACTTTGACTTTCGTGCTGGATGGTTTCGAGACAACTGCATCCGTGATAGCTCACTGCTTGTTGTTGGTAAGTTGCGTAAAATCCTCTTCCCTTTTCTCTTGACACAACTATCGGCATGTTAGCTCGCTCGTGATAAAGACAGGATGGAAAAACTTTACCAGGAGATCGTAAAGCATTCGAACTCGGAAGGTGAAATAAATTTTGAGACTCTTCATGAACTGACTTATCTGGATGCTTGTATCCATGGTAGCTTATTAACCATTGATACAATTCTTTCTTTCAAATGAAACTCTTTCTCTATTCAGAAAGCATTCGGATCTTTCCACCCGGTCTTTTCACGAATAAAATTTGTACGGAGCCCATCGAGTTGATAAACAAAAATGGCCAAAAACTGGCAGTGAAAAGGGGACAAGTCGCGGTCCTTCCATTGATGTCATTCATGGCGGACGAGGAGTTTTATCCGAATCCGCAAGAGTTCCGGCCCGAACGTTTCCTCGAGGAGGCCGACAGTCTGAAAAAGTATCGCGAAAAAGGCTTGTATTTCGGTTTCGGTGATGGACCACGCGTTTGTCTAGGTTTGCACTAAATCAAAGACGTGTTTTATTATTCTACGAATGTTTTGTTTTGCTAGGGATGCGTTTTGGACTAACTCAAGCAAAGGCGGCCCTTGTTGAGATCGTCAGAAACTTCAGAGTAACAGTGAATCCGAAAACTCGCAAGGATAACAAATTTGATCCTGTCTATTTATTGGCTCGTCTCGACGGCGGCGTTTGGTTGGACTTTGAGGAGAGAAAATAATTTTTACAAACCTTGAATGCTTCTACATCTTCTCTTTTAAATTGTAAACATTTAGAAATTTTATTTGTGTTAATCTATTACAAAATTACCACTGGCTTAAAGAAAGTCATGAAACAAAACAAGTCAGGTTTCGTTTGGTTTCAATTCGCATTGAAATTCTTTTTCTTTTAACAGTAATATAACGTTATGATTTCAACATGGAAATATACGCACTGTTCCGTTGATATTATACAAAAATAATAATTAATGAAGACGTGGGTTTTTTCAACTAATCATGTTTTTCAAAATACATACCCACAAAATGAAAATTGTTTACGTAAACACTATGTAACTTTGTAAAAAGGCGGACATCACTTATAATTACATTGCTTCACGAAAATTGACAACGTTTTCGAAATTACTTTTTTGTTTTGTTGAAGATGGTTTCGTTGTTTTCGTATTACAACAACGCCTGTGAAGAGAAACTAGTTACTAAATTAAGCGTAATAAAGTTTGACCAGACTGTAGATAAAAATCGACAGCGTTCCATTAAGTTATTTACATTAATTTGCATTTAAGAAAACAAAACTCCGAAAAATTACCGGCTTTCTTTGAGGTTATGAGTATGTGTGCCTGTGAATCAATATTTGAATTTGTGACAAAATTCAAGTTTAAGCATGACATAACGATTGAAAATCATATTTGTGAGCTGCGGTCTACGCTTATTCTTCTTCTTTTGCTTGAATATTTATCACAAATAGTTTCCAAAAAACAATTCAATTGGAACTCTATAGATTTTTTGTTAAAAACAATTTAGAAAGAAGAGGTAAAAATTAATTACTAATTGATTAATTTGAACAGATTCCGAAGAAAGAGATAGTTATAAGTTAAAAAATTTAGCCTGTTTTGTATTTCTTAAGTTCCACTAAAAACAGCTTCCACTTTGTGTGGAAATTAATTTCATTTATGAAAGCTAATTTGTGCATTTCTAAATTTGAACTTATTTAATTATTAAAACAATACCATAGCCATAGCCTCTTATTGACTCTTACATATATATTTTAATTAAAAATTATACTAGAGGGTAATAGAGGCAATTTGTGAAAGATTCTAAGAACTAGCTTCACTGGCTCAGATAGAAAATAACAATGATTAATAGCAATATCATAATATGATTATACAATCAACATGGATTCCTTAAAATGACAATCAAAATTCAAACTTTAAAGTTTGCAAAATTTACTTTAATCGTTACAATTGAGTTCATATCGCTCCACAGATGCTGCATAATCTTCATAAAATATGTGACACAAATAAATAATTTATGCTGCTGATGTTTCACCGCATGAGATTTCATTTGTATTGAATGCTGCTGTGGTGAAGCTCCTCCATAATTTCTATTTGAAAAAAAAACTCGTAATGAATTCAATCGTCGAGTAACCCAGCGTTTCAATACTAACGACGGCAGCAGTTAAAATTATGAATGAAATAAATCCACAATTAAGCTTTGCTCGAGACGATTCAGGAATATTTTGGTTTTTTTTTAGTGTTTCATTAATCAAATTTGTATATAAAATCATATTGCAGAAATTAAAATTTTGCATTTGGGACGAAGACTTCAACCGATTCAAACTGTTTATAGGATACACCGCAAATTTGCTTAGAAAAATAAAATGAAAATAGTCAAAGTAAGGTTTTTGTAAGCATTTCGAGTAACTTTTTTAGTTGGTTTTTATTAAATTTTTATGTTCCATTAGGTCATCCTCGCTTTTGTCGGATTAGCCATTTCCTCGAGCTGTGGTACTTTATTTTCGGGAGTTTCTTCATCGACGAAAATATTGGATGTTGTTGCACATCCCCGGGCCATTGTCCGTGGTTATAACTACGGAAGCGGCTCTGCTACTAGTCAAACCCATCACGCTGCTAACCGTTACAACAGTCTTAATCATTATGTGAACCACAAGTCAACTCCACGAGTAATTAAAATAATTTTTGCTCATCCTGAAACACACAGTAACATCGCTACTCGTGGTTATGACCATACAGCTTCATCCGTTAAATACTACAAGATCATTAATCATGACCGCGGAACACACATTTCTGAAGGCAACTCCGTAAATACGGCATACAACAGCCATGCTTCTAATAACTTTTCGAAACAACTTTCTGCATTATTGCCACAAATTCTAGAAATAATTTCTAAGAATCATGGACAGGTTGGACACTATGGTCAGCTGATTGGTGCTTATGGTCGCAGTGGCAAAGTGACCATTACGGCAAACCAAGGTGCTCCAAGTGCTGATTTACATGGTGGTCATGTTGTAGAGAGAGGTGTATTAGAAGTGACGAGTCTGGAGTGGAGAATGGTAGGGTTGCAGCTGACTCTCTTCCGCAACACCAAGCTTATGAGCAGCACCATCATCTTCATTATCCAGCTTCAGTCAACGGTGGCTGGTAATAATTAACATTTTTTTTCGTCAATGTGATACTCTGCTTTAATTTCTTAATCAGTTTCTACCTAAGGCGTTATTAAGTTTAGTGTTTAGCATATCGCAAATATTATTTAAAAGAAAAAGCCACTTGTAAATAAAAACCGTAATTAACTAATATTACCCGCGGTATTTTAATGAACGCTATAGGTTTTCACCATATAACTGACAATTGAAAAGATTTTATAGAGGTTTCTATGATTGGTGTGCTTTTTGTGTGATATTTGTTACAAATTGCATAGATTTGTTTATGTACAAAAGGAAATTTAGCAATACGATGCTTACGATGACTATTTTTCTTAATGTCTCGACATAAGATGAAATTTCCCTCAGCTTTTTTGGATAGCAACAGCTTATTAAAAACGCACTGTTGTTAGTAGCTCCCGGTTGACATGTAAAGTTCCTTTAAGGAAAAGTCGGCGTAAAACAATGTGAAAAGTTTCCAAGTTGAATTAAAAAAGCTAATTTTTACTCCACAGTCGCTGTTATTGCAATGTCTATATTTAAACCTAAGATATTCTTTACTTTAGGTGTCCGTATACGAAACGATCTTCCAAGAGTTTTCTGTTTTCAATTCACTTGTTGAATGCATTTTTATTTCTTATAATTATCAACTCGGCTGCTCATGTGTTGGAAACTTTTTTTTAAGACAAATTATTTATTTATCGGCATGTAAATTGATGTTAATATCTTAAATTTAATCCTTATTCCGCAGCTTTAACAAGAGCTTCTGCGCACTCAACAGCAACGGCAGCTTCAGCTTTAGCCTGTAAAACAAATCGGAAAATAATATGTTAAAAACTTATTTTTCATTATAAAATATTCATCTTGTTAACCTGTTCAGTGCTAGCAGAGCTTAATTGCGACTGGTATTGTGACAACAACTGTCTGGCTTCGCCAGCATCAAGGTCCGAAACGTTATGTGCTTCTTCGGCCAAGACTTGTACAGAAGAGTCATCGTTAACGGTGATGGTACCGCTTGAAACAAAAAACTTTGCAGCCGTGCCATCTTTCTCGAATACTTGTACGACACCAGGTTTAAGGACAGCTATAATTATTAGGTCAACCTTAGCTTATGTATGAACATATCATTCTTTCGAGCTCACCCAATGTAGGGACGTGCTTGGCCAGAATACCGAAGCTTCCACTGAACGATGGCACATCTATTTGCCGCACATCAGCGTTATCGTAGAAGGTCTTGTTGGCAGCAGCAAAGGTAAGTTTCATTTCGTCAGCGTAACCGCGATATTGCTGCATTAAACGAGCACCGCGTGTAGCCAAAAAGCGAGAATTTTTGATGACCGACATTTTCAGCTTCGAGAAAAGAGAATAAGAAATTACATTAAAATAACCACAAATTTAATAAATACAAATTATGTAACTTTCTAGGTTAGTGTGCGGTCTACCAGAACTGCCAAATTCAAGCGTATTTGTTGTACGCAAACAATTTGTTTATTTGGGCTTTTTATATAATTTAAAGCACTCCAATAATTTTTACCTGTTTGGGTTCTTTTCGAGTTGAGTTACGTCGATTTTCGATCGAAAGTCCAGATGCCAAAACCTTCAATTTTTAGATTCCCATAGAACGGCCGAATAAAACGATTCATAAATTTTCTAGACGTTCGTTTTCATTTGTTCCAAACAGATGTTTTTATATGACTTTTCGCATTTGGGATATTTTAATTGTCTGTGGAATCCGAATTCCTAATTTCCGCTAAGGGTAATTTTAACAAGAGGTAATCTCTGATTTCAACCTTTCAAACCATTAAGCAAAATATAGAATGAAAAAAGCTTTTATTGCAAAATTTATTTCAAAATCAAATTATAAATAAATTGTAACAGAAGTCATGCTATAAAGAAGAAACACGCTGAAACTGGGAAGTTTTAAATTTCCCAAACACTCCTATCTTGAAAAATCAATAAGTAGGAATAGTTTTCAGGATTTATTTGACGCAACTATGTTGATATTTAAAAATAAATACTATAGCTGAAAATTTAGTGAAATTTAGCAAATAATTGCTATAAATCATCTTAGATAATTTGCAGCAGCAGCGTAATTTTCCCTATTCGTTTAGATGTGCCCATGTTAATTCCATCAATTTTGACTAGTATCTACTTGTACGAACTATTACTAGTTTTGTGTGTTTGTTAGGATTTTATTTTGCGGTGCTGCAAAAGACGGGAAAACAATTTTCGTTTTTACTCGATTTTGTAGATTATTTCCCTTTGCCAACTGAACATCAGTGGCGTTGTTGCCATCCTTAGGCTGGCTCCTCGTGAATTTATATTTTGATAAAGCAATCTTCGACCGTTTGTTCGCATATTGTGCTTTTACACCGCGATATTTCAAATGCGCCAAAGGTGTTAAAGCTTTGATTTTAGCTTCCTCCACATCCATACCTCGACGAAGTAGTATACTGAGACGTTTTTTACCTGCACCACTAAGCCTCTTCGGAACCGTTTCGGCTTCAGTATTCTTTTCCTTTGCATCTTCCGATTCACAATTAGTTTCTGAACCGCATTCAGTTGGCTTGGAAGGCTGTTCTGCATCCACATTTCTTTTCCACGTATATCTCTGCATATCGATCTTCGACTTGAAAGCAGGTTTTTTAAAGGGTTGTAGTGTCGTAGGATGCTCTTCAATGGCTGTTTCAGTGATTATCTTTCTTTTATAGCCTGGCCCCAAACTATTCGGATCATGTAATGGTTTTTGAAAGTTTTTTTCGACATATAAGTGCTTCATTTCAGCAATCGGTTTCTTTGCTAAAATTCTAGCTTCATCAACTCCTAAACCTTTTTTCAACAGTATTGCCATTCTTTTCCTGCCCGATCCAGCAAGCTTTACTAGTTTACTGGTTTGATTTGCTTCTTTTTTAAGTCTACTCAATAAGCAACCCAAAGAAGAAAGAGTTTCCAAAATATCCACACTCATCTTTGGCTCGTGAGAGTGCAACCATTGTGCATACAGCAAATCATAGGTCTCAGATACTTCTGGTAAAAAACTTGACGTTTTTGCATTCATGTCTTTTTTCTCGGTGGAGTTAGCCTCACTATCTTCTGTTGTCATTTCAATTGAAGCAGTCGCTTCTTCTTCAGAGACTGTGTTTAAATGATTCATAATGACATCCGCAAAGCAACGAATAGCTAAAATGATAATTATTAGATTAATATTCTTAATTATTTTTAGTTTCCCAAACCGTATGTTTGCGCCTGTTTGAAATGAGCCAATTTCAGATCCACCACGTTTGGCGATAATAAAGATGACAATAAAGGTTTTATGAAAGGAATCATACCAACTTCATTGGCGATGGCTAATTTACCCAAGCAATGTAATATCATAAAGTGTGTTACAGCATTCTTTTCTCTGTACTCTGTTAAGGCTTCCAATACCTGCGGAAGTCAAGTGCACTAGTGTATTTGTAATATCCAAGCTACTGTTTCATTATATACTAAATATTACCAGTCTAATGTGCTTTCCTCTGCCGATCTCAACTATTACTTCTGACGCAGCATTTTGTATGACGGGATCATATTGAGACGAAAAAGTTAACTCCTTCAATGCGAATAATGTAGCACTTTTGCCTGTCTCAGCATCAATATCCGTTTTCTTAGTAAGAATTCTTTTTACTAAACTGAAACGAAAATATAAATATTAACCATATTTTTTCTAGCAGTTAAAGGTTAGATTTTATCGTACTTTAGTAAAATTTTCACAGTTCTTCTTGGCATTCTAAAACGCTTCTTTCTAAGATCCGTGAGCAATGCTATGACATGTCCCGTTTGTGACTGCAAAGCTTTTTCTATTTCATCCTTTGCTTTCTTGTAGATTGTGTCATCCTTCTCATGCAATTGACCGACAAGCTTGTGAAAAAAATCTGCCATTCAAATATTAGATAATGTAATTTTTTGTGAAATTGTGTTAAATTACCTTCAGAGATTGGTTTACTTAAAACAGGTGCGCGATTTGAGCTTTCTTGGTCATTTTTTTTCAAATCGCTGTTAGAAGTTTTACCATCGTTATCAGTCTCTTTCGAGTTGTTTTCTTTTGCAGATTTGACAATAGTTTCTAAAGCGCCATCTTCTCCAAATTCGTCCAAGACTTCATCAAGGTTGCTAGTCTCTGAAGTCTTACTCGCGGCATATGTACTATCTGACGAAGTTTCTAAAATTTCAATTACTCCTTCAGCAGTTTCGCGTACAATTTCTTTTCCGTCCATGTTTCCATTTTCTTCCATATCAATATCATTTATATTACTTTTGGCAGCCCCGTTATGCATTTTTTCTGCAGTATTTGCTTTTGCGATTGTAATACTATTTCCAGCAGTTTTAGATTTTTGTTTTGTAAATTTCACTCTTTGTACCGGTTTCGACACTTTGTTTATAGAGCTGAAATTTTCTTTAATTCCGGATTCTTGTTGAGCATTCCTTTTCTGTACACTTGCGTTTTCCACTGCTTTGATTTCGTCCATTATAATTATTCTGTTATACAGATGAAAGAAATCCAAATACTTTTTCTATACTCAAAATGGCAACTATTTTTGCTTAAAATCAGATATATATTTCAAAATGATGCATGTTATAGAATTAGCGGTTTTTAAATTCAAGCTATTTCTTCTACTTCACTTAATATTTGTAGCAAATTATATACAAATCCATGTGGATATACTCCGACTCAAAACCCACTTATATTTCACTCGACAAAAATAGCGCAAATCACACTTGATTTTCGGTAAAACATGCGAGATTTCAATTGGCCAGGGTTAAAATTTGAGTGGCTGTGTTAAATTTGCGTAGTTTTTACTACTAAAACTAAAAGTACTAAAAAATTATACGCCGTTTTCTAAATTACACAAAAATGTAATCGTAATTATCTTGTATTATTCCTAGAGTACCTTTGTTATAGTGCTCATATTTAGTTCACAATTTTGGCGATTAAGGAAGAAAAAAGCAGTTGTTATTATTAAAGTTTTATACAAATAATACCAACTTTTAACTTACTTTGATATAAATTTTTATACTGAGACTGTACCGCTATAATGTGACATTTTGAATTATTTGCACACCTTATTTATTATTCGTTCTTAGTTATTACTATAATTTTAGAGTTAGATCTAGAAAATTTATTTTATATGAGTCTACCAAAGCTCGTCTGCAACTACTTAATATATTTCTCCATGAATTTCTTGTGGAACTCGCAGCGCAATGAATCGTTGATAAAGTGAGACTTTTTTTCTGGTTCGGTACGTGCGCAATTCTTGAACACGACATCGTCATCCCAGCGCCGCTTTACTTTTAAATCGCCACCATTTTTAGCACCTACAGCATTTCCGCTGCCGGCTGCATAATTTATTAACGGGTTTCCGGACAATATATTTTCCATGCGTATTCGTTCATCCTCTTGTTTTTTTTCTTGTTCCTTGCGTTGGGTTTCCTGCAATCGTTCCTGCTTAATTCTATTCAATTCTGCCAGTAGTGCTGCAGTATCATCCTCATCATCATCAGAATCACTGTCATCGTCCGAGCTGTCATCATCCACTGGGTCATCTGCATCTAAGTTTGCGCTCGCCGCGGTTTGATCTATCTTTGCTCGTTTGCTGGCGCTTCCACTACTAGCATTGTTCGCCTCGATGGCTTTGCGCACGATTTGTGGCAAGACTTTGTTGCTACCAGAGCGAGTTTCACGCTCACGGTCTTCTAATTCCTTGCGAAAATCGCGATTTCGCAACTCTTCAGTGGTACCCTGACCAGGTTCTCTATGTTAGATATAGTAATATGTAGATATATACAAATAATGTATCAGGAGATGAGTAAAAACAGAACGGATTGTTTTAATACCTGTATTTTAATTTTGTGTGCCCTGGTAAGTCTCGGCTCGAGTACTGCTTACTTAAAGCACTTAAATCCTTTTCACCACGACCGGATCCCCCGCGAGCTGGATCAAATGTTGGACGTGCAGCTGTTGTCATGATTTATTATTACAATTAATATTAACTAAGAACTCCAAATTAAGAAAACTCCTCGTTTATTTTTGTATGACGCTTGAGAACGGGTGTTTAGTATGACAGTTACAGCTGACATTCATGTCGAATATGTCATCAAACTGAGTTGCTATAAAAAGCTATTTGCGAACATACCCGTCAAAAGGTTACGTTCACACGTAGTTGCAGATTATATACAATTGCATCCAATTTGTCGAAAGGGGGAGAGAGAAAAAGAAAAAAGTCATCAAAATCAGCATTTTTCAAAATTTTGTATGAAACAGGGGTATTATTTGGACTTTCAGGTGCGTTTCGCGTTGCGCCATCTACCTAGCACATATTTTGTGCAATGACAGTGCGTTTGTCTATGGAATTTTGACGAATTTCCATTGGAATTCCACATGATTCCAAAATCCGTGATTTCCAAATTTCCATCGTCCGGAAGAAGAAGAAGAAACTTCCAACAATTCCCCTATTTTTTCCAAGAAATGACGTTGGAACCCAATGGCGCTGCCGGCTTCGACAACAAAAACACGGCATTTTCCAATCATGGAAAGGAATCACGCAAATCACGCAATTTTCCCTTTGTCCTAAGCGCCCAGGTATTGCGTGAATTGCGTGATTTCTTCGCAGATCCACCACCACTTTGGAAATCCACCACAATTCCATTGGACCTGAGCACAGGCAAAATGCTGATCAGAGAGTATAGATCATAGATTACTAGATGTGACACTCGCTATTCGCCGCTTCAAAAAGTCGGTTTGACATTTGATTGTTTGGTATGTTGAACTCACGTATACAATACGTGAGAAATACCACATTGTTGTTCTTGTTTCTTTATCAAACAATGTGTACGATTTCTTACCAGTGCAACCGTATGTGCTAAAGGGTTTTGGAGCACCAACTAGGCCAATAACGTATAATTTCCAATTATTTTGTAATAATTTGTATTCAGTTTCATTTATACTATTCTGCTAACAGCATACTAAAATATTTTTGCAATTAGGCGCATAATTGTGTATTTATAACAAAAGGTTTTGATTACCGACTGCATTTATAGGAAATATAACGAAGCAAATTAGAAAATGCTGTGTAAAATGTTATAGAATATATTTATTAACTTTAAAACTATGTTTTACACATGTTTTTCACGGATAAAAAACATAATATTTATAATTATTTATTTTGACGTTTCGATAAACACCCCCTTAAAATAAATTTTCCATGAGTGCTTGCTACAAAATTTTTGCGGCGAGGCTACATTATTTTACGGCGAGGCTACACTTTTTTACGGCGAGGCTACACTTTTTTTGCAGCGAATCAAAGTTTTCTTTCATTGTATCAGTGGAATTCCAGCAAAAATGCATTAGTGTATAAGGGACATATTCGAGTGTCTCATCTACTAATCTATGGTATAGATATGTAAAGAGATTTCATGAAGCCGCCTTTCCAGCCTTCCACAAACTTTCAGTAGATGTTATTAGGGTCAAACTTGTATGAACAATTGAGGTTTGAGAAAGACATGTTAGGATTACGTTTTAATATGTTCGATGTTCTCATCGAAAAATCACTAAAGCATGACAAAGATCGTGCTATGATGAATTATAGAGAGCTAGAAAGGGTAAAAAATTTTGGTTGTGTTATGTTTGCAAAACAGTTTTTCTTCCCTTGTTATTTCGCATCTTATTATACCGACATTTTTTCGTTGTTTTTTCTTTATGTTCTGTGTGTATCGTTGTTGTTACGCAAATGAAGCAATAATCGTCGAAATGATCGATATGTGGATTTCAGCGGGCGACGAAATGCAAGAAAGTCATTCGCTTTTTTATTGTTTCTTTACAATGAAAAAACATGAGCAGTCCATCTATTATGATACTTTACATAATACATAATAATAATTAATATTATGTACTTTAATTATTCATTACTTTAATTAATATTACTTTAACTTTATTTATTCGACTTCGTTTATTAAGAAACATGATATTAAAATTTTATTTAGAATTAACTTTAAACTTCACAGTCCATTCATATTTCTATTTATTTTGCAAATTTTTTTTTACGAGGTGATTTAGTGTGGTGTCTCTCATGACTAAAAACGCAAATATCTGATTGATATAATTGTATATGATTACAAGAAGATTCTAAAGTTACATATTTTTAATATTTTTCACATAAACCAATGGCTAACAAAAGCAAACCGACTTATTTTCGTCGGCATATCAAGTTCTTTTACATGCTATGCAAGTGAGACTAGAAACTTTTTCTAAAATCTATTTAAATTAACTTTACAAAAATAACTGAGTTCAATAATATAAGCTAAGGAAATATCTCTATGTAATAAGATGTTATGAATTTAATAGTATTCTAATATATAAAAACAACCGAATAAACTGAAATCAAATAGTCTACTTATTTTCGAACTAACAAACGTAGCATGAAAAAATTACAGAAAGTAAACTTCTTTTAAAAACCCAAATTGAAAGAAATCCGAGTAGATGGACTGCTCATGTTTTTTCATTGTAAAGAAACAATAAAAAAGCGAATGACTTTCTTGCATTTCGTCGCCCGCTGAAATCCACATATCGATCATTTCGACGATTATTGCTTCATTTGCGTAACAACAACGATACACACAGAACATAAAGAAAAAACAACGAAAAAATGTCGGTATAATAAGATGCGAAATAACAAGGGAAGAAAAACTGTTTTGCAAACATAACACAACCAAAATTTTTTACCCTTTCTAGCTCTCTATAATTCATCATAGCACGATCTTTGTCATGCTTTAGTGATTTTTCGATGAGAACATCGAACATATTAAAACGTAATCCTAACATGTCTTTCTCAAACCTCAATTGTTCATACAAGTTTGACCCTAATAACATCTACTGAAAGTTTGTGGAAGGCTGGAAAGGCGGCTTCATGAAATCTCTTTACATATCTATACTCTCTGTGCTGATTTTGCTGACTTTTTATTTCTCTTCTTATGATCGGAAATCCACCACAATGGAAAAATATTAATAAAAGGATTAAAATTATGAAAGTAATGTTGTTTACTATTGTTACAAATTAATTTATTTCTTTCACGTATCTGAAAGTACCAAATTAGAAGAGGAATAAACTTAAAACAAATAATAAATTTTGAAAATAAACAAATTTAAAAGCGTTTCATCATATTTTAATAAGAATTTGTCGATCTACTCTGATTAAGTTGTATTATATATGTATATAATAGAAACTCCATTTGTTCTGAACTAGAAGCACTTGAACTGTGCGCTTTCTGATCGCAAAAATTCCATTTGTTTCCTTTCTGCAGAAAAATTGGATTGGATTTATTCACCCTTTAATTGCGTAATTTAAAGAGACCTCAATTAACAATTCATCGAACTCCGAGGGCGCAAGCTGTTAATGGCTTCACCGGAAATTCCTTGGGACAAAGTTACAATTTCAGAGCGAACAATTGATACATCCACTAAAGACTTTTCCCGTTTGAAATGATGAAATCGTGTATAAACAGAGATTTGGTTCCAAGTTTTTGATCGTTTCGAAATCGTGTAACAAAAATGTGTGTAAATTGCGAGTTGGGTGTATTTAGTGTGCATTGCAATTAGATGACAATACTTGAAAGATTACTTAGTTTATCAACATTTTAACACATTGTAATATAAAAATACTTCACAAAGTCATGCGTCATTTCGCGATCAAGCCATCAAAACTTGAACCCCAGAAGCCACCGTTAAGAAGTCTAACCGAAGTGTGAAACCGCAGTGGAACATCGGTAGCGGGTTTCAAATTGGACTGCTGCGCGCAGATTTCAGATTTCAGTATTGCGCGGATGATTTATAACAGGCGAAACTCCATCGGAACAACAACAACATCGGACCGGCTACATTCAATTGAGCCTAATTCGAGTGCATAACAAACAAAATCACCATCATAATCATCATAAACAAGCGTCAAGTTCAACACTGATATTGGTAATCAGTTTCGTGATGTTGCCGCTGTAATTCGAACATACGTACGTCCATCAATCAATCGATCAATGCTTATAGCAGTGAAGCAGCGGATCCCATCGATTTGCTGCCTGCTGTTGCTGTCGCCGTGTCCGTCGTGCTACAGATGAGGTAATCCTTTCAATTTTGCCAGCGTTAACCTGGCAGAAGTCAGGTTCACGAGCCAGGAGCCAAGCTTCATTATTTCGAGTCTTGCGTCTGTCTGCGATACGGAGACCGTCGTATGCAAAGGTTCTTGATCTTGAACTCGATTATTATTTTATGTTGGTATTTCATATGACTCCGACATTGGCTTTAACTCTGTGACTCGTTGCCGTGGCTGTTGGGCTGCGCATGAAAATCATTACCAGAGGAATGATTAGCTGATGGTACGTGTGCTGAGCCACCGTGCTGGCGGAAGGTCTCCTTCTTGCGCCAATTTCGCTTCCTCTCCCACTCAGCGCCTTCTTGATCGGCCCGGAACAAACTTTTTCACTGTGCAACTGCTGCTCCTGCTGCTGGTCATTCTGTTAAGTTCGGAAGTTAATTATATGTTGTCAGAAGATTGAAAACGAGATCGAGCGAGCTGCTAATTTGAACTCATCATTTGACGGCATTTTTCCATCCTTCTGCGTTCTGTTGGCGACGTATTTTATGCTGAAGTGGATTTTACTGATCCGAGCCAAATTCTTGAAGCACACGCGTTACATTCATTTGCTTAAATCATTAATAATGGATAAGAAACGTCTTTAGATGTTCATTTATATATAATTTTATTTTTTAAACTTTGTTCTTTAGAATAAAATAATATTTCGAGAATGTATTATTTTTGAAAGAACTTTTAAACCATTGAATAGCGATCAGAATAAGATTTACTCTTCTACATGGTTTTTGCTAAGTTTTAAACACTTTATCGTGATGCCAAATGGTGTGAGCAAAAGTGACAAATAACTTCATGGGCCACTACAACGGTTCACCACCAAATAATGACCACGAACACATGTTTCTGGTCTTCGGCCATGGAAATACATGTACAACAGAAGGACATGAGTCTTCATAGGCACAACAGAAATTATTATTCAGGGGAATTTTGATTGTTTGTGTGATGAGAAGTTGCGTCTGTCGCTTGATTTATTCTTCAGATGTGCATTAAAGATTCGTAGGGAGATTCATTTAACATTGTTAATTGGTTTATTGTGCTATATAGAGTGATATAGAATTGCGTTCTAGTCGAGAAATGTTTGCGCCTGCCTCTAGAGAAATGTGTAATGCAGTTTTTGATCGATATTGAGAATTATGCCTGCAGACGTTTATCTAATTAGTGACGGATATATTTCATTCTATTCATAGTTTTAATATTTTGTTTGCTACTTGTTCAGATCTGATCACCGCACTTTTATAGTATCTGATGATATCGAAATCCGAATGAAGTCTGATGAATTAATGCACAATGTTTAAATGACAGTTAAAGTGCGGGGGAACTAAATTCCCATTTGGATCCCAACTGAACCAAATTGATCTCGATTCTTGGCTGCTCTGGAATAGTTATGGGCTGCATCAGTTTGTATAAATTGTATTTCCCTAAGAAACACTCATACATTCATACAGACATGAACATGTTTGCATCCTTCGTGCAAGTGTGCAATTTTCGTATAATAAATTTTTTTATTTCGTGCATAGTTTTTATTAACATTATTATATTAAAGGCAAACACAAAAGTGACACACAGAAAAACGACCTTCACAACCCAACTTCCTCCAACTCCCACTCCCCGCAATCCTCGCCAGCCTCCGTTTCGTCTGCAGTTTGCAGATTGTGTGCATAATTTAGTTGATCATTTTACCGTGTCCCTGTTGACCGCGTGCCGGCTTCGGAATCAGCGAAGGGGGAAATCAGTGGTTGATGCAGGGATGCAGATTGGAATGAAATGCATCCCTTTCGCAACACATCTTTGGCTTCTTTGGCAGCAATTCGACCGTCCAACGCAAGAAGTCAGCATCGGCGGCGTCCTCGTAGAGGAATACAAAAAGAGAAATGAAAAAGCAACGGTGTAACGATGCATTTATTCATGGAGCGCCAACACGGATGCACTTGACATATTTACTTGTTGTTGTCATACTTTTTGCTCAAATTTTGATGCTGTTGTTAGTATTTTATATTGAAATTACAGGCAAACACACCGACGAATGCATCGCTATGCATTGCATCGGTCCGTTGATGCACACATTTTGACCGAATGGCATATTTTAAAATAAAAAAGAAAGTAGACATTATTTAAAATTTGTTTTTAATTAAATTTATAAAATTCTTATCATAAAAGTTATTTTATGTTTTGGTCAAGATACCATACAATTAAGAAGAAGTATTATTTAATTGTAATTCTTTTCATTATGGAATACTTTCGGTCAAGGAAATAAATATATTTTTTAAAGTATAAATACAATTACGATATCGTTATTTATTATTTAAAGGGCCAACTATTTAACTGCAATATAGTTTATCTTAATAAAGGACCACAATAAGACTCACAAAACTATAAAATAAATAAGATTAAATTATTAAAATTGTTCCAAAAATCAAGTATAAAACTTCCCTTTATAAATATATATATAAATAAGGAGAATGAGGTAAAAATGGAGAAAATGTGTAGTTGATAATTTGAAGTTATTTAATATCAATAAATTTTTAATTTAAATTTGATGGAAATTTAAAGTTTGCAAAGCTGATTTTTCCGACTTCGCGTTGCAATCAAATCAAAACATAAATAAAAAAGAAAATCATATTTTAATAATTTTAAAGCTCATCTGAATCTTGTATTACTTCATAAGGCTCTGTAATCATAAATTAATGCCCATTTTTTCCGATTCGACACCGTTGGGCCCTCGATTGCAGCCCTGTGCGAATTCCAGTCCATTCACACGTTGTTTGCCTGTCGCTGTTTCTGTAATTCAAACCATCTTCAAAGTGCGCTTAGGCTTAGAGCAACCTAAGACCGAAGCACTTACTTAGTGAGGCTTATAATTAACTTTAAGCTGCAACTATTGTCAGCAGCTACTGTTGCGTCCAGCAGTTGTTTCTGCTGCTTTTCTTTTTCCCTCCGTATCGGTGGCAGTGAAGCTAGAAGCGTGCATTTTCCGTGTGTGCTTAGTTCGGATCATAAATCATTTGTGCACAGCTGAAGTCAATCGAATGGACTTGGCAATGTTCAGTTAAGTTGTTGGTGTTTGTCTTTCTTCATGAGTTTGTTTAAGCACACAACATAAAGTGCAATAACTGTTATTTTCGAATAAATAGTCATTAAAATATTCTTCAAATCCTTGATGCATTCATTCACTAGTTTATTTAATGAACTCACGAAAAACCGCTACGAAACGCTTCATTTAACAGGCATTTTAACAGACAAATAAACTGTCTGCTGTCCAAATAATGGACGTGGTATTAAAATGAGGGAAGATGGAGTGGATTTTGGCTTAAAGCGATATCATTCAATGAATAAACTCACATAATATCACATCAATAAAAGATCCTGTTCAATGCAGAAGTTCTTTTAAAGGGACTTCAATGAATAATTTTAATTTTACGACAAATTAAAGTTGTTTTTTAATATCTTCTTCCTTTTCCTCTGTTATACGATTCTTTAATAGAAGAAAAGTCTTTCGTTTACCTTAGAAACGTTTAGAATTTGTCGAGAAATGTTCCTAAAATGATTTGCGGAATGCATAATAAATTCGAGCTGAGTTGAGTGATTCAAACGTGTGTAGCTCAATTATAGGTCGACTACAAAAATTGCAGGTCTCACTTTCAAGTCCAGGCGAACGCATTCACCAACAGCTGCAGCTTCAACGAGGAAATGTTTTGTGACGAAGCATAAAAATTGAATGTGCGTGCGAGGAAGAGACGCATGAACAAGTGGACAGACAAGTGGATGGACACAGGACAAAAAGACACACGCAGTTCATGGCATCACATCGCCACGAAGGACTCGAAACTTGGAAGCTGGAATTTGATTATTGCGATGAGAATTCGTTAGGACGAAGTTCAGGCTCTTAACCAGCTTTCGGAGTGGGTTCGGGGCGTGTGTTCCTTTGCCTACCTTCAACTCCAATGCTAGCAATTTTTGTTGTGCGAATAATCGTTGGAAGAGGTGAGAGGAAGCTGCAAGGACAACGATGGTTCAGCATTTGTCATCGAGTATTTTAATGGCCAATTTCTCACTCTAAATGGTGCCGTTCCAAGCAGTTGGCCAGGAAAAATTATACAGCCGAAGCATCCGGAATGCGTACGGAGGACAGCCTGCTGCACCGATGTGTTTTATTCTCGGAATTTCCGAACGCAGTCGAGGATTCTGTCTGCCTAATTTTTGCCCTATGAAAGGGAGAAATGATGGAGCTAAAGGAGCCGGCAACCGGAAGTGAGTACGTTGTTGCTTGCATAGAGTTAAGGGACACACGCGATTAATATGTCCAAATCACTTACAGATGTTACGCGATGCCACTTCTTGGAAACTGAATGAAAACTCGTGAAGGTTCCCTTTTAAAATCGATGCTGGCCATTTCGTTGTTGTTGCTGTTGTTGCCGACATCAACAGCAGCAACATCTAAACAGGAAATGCGTTTTCATTTAGCAGAGGAAGTTGCTGCAAATGAACTTTTAGTTTTAACTGTTAATGAACGGGAAATGCGTCTGGGTGCGTGTTGGACGACGTCCGACCATGAAACGTCGTCTGTTGTTGCTGATGCTGCAGCAGTTTTGTGTCAAGTGCATTTGTCAAATGCCACTTTAGCACTTCCGGTCGACAGTTACATGTGTATGCGAGGGACGCATGCTGCTTTCACGCATCTACACACACACATTCACCGCCGTCCAAGTGGATTTCTTTTCGATACTTGTTGCCTTTGAATTGGAGTTTAGTGCGCCGTTATTCAATTACTAACGGAAATTATGTCTGCACTAAATGAAGCGAGGCGATTAGAAGACAATTAGTGTAAAATATTAATTAATAAGCAATCAAAAGAGAACAATTTCACCTTTGGAACAATTTTCTCTGCGGATCTCAAGCATGAGAAACTGTAAATGGTTTTATTTTGTACTAAAAAGCTGAAGCAAGAATGTAGAATAAATATGAAAATGTAATCACTTTATAACTTACTGCACATTTTCTGAAATTTGTAAGGTTTTCCAACGCTATTTATGACTCCAATAAGACTATTTAATTTCTTTATGAACCGGACTCCTGAAAGTATGCAAGCTTTGCAATCATAGTTTAACGTTTATTTTTCTTTTTGAAATTTTGTCTGTTATTTCTTAAAGTATGATCATAGAGATTATAATATCTGAATGTATTATTAATTATTATCTAATAGTAGATAATAATATTGTGCTCTGTAAAGTATGATTGAAGCGTGTTCAACAATCGTCAAATAGCAATGAAATATGGAGCTAATGAAGCGTGCCACTCTTTCGCTCCATCTTCATTTCATTCCTTCTTCGTCCAAATCAAAGACAGCTTTTATATCAATTTGAGAATTACTTTATCCACTGGAGTTGATTATCACCGGCTCCAAATGGCATTAAAAGACTGTGAAGTGCGTGCGTTCGTGTGCCTTTTTTCGGTTTTTCGGAATGTTAAATAATTCATTCATTTCGCCGACATGATTTGAATACTAAAGTGACGCAGAAAACCCACCTTTCCATCGAAGTCCACGAAAACCTTTTTAATAATGGTAGGAAGAACATTTGAGATAGTGAAATAAAAGCAACAAATCGCGTTAAAGAGAAAGAGAGAGGTTGAATTTCTATAACGAACGTAAGCGATTTATTAACTTCTCATTCGAAAATCCAATTTAAAGTCTGTTGTTCGTCAAGAAAAAAGCAGTGAGAAGTCTGATTTCGATTTGGATTCTCTGATTCAAAAAAAGAGATTTTTATTTGGATGAATCACGGTGACAAAGTCGAAGTTGTTGTTGTTCTTCGCGGATGATGTTTTTGCTGTTTTTTCCTCGTTGTTTGCGTATTAATTAGTTTATTAAAAATACTTAGCAGTGCTGATGGGAATTCCCAAATCAGAGATTTCTTTTTTTTTTATTGCGGTTTATTGCAGTAAATGGAGCTACATTCTGATGGAGGCATGCTTTGTTGGTACTAATTTTTTTTTAATTTCTTTTACATTTTACTTTTCCAATCAGTTGAAAGTGATCTTCGAAAAAATTCTCTTAAAAGCTTGAATGTTGTGATTACAGTCTTCGATGATGAGGTGAATTCGTTCGCCTTCTTTTAGAGGTGAGTCTGTAGCTGCGTGGTGTAAAGCAACAACGACTTTTGTAACCATCGTTGATCCGTTTTCCGTGTCACAGAGTTGCAAAAATATTTCGACGCTGTAATTAAAGCTGCAAATAACAATTTCTTTCTTTAATTTTAAATAACATATGCAAATAATTCGATGTAAATAGAAAATAGCTGCAAAATTAGTAGGAAAAATCAATTTTCCAATTAAATGTAATTTTGTCTTTGACAGCAGATTTTTAATCAGCGGTTTGTGAGCAACAAAACAACCGCTAGCAGACGTTACCAACTTCCGGTCATTTTGTCAAATATGCAACAAGGCAAATTACTAAAAAAAAGGAAAATCTGGGAACGGATGAGAGAAGGAAAAGGTGATGATGAGGAAGAAGGAGAGGAAGAGAGGAGATGTGAAAGTGGGAAGTTTTACACAGATTATAGCGATGACTTTAATGAGGGGACGAGAAAAGGGAAAAGTTTATCCGCAAA
Organism: Thecophora atra; assembly: GCA_937620795.1. Lineage (NCBI taxonomy): Eukaryota > Metazoa > Arthropoda > Insecta > Diptera > Conopidae > Thecophora > Thecophora atra. The sequence goes on along the minus strand of OW569397.1, from coordinate 4,792,783 downwards.
TACTTAATTTACTCATCAGGCAGAATAATAACATACACAAACAAACAACAACACAGAAACAGATGCAAAACAACATAAAACAAAATTCAAAACATAACAAACACTGCATAGAAATGATTACAACAAAAACAGCATCAACGATAATCATCAACATTTTTAGCCAAAACAACCGCTAATCAAATACACGGCTGTCGCCGCTGCCGATGAGAACACGAAGAAAATGCCACAAATCGCGAACACGACCAACCGAACAAACACACACACACGCACGCACACGCATCGAAGCTTTGACACGCTTCTGATGAGCGGCGGCGAAGCGTTGCTTTAATATTTGAAACGTTGTGGAAAATTCAAACAACAGTTAAACTAAATAAATTTATAGCCAAACCAAAAACCATTCGTTAGTAAATAAGCATGTGTATGTGTGTGTGTGTGTGGGTAGCAAAAATCCCTTTATAGAAAAATTCCCTTTCAAGGGAAAAGAGAAAAAACAAACCTACTTCAGATGCCATGAACAGTTGCAACGCAAATAACGGAACACACACACACGTATTCATTGTTTATGAACTGTTCTTCTTTTCCTTGGTGTTTGCTTTGGTAATTACTAAGATTTTCCTTAGCTTCGATTCCTTGCTTTCGATTTCTTAGAGTAGAGGGAATATTTAGAAATTTATATACATACGTTAACATACGATATTTGATTTTATTCGATGGTAAATGTGTGAGTGAGAAGAGTTTGAATGCAGCAAGAAAGTCTGCTGCGTGGTCGAACTTCGGTTGGTTGCCGATTAAATTGCAGTTCAAAAATCGCTCCGATCACAATTTGCATATTTTGTCGGCCTCGCACTCTTCACTTTCCCTTCCGTGTTAATCCGTTCCTCGTCTTCTGTGACCATTTGCCAGCTACGCACGTCCAGATGCGTCTACAACCTCCGCCATCGTCGCTTCGGACAGGTGCTTCGATTGATTGAGCAGATTTTCCGCTTCTTTTTTCGGTTGTTTCTTTACTTCTCCGCATTCTTACGAAGTTTCGGAGGTGTCGATATAAAAAGATAAGCAACGAACAAGCAGAAGAAATTTTTGGGACAAAAAACTTTGAGTAAACAGCTTCGTTTGACGTTTGACTGACGTTTGAGGTGAGGATTTTACACTCCGTCGACTTTGATGACGTTCGTGCTTCTGCCAATTATCTATTATCGACTGTTACCCGAAATTCGCCGAAATCGTTGACCTCTGACGACGAGCGCATTGGGGCGATCCAACCGTCGAAATGCTCCATCGATTAAATAAGAAATTTTCATTCAAATTTTGAGATTATTGATCCGTTTAAGTCAGAATCAGAAACAGGAGATTCCTGATCTCGAATATTGCAGAATGTAGTAATATTAAATAAATGCAATTGTAGAATAAATTAGTGAATAGATTATAGAGAAGAAAAATTAAAAAAGGTATAAATAATTATTGTTTATTTGTCAATTACAATGAACGCTTTGTGAATTACAATTAGAAATGGTTTAGAAAACGAATTTACATCATTAAATAAAATTATTTTTATTATTCTCCTTATTTAAACAACTTTAAATCAATTAAAATTCGATTCTCTTTACTATTTTCAGTATCAAATTTTGCAAATTTGTGTGTTCATTAATAAATATTTTGCTTTCCTTGTGTTGCCTTTTTCAGATAACTTTTTGGAAAGCTCGGAAATATCAACAGTTAATTCACTCGCTTCGCAAACTTTACAAAGCTTTAAATCCCAAGCATGGTCCGAATTAATCGCTACTCGACCTCATCAACGGCGCTGTTGAATGAATCACTCGCTTTGCGTAAATTTTAAATGTTCCAAAACATTTTCTCCTTTGAAAATTTGTGCTGAATACTCAGCAGAGAGACAGAGTGGCGAGAGCACAATGAGAGAATGCGAGCGAATCGTTTGCTGATTTGTTTTTTAACGCTTCTCTTTCCCTCTTGGACGTTTCTTGCAGCGATTAAAGCTGAGATTAGACCGTAACTGCGATACTCACTGCGCAGTCGTCGAGAGGCGGAGCTGAAAAATATAGTGTGGGCCGTAAAAACGTCAAGAGGTGGGTTCTCCGTGGCTGTTGTTGGTGGTGGCGGTTTTTACACCCGTTCCAAATAAGTTCTCCATCGAATTTGTAAATAAGTTTATTTTTTCAATACAATTCTTTTGCAGTAAAATGTAAAAGTGTTAAAAAAATAAAATAGTATAAAATAAAAACAGTAATAATTATTAAATACGTTAATATTTATTAGAAATAATCAATGAATAATCAATTTTTCAAACGTCTGTTCGTCATCATAGACATCGTCTTTAATAGCAACTTCTTCTGGAACAAAATAACCTCTATTAATTCACCTTAATAAATACAATATAATAACAATTCACTAAAATAATTCAATACTTAATAAACTACTCACACAGGGAAGGCTTATGACGTCGACTTTAAAGAAGATTGAAGTTCCTCGTTCCTCTTTACACAAACGGAGGTTTATTTAAATTCTCTTTAAAAAATTTGTAAGCACATATTTGCTTTTACATAATAATATCAAAGCACTAGGAAAAATTTTTTTATTTAACTCGTAGAATAAAATATACATATTTGCTTTCAGAGAAAGAGAAATATGTATGTAATAATGAAATATTAATTGAATATGCTTTTTTATTTTTTCTTTAGTAAAGAACATTTTCCAAACCCTTAGCTATAATTTAATATAATCATATGGTTAATAATGTCTAATATTAATTTTTAATATTAATTCTGATTCAATTTTCTTTTTTGTAATTAATTTTTAATAATAATACTACTTTTTTGGATATTTCCTCTTATTTATGAATTTGTATGTATTATGAGCTTTTGTAAAAATAGAGATTCCGTTGGCGTTTCTAAACAATACAAATAAATTTACAGACAGAAAAATATAGAAATGTTTCTTTAAACTGCTCAATTTTATATGACAGACCGCCCACATCGAACGCCCACTTCGAGCACATTCTCGATCCTCATCAAACACGTCTGCTAGACCACAAATTGGAGAAGAGTTCCTCACCACGAACAACAGTCCTCAATGGACACTAAAAGCGTGTTCAGGGGGAAGAGGAGGGGAATTCTTCAGAAGAAGACGCAGAAGAAGAAGATGCCGATGCAGAAACTTGAACTACTTGAAGGAGAGGAAGTGAAGAAGTTAAATGAAGTCGAGGAATCAATATAATGTTAATAATGATGCTGGTGATAGGTAACTCAGTTGCAATGATGATGAAAATGAGGGCAATAATGAGGATAGTAATGAATATAATGATGATCATGATGGTAAAGATGATTATGGTGGTAATGAGGGCTTGAGGACAGAAGACACGAGCAACCAGATTAAATTTCCTCTAGAATGGAAAATCATTCGAAAAAAGTCGGCAAAGTGTTGAGGATAAGAATATATGAGAGAGAAAGAGAGGGAAATAGCTAAGGATATTGAATAGAAACTGATCAAGCGATCAGTCGATCAACTGATCATAAAAATGCGACAAAGTTGTGCTTCTTCGTTGATTTCTGCGCCTCGAAGGGACAGACGAAGACGTAAACATACAGACGCAAGATGGTAATTGTTAGAAAGTTAATCTTACCGCAAGGTGATCAAATATACACCAACAACATCAACAACGGCGACAACAACAAGAGAAACAACTGCAGCTTCTTTCTTCTGCCATCGATTGAGGGATGAGTTGAGAAGATAAGTGAAAAAGTAAAGAATCTACTGGAACACTTGAGTAACTTTTCGCTGGCGTGTGCAGCGACTAACCAGCCTGTCCGTCCGTCCGACTGACTGGCTTCTTGACTGTCCGTTGGTAGCATCAACAGGGCTTCATCGACTAATGAACGATCGAACGATTCGTCGACGATCGTGCAACAATTGAACCTTTTTTTAGGTTTTTATATATTGATGTAATGATTGTTGTTGTTGTTGTTGTACTGTTGGTTGTTGTCGCACACGTGTAAATATGTAGATGAATGTGAGTGAGTAGCAGTTTTTATAGGTTCGATCTTTAATGAATTCGATATGACGAAACTTTTGTAAAGTTGAGACTTTAACGTCGCTACAATTTTTCACCTGAGTGATGATGAACATGCGCTCACCTTTATTAGATGTTGTTGTCGTTGTTGTTGTACTACTTGATAATTATTGGATCGTGTTGCCAGAGTTTGCAAGTACGCTCGGCATCAGTCATCGTTCGTTTCTACGATCGATCGATCGATCGCACTGCATCCTCACCTGAAGACTGTGAACTCTGATCTGCCTCCGACAACTGATCTTATTTGGCTTCAGCATAACAGGATTCTTAGAAAAGAGAGTTGCAAAAGGCACAACTGATCAGATCAGGACAGATTTTTCGCAGTGATCTACATCTGTAAAGGATCACACTGCATGGCAAATCCATTGCAGTTCCTGACGATATTCGATCTATTTTCAATTAAATTAAATATTTTTCTTCGATTTCTATGTAAGAATTTGCATCTTGATCACCTCGGCGAACAATCGGAACCCTTCCCTTGTTATTTTTTTATTTATTTTAGTATAAGTTTTCGGTTATCAGTTGTTTTGACTGAATATTCCGGTATAGAATTCTGTGGACTTATCTATATTTATAAATATATTTTTTAGTGTATATATGTATGTGTAATTATCGTATATGTGGAACCGCAAGCTGCACGATCGCCTGGATTTGTGGTTAAAATTTACATTTTTAAAATGTGTATTTTTATGGTTTCCTTTGTAAGCAACATTTTGCAATATACTGCGTCGCAGTTGTTGTTGCTTCACTGTTCTTTAGAGCAACTTCAAAATTTTAACCCATATTTAATAAATATTTTTTAGCAATTGTTTTTATAGCAGCAACAACAGAAACCTCAGCGTCAAAGAATGTGTCTAAAGCAGTACTTTTTGCGGTTGCTGTTTGTTGGTGATCGCATTCGCAACGCGAGTCGCATTTGTGTTAAACCTTTCTTTAAGGGTCCTTCTACTCTACATCCCCCTCCACATCGTGTTTAATTGTTCATTTGAGGGTTCCACGTTGAGCTATTGTCGCAGCTTTCATTAAAGCAGAAGAATCCACAGAGAATTAAATTACATGCACATAATTAACTTTAGTGTTCAAATTAAAGATGGCGGTTTTTTGTAATATTATGAACAGTGGAAGAAGAAGAATCGTTATAGGTCTGTAAAATACTCACCGTGACGATGATAAGCATAATTTTTATCTAATTAAAAACACCATATGGAAAAATAATGCCGGAAAATAAGGACCAAACGATCGTTTTTTATATATGAGGAAATATGTATGGATTTATTCACTTTAATTTTATTGTATTTACCCACTTTTGTCCGCACAAATATTTTAGTATTGTAATTGTTTAAAAATTTAAGGAGAAAACACGTCTAAACACTGCACGACATTGAAGTTTTCTTCTTCCTACACGCGTAGAAATTGCTCGGAATCTACCTGGAATCCATTCAAATCCCAATCGGATTTCGAATCAAATCGAGAAATCCATTCAGATTCCATTCAGCCTATCTCAAATTGGTATGAAAGCCGGAAATCCATTCAGACTCGATGCAGATTGCCCCAAATAAGAATGGTTTCAGATTTTTTTGTACTCGTGTATTACATATGACTATTAGAGTGGTAAATGGAATGGTTTATTAGGGAAATCTTTTAGTAGGGATTTCTACATGCAGTGGTGCCAGAGCAGTCATCGCGAATTTATTCGACTTGCGGGTTGACGCTGAAACACTGTAGAAACACATTACAACCGCCGCCGCAACTGCACATTGTAAGTATATTGGACTCTCGTGCAGTTGGGCACCCTAACCGCAGAATTTCTGCTCTCTTTCCTCTCTCGAAAAATGTTGCCGCTCTTTTAGTGTAATTTCAAATATTCCGTGAAGGACAACATCGAAATGAAACGAAACCAATTGTTGATGGCTGGCTTGGTTTGTTATAGCAATATTTGTCAATATGAATCTGAAATATATTCAATATTTGCACAAATGTACCATAGCGCTATTTGTTTATTCGTTTAAGGCACTTTATTTCTCTTATTTATTTATTCAATTCTTATTCTCATTCTTTATTCTTATTTATTTGAGCCCGTAATAGTGTCAAGAACTCATTTTTGAAGTAGACTTCGTTTTGCGCATGTGTCGCCAATATCGCAACTTTTTTCTCCTCTGCTTCGACGAGTCTATCGATCCTGCCTATCAATTTATTCATGAATCCTTTCACATTTGCGTTCTGATCATTGTAAGCCCCAAATAACTTCATTGGTACTCCCTCCCCTTTCGGCAGTGAAGCAATCGACGATGTCGGTGACGGCGGTATCGTTGACGCCGGTATCGTTGGCGGCGGCATCATTGGCGGCGGCATCGGAGTAGCCGAGCAATAATTATCTGCACAAACACGTTGTAAATTTTGTATTACAAGATAAAGACCACTAATAAAATAAACATACCTTCCCAGCTATCTAATATTTTGCACGGATCATTGATATATTTGCTGCTCTCCAAAATGCCACTTATTGTATTGTAAAGTGGCCACTTGGAAGGACTACCCGTTGACCCTATTCTGGATTGCTCTTTCCTACAGTATTAGATACATATATTGTAGGATCTTAGGTAATATATAATGTAACATATATACGAGTATAATAATAATAATAATATACATATGGACGTACCTGTATTTGCTTGTGAGGTTTGAGATTTTCGCTTTGACTTCTTGCGCGGTAACTATGACGCCATGCGCCGCCAGTTCTTGCGCCATGTCTGCGAAAACGTGCTTTTTTTTCTGGGAACGCGCAACTCAACAGCTTTTTCCGCCCACAACTCAACTATGAGATGCTCAGACAGATTATTCCATAAATACCTTTTTTTGTAACTTCTTACTATCGTTTCCTTGCCCATGCTTAGTGACAATGAGCAAAAGAATGACAAAGACCACAAGTAAAGTAACAGCTGTGGGAATGGAATTGAATGAAACAAAAATGTAGAAAAATCAGAGTTGCGGACTTTGCTTGCTTTTAAACGAAAAGTTAATAGCTTTTTGCTGACTTTTGGTTTGACAATTTGTGATTTTTAGCGAATATTTGAAAATGCGAAATCACGAATTTTTGAAAATTCGTGTTTTCGGTGGCTGACTGAACATGGTGTCATAGGAAAAGCTGGACAGTTCTTGATTTGCCGCTAGTAGTTCTAGAATCGTCTCCACAATGTCCAGTTAGCAGAACTGAGACCTTGAAATCCATACATCGACTTTACTTATCACACTTAAAACAATGTACACGGGTAGAAAACTTGGGTAAAATTTCAATGCAGTTGAAAGCATAACTCATTTTGTAGTATGTATTCGTATTTGTATTTCAGTCTAAATTTTAATACAGGAGAAATATTATTTAAGCTTTTACGGCACAATAAATCGGTCCAAACTAATTAGTCCTTTATTTATATTTTCCAGTCCGTTTAGTAAAAACAACAACAATCGGTTTAGGTCGTAGTTAAGCTACTCGTACTTTGTAAATACCGCACTAAAGTCATTTCCCGTCTCTGATCACTTGTCGCTCTTGTTGTGTGTTATCCTTACCATTGACAACTACACAAAATCCCATTGACTGATGTCGTTAGTCGCCTATATTGGGAAATTAGATATAGCAATTATATAAAGATCTGTACATGAAAAACTCCGTCGCTTCCCTTCACTGTATCACAAGAATCTGTTCTCTTCCGTGATCGAGAAATGAATTGTACGAACTCCATTACTTTATATTTAAAAATGGCATTTTTTATTTAATATTATTCTTACTATTTTAAAATATTTCTACATGAACTATAAATAATAATTTAAAGGGAATTATTTTAAATAAATTCCTCATGAGACGTTGCACGTTTTCATGAACGACATCTTTTCTTTTCTCAGTTATATACAGATATACATATATATTTATAAATCTATCTACAACTTAAAACTACAAAACATTTCGAAAACAAAACAATTTCTATCTAAGTACAAATTCCAAACAAGGCAACTTAAAATTAGGATACGTTTACAGCTTCAATAATTTCAATAAGTTCTCGGATTCAGTTCGGTTCAGTTCAGTTCAACTCGATTTGCAAGTAGGTCCGGCTCGGGCCCCAGTCTTTGGCTGCGAAGGCCCCCAGCGGCAATGGCGGGGCGGCTTGTCAATATGGCCGCCACACGGCGCCCATGTCGCCCACATCGTCCACCCGCTGCGCCGCCGACACAGCGACATCGCTCTGTTGTGCGTCCAGCTGCTGATGTTGGGCGTGTTCTTGATGCTGCTGCTGCTGATGGTGCAGATGCTCAGCGACATCTGCGTGGGAAGAGTGCAGTCCCGTCGCAACCTGTTCGTGGTCTGAGGTGCCGATTCCGATCTCGATGCCGGACCGACTGCCGCCCAGCGAACTGATCGTCAGCGAGTTCTCGTGGCCCAGATACTGCTCCAGCTTCTCGGTGCCGTGCAGGTGCAAATGGATCTGGTTCTGGTTGACCGTGGAGTACAGCTGCGGATAGAGGACCATTGTGGGTGCCGTGTGGGCCGGGTACTGCGCCTGCGCAGCGCAGCTGCCGTACTGATAGTTGTTGTAGCCGTTGGTCCAGTTGTTGTACGTCGGGTAGCCTGCGTTCAGCGACTCGAGTTCCGACTTCGTCGAACCGTAGGTGGGGCTGCAGATCGGGGCTTGGGCGTGCGGCACCATGGCGCTGGCAGCCGCGACGCTGGGTGCGATGCCCGTGTGATGGTAGTCGCTGGCCGCCGCACAGAACGGCTGCATGTCCGTCAACACGGTCGGGAGGTGGAAGTTGCTGGCGTGGTCGGCGGTGAGCGCGGCTGCCGAGGAGCCATCGTAGCCACTGCCTGTCAAAGTGCTATAGTGAGCGAGCGGCGTGTTTGATGCGGGGGCGGCGGTAGGCGGCGCCGGTGGCGGTGGCAGAGCAACGGCGGACGTCTGCGAATGATGGTGATGATGCGCATGCGGATGATGATGGTGGTGGTGATACGTGGGGTAGCCGGACCCAGACGTCGCCGAGATGTTCGATGTGTAGCCGGTCCACTCAGCGGCACCCATCAGATTGTTTTCTACAAGGAAGTAAATGACAATCAGAGTTGCGTATAGGTTATAGTCATGGTTATATTGGGTTAATACAACGAATGGACTAGAAAATAATTCATAATCAAGGAAGAGAGAATATTTAAACCATATAAAAGTCAAGATTATGACCAGGATACGTTACAAACAAAGTTAATAATATAATTAAATATCAATGTAAAAGTGAACATAATAAAGACTCTTTTAAACCTAAACGATCGCTTAGGTTTTGTATTTAGTCTATGAAATGAGTATTTAAAGGCCGCACTTATTAAAGAACTCTAATAATGTCCTTTAAAATTGATTACAGGGACCAAGGAAAGGCGAGGGAGGAAGAAAGAAGGAAGAAAATAAATAGTGGAATAATTATGGGTCTATGAGTCCAACGGCATTTCGTAGCTAAGACGCATCCAAGCCTAAGAATCGCAAAGCTGAATCCCAAAAATGTGAGAGAGGGAAAGAGTTTGGACATTATTCGTCCTTCGCTTTGGTTTGCAATTGATATCGAATGCTTTAGAGTCAGCACAACGGGTGGTCACTACTGGGAAATGGATATTAAACTCATTATAACCGTAATTAATTTAAGGTTCTCCTTTTAGTGGACGGTAGAAGCTATAGAAACAACAACAACAACAGCAGCAATAACAACAAAAACTTGATTAGCGTAATCATTACAATCACCAACAACAACTGCTGAGTGCGACAGAGAAAGCGAAAGAGAGGAAACGTGAAAAAACACAATGAAAATAGCGAAAGTCCTTCGCAATTATAAAACGTCAATTGAAGGGAAATTAATGACAAGTACAGGCATCGACACACACAGAGGCACGCACCAGCGATTTGCAGTAGTTGTTAGCAGCAGTCGGTGGTTCTTTGTTCTTCGTATGGACACCAGAAGAACACCCAAAATGCGAAAAGTGCAACGCGTGGATGCGGTTGAAAACAAACGAACAAGAGACACATGAGAACCGAGAAGAAAAGAGTGAGAAACTGTTAGAGAGAGACAATCAAAAAGAGGAGGGGAAAAATGGGAAATAGACGATTAAGAAAACCTACAGAAGCACAGACGAAGAAGGAGAGTGTTTCAATGGACGTCTTTCCGTCACCTGGTCACACATTCAGTCATTCATGCGGCCCTTCAATCATTTCGCAGAGACCGCCGGTGGTCGGGCAGACAGACCAGCAACCACCGACTGCCGAGCAGAGGACAACAACTGGACAGCACCTGAAGAGTCCGAAGCAATCTTGACCGTAAATTATACGTTGCAGCCCCACCATCGCCGCCGTCGTCATAGTCGTCGTCGTCGCTGCTGTAATGCAACCTAATAATTTATTTAGTAGCGGCCACGCCGACGAGCCACCGTTTTCAAGTAATTCCTCGAGTACCCGAGTCTTTTGAAAGGGGAGAAAGACAGAAAAAGGTACCTGTTACTGTGGCTGTCAGTGTTATTGTTGTTTTCCGCTAATTGAGCTCTAATTGAAACATTAAAATGTGATAAGTGCCGGTTGTAGGGTCAATATTGCTCCTGTCGTTGGTGCTGCACTGTTGCAGGATTCGTTTAAAGCCGATTTGAAGTATTTGACATTGCGTTGGTCCGTTTGCTACTTGATGATTTGTTTGTTTGTGGTTATTTTTATTTATTGTTGGGAATGATTGACGCTTTTTTTTGTAATCAAACATGTTGGCCCAATTATTGAAATAATAAAGCAAACCACAGCGATGCCCCGTTGACATTGAAATGTCAATAAAATTGTTAATTGAGTTGTTAAATTATTTGTTAATTTAGTGGTCGGTGGAGTTGTGAATGAAGTCGATGTCGATATAATTGTTAATGGAGTTGTCAATGCAGTTGTCAATCGATTCGTTAATGAATTCTTTAGTGTCACTGTTAAAGAAATAGTTTTTTCAATTGTCAATACAACTGTTAACATAATTGTTAATAAAATTGTTTATATATATTTTATTTATGTGTTAAATGTAACAGATTTTTGAATTTAATGAAGTTTTTATCAACAGGTTTATTATATAATTTATTATTAACACATCTTCGTGTTGTTTTTAAATTATTTTGTCCTTAAATCAACAACAATAAAATGAAGAATATTTGGAATTTTTAATTTAATTCATTTAAGTTTTTCTTCTTCATCACTGCAGCGGTTCCTTTACTTGTTACTATGAAAGTTAATTAATCAAAAGGTTATTTAAAATTAGCAAACACACACAGCGCAGCATCATTTGCAGTAGAAGCGACGGCAACAGTCACATCACCTTCACAACTCTCGAGGATTCTTGATTTCATGATCGAATATTTGCCTCTTTGAAGGCTCTTTTGCTAAGTAATTATACAGCAAGGAGTGGATGAGGGCGAGGACGGGCAGCAGTCGGAACGAGGGGCGTGGAGCGTGTCTGTGAACGATTGTTGATGATGACATCTGTCACAGCGGGTGTCGAGGGCGGACAAAAAACGTTGACAGCTCACAAAACATGTTGACAAAATCGTATACGGGTAATTTATGTATATTATATTAGAATGAGTGCATATATCTTTAATGGTGAAATATATTTAATATGAATGTGGAGCTTACTAATGAAATTATTAAATATTTTGACTCGATAAGGATTCCTATCAACGATTCTTTAATACATCAATAAATACCATTGATATTTTGAATAAATTCAGTTATTTATATAAATTTCCGGAATCGTTGCAATAATTTATTCACCATCAAGAGTACAATTATCGCATGAGAGATTTTATACTACTTATCATTTCGACCCGAAAAGGAATTTTTCATCTTGTTAAATTAATTACTGCCATTTATATCCTGAATCGATCAAGAGTTTTTTAAAATGTTTATAATCGACGCAGAAATTGATACATAATTAATAATTATTAAAATTTAGTCTAAAATTGTCGCATGGGAGATTTGTGCTCTCATGATAATCTTCTCTGTAATTGAATTTGTCGCCGGCGGTTTGTCGCCTTTAGAAATGTTTCTATTTAAATTAAATCGTGAAACCATGTATAATGTGGGTGAAACCGCAACCTTATGCCGTCTTCCTTCCATCCTTGGATTCTTCAAAATCATCCTGCGTCTGTTGAAATGACCGCAAACAACGTGTAAAATAACAATATTTCAGGCTTCGAGTTCAATAATAAATTATAATTAAAATAAAGGCAAAACTTGAAGAAATTATGCTGTAATAAATAAATGCATTTCCTGTACGTTGAAATCATGAACCACGACACGAAAGAGAAGAACAAAAGCAACAACCAACGCCTCTTCAATATTCCAATCAGTGAGCGCATTAACAGCGATTTCTGCAACCAATTGAACGAACAATACAACCGGATGTCAGCCATTTGAGTCTTCGGAAGGAAGAGCAACAGCAAGACAAGAAACCGAAACGAAGCACTAAAAGAGACACACGCAGACATTCAGGGATTCAGAGCCGCAGGGGTTCAAAGGGGTCCCAAGCAAAGACGGATTCTCACACTGCAATCATTGGAAATCCGTGAACGTTTTGGCCTCGTGGCCATTTTTTAAAATACCGTGGGTAGAGTCTAGTTTTAAGTGTCTCACAGAGAAGTGTTTATTGATGTCTCTGCGTTCGTCTTTGTCTCTCTTCCTGTCCTTGTCCAAGAAATCTTTATACGTTTCAATGCATCTATGATCCACAAGCTTCAAGCTCCTTTGGCAGTAAATTTTGTTTTATTTTGTGTTATTAGTACTGAAGTCTCTTCTTCTTAATCTTCTTCTTTATTATTTTCTTCCCCTTCTTTGACTTTTCTTATGCATTTTGCATTTGCTGTTGTTGTCGGTGTGGCAAAATTCCATTAAAACGCAATGAAATGCAACGCAAATTCATTGCAGTGAGCGGAAGTCGCTGCGGTTTTGCCACAAAATCTTACCGCAAAACTTTGTTATGCTGCCAAAAAGTGTCTCACGAAGAAGGTGTCTGTGTGTCCGTCCGTCCGTCCGTCCGTCTATCAGCCTGTGACTGGCTGTGTTTGAGGCTTGTCTTCAGATTGGTTGCTCGACGCAAAAAGACTTACAACGGGGATGAGTTTAAGTATTGAGAATTTAAACATTTTTGGCAATTGAAAGAAGGCCAAAACGCTTCCGTTTCTTCGTTAATCATTTCACTGCGAATTTACCTAAATTTCGCAGTCACTTCTGCAAATGTTCGTGTTGAATGGTTCGAGGACAAGGTTTGTGGGGCAGATTTTTCGCTCCTCATTGACATGTTAATGATATCTATTAACATTTGGGCCGGGTGCTGCAGTGCGGCGGTTCATGGACAGCTTTCGGCCATCTGCTGCAACCGCATTTGGATTGACTTGTGGCTTTGCGCCCGACGAAAAGCGCTGCACGAGAACAAATACGAGTCGAGATTCCATGAAAAGCGCTACTGCGGCCTTTTTTACTCATCACTCAAAACAATTTCGACATTTTCGTTATATGAGTGCATTAACATTTTTTTGCGTGTGTGTATGTTTACTGACCCAGTTTTTTTGACTTATTTTACTTTTTCACTTGACTTTATTATGTTTTTATGTCACTCTTTTATTCACATATTTTACAAATTTGCTTTTGGAGTTTTAATTACATATATTAAATTATTTATTTTTGTTATTCTTTCTTTCACATATTTATTTTATTTATGTTTGTTTCTTATTTATTTTCTTAACGATTTATTTTTGTTTTTATTTCATCTAAATAATAAGCTGTGAGGTTCCGTTATTAAAATCTTCTTTAATTGTATAAAATCAGTATATAAAATGACACAGAAGAATCATAAAAATCTGAGAGAATCTGAGTTTTGTTGGCATTTCCGGGCTTTTTAAATGTCTGTTTCGCCGCACTTCTCATCTTTTTTAATCAATCCGATTTAAAACAGGATTTTTATTTCATCTTTCAATAAGCTCTACATTTTGATATCTATGTAAATAAATATATACATACAAACACAGTGAATAATATATTTATGTATTTAAATGTTACTTTTGTTGGCGCACAAAATATATTGAAATGTCGGAACGTAGTTAAAACTTATTAATTTGCATATTAATAAATTTATCACTGCCATGAATCATTGAGACTTAAAATATCTTCAAAAAGCTCCACGTGTCCCACAGCGACCCTTGGGATTTATTGTGCATACAGAACATGTGAGATCTATCCGCCAGTATGTGATTGGGAAAAGGAGGTATGGATCGAGACCATTCTGTATATTGCGCTTTGTCAAGGGTTTGGCAATGGAGAATGCCAAAGTTATGGGTTAGAGGCTATCGCCTTATGGTTAGTATTATTAAAATAATATACAGTAATTATTGTTGTAAATATTTATACTTCATAGTAGTCTTACCAGTTATTTGTGGAGCATTCGGTTTGTAATCATGGCAATCGGAATTGAGTGTTGAGTTGCTCGAAGAAATATGATTGTTGGACGTCTGTTGAGCGGTTGGCGGAGCGGCGGATTTTGCTGATGATGTTCGGCGTAATGATTCCAATTCACGAAAGTGGCTTGAAAATGGAGTAGCGTCGAGAAATGATCGTTGACCTAAGCCCAACGCACGGTACTGATGACCTCCGGGAGGACCTAGAATTTTGAATAATAAGAATAATTAAGATTTCTCTCTTCATCAATAAATACATAGCATAAAACTAACAAATAGAATACAAAAAGGAATGGAGAAGAAGAATAATGATAGAATATGAAAATAGGGAACAGAAGAAGGCGTCGGTATTTTTAAGTACTTCAAAGTGATCCAAAGTCTGGAGAAAAGAAAAAACTTGATGCTCTTTTTTCCACTACGATTTTGGAGTAATTCGTTTTTGTAAAGAGAAAACTACTTTTGGAAAGAAAAAAAATGAAGCAGCAACTTCAATTAACACAATTTCAAGGTACTCTGAAAGCCAATAAGTAAATGAGTCGAGTTGTAGGTGGTGTGAAGGGGGCCTCGGAGCCTGAGAAATGAGAAGCCATTAAAATGCACTGAAAAGGCACTGAATATCGTTGTTGGTTTTCGTGTTGTTATTGTTATTATTCTTGAAAGACAAATAAAAACAGAGCACGCTATGGAAAACGCAGTTGAAAACCGCAATCGACTCTTGCCTGAAACAAAAACTTGCGTCTGAGCTGATTATTTATTATTGGCTCAAGTGCTAAAGCGGTACATACGGCAACACCGGCAAACAACACTTTTACTGGCCCAGGTAAAATAACGGCAGGATTCGTGGATTCATCGGACTGACACAGTAACCCCTCGAAGCCAGCCTCAGATTCGTAGCCGTGTCCGCTCAACAACGGCTTCGAATAGCTCGTTGGCCGCTTTCGATTGTGTATCGGGGTCTTTCTCGACCCCGTTAACAGTCGCAATGGAAACAGGCACAAAGTAGGTGAAGTGAGGATAAGAAATTCACGAAAAGGACTTCAACAACAACAACCAGAAGAGGAGAAAGAAAAACTTTGCATATTTATGAAGCCTGCTCTAAATATTTTGACGAGGACCTCGCCACAGCAGGACAATTAAAGGCCTCTACAGTTTATATATCCATATTTTTCTTTCTTTTATTTTCTCTAATATTTTTTTTTTTTTTTGTTTTTTGTGCATTCAGTTTTTCTGTTGGAATTTTTCTTGTATGTAGTTGCTGTTGTTTCTTTGGTTCCTTCATAAATAGTAATTACGTTACCCCCTCTCCACACCAAACCTTTCTTGGCTTTTTCAAATTTTTTCCCTTATTCCTTTGTTGTTATTTTTGTGTGCGGTTTTCTGTTTTTCCACAGCAGGCAGAAAAAATGGCAAGTGTGACGCAACAGCAACAACAACCAATCACATTGACCACATGTTTTACCTACGTGTTGGCCAAATGTTTTCAAAACAGCTAATAATAATCACAATAAGCCGCTCAATCATTCATCCATCCCCAATCGAATATCGCTTTTCACCGATCGCAATTCGCTCTTGTTTTTGTTCAGAGTATTTAAAGATGATGGCGCGATTACCGTGGATTAGTGTCTCCAGGTTGACTGAGATCAGTTAACAGCTTTGAGATCTTTAGAATTGTAAGGAGCGGGTCAGAGTTAAGTGGATGTCCTGCCACTTGAAACGGGCTGGGAAAGAAGAGGGGGAAAAAGACGAAACGCCAACAGGAAATGTCGAAATATGTACATAGCCTTTTTTCTGCTTCTTCTATGTTTTATTCTTTTTATTCTTAATGGGGTTCAATTTGTCTTAAAATTTGTATATGAAGGTCTTCTGTTTTGTGTACCGTCTGTGAAGATATGATCTATAAAGACCCTATTAAGAGATTCTCCAAAGAGTTTCCTCTGTTGCGTATAAGGCTAATTTTACGAAGGGTGGTAGAAGGTCTTTAAGAGGATTTTCTTCTTTCCATAATAGTAATTTTCAGTAATGCTCTTTCAGTATCTTCCAGATGTTCCTTTGGCTTGTGTCACAATTTGTGGATAGATTATTGTAAGGGTTTTGAAGGGCTTTCATAAGTTTTAACCAATCCTATATCGGCCAAGAGTAATGAACGCCTCGACAAGAGGTTCAATGGTAAGGAAATGTTCAACGAAAAGAGACGAATACAGGATGCATTGAGTTAGTTCATGCATATTTTTTCTTTCTCCCAAGTTGACTTAATTTTCTTGGTATACCGTCTGTATGTTGTTTATAGGTAAAGAGGTCAATACAGTCCATATTAGACATCTGTATGATCTCTTCTCACTCGCTCCAACACTTTCTTTCACACTGAAAATGATGACCACACCAATCGATCGATTAAACTCGAATGAACATGAACGAGCGACGGTAATAAATTTCTTTGATACTTTCAACACGCCACACACCCATCGCTCACTCCCCCTCCAACTCGGCACTTCATCACTTTCAGAGAAATAGCTGAAGTCTACACGTCTTAGGATAAAACTTACTTGTCTTGGAGCGTGGTTCCCGGGGTCCATCGACGGTGACTTTAATTGCTTTGGCGTAGGTAGCCACCTGCGGCGGACTCGTTGCAACGGTAATCGTCAGCGTAAAACTCTTCCCTGAAAATTGCAAAAAAGAGAAGAGTGAGAAGGAGAAAAGAAATGCAAGGCGTAGAGGGAAAAGTTTAACAACTTTGGGAGTTGGTAGCTGCGAGCATTGATAGAATATGAAAGCCAAGTGTTAATAAAAATCGACAGAGTGGATTTGCGAGCGAGCGAGAAGAATGTGAGGAGGAAGACATAAAAGGGGATCGTAAATATTCGGCGATATTGCAATATATCAGAGCGCCTTGCGAGCGGCGATAAAAATGATTTGTTAAACCATAAAACGAGATACTTTGTGAGCGCAAACTTGTGAACACGGCAACTCTGAAAGAACACCAGCAGCATCCAGAAGCACTCAGCGGCAGTCGGCGGCAGTCAGCGGCATTCAGCAGGAAGGAAATTAAGTGGCGCGCGAATTAATTTAAAGTGATCATAACACGCGCCGCGGCACAGCTTTCAGCTTTCGCTCCTGCGGGTGATAAAAGCAGCAAATCGATTTAGAGGTTGCCGAATACGCCCACAACGGCCCCACCCAAGCAAAGAGGTGATAATTTTCGGGATTTTGACAATTTTTGAGACGCGTTCGGAAATGAGTTCAGAAAGATTCAATGTAAAGAAGACGATCAACAGTAAAAAATAAATAACCAAATAAAAATAAGGATTACCGAAATACATAAATAAAAGAAGTAAAAAAAATAAATAAATAATAAGAGTAATAACAAAAAAAATAAAATATTTTAAAGTTAGTTTAAACATGGCTAGATTTTAGATAAAGAAAATATTCATGTAGCTTTAATTAAAATTAGATAGCACACAAAAACATCATATTTTTTATAATTTTATATAATTTTATATAATTTTATTGTCATTTTGTTATAAATTTTTGAATTAAATTATATTTAATTAAACTCCATTATTATTATTTTTATTAGGTTATATTTAAAATTATAAACAGTTTTTTGGACACATTGAAAATATTTGCAAGCAGCTGTAAATCGGTGACCAACTTCGGCCACAAACAACGGTTCTCAGCGGCCTGAAGTGACATCCAAAATACAACAACAACAGCATAATGTATACTTGACAAATAAGGACAACAAACATATTAATGCCAGGGACATGTTTGCAAATAATAAAACCGCAAAAATATTTCACAAACAAACAAATCAACGACGATTCATTAACAGCAACAACAACACGACTGACTACTACTCTGACTCTCTCTTTCCCTCACACCCTGGACTGGACCAATACCACGTCTTCAGAGAGTTGCGCAGCGGTTGTGGGTCCTTCCCTTGTCTGTTTTTTTATCAGTCTGTTTCACTGTTTGTCTGTTTAAGCGTTTGAATGAGCTTAAAAATGGCCAAGCCTCTGTTTGTGTTTTCTTGTTGTTGCTGCGGTTTTTTTGGCCACAATGACAACTTCATTCAGTAGCAATAAACAAGTGTACAGCCAAAAGTGTTTGGGTTGCGTTGTTGTTGCTGTCGTGGATGGGCTGCTTCAGCAGAACCACCCACCGAACATCAAATAACCACCGAAATAATCTCTACGCAGTTAACCACAAAAACCGCGGCCGCAAAGTAAAAGAGTCCAGAAGAGGATGGATAGAAAAGTAACAGAGTGACAAGGAAGGAATGACAGAGCCTTTCCCTCCTCCTCTTCCATTTCCAATTGCTGTTGTTTGATGGTCGATTGTCGATTGTTGTTGTCGCTTATGGAGGTTGAGAGAGGCTATTTTCCAGGACATTTCGAAAGGACGTCGGTCAATAATAAAGCAATCAATGAAGTCAATAATAAAAAACCAAAGCAAGACGAAGAGGGAGGAGAAAAAGGAGTGGAAATAAACGAATGTTGTAAGGAAAATGTCGGTGATATTTATTACATTTATTATGGTCGCAAAATGCATCCAACACGTTTTTAAGACAGGAGAAGTCAAATTTCATCCAGAAATCATTCGGCTATCAAAAGCATTTTTTTAGAAAAAGTGAGAAGAGCGAAAGGGGAAAAACATTAGCAACAAAGCGGCGAAAAATAATTATTGTCAACTCTGTGAGCAGCGGCTAAAAATCATCGCTGAACTCATGTGGCGATTTTTCGATTAGACGTACGAAATGACGTCTGCTGAAAGCGTCAAATGGACATCCACCGAAATTATAGCGTGTAACAAAAGCTATTATTATTGTATTGTTGTTGTGATTTCTTCTTATTATTCTCTTCACATTGCTTTTATTTACTACAGACTGTCACTGAAGTGAAGTCCATTTTGATTGGATTGCTTTTTTCTTTCGCTTCTATTTAATTTTCACTCATTTCCATATTTTGTCATTATATCGTTTTCTCATCTTGTTGTTGCATTACTTTTCCACTGTGTTCCGTTTTTTTTTTTTTTTGTAAAAAATAATTTAAATTTTTGCGTTTCACTTTTGCAGTCAGTTGATTGAAATGACATTTAATCAAGCGGAACATCAGATATTTTTTACCTTAAAATGTAGTTATTGTGTTTATTGGTAGTGGAGGCAGTAAAAAGAACGTAAAGTAATTGTAAAAAAAATAAATATAAAAAGAACGAAAACAAACGCTATTAAAATTCATGAAAATGTTTTTAGTTAAGGAACACGAAATTCTTTTCAAAGATAAAAAACCAGGGAACAATTTGCTTTTCCCATAGTATATTCAAAGATTCAAGGCAATTCTGGAATGTGTTATTCTGTTTCTTTTTCATAGCAGACTAAATCATAAAAAATTTTTAATAATGTTTCATACACATGTTTCGACAATTTACGATAGTTTCTAAGTAAAATATTAACAAAATGTTCATTACAATAAAAAAATCCCCGAAAAAGTTATACAATTTCACACACTCATCATTTCGGAAAAGTTTTGTGTTATTTCTGAAGCCGAACTCCGGAAATTATACTTCGTGATTTCTTCTAAATAAGAACGAAAAAATGTGTAAATTTAATTTATTAATTCATTTCCTTTTCTGAACATTTATAATTGTCCTTTACCAATAAAGGCATTATTTTCATTTTTAATTGTTACAATTTAATTATTAATTTTAAATTGTGCACAAGTTTTTATAATGGAAGAGACAAGTTTTTATATATGTTAAATTTTAAATCAGTAGAAAACACTACGATTTAAACGAAACGAATTTTTCTTAAATAGCTTTTCAATATATAAGATATTTAAAAATTCTCCTCGCATATTTCATTGAAGTGAATATTTCTCATGAAAGTTCTTTCTTTCCTTCGTTCTCTTCCTCCTTGATTAAGTCTTAACCCTTATTTAGTTGACATTTTCGGCGTGTCTCTTGGTATGTTCTAATAATGAACTGCGTTCATTGCTTTTATCAGGAAATATTTTTCACTGATGTTATTATTATTTAATACCTCAAAAGGTTGTCGTATTATCCTGAAAGTCGTCGGCTTGGCATGCGCTTAATGTGGCTTTAAACCCTTTCTGCTGCGAAAGACCGAACACAAGGAAAAGGTCAAAATCAAAGCAGCTCTTCAAGTACCGCGTCGCCGCCGCATTCTGTTCGGATCGCTGCTCTGTTCCGTGCCGTGAAAGTTCCAAATTAATGACTTCAATTTGTTTGCTCAACTCATAATTGATGAATGAATGAATGACACGCGTCATCAATAAGCGAGATGAGCAGAGCGGATCACAGCGAAGCGTCTTTTGTAGACTGGAGTCGGCTTTATCGCCATCATCATCATCATCATCCGTGGCATTATCACGACGATGGCTGCTGCCGTTGTCGTTCAGCTGGTGTTACCTTCCGTGTTGTTGTTCAGACAAATCTTTTGAACTAATTTTTTCTGCTTTGTCGCTCGCTTTTGTTCCCTATCAACAGCTTTCTTTGCTGCTGTCGGAGGAAGCTATTGATGTATGTTGCTGGCCGTTGGTTCCAGCTCACGCCTTGATGACTAATTTAGATTATTAACATGTCTTTTCTACAAGTTGGTGATATGCTTTCGACGTCACTAGAACAAAGGCAAAATTCGTTTGCTTCATTTATTATTTAATTGAGGAAAATATTTTCTTTGTCTTGTTTTGGAAACAACGAAAATTTCTTAATTCCTTAGCTTGAAATTTCTTGCGGAGTTAAAAAAGAGATTAACTTCTTTTATCCAGTACAATTACCACTCATTCATTCATTTATTCATTCACTGCACTCATTGTTCATTCACTGATGATTAATCTGTAGTAATTTAAGAAATTTTGGAATTTTTAGATTCAAAAGCACGAATTGTTTTTTATTTTTGGTTTTTAAGCCTTTCGCTGTATGGAAGATTGTTAATAAGCTTTTCATATTTGTCTTCTTTTGTTCTCTCTTCCTTTTTTACGTTGATGACTTTATACACGATTGAGTGATCGTCTCGTTATCTTGGTTAAAGCGTTCCGTTAGACACGGTTTTCTTTTATACAATCTTGAAATGAGATACAACGATTTGATCTAATTACCAACCTTTATAGCATATCGTGGTACCTGTAATGAACACGATTCAGAACATTCAGCTTATATCACAAATTCTGCGGCATTTAGAACATATTTCCTTCGCTTTGTCATTCAGGCATGAATTTTAAGCAATATTCACGTACCCAACTAGAAAATTCACGTAACCAACTAGAAATTTGCTCGGAATCTATCTGGAATCCAACCGAAATCCCAATCAGTTTCTATTCAGTTTATACCAAATTGGGATAAAATCGAGAAGAAACGTTACTAATTTATTTCAGCGAAATATTTAAAAAAAAGAAATTAATATTTTCGTGAATAAGAA
Organism: Thecophora atra; assembly: GCA_937620795.1. NCBI lineage: Eukaryota > Metazoa > Arthropoda > Insecta > Diptera > Conopidae > Thecophora > Thecophora atra. The sequence continues at coordinate 4,770,778 of OW569397.1, read as the reverse complement.
ACATCGAAAGGATTGATCACAATCAATTCTTGATTATTCTTTACTTGGATGTCACATGTTTCTACCCATTAAAAAAATAATGTTTAATTATATTTTAATTGTTGTAATTATTATAGAAGCCCTTATAAAAGCATTTTTATTGGAAAATAAATGCAACGAATATTATAAAAATTTAATTATTATTTAATTTTGGTACGTCATAATTTTTCGCACGCAAATTTATTAACATTGTAAAATAATAGCAACAGATGTTGATAATTTTCGAATAGCAACAACGAACACAGTCAGCGTTATCTTCCCCTATTTTGAAAGGGAAGGAAAAGAAAAGAACAGGATAATTATTCGATCGTTTTCTATCATATATTTCCTACATCCTAGCAGGCTACAAAGAGACCGAAATAAGGCAACAGCAGTAACAGCAACAACAACAGGAATGTGCGTTAGGATAACGAGATTCCTTGCACCAGGAGCTGGCTGAGTGATCGGCTGAGTGACATGCGTTGGACGACAGCGGATCCCTCGCGTGGGTCACACAAGTGCCCAGTTTGAAATCGATTACTCGTTGCTTGAAAAGGAAAGCAGCAATAATAAGTGCTGCGTGTACACGAAGGCAACGGCAACAACTGCAACGTCAATAATAATAAAGTGCAGCAAATTGAGATCAACACGAGCAGCAGCAGCAGCAACACTTTGACCCAAGCAGTCGTCGTCAGTTGAGCAGCCAGCAACAAGCGACCTCTGCGGAGGTCTGCTGGGCGAAAGGGAACGAGGGACGCTGATAGCCGTTGAGGGTTTCAGCTCATTCAACAGTTTATTCATGCCTCAACGTCGCATGATGACCGCGGGGTGTTCGGACATAATGTGACGACTTCTGTGAGTGAACTTCAGGAGCTTTAAGCAGAATCGGAGGCGAACAGGGAAGGAAATGACGACGATGAGGCTAGGGAAGAGGCGACCAAGATTATCAATTCAGTTTCAGTGAGAAGTTAGTATTTAAAATCGTTGGCTTTAGTTTCTATATATTTTTGTGCTTAGATGTCACGTTACGGTAACTCACCTCGTCCGCTGCGTCCCACAAAACGTAAATCGTTAAATTTGGCCACTTGGTTCTTCATCACCGCCGTGCAATTGCGCAGCTCGGCGCAGTAGTTCTCGTCGTTTCCGGCGCGGATGGTGACGATTGTGCCGTCGCCCACATCCACCAGGGCGACCACCTTGAAGGCCAGCGGCAGCGTTTTGTTCGAGCGCCAATGGGTGGGGAGGGCGGAGCACAGGAAGTACGGGTTGCTCGTCCGCACTGAAAAACAGAAATGTGTTGAAATATCTATCCAAATCGGCTGCTCATCAATAACTGTGATTAATTAATGATTAGTGTTAAATTAAAATATGTTCAAAAATATGGAACTTCGTGATTGAAAATAGAGTTGATGAGAGTTTTGTGATGAGTGCCTTTTAACATTATTAATTTATTGAGTTTATTAAATACCGCGAGTATTAAAAGCAGTCATTTAACTATTTAAATATTCATTCAAATATCAAGTTTAAATAAATACAATACACAAACTTCATTAAGTATTAAAATGTGTATTAATATTGGATAAGTTCCTCATGAAGCTCTGGCAAAGCAGAGGTTATTTTAAGGAAAATATTTAGTGTTTTATTGTTATACTAATTGAAGAGTTTCTCACAAAATAATACCACAAAACTTTTGTTAGTTTAAAGTTCTGTGTAGTCTTTTATTATTAGTTTTATTTCTCTCCAATTTTTTATTACACTGAATTTCATAAATTAATTTTCAAGTATGCGAAAGTTTCTTGACTTTTCCTTATTTTGCAATGAATGATATCGATTTCATTGAAGTCCTTCCTCATCATCATCAACGCAGTGATTGATCCCAAAGCCGTCGGTGAAGCGATGACATGGATACGCGCGTCGCCAAATTAACAACAGGGAACGTGTAAGTGTCGAATTTCTCCCTTTTTTACAGAAGTTTTTTTGGGGGAAAAGAAGAAAAAATAGGAATGATCCGGGTGAAAATCATGAAGCCATACATGGACCGTGATATACGATCAGAGTAACTTTGATTGTGGCATGCGTCGGTACAACTGATGCCTTGAGGAGGCTGAGATCAACGTGAATATGGACAATGCATGCAGCGGATATATTCTCAGGATTGATCGCAATGTTTGAAAAAAAACCTTCTTTAGTGGATATATATTTACCATGACATGAATACAGTTCAAGGATTTTATTTTTATTTTTCATTTTTTTTATTTAAAAGTTAAATAAGTCGTTACATAATAATAACAGGTTCGAAAATGCACTTGATCTGTATAAAGTGGAAGATCGATCTCAAGGATATTGAATTTCACTGTATGCAGTCACAAAGGATCAACTGTAAATCAAATTAAATCCAATTCCAAACCGTTAATTAGAATATATAATTTTGAATATAATGATGAATTTAATGAATTTAGATAAGTCACAATCAAAAAACGACAAATGGAATTTATAAAACTTTAAATTTGAAATTTTATTGAGATATTTTAAGTACAGTACTGTGTCTATATAGAATCAGGAATAAATTAACACGGATAATCAAGGACACAATATTAAATTGCCTATCATATCAATTGAAATACACCAATACGTCATTTTTCTATAAGGTGATTTTTTCCGTAGTAGAAATTTGCTCGGAATCTAAGCTCAAATCAATAAATCAAATTGGGATGGACGAATAATATGGAACTGTAGCTAATTGGGAATATATTCAACCTACTAATCACCTATTAATCACACTTACGGTGGACGCCCTTCTATGGAACCTCGGCTATACATGATATTCGGAATCTTTCTTTAATGAAAAGTCTATAATACGTAATAAAAGCAATCTAGACATCAAGCAAACTTTATTTATATGTTCTATACGATGCCAGCGGGGAATGAAATGCTTTCATAATAATTTTATTTAATCTTATTTATTTAGTCACAAATGTTATATGTAGCATACATGTTATCCGATGAAATTACGACATCCTTTACTAAAAATAAACTATGTTTCATTGGATTGAGGTTTTCGGAAACTATCGACATGGTAGGTAACGCGAATGTCTTATAAATATTTTTTCCCTTACGAAAAATCTCTACTGTATGCTGAGTTCTGGAAATGTAGTTTCAATAGAGCACTACTCTCCTCACCTCTAAATATAAGCCACACTCTGAGGACGAATTTGCATTACGTTTGGTAGCATGATTTTTCCCTATCAATAATCATGAGGAAGTCGTTACTCACCCAATTCTCCCGGGAATTCCTGTTGCGCCTCCAACACCAAACGCTCCGTCCACCATAAATCCTGATGCATTGTATTATTATTGTTATTGTTGTTGTTGCTGTTGTTGTTGTTGTTATGATTATGATTATTATTTGAAGAACTTCCATTGCTGGCGCAACCTGTTGGCGAATTACTGCTGTTGCTTGTATTGCTCGTAATTCCCGATGCCGCTTCGCACATCGACGACTTGTAGCCGGCTACAGGTGAGTTCCAGTCGGTGGCCGATCCCGATGACGTCACCATGGCGATGGTGCCACCGCCGTCCGCCGTGGACCCCGTGTAAACTGCAGACGCTGCAGCACCGCTCGGCAAATGCATTCGTCGATGGGAGGAATTTTTGGGCGCTATTTTGGCGACGATAATTGGACAATGCGATGAATAGAAGTTGGCCAAAAGCCAAGCAAAAATTGAATCGATGCCGGAAGAAGAAAATAAAAGAATAGAGAACACCTCGCGTCTTTCTCCCCTCTTGAAGTTTGATGCTGAGCTGAGAGTGGAAGCGAAGCCGTGGATTTTACGTCTCTTCCAGCGTCCACAACAAGAATCGAACTCCTTCGCCAGACGATTAGTCACAAATTAACGCTTTCAGCGCATCAATTAACGATAACGAAACGTTTGTCACTTTTGCTTCACGAATTCGTTTGCTTTGAATGATCTGCAAATAACAAAAACCGACGTTTGTCGCTGATGAGTCGTTGATTTGACTCGATTTAAAGTGTGCCCGAAGCTGGGACCTCGTCTTGATCTTCTTCTTCGTCGCCGTATTCTTGTCGTTGGTGGTCTCGGCTGTGCTTTGGCTTCATTCAGCGCGCTCAGCTGATTTGAGCCGCCGCCGACGCGTGTGAATTAAATAACTGTTGTTGTTATTGTTGCTTTTAAAAAATCTCTTTTAAGTGACTCACTCGCGCGCTCATTTCACGACTTTTTCCGTGTTATTGACGATGAGAGAGAATTTTTATGGGTTCGCAGAAAAGCACAAACAAACAACCAACAACCGGTCTTTTTTGTTATTCAATTCAGTTTGTTGTTGACGTTTTAACTCATTTAAAAATAGTAGATAGTGGATTATTAATAATCAATGCTATTTGTTTTATATTCATTTAATTTTTGGCAACTTTTGATTATCCGAATGTTGAGCGACTTGTTCATCGTTTTCATACCAAACGCAATAAATTAATAATGGATTTATGTTCATTAATTAGTCATTAATTCATGGATTATTCAATTTCTATTATTTTATATATTTTAAGTTTTTATTTAATTATTTAAACTATTTTATTTTAATTTAAATATTTTGCACATTCGTTATTTTTTGAGTTTTTATTTCCTTTTTAATTTTGAACTGTTTTAAGCTTTCAAAAAGTAATGATCACTTTACTAATTTTTATAAATATTATTGAATTTATTTTTATTCATATTTTATTATATTTTCCATCGATTTTTTTTCTCCGTTCATTTAAATTTTTGAAAAAAGTTTATTTGTTGTTATTTTGTTCAACAATGAATTTATTTTCCATAAAATGAATTTACAACTGATTCATTCAAATGCTGATTTACTCACTTTCTTAATTAAATCGTATAAACAACGGAATTTTTGTTAAAGTTTCCTGTTCGATTGGTTATTTTTTTCTGCTCCCACAATTGATTTTATTACCTAAATTTTATTTAGTATATTTTTTGAATCGCTTATTAAAATCATTGCACCGATTCTCCTCTCCTGTCCCACGCATCTTCCATCACTCTCTCAAAAAATTTCAATGAACTTTTTTCGATTTCAATAACTTGCAGCAATTTATTTATTTGAAAAAACAAAAAATTCCAATTTGTTATATTTTTAGCAGTCGAAGAATTTGTTGTAACAGTTGTTAATGTTTTTTTATTGTTACTGACTGTTGCTGCCCAACGTGGAGTCAACCAGTTGCTCCCGCGTGCCGGTCACAATTGCTACTGCTCGGCGAATGCGGTCGCGAACGGTGGCTTAACCTGAGCTCAGCGAGCTCCACTCTCAGTTCTCCGTTTATTCAGCTATTTGAAAGTGTGTGCAGCGAACGTCAACACCACACAAACACAGCTCAGCGGGTTTCGTACCTGAATTGACAGTCTTTTGTGTTGGCTTTTGTTGTTGTTTGCATTACAGCCGACTGTCATGTTTCTTGTTGTTGCTGTGGTTACTTTCGGAGTTTTTTTTTTGTGTTTTGTCTTATCTTGCAATCCATCGAACCAATCCACTTCGTCCCTCATTTTCTTTTATGCTGTGGAGGCTTTTATGCTGCTTTCGTCTCTCAGTCAACTGAGCACCTGATTGGCTGCTTTTTTCTGACTTTTTAGTATTTTTTGTATTGAACGCCTCTTCTGTTGTTGTGTTGGCGGTGGAGTCTTCTGCTGTTGTTGTTATTTTTGTGGTTGTACATCATTCGTTTGTGTTTTTTTTGTTGTGATGCTCCGTTGGGCTTCAGTTTTAGAGGCGGAGTTCCCCATATTTAATTTAGTATTCCTCGTTGTGTCTTTACTGAGTTTATTTCATTTTATTTGGCTTCTCTTTTTCCAGCGTTCGTTTGTAAATCAACTGGACGCATCTCGATGCAGCATCATTTTTTAGCTTTATTTTTCAATGTGCTTTGGCGTTGTTTTGTTATTCTTGTTCTCATGGTTGTTCTTTTATGTGTTTATCATTCTACGACTGATAATTTTCAATTATTACCTTATCCATGCAGCTTTTGCAGTGTTTTTGTTGTAAATCTGTGATCTTTGCTGTTGTTGTTTTGTTTCTTTTTTTCTCTCTTTCGTTCTTTCTACGCCTCCCTCACTCCATCGCTCTTCTCTCTCTTCTTGTTGTGTTTGTGTTGCAGATTTTCAATTATAATTTGTGAGTTTTCAAGGATTCATTTTATGTCCTCGCCGTTGCGTTGTTGGTTCGTCGCCTTTTGCGGTTAATTAATGAAGGTTTTTATTGCCTCGTTTTATGGTTATAATTGGCATCATTTACTGAGGACTGGGCGTGGTCGGCGGAGGGCAAGGAGTGGTATTTAAAATGTTATGTGCAGGTTTTAAATCTTTCCGCAGCAACACAAGTAAAAGTAAATCTATTTAATTGCAATGAATGTCTAATAAATGTTAACTTCTTAATTGAATTCTTGAGTGCAAATAACATCTTCAAAGAAGACTTTTAAAAGATTTCTTCGTTATTAAAATATAACAGCTTTTCATTGCATTGATTATAGAGTTTGGTTTTTCATTATTCCTATTTTGCGTCGGCATCTGTTAAATATATATGATTGTATAACAGGATTCCCATCGTCATTATTAACGCCAAAACGGAATGAATTCGATTTAAAAGATTTGATTATTAAATAAATTTTGTGCATTAATGGGGAGAAAGTGTTTATAGAATTACTTAATTTTCAGAAAAACTGTTTTTACTCATTACACAAACATTTTTTAGTATTTCTTTGTTGCAATTTTAGCACAGGACAAATATTATTTTAGTCCCTAAGACACAATAAATAAACAAACTAAGCAACATTTCAGTGAATTGAACAAAAAATGCCTATGGAAATTTACCTCAGTATATGTATTTTTATAGTAATAATAATAAATAAATTTTTACCAAATCTTCATTAAATTTTAAACAAAAATATGTACTAAATTTGAAACCCAAATTGGTAAAAGATTTCTAAAAGTGCATCTTTGATATTTCATTTGATTCCACATAATTTCATCAGGTGCTTTTTCTATAGTAGATAACCTGCAATCACTACTTATTTTCTTCTCTTTCCGTTTTTTGTAAACAATTGCATTGGTCTTGATAAAAACGGAGATTTTCTTTAAGCTTTAAAACGAACGTCTGACCGCATTCAGTGTGGGAATTTTGACTTTGACTTAACTAATGTGGTCATATTTTTTTCTATTTTGAAATACTTAAAAGTAAACATTGATAGAACAAAGGCTTAAGATGTTTGAAAATTAAATAAAACAACAGCAAAACAATCAACTCGTTGCTTATCACTTAAACATAACATTTCAAAATTGTCCTCTACAAAACTTTTGATATCTCAACGAGATTTTTATTTTGTTAATTTTTTAGGTTTTTTATATCTTTCGTGCAATATATGTATTTGTTATTTTGTTAGTTTTTGGTGTGGGAAAATTTCTTATCTCTTATTTTCAATTGAGCCTTTCGTGTATTTTCGAATTTAAAACTCTATTCAACATGAACGTGAAATATATTCAGTTTATTTTAGGCTTTAAGCAAAGTACATTGAAGTTGACATCTTTAAATGTTTTAAAAAAGGCAGAATAAATTTATTCCCACGTTTTATAGTTTTTCTGTTTGAAAAAAAGTGATAACAAATACAAATACTTCGTAAGATTTCACCAAGCTGTTTCACAAAATGACAAAAATATTGGAACATTTTTTAAAATATTTAAATTACAATACAATTTAACAATGAAATCGAAAACAGAAGTTTATCAAATTTAATAAATTATTATAATGAGAGCTTGTTGTTTTATACTCCATAATCTTTTCTACAAGCATTCTATAATCTTTGCTATAAGCATTCATTTTGGAAACCTCTGTGATTCTCAAAAAGTTGAGTTGCTCTTTTCGAAAAGCTGAGTTTTTTTTCGTTTCCACGCGAATATACACGATCCACATTAAAATGCGAACAAATTATATGTAATACGTTCCATAACAGCTGATTTTGACATATCATAGTGATATTTCTAGACGACCTTTGTATAGTGTTTTGGTCTTTTCTATTTTTTGTTAATTTTTGTATTTTGTTAATAAATTTTATAAAATGTTACTTCCATTTAGCGTTGTTAGCAAAAGTACGAATTTACTTCGACATCATTTTAGAGTAAGAATAAAGAGAAATTGGTGTTTTGTTACTACAAATTCGAAATTCTATTCGACTGAAGCGACGATTACCAGCGCTGTTGCAGCTGACACATCAGGCAAGGTAACTATTGGTGATGTAAGCAAAACCCTAAAAGCACCTTTGAACCCGGAGCTAGTCCCGCAAAGATATGGTAACAATAATATCTAAAATATGACTATTTTCGCGACTAATCAATTTATTAATCTTTTTAGTGCAATACGCTGCAGATGGATCCTTACAGTTGACGCAGTCTGCGCTCCATCACCTGCGTTGGATGCTGCAGAAGGATATCCTAAAGCAGGATATGTTTTTGCTTGGCCAACCGGGACCATTGCGGCGTCAGTTGGCTTTGCAGTTCCTAGAGTTGACACAACGCGAGCTGGAATATATAGCTCTCAGTAGAGATACCACCGAAAGCGATCTAAAGCAACGTCGTGAAATAAAAAATAAAGCTGCGATTTATTACGATCAGGTTTGTTTGTTTTTAGCTTTCAATAAACTTTCCTTAAGTTCTAGTACTTATGCATATATGTACATCAGTGCGCCGTGCGAGCTGCAATCCACGGACGCATTCTTGTGCTGGATGGAGTGGAGCATGCCGAACGAAACGTGTTACCGATATTGAATAATTTACTCGAAAATCGCGAAATGCATCTGGAGAACGGCAAGTTTTTGATGGCTCCAGAGCGATACGATAAACTATTGGAGGTGAGGAAAAACATTTGTTTTCCTAAAAGAATTATTGATATGCTGAACTTGATCTTGTTTTGTAGACTTGCACAAAAGAGCAGTTGGATTCGTGGGGCTTACTTCGTGTATCAGAAGACTTTCGCGTAGTCGCACTGGGATTGCCAACACAGAAATATAAAGGGACTCCTTTGGACCCACCTTTGAGATCCAGATTTCAATCACGCAATGTTACACATTTCGGCTACGATGTAAGAACGTGCACAACCTTTCAACAGATAAAAACACAGTATTGCATCATTTTAGGAGATGCTACTTGGTTTGGAGAAGGTCGCACCAAATGTTCCTGCAGATAAACTAAAGAAGCTTCTTTCATTTGGCCTCGCAGTACAAACAGCGGATGCAAACGTAAATTTGCCAGATTTTCCACTTGATAATCTTCATTTAGCCGCTCGAATGATGGTCAGTATTTTCTAATCGAAATAAAGCACACCAACATAATTTCTAATTTTATAACATTCTAAAATAATTCATCAGAATTCTAACTGTAATCTAACGGAGCACGAAGTCATTATTCTTCTGTATCCTTATGAAATCGCATTAAAGAAAGAACAGGCAGACCGAGTTAAGAATTTGCTAGAGTCGCTTAAAATTAAAATACATCCTACGAGACCAGTCCAAAGCATTCAAATTAAAGAAAACCCAAGCAAAGGGACGAACAATAAGATTGAATTTCAAATAGATGAGGCTACCTTAACTGTACCTGGAGGAAATCGACAAAAGGAAATTTCATCCAGTAAATCGAAAAGCTTCGTCGACCTCGAACATCAACGCTGTATATTGGCAGCTATGATTCAAGCGATTGCTGTGAGCGATATTTGTTTAATTGGTAATGTCTTGAAGGATACCTTTTTTAAGGTTATGAACTTTAACTAATGGTCATATGTTTTCTTTTGTGGTAGGTCAGAAAGGAGTCGGGAAAGCGACATTAAGCAATCAACTGCTCAATCTTCTGCGTCAAAAAGTGGAGCCGATGGTTCTGTATGAAGATATGACATCACGTGATCTTGTACAACAACGCGTTACCACAGCTGACGGTGATACCGAGTGGCGAGACTCTCCGCTCGTTCGCGCTGCAAAGAGCGGTTCGGTTGCCTTGCTCAACGGTTTACATCGCTTGCACAAAAGCACTGCAAGTGTTCTGCAAAGGTTCCTACAATTTTCTTTATGATTATTGCATTTCGTTACTATTATTACTTGCAGATTGATACACGATCGCGAAATTCAACTTTGCGATGGCACTACATTACTTCGGCACGACCGCTACGACTCTTTGCTGCAGCAAGGAATCACCACGCTGGAGTTGTGTGAGAGGGGCATCTTTAAGATCCCTGAGTCATTCCGCTTGATTGCGTTGGCAGAGCCTTCGAATGCTACTTCGTCGCAAAATTGGTTGACGCCGGAAATGTTAAATTTGTTCCTATTTCTTGAAGTTCGTCCGTTAGAGCAGTCCGAAGAATTGAAAATAATAACAAAATTGTACGGAAACCTAAATGATAGCATACATGAAGTTATTAAGCTGTCGCATTTATTGCGAGAGTCCTCAGACCCAACGATGCGCAATCTGGCGAACACTCTGTCCACTCGACAACTACTGAAAATAGCTCGGCGTTTGGCGGCATATCCAGCCGAAGAAAATCCACTCAACTCAGTTCACAACATCGTGCAGAACACGTTCCTGTCGAAGTTTATGCCCGCTCTGCCGCGAGCTGCTTTGGAAAGAGCCATGCAGAGAGCAGGGATTTCAAAGCCACTTTTAAGACGAGGCCGAGCGAGCGAAGAACGCAAGATAACTGTTGATGGCGGGGTGCTCAGGATTGGGGACACCGAAATGAATGTGGTCGAGGCGTCGGAGGAAGCCAAAGTACCCAGCACCTTATTTTATGACGTACCGCAGCATGTGGCTTTACTGGAGCGTCTCCTACAAGTACAGGAAAACAAATCCTAAACAAAGAAAAGTAATTATTGTTTAAAATTAACTTCTCTTCAGGACTTTATCATTGGTGATCACTTGCTGTTGGTTGGAAATCAAGGTGTGGGCAAAAATAAACTCATCGATAAACTTTTGCAACTGATGAACAAACCTCGTGAATACCTGCAGCTGCATCGTGACACCACAGTGCAGAGTCTCACGGTGCAGTCGACATTGCGTGACGGCCAAGTCGTCTACGAAGACAGTCCTTTAGTGAAAGCTGTGAAAAATGGTCATGTGCTGGTCATAGACGAAGCCGATAAGGCGCCCGTTAATGTTACTTGTATACTTCGTACACTTGTTGAAAATGGCGAAATGTTTTTATCTGATGGACGTAAAATTGTTCCTTTTGGCGAGCGACTTGACCACGAAGTGCTTTCATCGACGTCTCAGGAAGTGATTGAAACTCATCCCAGTTTTCGTATGATTGTGCTCGCCAATCGTCCAGGTTTTCCTTTCCTGGGAAATGATTTCTTTGCTTCTCTCGGTGATGTTTTCAGTTGTCACACTGTCGACAATCCTTCGCCCGACTCTGAAAGTTTCCTGCTGCAGCAGTACGGACCCTCTGTGCCTCAAAATACTCTGAGGACTTTGGTGAATGCTTTCGGCGAGCTACGCAGCATGGCTGATGAAGGCTTGCTTAATTATCCTTACTCAACGCGAGAAGTAGTGAATATTGTTAAGCATCTGGAGAGATTCCCCAACGAAAACATGTCCGAGTTGGTGGGAAATGTGCTTGACTTTGACAAGTACTCGCCGGAGGCTTTGGAACAAGTGACGCAGGTTTTGGCCAGACATGGGCTATCGATTGCGGCCTACGCGAAAAATGAACTCTACGCGTTGAGGAAGCGTAAAGAACTCCAAGTGACGGTGGAGAGGACGAGTGGATTAGGAGTGTCAGGTTCGTTTTATTGATCGATCGATTCGCACTATTGTTAATCTTGAAATTTTGTTGGTTTTAAACTTAGGACCTAAATACGGAAAAGTCGATCCCAAGAACGAACCTCATGTGGGCGGCAACACCTGGGCAGGTGGCACCGGCGGCCGAGACACCGCTGGCTTGGGCGGAAAAGGCGGGCCCTTTCGGCTTGACGCTGGCCACAAGGTGCATCAGCTGTCGGACGAGGAGAAAGACGACATTCCTGAGGAAGTAAAGCGAGCAGCTCGCGAAATGAATCGTAAAGCCTTCGAGGAGAAACTGAAAGAGATTCGCATGTCAGCTCACGATCACAAGTTGTACGTTCAGTTCAGCGAACCAATCCGAAAGCAGGTGCAGCAACTAAAAGCGGTTCTCGATGCCATGCAAACGAAGAGCAAAGAGCGCCAGTGGCAAAAATATCAGACGCATGGCGAGTTGGACGACACGCGGCTGATCGAAGGTATCACGGGCGAGAAGAACATTTATCGTCGTCGTGCAGAGTCCAATCCATGGGCCGATCACGTGCAGGAAAAGCCGAATCGACTGAAGCTCGTGGTGGATGTATCGGGCTCCATGTACAGGTATCAGTAAAGTTCTTACTGGTCAATATTTTCACTAACAAATCTCCTTTTTTTTTCGTTGTCTTCTTTCGAACCTGAAACAGATTTAATAGCTACGACGGCCGCTTGGACCGTGAACTGGAAGCAGTTGTTATGGTGATGGAAGCTTTTGAGGGCTACGAAAAGAAAATAGTCTACGATATTGTAGGCCACAGTGGCGAAGGCTCCGAACATCCCTTTGTCTTAGCCGGACGCCCTCCGAACAATGACAAAGAACGCTTCGAAACCATTCGCATGATGCACGCGCACTCGCAGTATTGCTGGCCCGGTGACAGCACAGTCAAAGCCACCAGCGAAGGAATTGATGCGTTGAACGAGGTGGCGGAGGATTTCGACAACTCAATTGTGGTGGTGCTTAGCGATGCCAACCTCTCGAGATACGGCATACGACCAAAGGATTTCGCCACAGCGCTTATGAAAGGGGAGCCGAAGGTACAGGGACACGTGATCTTTATCGGCAGCTTGGCAGAACAAGCAACTGAGTAAGTTTTTTCATCAGAGACATGAATGACATCATTTAACCATGTGTATTTCTGTTCCTTAGAGTAAATGCTCAGATGCCTGCGGGCCACAGTTATATTTGCATGGATTTGTCCAGTTTGCCACAGATTTTGAAACAAATTTTTACTTCATCTCTGCTGTGATTTGTGATCGTGGGCTTGGACAATATTTAGTATATAATATTTTATTAATATATAATTAGCTTATATGTAAAAAGTGAAAAGTTTATGTTAAAGTAATAACATTTCTTCATACGTAAATTGTATATATGCTATATCAATTAATTTATTCCTACTAAAAAGAATTTCATTTTAGAGGAACAACTTTTATAAGACATTTATAAAAATTAAATGCGAATAAATTTATAATAAAACTGTATTATAATTGAAAAATGCAAAGATGCATTTCAATGAATGAAAGCTATATTGTGGAGAATAATAAAATGTGAGATATATAAGAAAAATAATCGTTTCACAGAGAAAAGAAAAATATGTAAACAGATCTTGCACATTTTACAAAATTTCTTCTTTTATGACTTTAGCTAAGTGATTCTTTTTTCATGCGTTTTTATTATTTAACAGATTTAAAACAAGTACAACACGAAAAATAACTTTATAACTTCTTATTTAATATACATTATTACAAAGTGTATTATGTATTTTATGATCTTAAAATTAAGGCAAGTCACACACACACACACACACAAAACCTTTTTCACTCGCAATTCATAAACTTTCTGCATTACAAGTGACTATTCTAAATTTGAAATTATGATTTCTAATTTACAAATTACTCTTTCTGAATTACAAATGAAAGACAATGACTGACAATGACTGAATTACAAGTGGAAAAGGTGTAATTACTTAAACACACTCACACATTCGATGCCAATTTTCCTAATATAAAGAAATGTAAAAATAAATATCAACAAATAAACAACTTAGCATAAATACATTAAAAAAATAGGAAACAAGTTCTTAAATAATTTCATATAATAAATATGAACAATCAAAGTTAAGTACGTACTATAGTGAACAATAGAAAATATTAAATGTCGTTAAAGAGCAAAAGTAGAGAGAGATATGTAATTATCCATATATATACATGTGAAGTTGTTAAAATCCCTTTCGAAGGATGTGTTTTTGGTCTGCTGGTGATGATGCTGAGTAACAGCAGTTGCTGTTGCTTTCCAGTCATGCTACGAGGTCGCATCTGGCGGTCCAACAACCACCCAGTCTTCCACATCACCTGACGTCACAGTTTCGTTTTGCGTGGGACCATGGACATCGCTGCTGATGCTGCTATTGCTGCCGATCTCATTGATGTGACTGAGTGGCTGCGTTTGCGCATTGCTTGTCGCAGAAGTCGGCTGCTGTGTGTTGGTCGTGCGTATCATTTCCAATTGCTGCTTCAGGTTGTTGTACAGCTCAAGCAGCTCCTCCTGCAGAAAATTAACAATAAAAATTACTGTCGTAAAACTCACATCAAATATGAAAGCTACGAAATGAAGTTCTTTAGCTTGACTTTCGCTCTGTGCGCTACATTATTTTGTAGTACCTTTTCGCTCATTTTCTTGAGCAATTCTTGTTTCTGTTGTCGTTCGACGGGATCCATTTGCGCCAAGAGCTTCTCTTTGAGGTCCTGGGCATAGTAGAGCTTCGTATCGACGCGAAGATATTCTTTGGCCAGTCGACGATGTTCCTCGTAGATTTCCTGCGACTGAGGGTTATCGGGGATCGGCTGCTCTGGCTGCAATTCCGGATCGAGTATTTCGTGCAGTGACTGATCGGGTCCGTCGTTGTCACTGCTGTCGGAGTCCTGAGCGTCGCCGTTGTTGTTGACGTCGTCGTCATCGTAGTTTATGTCGGTGGTGATACCGTGCGGCATCATCGGCTTCGCATCGGTGACTGTGAGACGTTCTCTGCCATCACTTTTAGCTGTACGAATGCAAAAGAGATAATAAAGAATAGAAAATTTAGGTTTTTTTAGCTAAAAATGTGTGATTATTATCCGAATAATGTATGGGAAAAGAGATAAATTAATTGCTTTTGGAGTTGCTTTCGGTGATGCCTACTGTAAATAATCCAACAGCTGTGCAGATCCGTTTGCTTCGATGAGATTAAAGTCGTTGCATCACACATGTTGCTGTTGCTACGCTGGATGATGTTTTCGATTTGATTTTGCTCTTTGCTTTCGGTAAATTTAATTATCAGTAGTTTTCCTTTGAATGTTTCAAAGACTTTTGCATTCACTTATTTCATATAATTCTGTGATTTTAAATGGATTTAATGAATACGTTCGAGAGAATATGAAAAGGAGAAAATACAGTTTAATTTAAAAACTTCAAGACCGTCATTAATTTAAAGTCTGCGATATTATTTATGAATAACTATGAAAAGAACCAGTTTAAAGCAAAAAATATTATTAATTGAAATTCTTTAATATTATTTATTAGACAATAAACCACAGAAAAACCATTAATTAACTTTAAATTCCAATGAGCGAAATTCAATTTAAGACATTTATTATTGGGGCAGTTGTTATTATTAATTAATTTTTATTTTGAAAAATGTAGAATATTTTCAAATAAATTCCATAAACTCCATCATTTAAAATCATTAATTCAAGAATGACTCTTAAATGACATTTCAGTGCATAAAAACCAACGATCATTAATTTTAATATTATTTAAAAATATCTTTAAATGGTTTCAAGTCAATTAGCGATGTTTATTCCAACGACGAAGGAATTCGAATTTAATTCCAACTCTTTTAAATTTTTTCTCGTTAATCTATGCAAAAATTATATTAATAATGCTCATATTAGGAAACATGACAAAAGAATGATCATAATAATTATTTTTTAATTTTTATTGAATTATTTTGAGCTTTAGTTTTAAATAATTTCATTTTGTTGGCGTCATATAGAAAAACAAAGCTTTGCCTTTGCGAAGTTTATATTAATTTTTAAAATTTATTTTCCTTTTATTATTATATTTAATTTTTAATTACTAAAACACCTCTGAAACTGCGTCGATGTCAAGACAGAATTATTGTGTCATTAATTAAAAAAATTACACACAAGAAGCAGAAGAACATAAGCAGAAACGCATAAATTTAATTAAACAAATCCATGTCTAATTTTTAGATAAAGAACACGAACGAATGAAGATGTTGATCGATGATGCTCATCATCCACCAACTCCAAGCGTTGCAGGAGGGCGATAAAAGCGCGATGCGAGCAACTGTTCACAAAAAAATATCGAGGATGCTTTTTTATTTTGTTTACAAAATCTCTTTTCTGATTGAAAGATGTGCAATGATTTTTGAGCGATTTAAATTGTAATTTATGGAATTTTTGCTATTTAATTTTCCAACAATTTTTTAAAAAAATTATATTATGTAAATGTGTGATTTTTTTTTTAAATTTTTCATCTACAGCACAACAAGAAATGCATTCGCTTTTAATATAGTTTTCGCTGTTGTTGTGGATGCTAAACTTAGGCGCTGACTTTCATCGACGTTTATTAATAAATGCAACAAAAGCAACAACATCGTCAAATAACCGAGAAACACCAACTGAGAGTCATTTAAATTTCGTGTCTGTGTTTGCGGACAGCAATAATAATAACAATAACAATTAATAAATCTTTAATAAATTGCACATGGCGCGAATCTTCCGCTTAGAATTGACTTGAATACGAGTTCGATACGAATTCCAACCTCCGCGATGTCGACTGCGTTGTCGATTGAACGTTTCCGGCGCCGATTAAACAGGACCAGCGTTCGAACGTAGACTGAGAATTGAATTGAATTCTCGCTGAGGCCGAGGCAACGTTGTAAAGTGCTTAGAAAGCGTAAAAGTCGCTTGAATACGTTCGAAATAGAAACACACACAAAAAAGACACAAATCCAAACGCAAACACGCCCGCTCTTCATGGCTAAATGAGCAGCCGAGAGTAGATTTTGGTAAGTTTTGAGAAATTGGCTTTTGTTTTGACCAGAGAAAGCAAAGAAGCAGGCAAATACAAATTCAAATACAAGGGGAAAGAAACCATGCATTTGCTTAAGCACAGTGGAACAAATTGGTAAACAAATGGCAATGAAAATTCAATAAAAATTATAACGATTACCACACAAGGTAAGAAAACCATCACTAGGTAGAAACGTAGTCTTGTCCCTTGTTTTTAAGTCACAACAATCAATACTTTAATATTCCAATTTTTAATTACATTTTCGAAATTCGAAAATTGTTGCCATTTGGCTGAAGAATTCCGTCTATTTAACAATACAACGTTTAAAGATCACGATGAAGTGAAAGAGTACCAACGAGCATATATACGTGTATATATGCTCGTTGAGAGTACAACGAAGATCGTGAGTCCTATAAAATTCACAATAAAAATTTTGTTATTTTGGAGTTTTTTTCACACTAGGAAAGACTTTTGAAAAACTTGATATTCCAATTGGTATTGCGAATTCTAATTACCTGATTGGGATTAGAGGTTAGGTCAAGTGACCACTTTGTAAATAATCAGTTACACAAGGCCAATTCTAGTAGATTTCTGATTGCATCGTAGTTGAGTTGTGACTCAATATAAATCTGTGTGATTTGTGTGTATCCGTCGCATCTTTCTGATGCATAAAGAGACATATATTGAGTCCAATGTACTTAAGTACCAATGTACTGTAAATATGGAGAATATATTTCAATCACCTGATTCATCTTTTAAGAATTCATTTATCTTCATATTAAAGTGCTGCTGGTCTTATCGAAAATCTTGAGCCTATATTTACCCTTTATTTAGCGTATATATAGATACAGTGAAATGAATTCCAAAGCTTTGGTTGGTAGTGCAAGCTTTTAGAAGAGTATATCTTCAGATATTTAAGAGATATTCTTTTTCATTGAAGATGATGAGATGAAAACGAAGTTTCAAAACCTAGAATCAAAAAAATTCGTCGAATTACGATTATATCAAACAATTGTGCACAAAAACAAAAAGAATTGAGCAATAAAAATACAATGAAGTAGAGCAAAAATTAGAAATTCAAAAGGAATATGAAAA
Organism: Thecophora atra; assembly: GCA_937620795.1. Taxonomy (NCBI): domain Eukaryota; kingdom Metazoa; phylum Arthropoda; class Insecta; order Diptera; family Conopidae; genus Thecophora; species Thecophora atra. The sequence goes on along the minus strand of OW569397.1, from coordinate 4,752,736 downwards.
ATGTCTGATTAATGATAGAATTTCCAGAAATTCTTTTTTATTCTTCATGTTTATTTTATTATCTCGATTGTTTGGATTTTGCATTTTGCTGTTTATTTTTTTTTAAATGCTGTTTGTTGTTCTTTGCTTTGGATCCAAACAAAACCCATTTCTGCATTCGTAGTTCTCCGTAAAATGAACTCATGCCCCAAACTTTTACTCAACCGAACAGAAACAACAACAACAAAAACAAGGATGATGAGTTTTTTAAAGTCACGACTTTTTTCTTTTTTTTTTTTTCCTTCGCGTATTTTTATTGTTTAACTTTTAATGATTGCTTTTATAGGTTTCCCCCCCCCCCCCCCCCCCCCCCCCCCCCTAAAAATGAGTGAAAAGCAGCAGCTACTTCAAAAGAAATATAGGGGAGGGAAGAAGGGGAGAGGGGGCGGGACGCAAGGCTACCGGCTGTTAACAGATTGTGAACAGGTTCCCCAAAATCACTGCTCATTCCGACGGAGCTTGCAGCTTGTCATTTGTATCTGATGACGTGAGATATCGCAAAAGATAAGACGAAACTAATAAATTTCCTTTACGACGCGGTATTTAAAAACACATAAATTACTCGTCAATTAATAAATAAAAAAGTAGTTTAAAAAAATATTAAAAATTTTCGCAACTTAAATAAATTTCGAAAACGAAATCGCAGACGCATTCATCGTTGGCGCTGTTGTTGTTGTTGTTGTTGTTGCAATCATCTGGCTGCCATCTAAAATTCGCTTCGAAATTCAAAATCTATCGTGCGGTGGCTGAGTCACGCTGTGGATCAACAACAAAAACAACAATAATAGAAATTCAAAATTATCAACAACAACAACAACGAACATCGGGGGGAAAGCAACAACAACAACAACGATCATCAATCGAAACGCCAAACAGCTGCTGGAGGAATGAATTTTAGAGCAAAAGTTCAGCACAGATTTTCACCTCTTCACCTCTCATCCTTCAAAACAGAAGCAGCCAAGGAAAGTCATTGAATTATTTTATATTGAAATGATTTCCTAAACGATTGCATTCGCTGTTTTTTTTTGTTATTCTCCTATGAAAAGGAAAACCAAAATAACAAATGCAAAAGAAATAGAAAACGAGAATAAATTAAATAACAATAAACAACAGGAAAAAAGTAAGGGAAAATCAGGGACAGAGAGAGGAGAAAAAAATAATTAAGCTACAATTTATAGCAAAAGCATAATAATAATAAGCTATATTGTAATGCTCATTGGAACAATCTCGTTTAAAGCACCGTGGGCCAAATTCCGTGGAAATCAGCAATCAAAGCAAACTACGTATACAACAAAGTCTCACAATCGGAGTACTTCACTTTCTAATATAACGAATCTTTCGTCTTTGAGGAACCTCTTCTTCTAAACGTAGAAGTTTTCTATCCTACGTTGAGGTTTTTGTCTACTTTTATGAATCAGGTCCTTCCTGAATGAGCCAGATAAAAGATTAAGATATATTTCTTAAGCTGCGAACAAAGCTAAGAGTTTCTAGGGCATTATAACTTAATTCTTAGGGAGTTCTCTAAGGGTCACAAACTATGGACTTTCTGTAGAGTTGCTGTCCGCCGATGCTTGGCTTAGCTGCATAATCTTCAGATTCGATTGCAGCAACATCTCCATGCTGAGTCAAGTAATCGGCCTTGACAGAACGACTGAAGTGTGCTGCTCTAAATACTGAATCACCTTTTGGTGATCCGTGATTCAGTTGGATACCGATTGCGTTTGGATAGCGGAGACCTTAAACGAGGAGAGTATCAACCCATTCGACCTCAATGAGTTGGGGCAATAGAGATAAGAATCACAAAAGATTATCAGGTCAGAAAAGGTATTTCTTAATACTATAACATAAACTATCATACATACCCACTTCAGGTGGAATTAGTATGAACTTTTTTCCAGCAGTAGTACTCTTCCAAGTTAATTTGTTATTATCATATGTAGCCATTAAATTGTGCTAGTTATAAGACCAAGTTGCCTGGAAGTACCATTGTTTAATAAACAGGTAATACTGAATACACGGAACCTCTGTGCAACAAAGATAAGTCTCAAAAGACTAGGACTTTGTCCTAAGTGGGTTTTTTATAGGATACACGGAGATATTTCAATTTCTCGGAATAGAATATCTACCTAATGGAAGAGAAACGAGTGATCGAAGCTTTCAAATATTAGTAATGGGTCGAAGGTAATGGGCCATGAGAAACTAGAGCGAGAAACTTAACAATATCAATATCTCTTCTCTATTTGTCTTTTACTTCCTCTTTTACCACCTTAAAAAACCAATATTCCGTGGATCAATGATATATATACATATACATAGATATATAGCATTAAACACAAAGTTCTTCATTATTGGACTGAGCACAACAACCAGTTGTTTCAAGACGTCACAGCAACTACTTTTTCAAGTACTTGTAATAAGAAAATATACTTGAAGGTAGTTAGTGAAGTACATACAAACCATAATAGAGAATACATTACACCTCTGACTACACTAATAATCGTCATATTTTCCTAATCTCGTCAGGTAATTCTTTTATGTCAATATACTGATTTACATACTACCACTAATGCCCAATACGTACAATTTAAATATACTTCACACTCAAAATAGCTTATAGTAAAAATTTATAAAATATTTCCACTTCGCACAAACGAAATTCAGCTGCTCAAAAGAAGCGAAGGCAAAAATACTAGCAAAAATTCTGGCTTCTGAGAAAGTTCAACGCCCATCGAGATGTATTTCGAGTTCAAACAATTTAACAACAGTTCATTGCTCATAATAATAGCAATTTTTATAGGATATTTCAACTTCTTTTTTCAGCATCGTAAATTAAAATCATGCAATAAAATTTCTGATGTATCTAAATTTAGATTTTTATGTTTCTTTTGTGTAAATATGGATGCTCTTTTGAGAATAACTGAGCAAATAAAACCAAATAATGAAAAAATAAACTATTCGCAAAATAGCAAGAAATTAAATTTGAGCATTCGGATTTATTTAAAATGTAGATGAACATTGAAATGGGCTAAAAGAGAGACTGAAGAAGTACTTCAAAGTAGAGAGAAAATTCGAAATAAATAAATGAATCGCTCAAGTCGTGAAAACACTTAAAATAATGATTTATATGAAGTGACAAAATATCATATCATTCTTTTGGGTGCAGAAAACGTGTCTTACTGAAGGACTGACTGTCGGACTGACTCAGCGGTGACATCTTCGGTATTTAGCAGCACCTTAAATCATTTGAATGCCTTTTCGGTTGTCAAAATATTTCGATGTCTGTCGATTCATTGCACTTGTTTCAGTTTTTATTCAATTCACACGACGTCGACGACGGTGATGATGATGCGATAATAAAAAAGTCTTAAACGCGCAGAATATTTATCGCTTTATTATGGCAACAATATTTTGCACTTTAAAACAACTGGGAAACAAAAAATTCCCATCCAAATTTCCACACGGACGAGGTTTTCATTCTATTTTGATGATGCGATAATCAGAAATAAGAACGGATTGAGAATTATAAAGCTAATTAATGATTATTTAGAGTGAATTTTAATTAACTTGACATCTATAATAAATGAAAAAATATTAAACAGTAGCGTAAAAATCATAAATCTGAAAATATGTCACGTTTCTAAGAAATGCAATTTAACTAAATGGCGAAAAAGACGCAACATACAAAAAATCTCAGCATGTTTTGCGTTTTTTTATTCAACTTTTTACACAGTTTTCACTTAAATTGTTTGGTTATTTTCAATATGGTGGCATTTGGAAACAGAGCAGAGACCACGAAAAACATAGCACAAAATAAAGGAAAAGTTTTAAACAAATTCTAGAATGAGTTCAGAAAATTTAATGTACGTTTTAATGGACGACAGAAATGTGTGCGGCTGTTTGTCAGTCCAAACATTGGGGCTGTCTGTAGAAGCGACAATGACTCATCGGCATCGTGAAGAATGAACTCAGAAGATTGACACATATTTCGACTTTATTTTGGTTTTGTTTTTCTTTTAAATTTGATTTTAGACTAAGTATAGACATGGGCTTTTTATACTATTAATAATACAGGCACCAGAATTATAAATACTAATATTATAGCTCGTAAAAACAGAGATATTAAGGCTATAGACTTTATCAGGAACGCAAAACATAACTACATTCTTATTTATCAATAAAAACTAAGGACTTTCAGAGATGTTATTGGACTTATAACAGATGACGGACCGAACTCATGATTTTTGTGGTCAGGCTTAAAAAAATTATATTCTATGTTGGATATTACAATAATTTTACATTTAGTGAGATACTTATTAATGTAAAGAAATTTGGAGACTTTTTGATCAGTACTTAATACAAAATGATCCTTTACAGATGTGGACTTAAATGTCGCTATTTAATCATTTAAACGTTATTGATAAAATATGAAAATATCATCGAAAGATCTACTGTTTCATCGACGTCATTAACTGATCCATCTAGGGATTATCTATCGTCGCTATTTGAGTATATGAAAACGCCGTAAGTGAGTTTCGATAGTAGCGACTTTCATAACGACTTTTAGAAACCGTTAAATGACTCTTTGAGAATCCTCGTCATATCGAGAAACTTTCTGCGATACTTAAAATATTGATTTTGTTCCCTTTGGTGAAAGTGAGTAAAGGTTTTCCTATTTATGAATTAGCATTACGTGCAAAGGGGCATAGACAGGATGGAAAGCAGTGGAAATCTCTGAGGCCATGAGAATAAACGGATAATTTACAGGTTCCCATGCAAAATGCAGAACAAGCAGATTCTCTAGACTAATGCGGAAAATCTTGACAAAGAGTTGAATAAAAGCGTAGTTTCTTCAAGATACTCTTCAATAAGATATAGACTATTGAATTGTGTTTTTTTCGTTGTCGGAAGGATCAAGCTCTTCCCTATAAAAAGTGAATTTCGATCACAATTAATTACAACCTAAAATCCTTATCCTAGATCATGCTGTTGCAGTTGTGGTTGTTGTTCCTCACGTATCAAGCAGCCAACAGGTGGATTAATAATTTTCAATTTGGTTAAAGCATAAATAACAAATGTCAACTCTACACAGCGAATGCAGTTTTTCACTTATCCGTGTACGAAATGTCATCGCGTTGCTGTTGTTGCTGTGCAATTATAAATACACAATTAAAAGGTTTTGTATAAATCGTAAAGGAGTGAATCATGTTTAAGAATTTTCTTGTGAAGAAAGATGTTGGCAATAATTATTCAAATCTGTAGATTTATCTTTTAACCAAGAACAAATCTTTTCGCCAACTCACACAAGAGAAGAGACTAGATAAATATTCTTCCACTTGAATATAAAAGATTAAATTTTAAATTAAATAACAAGTTGTATTTATAAAATAACATCCGAACGACTTTAATAAATCGGTCATTCATTTATACATGTGTGCAGAAACACAATTGCAGTTTTCATATTACAAAAATAACAAGAAGAAATCTATTTTCGAAATTTAAAAATGGCATCAACGAAGGCGACACGAAAAACCGTCGTCGGGGTTGCCAACAACGATGCGTGGCGATGCTCCTTGAAGAAAGTGCGTCGCCGTCGTCGCGTTGATGACGAATCGCGATCCACATGAGCAGCATCATCGGCAAAGCGTGAGTCGTCCGAATGCGGCAACCGTTTAATAATTTAATTTAGCAAACGTCAATTTATTTAATCTTTCTATTTTCATTTTGGCGAATTGGCTTCTATATTTTTTATTGGCACAATTAAGGGTTTCATTTTATTATTGCATACTTTCGAAATGACAAGTGAAAATTTTCCATTATTTATACAAAAAAAGAGAGACGGAAAAAAAAGAAATTTGCGCCATATTTTTAAGAAGACGAAGCCACGTAATTAAAATTGTTCTCATTCAGCATTCAGAATAAAACGAATTTACAAATGAAATCAAAAAAGAGGCAGTAAATGTCTTGTAAATATCTGTATGTCGAGTGATAGCATCGGCCGCCGGCACATCTTGTCGCCAGTCCGTCGAGCAGAAAGCTCTTGCTATCGTTGATGGTCGCGTTTTGCATGCTTGAGTCATCAGCGCCGAAGTAAATTCCGATTTCTGACTCCTCGGCAACCTCGACGAAGCGAACGAACGAGCGCCCAACGAAGGAACTGCTAATGAATGCCGCCACGTTCGGCTACTTAAGCTACGGCGAATTTTCATTCGTTTCTTTCGCCGTTTTGTTTGTTGATGGACATTAAAGAAAATCCATTTAATGCTCTTCTTTATTTACGTATTATTTTTAATTGTTTATTGTTTATCTTGGATTAATTTTTTCACTGAAATTTGGATTTTTGAATAAAAAGTAGTTGATTTTAACATAGACAAACAGAAGAGTTTTTTATGGTATAGAAATTGCAATTGCTTTTTACTTCTTTGTATTTTATTCTATTTCGTGAATGTACATACTTCGATATATAATTGCTAAAGAATATTTCTGCTATTCACGATTTCGTTCTATGACTATTAGTTTAAACTAAAGCTGACATGACAACGACATGGCTAATTTGTCATTATTTTCGAAACAAATTTTCATATTTCAGAATCGAAAAATTATATTTCGATAAAAATATTTCAGAAAGGAGAAACTAATATAAACTCAATGAAAAGAATTTTAAACCAATGCGGCCGCAACTGAAAGATTGCCAAGTGAATAAGCTTGGAAAGGATAGGAAATTAATTTTATGTATATAAAATAAATACTTAGCGATAGGATAGTAGATTTTAGAAAAATAATTAATTGGAATTCAACTGAGTGTTCCTATTGCAATATATTGGATATCTTCGATTTCTTTATTGCCATAGAAATAAAAATATTTTATTAGAACGCAGGTGGAATTAGAATTAAAAGTAGGCTGGATTACGCCATTGGTCCCGGAAACTTTCTTTCAAGATCGTAAGAGTTTCAACGGAAAACTTTTATAAAAACAATAATAAAGGATCTCATCAATTGAAGAGGACTCTACGTCTTTTTCTGTGATTGAATTATTTACATTATAAAATTCAACTCAATTGCTAACGACAAATTAAGACTTCATTAAAAAACTTAAAGATTAATTAAAAAAAATGAAGTTATATTAAATAAAATAGGAGGCATCTCTTGGGGAGTTTAGTGAATGAGTTTGTAAATAAAATTGTACTAAAACAAATTATAAATTAATATATTATGATAATTCTTATTGCAGGATTTCATATAAACATTAGAATAAGGATTGTAAATGCAGATCGATATCAAATAAAAATACATTTTTAACTATAGGAATAACTACAATAATCGGATTAACAAAGTGTTTACATACATATGTTCATGGATGTTCAAAGATAATCACAGTTAAGAGCCGAACAGAGGCATGACAACAGAAGGATGACAGAAGCGATTACATCAAAAGAAAAACACCTTGAAATTACCCATGATTGCAACTTTCAGAGAAAAGTTCGAATGGGTGCTACGGTGCAACATCCAGGTTGATCCAATATTGATATTCGAAAAATTACTCAATTAAATTCGATTTACTTATTCACACGCGAGTCGCATTGAATCCAATCACGTTACGGTTTTGTTTTGATGCGTTTATAACTACTTGCGAAGGGTTTCGATCACTGAATTCAACACATGAATGAACATCGCTCCTGCGACGATTTTAAATGCGAATAGTGAGCGAATTTATACGAGTTTCTATCAATGCGCGTCAGATGCTCGCTTCAAACTGAGCGCACTCGATGAAGATGACAGAACATTCGGCCGCCACGAAGCGAAACTTTCTAATATGTAATTGCAATTTTCGGTTTTGTCGCCAAGCGGCGGGAGGTGTGTTTGGATGACGCTGTTGAAGGATGACGGAGGGCGATGGAGCCGAAAGGGGCTGAGCTAAATTGCCAGTCGTATTTTTAATTGACATGCGGCTGCGAGTCTTAAGAGCAAAACAATTGAATGGAAGAGCTGCACCGAAATGAGAGGAGATGAGCAAACAGAATGGTGTTTAATAGGTGAAGAGGAGGCAGAGCCGCCCGCCGTAAAATAAGTGCCTTTTTTCAATATTACGCTAAACACACAAAGATCAAATGCTTTAAATGTGATTCACATCATTAACAATCCAATCGAGTCTATCGATTCTATCGAGTATTCCTTTAGCAAAAAATTATATATGAGTGTACATCCAAATGCATAAATTTCTCTATGTTCATTTGTATATTGCAGATACTATACTAATCGTTGCATATCGAGGCTACGCATTTTTTCATCACCACATCATGAGCATGAGTAATGAACAAAATCCGCTCGCAGTCATATAAATTATTATTGTATTGAAAAAAGAATTTATGTCGTTTTATAAGTCATGCAATAATTCAAAATTACACCTCATGAAAGCAAAATAAAAAGCACTTAAGTTTCTTCTCCGCTTTTTAATTACGTTTCGAAATTAATAAATTATGTCGATTGAGGTTTAATGTTTAATGAGGCATTGATTCAGGGCTTCTTCATCAAGTGTGTTTAGACTTTTATTTATTATTAGAAATAAAAATGTATGCGAGAAAAACTATAGGCAAAAAAATCGATTTTCGTAAGCGATGGAGATAAACATTACGAATTTAGCTGCAGAAAAATGGCAGAAAGAAGCTAAAATTCATAACTTAACTACTTTAAAGAACAACTAAATATTTAGCGCCATTAAAATAACTTCTTGAGTCCTGAAATCTAATTTACTGTCTTCAGGACAGATTGCAAATTGAGAATATCTTGAAATATCTTATGTTTTAGTCTCCAAATACAAGTCCTCATTTCTTATTAACTTAAAAAGTGCCTTTTATGGCAGCGACTGAATCCAGGTGACATAATTTCATAGTCGTGATATTAGTCACATGTAATTATTTCGGTACGCACAGCGACAATCATCCCATTCGATGCATAGATTTTAAAGTGGTCTGTACAAAAAATAAGCTATTGAAATAATCTGGGAGACTGTGTGTCTTTTCACACCGAATTCATCATGTGAATATTTTTTAGAAAACTCATATTACTTCTTTTGTGGTTAGTCATGATGAAAATATGCATGAAACTGTAAATATTCATACGAGAAAAAACGAGAAATAAAAAACGAGAATGAAAACTTAATTTTCTGCCAAATCTCAACAACAAGCGTTTGTTTTTCACGCTTATATTCTTTTGTTTTTTATTTACATCTATTATAAATAATGTTGTGCCACTTTGTCTGACAGGTTATTGTGCATTATATACACTGTAACGAACTCCGGTTCTCCGGTTTTCCAGCTGGGATATGCTCAGCGGCTATCCAGGCGTTCGGTACAGAAATTTATTTGGGTGAGACGCTCTAAGGTTAAATGGCTCTTTATTTGTTCACCTTTATGATTTCTGTCATACAATATTCATTTAACTAAACTAGTGAGCGAGAGAGAGAGACTTATTTGACGGTGGACCACTGGGCTGCTCGTCTTGATGCTGATGCGCTGGACGTTGTTGCGGCGAACGATGGTAACTAGATGAAGGTCACGTCGTTGACTGTGGCGTGGCAATGACTGTTTGGAGCCACTCAGTGTCGTTGTCTGGAGCGCTGAGTGGGATTCCAGGCGTTGCAATGGCGTTGATGTGTCGGACGTTGTTGCAGCGATCGATGGTAACTATGATGAACTTCACGCCGTTGAACGTGGCGTGGCAATGACTACGTGGAGCCACTCAGTGTCGTTGTCTGGAGCGCTGAGTGGGACTCCAGGCGTTGCAATGGCTCGGTGTCGGACGTTGGTGCGGCGATCGTTGATGGGCCCCACGCCGTTGAACGTGGCGTGGCGGTGACTACGTGGAGCCACTCAGTGTCGTTGTCTGGAGCGCTGAGTGGGACTCCAGGCGTTGCAATGGTGCTGATGCGCCGGACGTCGGCGCGGCGACCGTTGATGGCGTTGACAATTGCGTATCTTTATACTTGGCACTGTTCGCTGCTTGGAACTACGCTCTGATCGAAGATGGGTTGCTCGTTGTACTGGCGTCGTTTGAGTCTCGTCGTGGCAAGTTGGGTCCGCTGTCTTGAACTCTTAGTAACTCACGTGCTCTAAAGCCTCTAGAGTTATATATGTGAGATCCACGGACTCTAAAGCCTCGAGGACCTATATAACTTAATGACTCACGGACTCTGAAGCCTCGAAAGCCTATATACTTGTGGACCCACGGACTCTAAAGCCTCGAGGACCCATATAACTTAAAGACTCACGGACTCTGAAGCCTCGAAAGCCTATATACTTGTAGATCCACGGACTCTAAAGCCTCGAGGATCTATATAACTTAAAGACTCACGGACTCTGAAGCCTCGAAAGCCTATCTACTTGTAGATCCACGGACTCTAAAGCCTCTAGGATCTATATAACTTAAAATTACTTAAAGACTCACGGACTCTGAAGCCTCGAAAGCCTATATACTTGTAGATCCACGGACTCTAAAGCCTCTAGGATCTGTATAACTTAAAATTACGTAAAGACTCACGGACTCTGAAGCCTCGAAAGCCTATATACTTGTAGATTCACGTGCTCTGAAGCCTCTAGAATCTATATCACTCACAAAATAAAGTCTCCTAATGGTCGTTAAGCGTGGGGCGTCTATTTAAGTCAAAGGTCTGACGGCAAATCAACGAAATCAACCAATTCTTCGACGTAGCAAGCAACCGCACTCGTTGAAGCGTATGAACTCACTCACTAGCGCGCTGGAATTTAACTTCCTTGGTATTCTGCAGGCGATACTGCGTATGTGATCAGAGCAATTGTGCTCTCTGCTTCGAAACGTGGCTGAGGTGTCAAGCGGCGATGTAAAATTATATCTCCAGCAGAGCAAGCAACCGTGCTCGTTGAAAACTGCTGACTGACTGAAGTTGTGCAGCGGCGACGTAGATAACTGGCAGAGCGGAGCAAGCAACCGTGCTCGTTGAAGTCTGCTGACTGACTGAAGTTGTGCAGCGGCGACGTAAATAACTGGCAGAGCGGAGCAAGCAACCGTGCTCGTTGAAGTCGGCTGACTGACTCAAGTTGTGCAGCGGCGATGTAAATAACTGGCAGAGCGGAGCAAGCAACCGTGCTCGTTGAAGTCTGCTGACTGACTCACTACAGTGCTCGAAAGCAACTCTTGTTAAGCTGGTTTCTGCTTATTCTCGTGTGTGTGGTTTAATGCGTATGCGTCGGTGACGCCTGGTTGTCGCTTTTCTCTCTCTCTCTCTCTCTCTCGCTCTGTTCTTATGTATAACTTATTTACTAACAATTCTTTGCTTTGTATTCGTTGTTCTGTTATTTGTCTTAGGCATTAAATACAGAAATATACAGGTCTTTTGTTTAAGTGCTAGTTGTAGTAAATATTAAGGTTTTGTTATTTTAGCTTACGTACTAGTCCTAATATAAGTTTATTTTTATTAAATTCATTGTTTGGTTGTTTAGCTTACGTACTAATTATAAAAAATACGTGTAATAAAATAGGTAATAAGTAAAAATATGGAGTTAATACAGTAAGTAATAAGATGAACAATAAAATAGGATAAGCATGATGAAATGTGTGTCCATAATTTCACTTAAAAATTATGGCCGTCACACCACCTCCCCTCTTTGCGGCCATTATTTGCTGAGGCACCAGGAGACGGTTCCCCGGCGGCAGGTCTTTAGCAAATACTCACGCCCGTTTACCTTTATCTTTTGGTAGCGGCGTCGACCGGGGACGTGCACTTTCCGCAAGGCCCACAGGGCATCTTGTAGTGTGACTCGATCCTCCGTATATTCCGCTTCTCCGACTAGGTCTTCTGCGGAACCCTCCCTTGTGCGTTCAAACTTGTCGTCGTTGTTCTCCTGCATGTTGCGCGTGTGTCTGCTCGCTATAGGATGTGACTTACGAATGAAGCTCCTTGCTGTGTTGCGCTCCTTTATATGAGCAGCGACGGCACGTGTTGGCGATGGTTGGTGCGACTGTGGATTGGGTGAAGATGCTCTTTGGCTGTCGCCCTCGTCGTCTACGGGATCAGACGCGTAGTGACAATTTTTGAGGTAGGAGATGTGAGCGGTACGGTCACATCTCTTGCTGGGCCGTATGAGTTTTACCATAACTGGCGAAATGGACCCTTTTACCGTGTCAGGTCCGTCGAAACGAGGTGCTAGTTTAGCTGCAAATTTGTGGACCGCCTTTGATGTTGTGTCCACTCCCTCGTCGATGCAGCGTAGCACCACTCGAGGCTGCTTCCCTGTTGGTGGTTGGGGCGGGGCCTCATCATCCTTCATGACGTTCCTGAGCCGCTTAAGCCTTACTCGTGGCACTTTGTCAGTTGGGTTATTCAGAGTGGCCTCGCGCTCAGGGCCGAGGAGTTGTGTCTTTGCCTGCTGGTCCTGGTTTGCCGGTAAATGCTGACGGAATTTTTGCTTTGTCCGCTTAAATTTACCGTCATTGTGTTTACTCATGTTGCGTTGGCGGCCGTTTGCTGTCAGATGCGGTTTACAACTGATTTTGTTTGCTGTGGTGTGCTCGGTGAGATGAGCAGTAGCGTCGTGTGCTGACGATGGTTGATGGGACCGCGGAGTTGATTTGAGTGGCTGTTGACGTTCATCGAGCAACCGGGCCACCCCTGTACGGGTCTCTTCATCGTTGCTGTTGGGCGGGTAGATTTCAAGTGTCAAGCCTGCGAATTCCAGTGTCGCTCCGATACCGGCGAGAAAATCTAACCCTAAAACAAGGTCGTCGACGACTTGAGGAAGAATTAAAATGCTCATGTTCTGTGTCCTATTGCCGACGGACACACGAACTTTCAGTGCCTTGGCTATAGTTTCGCTTTGTCCGTTTGCCATGTTAACGATGGCCCTTGTGGTAATGATATTCGTGGGGTTTGCAAGCTTCTGTGCACAGACGTCGCTAATGAAGCTCCTACTTGCTCCGGTGTCGATCGTCGCGTTCATTACGCGGTCATCTAATGCTACCGTGGCGATGATACGTTGCTTTGTATATTGAAGTTTGCTTACTGAGCTTGAGGGTTTCCTCCTTTCGTTCTTGCATCGCCACGATTTGTAGGAGGATGCTGTTTCGTTTCTCTGGTCCTTCCTGCAACAGTCTTTTGTACGGATGTCTCGGCGTCCGCACACCCAACAGTGATATAGGACAGGGTTCTGGCATCTGCTTCGGAAGTGTCCCACTTGTCCGCATCGTCGACAAGCCTTGCTGACATCTACCCGCGTCTTGTCTTCGGCTTCTATTACCTGCCGGTGTTTTATGTTCGATGGTGCTGAGTGTGTTGTCTTGCGGTCCGCTACCATTCCGGAGCCCAATAGGTTTTCATAGTCGCCGACAAGATCTAGCAGCTCTCGCAGTGAATGAAATTCGCCCCGTTTGACATAAAGCTGGATTTCTCGGCTACTGTTTCGGTATATGCGTTCCAACTGTTCGCTCCGTGTTCGGTTGGTATGTCGCATTAGACCCTGTATGGCAAGAACGTAGTCTCTGAAGCGTTCGCCGGGTCTTTGGTGTCGTTCTCTTACGTCATCTTCTAACCGTTCGAAGAATCGTGGGGGTAAGAAAAACTTCGCAAAGTCGGTCTTGAAAGAGCTCCACCTCTCCCAGCGGCAGTTATTACTTCTGTACCACTGTAACGCTCGGTCCTGAAGCAATTCGGGTAGAGCTCTCGGTATGTGATCGGGGTTACATCCGTAGGCTTCCACCAGTTCCTCTATTCTCTCTATAAATATCAACGGATTCCCTTCGCCGTTGTATTTTACGCCCCACTTACGTACTCGGTCCATCAGAGTGGCTGTTGTGGCCAGTGTTGCTGCTGCTTCGGCGCACGGTGTATGGGGTGACCAAGGTCGAGACATTTGCTGTGTTACTGCTGTGTTGTAACTTGCTGTTGACATCGTCGGTAAGTGTAGAGCTGGTTTGTCTTCGAAGTGTGGTACTTGCAGTTGTACCGGTGACTTAGTTATCGGTTCGGTGTTACTTGATGTTGACTGCATCCCTTCTGCTGAGTTGGTGACTGGTGTTACTGCTCCGGATGCTGGCGAAGCGTCTCTCCTGTGTTTCGCTTCCAACTCTTCCAGTCGCTGAACGGTGGCAGGTTCATGGTCGCCTTTCCCTACGAATTCGGCAAGGCGCTTACGTACTTCCTCTGCATTACCTTCTGTGTCTAATCCGAATTCCTGCGCATATCCCTGAAGCTCCTCTTTACGGACATTGCGTAACCAGCTAAGCCGTACCATGATGAGGTTATCGTTTCGCGCAACGATAGAATAAACTTCAATGTAATCACTAGTGCGAAGGTTAATATTGTATGCTTAGAGTGTCCCTGCTCGGGCGCCACTGTAACGAACTCCGGTTCTCCGGTTTTCCAGCTGGGATATGCTCAGCGGCTATCCAGGCGTTCGGTACAGAAATTTATTTGGGTGAGACGCTCTAAGGTTAAATGGCTCTTTATTTGTTCACCTTTATGATTTCTGTCATACAATATTCATTTAACTAAACTAGTGAGCGAGAGAGAGAGACTTATTTGACGGTGGACCACTGGGCTGCTCGTCTTGATGCTGATGCGCTGGACGTTGTTGCGGCGAACGATGGTAACTAGATGAAGGTCACGTCGTTGACTGTGGCGTGGCAATGACTGTTTGGAGCCACTCAGTGTCGTTGTCTGGAGCGCTGAGTGGGATTCCAGGCGTTGCAATGGCGTTGATGTGTCGGACGTTGTTGCAGCGATCGATGGTAACTATGATGAACTTCACGCCGTTGAACGTGGCGTGGCAATGACTACGTGGAGCCACTCAGTGTCGTTGTCTGGAGCGCTGAGTGGGACTCCAGGCGTTGCAATGGCTCGGTGTCGGACGTTGGTGCGGCGATCGTTGATGGGCCCCACGCCGTTGAACGTGGCGTGGCGGTGACTACGTGGAGCCACTCAGTGTCGTTGTCTGGAGCGCTGAGTGGGACTCCAGGCGTTGCAATGGTGCTGATGCGCCGGACGTCGGCGCGGCGACCGTTGATGGCGTTGACAATTGCGTATCTTTATACTTGGCACTGTTCGCTGCTTGGAACTACGCTCTGATCGAAGATGGGTTGCTCGTTGTACTGGCGTCGTTTGAGTCTCGTCGTGGCAAGTTGGGTCCGCTGTCTTGAACTCTTAGTAACTCACGTGCTCTAAAGCCTCTAGAGTTATATATGTGAGATCCACGGACTCTAAAGCCTCGAGGACCTATATAACTTAATGACTCACGGACTCTGAAGCCTCGAAAGCCTATATACTTGTGGACCCACGGACTTTAAAGCCTCGAGGACCCATATAACTTAAAGACTCACGGACTCTGAAGCCTCGAAAGCCTATATACTTGTAGATCCACGGACTCTAAAGCCTCGAGGATCTATATAACTTAAAGACTCACGGACTCTGAAGCCTCGAAAGCCTATCTACTTGTAGATCCACGGACTCTAAAGCCTCTAGGATCTATATAACTTAAAATTACTTAAAGACTCACGGACTCTGAAGCCTCGAAAGCCTATATACTTGTAGATCCACGGACTCTAAAGCCTCTAGGATCTGTATAACTTAAAATTACGTAAAGACTCACGGACTCTGAAGCCTCGAAAGCCTATATACTTGTAGATTCACGTGCTCTGAAGCCTCTAGAATCTATATCACTCACAAAATAAAGTCTCCTAATGGTCGTTAAGCGTGGGGCGTCTATTTAAGTCAAAGGTCTGACGGCAAATCAACGAAATCAACCAATTCTTCGACGTAGCAAGCAACCGCACTCGTTGAAGCGTATGAACTCACTCACTAGCGCGCTGGAATTTAACTTCCTTGGTATTCTGCAGGCGATACTGCGTATGTGATCAGAGCAATTGTGCTCTCTGCTTCGAAACGTGGCTGAGGTGTCAAGCGGCGATGTAAAATTATATCTCCAGCAGAGCAAGCAACCGTGCTCGTTGAAAACTGCTGACTGACTGAAGTTGTGCAGCGGCGACGTAGATAACTGGCAGAGCGGAGCAAGCAACCGTGCTCGTTGAAGTCTGCTGACTGACTGAAGTTGTGCAGCGGCGACGTAAATAACTGGCAGAGCGGAGCAAGCAACCGTGCTCGTTGAAGTCGGCTGACTGACTCAAGTTGTGCAGCGGCGATGTAAATAACTGGCAGAGCGGAGCAAGCAACCGTGCTCGTTGAAGTCTGCTGACTGACTCACTACAGTGCTCGAAAGCAACTCTTGTTAAGCTGGTTTCTGCTTATTCTCGTGTGTGTGGTTTAATGCGTAGGCGTCACCGACGCATACGCATTAAACCACACACACGAGAATAAGCAGAAACCAGCTTAACAAGAGTTGCTTTCGAGCACTGTAGTGAGTCAGTCAGCAGACTTCAACGAGCACGGTTGCTTGCTCCGCTCTGCCAGTTATTTACATCGCCGCTGCACAACTTGAGTCAGTCAGCCGACTTCAACGAGCACGGTTGCTTGCTCCGCTCTGCCAGTTATTTACGTCGCCGCTGCACAACTTCAGTCAGTCAGCAGACTTCAACGAGCACGGTTGCTTGCTCCGCTCTGCCAGTTATCTACGTCGCCGCTGCACAACTTCAGTCAGTCAGCAGTTTTCAACGAGCACGGTTGCTTGCTCTGCTGGAGATATAATTTTACATCGCCGCTTGACACCTCAGCCACGTTTCGAAGCAGAGAGCACAATTGCTCTGATCACATACGCAGTATCGCCTGCAGAATACCAAGGAAGTTAAATTCCAGCGCGCTAGTGAGTGAGTTCATACGCTTCAACGAGTGCGGTTGCTTGCTACGTCGAAGAATTGGTTGATTTCGTTGATTTGCCGTCAGACCTTTGACTTAAATAGACGCCCCACGCTTAACGACCATTAGGAGACTTTATTTTGTGAGTGATATAGATTCTAGAGGCTTCAGAGCACGTGAATCTACAAGTATATAGGCTTTCGAGGCTTCAGAGTCCGTGAGTCTTTACGTAATTTTAAGTTATACAGATCCTAGAGGCTTTAGAGTCCGTGGATCTACAAGTATATAGGCTTTCGAGGCTTCAGAGTCCGTGAGTCTTTAAGTAATTTTAAGTTATATAGATCCTAGAGGCTTTAGAGTCCGTGGATCTACAAGTAGATAGGCTTTCGAGGCTTCAGAGTCCGTGAGTCTTTAAGTTATATAGATCCTCGAGGCTTTAGAGTCCGTGGATCTACAAGTATATAGGCTTTCGAGGCTTCAGAGTCCGTGAGTCTTTAAGTTATATGGGTCCTCGAGGCTTTAGAGTCCGTGGGTCCACAAGTATATAGGCTTTCGAGGCTTCAGAGTCCGTGAGTCATTAAGTTATATAGGTCCTCGAGGCTTTAGAGTCCGTGGATCTCACATATATAACTCTAGAGGCTTTAGAGCACGTGAGTTACTAAGAGTTCAAGACAGCGGACCCAACTTGCCACGACGAGACTCAAACGACGCCAGTACAACGAGCAACCCATCTTCGATCAGAGCGTAGTTCCAAGCAGCGAACAGTGCCAAGTATAAAGATACGCAATTGTCAACGCCATCAACGGTCGCCGCGCCGACGTCCGGCGCATCAGCACCATTGCAACGCCTGGAGTCCCACTCAGCGCTCCAGACAACGACACTGAGTGGCTCCACGTAGTCACCGCCACGCCACGTTCAACGGCGTGGGGCCCATCAACGATCGCCGCACCAACGTCCGACACCGAGCCATTGCAACGCCTGGAGTCCCACTCAGCGCTCCAGACAACGACACTGAGTGGCTCCACGTAGTCATTGCCACGCCACGTTCAACGGCGTGAAGTTCATCATAGTTACCATCGATCGCTGCAACAACGTCCGACACATCAACGCCATTGCAACGCCTGGAATCCCACTCAGCGCTCCAGACAACGACACTGAGTGGCTCCAAACAGTCATTGCCACGCCACAGTCAACGACGTGACCTTCATCTAGTTACCATCGTTCGCCGCAACAACGTCCAGCGCATCAGCATCAAGACGAGCAGCCCAGTGGTCCACCGTCAAATAAGTCTCTCTCTCTCGCTCACTAGTTTAGTTAAATGAATATTGTATGACAGAAATCATAAAGGTGAACAAATAAAGAGCCATTTAACCTTAGAGCGTCTCACCCAAATAAATTTCTGTACCGAACGCCTGGATAGCCGCTGAGCATATCCCAGCTGGAAAACCGGAGAACCGGAGTTCGTTACAACACACAAGTGATTCATTATTAGTGAATATCTAAAATTAAATTATTATCTAAACAAAATAAAGTTTTAAGTGCTCTTTAATATTGACGAAGTGTTTCTGCTCTGTTTCTCATGTGGACATCGATGAAGTTCGGTTCGTTGCATTTAAGAAAATAAACAGTGAAAAGCATTTGGGGTACTTACCGAAAGAATTGCCAGTGATGAAGTCCACCTCGGTTTTGTTATCCAAATCCCAAGCATTCTGAAGTTTAGATATATAATTTCGTGATCACTATATTGAATATGAATTGAGTCGTGAAACTTACAGGATCCACGTCTAAACTCAACGGCGCCATTACCACACCAGCCATTTGTGTCATTGCGTTGCGAATGGTGTTGTAGCGCTTACTGGAGTCTGTCGTTGGTGTCAAGCAGAACGGATTGCTTGAGAGGGTCTCCTCACTTGCCGCCGTCTCGGAGCCATGCTCAGATTCTTCAGGTATAACACTCCAATGTGGCACATTCGATGGCGCTTTTGAAGCATCTATTGAATTCGTTGGAGTGGAAGATGACGATGTTGTCGACAACGATTGATCCGTTGCTGTGTTCGTCGACGCAGTATGTGATGTGCCCGTGGAACTGAAGCCCACAGATAAATTACTGAAGCCGATGTCATATTTGTCTATGTCAGTTTCGGTAGACTCCGCTGATGAATGCATTATCTAAGAAATATTAAAGTTGCCCTTAAATCGTTTGGTATATTTTAATTATCGAAATAAAAACAACCTGTTGATTAACAAACTCATATTCAACAGGTTCGTCACCGCCAGGATATGCGTTCACCAGCTCATGCATAATGCCGACCACCTCCTTCATCGAGGGACGTAAATCCGGAGCCGTAGACCAGCACGATGTCATCAGATTTTGTATGCGTTGTGGACAGTCTCTAAACAAAGGCGGCCGCTCACCTAAAATGTTTATAAAGAAAAAAAAATGAGCTATAAATTTACAAGATTTTTATCTCAATTTCAATATTTTTTGTTGTAGCATCAAAACCTTTATGAATTTTCCACATTATGGAGTAAGTATTGTCAATTTCTTTGAACGGCTGCTGACGCGACAGCACTTCCCACAACACAATTGCCCAACTGAAAACATCACATTTTTCGGTGTACTTGGAGCCTTCAAAGACCTTGTAATGATTTGTAAATAGAAATGTAAAATATGTAGATAAAATTCAAGTATTGGAATTACTTCAGGGGCCATCCAAGCAGCACTGCCTTTGTTATTTGTCATCCATGTCGACTTGTCAGCCACGGTGCCAAAATCACAAATTTTCAAATGTCTCGCTTTATTGGTAAGCAACAAATTCAACGGTTTTAAATCGCGATGGATCAATGGCTTCGGTTTCATAGCATGCAAATAAGCCACACCCTGCGAATTAAAGAGTTGAAGTACTCATAAAGTTGTCATGTGTGATGCTTCACATACTTCGGCACATTGACGCGCCCAACTCATGGCATGTGACTTAGAATACGGTGGCTTTACTTTCCCATGAAGGAAGTTATGCAAGGAACCGCCTTCCGCATACTCCATAATTAAGTATTTTGACTGTTGATCGGCAGAGATCCCGTATAAGGCTATTATGTTTGGATGACGGACACGTGACAGTTGCTTCACCTTTTAAAAGGAGCAGTTATTAATAATGTATAATGAATTAGTCAAGCTTTAATGATTACCTCAGTTTCTATCGCTTTGGATTCAGCGCTGATTCCGAACTCTTTCACAGCCACATAGTGATTTCTCCAGATGGCTTTGTAGACAACACCATAGGAACCATGACCGACTTTCTACCAGGAAAGACAAGGTATTACATTTTGGTCTAACCATTGCAAGAATTACAAAAAAAGTTAAGCTCACTTCCTGTAAATCAACTTCTCTAAAATCCACGAATGGTTGTAGCAGCGTCAGCGAGCTTATGCTGCCAATTGAACTAGTTGGTGTTCTCATCGCAGAAGGTGTTGTAGGTGAGTGGACGGACAGAACAGGTGAACAATCGCTCAAAGAAGAAGGAGAGCTATAAAGCGGTCCCTCTGCCATGCTCTTTGATAATAAAATTTGGAAAACTTCAATCCTCCAAACGAGTTGTTTCTTCGAAGGACAGCAGCTCCTAATTACAGCAAATTTCGCAAGCGTCCAGTTGTTGTTTACTGTAAAGGTTCAGCTGAATCTATTTGAGTATATTTCTACTTGCATTTTGTTAGAGCAACACGAAATCTCAGACGTTCTACTGCAGGTAACACACTTATTCTTTAAATACTAGAAATTTCTGTAAATATTATAAACTTTGATAAATTTAGAAAAATAAATTCTCTGCCAGCAAAAAATTACGACGGCATCGTTTGACAGTTGGCTGTCAGAGCAACAGCTGAGAACAGGGTGAATCGCTTTCTATTATCTCCCTTAAAAAATGTGCTAAAAATCTTGTCACCAAAAGGCACTTTCTTCGATTTTATTTGCTGCATTGAAAAAATTGCATAGTGCACAATGAAAAACCGCTTTAATTTTCCAAGAAAATAGAAGTTACTGCGTAGACCAAACTACTAACACATTTTTGCAGTTTTCGGAAATTGCTGATTTGGTGAATTCTCTATGGGAATTGCCACGATGTTATGCAATTTCGACTACGCAAAATGCTTATAGCAAAACTTTTTGAAGCACGAAAACCATTCTATAACTTTTAATCCCATTGAAATTATTCTTGATACCGCGTTTCAGTAAAATGGTTTCTTTATGAGCTTGGGCTAAACCGGTTTAAAGCGAAAACCACTTGAAAGCTTATTCGAATGCATTGAAATTGCTGGTCAAATTTCATCGCTTTTCCTCTGTTTTTAGTTTGCAAATCTATTACAAAATCGGCATTGCAATCAACCTCCTTGTCTAATGGCTTTGTACTAGAAAGAACCAATTTTTGGCTGCACAGTAGTCTGAAATACCAAAATACGAGCGGTATTTCAGTATAAGACGGAATTATGATACGACAGACGTGCACGTTGTCGGGTTAGGTGCACGCGCACGCGATGTAATGTATGTTTTAATCGAACCAAAATTTAAGATTTTTTAATCGAAAATATGTATATAAATATTAAGTGTGGTATAGCAAAATATATTGGAATGAAAATATCATTAATATTACCTTTTTGCTATACTTAAATTCGTACGCTTGCTTATTTTTATTATGCGTAATTTAATATAATTACAAGACTTTTGTTTTTGTCATTTATAAAATTCGTATTCATGCATTCAAAATCATACATTAAACCGTAGGAAACATCCAATCATAGCATTAAACTACATATAACAGCGCTTGAAATTAAACTGAAAAACGAAGAGGAAGGGCACTGGATTTGTGCCATGATTAACAATTTTGGTCCTCCACAAAGATCAGTGTTGGAGTGGAAAAAGGTAATTCAAATAACTTTTTAAATAACATAAGCAATTTTTTAATTCTTGTATTGCAGACATGGCGCGATCGCAAATGTCGCACAAAAAAGGAGCTTAGCGCATCAGCCATATCAGAGATGGAGTTCAGCATGTAATTTCAAGAAATATTCTTTAAAAATATTCAATATTTTAATAGTTAATATAGAAGATTCGACTTTCAAGAGTCGACTTCCAGATTCAAGGCATAAACTGATGATTAATTAATCGTCCAATTATTCGTAAGTTAAATTAAATATTGTCACCATTTAATTTGCCACGAATTTTTGTATATTATGTATATAAAACTTCCAATTTTGCAAGATTTATCATTTCGAGAAATAAATAAAAAAGAAGTTTCAAATCCATGACAATTACTAAATAATTATTAATTTAATCCTAAACATCGGAGGCAATGAAAGGGAAGACTTCGAGCTTCTTTCGCATAATTCGAGTTTTAATTTTAGGATTAACTGGTAGAAAATTGTTTGATATATTAGTAACTTAAAAGTAAATAATTACATAGTTTAGATATAAGCTTGTGTATCGCTTTCTCTTCGATTGTTAATTATTAGATTTGTGCAGTGGAAACATGTTCTCGGAAGGATGAAATCACTTAAGAATAGAAAGGCTTGAATATCACTCTTAAAACGCTTTTCCCCCTCTCTGCTTTATCCTCATCCTTCGTTATAATCTGAGTAACGAAAACCCGCAGTCATCTTCGTGGAGCAGCAGAGTTAAAATCCCCGAAGCATAAAGAAATAATGAAAAGCATTTTTATTTTGCATTCCTTTATCTGGCAAATGTAAATAATTCAAAATCCTTTCACATATCATTATAAAGCCAGCAGCAGCAACAACAACAACAACAAAAACGTCGGCGATTTAAACACACACAAAAAGTTTGCCGTTCGTTCTTTTATCTCATATGCAAGGACATTAAATTGTTGATGCTGGTGAAAGGATGAAAGAGTGTGACTGACCCCTTATAAGGCCCGCTTCCCCCTTCAAACACTCCGCAACCTTTCAGCAACTTCACTTGTACCGATTCCTTTTTTTTTGTAAAAATGGTCGAATAAATGAATGCATACATTTACAAATAAATCTAAACGCAAATTTGTATCTGATGGATGAACGACAACTCGTTCGGTCATTTGCCAACCTCGTCGTCGACAACAACAACAACAACAAAGGCAATAATGCCAACGACATCCAAAAGTAAAGCAACAAGAAAACATGACGGATGTTTGAGAGTTGCGAAAAGAAGGCGAAACGTCAGCCTCACGCAGGGGAAGTGGGAGTGGCTGCTGGTGAGGGGAAGATGGAGCTGAGGTCGATGTCTAAGAGTCAGAAGAGTTTTTATAGCCACACGATGCATAAAATATTTACGCTCGAATATCTCTCGAATACGTTTTCTGCATGCTTTGCGTGTTCCTTACATTTTATTCTTTGTGTGTCCATTTTTTATAAAGCACAACACACATACGCACACACACACACACACGAACTTCCATATTTGCTTTGCATCAGATCAGGAAGCGGAAAGAGCAGCAACATTTCCAACAACTTAAAACAAATGCGTGTATAAATAATAAAGCAACGGCAACAACAATGAGATGAATCGAATGAATCCGCATCTGGACGATAGCAGCGACAATCGGGCGGGCAGACGGACGGGCAGACGGACGGACAGACGTACGATAGGACCGTTTTTATCCTTAAGTTATACGCAAATGCAACACAAAATCGTCTCCTTTTTCGGTTGCGAATTGAAAAAGTTTTCCTTTGCTTTTGCGTTGCTCTTCATCGTCTTGTTTTTTGCTTTTAATTCATGTTTTTTGCTGCTTTGATTTCCTTTTATTTGCATGTTTTGAAGCAAAGAGTTAAAACTGCAAAAAAAGAAGACACAAAAAGCAAGCGAAGACAATGATGACATTTACGATGATAATGATGAAGTTGATTATGACGAAAAAAGGTTACAATAAATGCATTCGTAGTATTCTGATCCTGCATCCTTGTTGCTTGCAAAATTCGTGCGATTTCCATTTTGCTTTTAGTGATGAAGCTCGGCAACAGCGAACTCGATGCTGACGATAATTATGATGATGATGATGGTGATGATGTGCTGGAAAAGGAGGTAGGGGAAGGTGTATGTAAGAAAAGATGGCGACCGATCAGGGTTTAAATTCAGATTTCAGCTGCCCAAAGGACTGCGGTGCTTCTGAGCGCCCGGAAAACTTTTTAAAGTTCTTGCATACAAAAGACAAAGTAACAGAAATGGATGAAAAGGAACAACACAAGAAACAAACAAAACTGCAACTCAATCAACAACAAAAATGGTGATGATGACGAATTTATTTTGTCTTTTTTCTTTGTCTCCTTTTTCAAATTTAACATAAGTTTTCACGCAACGAAGAAGCTTTTGAAAGGCTTTTGTGTGTTTTTATGTGTGTGTGTGCTTTTAGGGAAGGGTGAACAATGATGGAGGGTGGGCGAAGGGGCAGGGCAGCAGAGAGAATCCAACTCTGGTCAGGAAAAAGACTTGTTGAAAACACATTAAAATAATTAAGAGCTCAAAGAAAGAAAAGGTTTTCACTGAAGTTGTTTCTTAAGAATGAAGAAAGTGATAAGGAAAGGAGTGATAAAGAGCTGCTAAGGACAAAAATGTCTGCATGAGAATGTATTAATTTAATTATAATTTCGTGTGCCTAAACCTGATTATTTTTATCGAAAAAAATAACATCAATCAACGAAATTTTTTCAATTTGTTTCAACTTTTTTTGAGACTTTTCAGATTCAGGATTATTTTTGTATATTTTTGCATGAATTACGCAAAGAAACTTCAGTTTTCCAAATCCTTTTAATACAGTGGACACCTTTTTTTACCTTCTTCTTTATTTACAGAAAACCTACACAACATCGAAATGGATTTGCTTTTTTCCAGCAACTTTTTGACCTTTTTTCGAACTTCAATTCAAATATATTTATGCACATATTCCACATACATCCATGTATTTCCCTTAAATCTAATGGCACAGTTGCTGCTATGCATAAAAATTGTCCAATTTCTGTGTTTTAATTCAGCGAAAGTAGTTAATAAATTAGAAAAGAAGCAAACGTTAACTTCCACGTAACGCGCCGTTAAATATTAGCTGCTGATGTTCACGTTGCATACGATTAATAAAAGCAATCACAACAACAACAACAACAACTCCGTGCGTATGCCGAAGTCGTTACTATTCACATCGATTACTCACTTGGGAGCTGTAACCGCTTTTTATGGTTTGTTTTCGGCATTCAATTTTTTATGCCGACGCAGAATGTGCAGCGGCGTCAAAGAGAACAAAAAAGGCTCAATTTGCCAAATATACTGATAACAAGAACAAGCAAAGTGTATAAACAAAATTAGCGACAAATGAAAAGAGGAAAAAAATTGCAAATTTCATCGAGATTCTAAAAAAAAAAAAATTAACAACGAAGAGAAAGTATTAAAAA
Source organism: Thecophora atra (assembly GCA_937620795.1). Lineage (NCBI taxonomy): Eukaryota > Metazoa > Arthropoda > Insecta > Diptera > Conopidae > Thecophora > Thecophora atra. Next base: position 4,727,505 of record OW569397.1, on the reverse strand, counting down.
AAAAGAAAGCGAATTAAGAATTCAGGTTCAATTTCCTGATTTTTCATTAGTTTTTATTGTTTGTTGTGATAGTGAAGAAGATCATCAGATAAAAATACGAAATAATTAACTAAATCTGTGAAATTGCAAAATAATGATTTTTATTTTGAAAAGAAACTAATTCAATATGTAAAAAAATTTAAATACTTATGGAACAGCTGTTAAAGTGATTGCCAGCGTTGTAAAAGAACAAAGCGGAACATGGATGACGTTGTCTGATTGGAAAAAAAGAAATCGAAGATTTGCGGTGTTTACACGACAAGAAGATTAATATTATTTATTTTAATTAGAATATTAATTTAAATTAAAAATACAAAACAGTATTTTTATTGTAGAAATCGATCAGCTTTGAAGAAAAATGTTAAACTTCGTAGTTAACTAATTTCTATAATTTCCTTACAAAGCTAAGTAGTTTTTTGTGCATTAGTACAAACTCCAAACAAAATGTTTGACTATATTGAAAATGTTAAGAAACACAATTGTAACATCAGCACCAATAAATGTACATTTTATTAATAAAAGTATTAATTATTTACGTACTAAATAATAACTAAAATAATAAAAAATACGTAGAATGAGATCGTGCTTTGAATTAAATTGTTTTAATACTTCTTTAGTGTGTTTCCCAAACCTCCATCGATCTCTTTAACAGAAGTTAGGCCATAAAACAGGACGATTTTATGTTGTTCGACATAAAAAACCAAACCGATTGCGATAAGAGGACAATCATTGGCATCAGTAGCAACAACAACAACAACAACAACGACGACAACAGGACAAAAAATGGTCAAAAATAAGGACAACGGCAATGACAACAAATAACGATAATCAGACACATAAAATTGACCGTCAGTTGCTCGGACGTCCCTTGGAATTTTTCGAGTGTCTCTGTTCTTTTTTTACACGTTAATCGTATCGAAGGGGGCGATGAAGAGGCGTGGTGTTTGGTGGAGAAAATACAGTGAAGCAAATTCCGAAAAACGCTGAAAAATTGTTGTACTAAAAATGGCTTTTATTAAGGTTTTTTTACCCCACGGTGACAATTTATTACTTTCGATGTTGCCAATTGATTTTTTTAGGTATGTTAACTGCGTACAACGTAATGATGAAGACAAAATCATGAGTTTTCCCCTCCCGTCATCACTGGAATCATCCAAAAGCCAGCAAAATTGACCTAAGGGAAAAAATAAAAAAAAAATCTACTTAACATCACGTTTAAATGTATCTTGAAGTATAGAAAAAAGGGACGAAGAAGGGAAAATAGCAACACATCATTGGAATTCGAGTGACCCATTCAATTAAGCGAAAAAAAAGGCAGCTTCTGTTGCTGTAGCTACAACAAAAAAATAATAAAAACGTATCGAAAGCGATATAAAAAACTGGAAAAATTGAATGAAGTCGTCGGTTGCTTCGCGTGGGTTCGAATTAACGAAGAAGCAAACGACGATGTTAACAACAACAATAAAAAATGACACTCGCCACTTAAGGAACTCCGCAACAAACACGCATCACTTGTCACATGTGGGCGCGTGGTGAGTGAGGGGGCGGGGTCGGGGTCGGGGTCGAGGGAGCTCTTAGCGCATCCTTATGCGAAGCATGCACAGGATATCCATGTCCCGGTCGCTGTTATTAAGGTATAATACAATTTTTTGCAATGATGCGAAGGACCGCTTCACACGTCCTCTCGGGTCACTTGCTCGTCCTTCAGACGCCCGAGGCGAGGATCGAGAAAACTGTCCTCGAACAGAGACGCATTTTTATGTGTTGCTTTTGGGAAGAGTGAAAAGAAGCAGTTGCAAGTGTCGCCAAAGTTTGGGCACATTTTTGTGGACATTTGCACTGCATGGCCTCCGGGAGAAAGCCTTTTATATGTGTGTGTGTGTGTGTATGTGTCCCTTCGAAACTGTTTCAAATAAAGTTACAATTGGATCAATTTGTGAAGTTCGAACAACTTCGTGACCTGTTCATAAAAAATGGGGTGGCAACAAAGAAAATAAAGATTTGCGACAGAAAAAAGACTCAATTGCAATTTTACTTCTATTCTACGTTGCATTTTCTCCATTAATCGCTTTGGTTTTCGTTCTATTTGCTTTGGTTTGCATCCTTTTTAATGTTTCGAGTCTCATTTCTGCCGGTGAAGAGGCTCAGTTATTAAAGCCGCTTTTTCCAACATCGACCGAGCTCCTTCACAGCTTGCAAACCTGTCAAAACAACGCAGCCACAACTGCTCCATGTTCACCTCTCCGCGTTCCACCCACAGCGCTCAGTTGCACTCGAAAGAGCCCCGCTTCGTCAAAGGGTTCGGCGCATTGACATTTCTCTGTTTGAGGAGGTGGAAAACAGACCGGAAGGCGTCTCGCCCGCCCCCTAAAATCATTCAAAGCGACTGTCAGACTAAACAAACAACGGGTTACCTTTTCTTGTAGAAGAAACTGTCGCTTGTCGCTGCCTCTGGTTGCACTTGAAGCACTTGTTGTACGGTTGACGTCCAGGGCGCTGCTTTATTTATCTGGCACATAATCCGAGGTTACCTCGATTGTGTTCCGTGCTGAGGTTTGAAATGGTGTCGGAAAACGTATCCGCAACAATTAGAAGAAAAATCAACAAATCTCAAACGTAGAAAAGGAAATAACAATAGCAGCAACAAGAATCGCAACAACAACAACTGCAATTGTTGTGACATATGTAGCAACAACAAATACTAACTTCCGGCTATTTGCAGAATTCGGTGCATGCTTCAAGTTGCTGCTTTCGTATTTCGTGCTTCTTTTCGTCGCTTTCGAGTTGCTGCTGCTGCTGCTGTTGTTCTTGCAATCGTCGACGAGTTGTCGAGCTGCTCAGGTTGAGCGTCACGTGTTTCGCTGCTGCTCTGCGTGAAAACGGAACCATCAATGGGTCTCCAGGCGGCACTCGAGCCACTCGAGGATGCGTGTTTTTAGGTTATGTTTTAATTGCCTGCAAATATTCCACCGATTCACAAATTCTGTGCAGCTGCAGCTTCTTCTCTGTTGGTGTTGTTCGCTCGTGTTGGTGACTTTTTGAATACCAACTTTAGAAGATTTCGAAATGAGAAGACGTGAAAGAAATCTTCTAATGACTTTTAATTTGTGGCCAATGGAACTTTCAATTACAATTTAGCTAAATCTTTTTTATATTAATTAACATTTTAAAGTGGTTTCTGTACGAGAATTAATTTCTTCTTTCTATTTTCTACTTTTAAAATATTATTATTTAATTATTAAAATTATTAATTTAAATTTTTTGAACAATTTTTTACTTCACTCTTAAAAAATTTAGTAGAAAACTGAAGAATTTTTTCATAGATTCACTTTAATCATTTCAGCACGACTTTTTACTCTTCTGAATATAATTTAAAAGCTATGACAGATTTTATTATTTAAATACTTTTTTATTTTCTAAAAGAAATGAAAGATTTAACAGAAAACCGTTACTTGCAGAAATGTATCACAGACAAAAAATATATACATGCCGAATGCAGAACAAAAATTGTCTTCTTATTATTTATAATTGTGTATATATATTTTCAAAAACTCGCGATATCACGTTGTTAGGATCAAATGTTTCCGATGGTTTGTGTATCGACTAAACATGTCAGCAAAGACGAGTAGCAATGCCAAAATAAGTAACAAGGCAAAAACAGCAGTTACATATTTAGTTCAAATAGTGATTTATTAATACCACATACAAATAACATAATGATTATTACTGGACTGTGTTAATACCTCGATAAACCTGTGTTAATAAAAATGAAAATAGCGATTTACGTTTACGACTGTTCTACGATCATCTACAACGAAGGGCAATGCCGCATGCAGCTGCATAAGAGTGACACTACTTTTATTCCGTGGAAGCTATGAAACAAGAAAGTAACTCCGTGTCATTATGGATCTTTTTAATTGTAATAGGAACCATAGGGCTAAAGCTCTTTATTTAAACCTAAAAATTTATGCATGAATTGGATATATTTACTCTTATCGTCACTAATACGAAATTTCAGGCATAATCTGAATTAATTAAATAAATATTTTAGTGTGTCGATGAATTTAATTTTATTCCTAAAGTGGAACATATCTTTAAATTTTATACCAGGAATAATTCGTTAAAATCTCTTTAAATTTAAGTTTATTCGTAAAAATCGAAAAATATATTCATTTCATAGAAGGAATACTTCACGTAGTATTTGCATCTTTTCAAGTAAATAAATAAAAAATCAGAAAAAAAGAAAACGAGATTGAAAAAGGCTTTTTTAAATTATTGAGGATAGCGCTTTAATAATTCAGTAGATTTTAAAGAAATTCCGGTCTCGCACTGCAAAGGTTCGTTTGTCCTTCAGAATGGTGCATTACTCCAGGGAATCTATTGAAAATGAAAGAAATCATTATAGAAAAAAAATAAATTTTTATTCGCTTTGTTGTTTCGGAATTCTTCTTTTTGTTATTGCTGCATTTTTCTCTGACGGATTTTCATGTTTCCAGTTCGAAGGAGAAACGAGTTCGCGCTGTAGCTAGGAAATATCCTTTCGTCGTCGCAGCAGCTTCGTCCTTAACTCGTTCGTCTTTTTATTCGCTTTCTGAATCGTCTATATATAAAAATAAACACTTTTCTTGGATTTCAACATCCCTGAACCTCCTTCGGCATCTCGAACGTCTTCGTTATCATCGTCGTTATTAACTGATATTACAACAACAACAACAACAGAAGATTCTTTATGTACTTTTTCAGCAGTTCAGGGCTGTTGTTGTGATTTCATATACGAAATTGGCTACATACAATTTTCTGGGAGTATCTTTTCATCATCATCAGCAACACTTTTTCCTTTTCTTCCTTCTTCTCTTCCTTATCGTCCTTCGTGTGAAAGGAATCGTGATGTTAACTTTTCTCCTTTTCTCACTTCACCTCTCAGAAACTTCCTGGGACCACGAAATGTTGTCAGCGGGCAACCGTTTGTGTAGAGCCGCAATGAGTTGTTGTTGTTGTTGTTTAACGAGTTACTCAACATTTTATAGGGTGTTCAATAGTCAAGAAATTTTAAATAATATTCAAAAATGTAAAAATAACTAATATTATGCTTCTATAAATTGATTGAATCGAGACTGAATGTTTGAAATTATTTGTCAAAAATTCATTTTCCCGTGAGAAAATATATTTAAATATTAATCTGATCATTTTACACGAGGTTCCTACGTTTCTTCGAACCCACCACGGCTTTTAATCTAGTGATTTCCACCATTTTATTTTGTGGATCGTTTCTCCGCTAACGATTGGTTGCCGTCGCTGCTGTGGCGACATTTTCTAACCGCAAAGAATAATAATTTTTGTGGTTTACAATTTTAACCGCACTCACCCTTTTTCCATAAAAACCAACAACACACTAAAAGCGAGAACGGGAGAGCAAGAGATCAAAAGAGCGCAAGAATAAATATAAAACCAGTTGGATTCACATGAAAACACAACAACTGCAATAGTCAGCAACCGTGGTAAGTTGTGGAGAGAATTTCGTTAATGTGTTGTGTTTTTCGATGGTGGGGAGAGTAGATTTCAGATCAATTTGTCAAGACGCACTGAAGCTCCGCCTTTATTCACCTCTTGGAAAAGAAATGACGGAGACGATGCGTGATGCGTGGTTGCAGCGCCGACTGCGAAAGGAAATATTTTGTGGGTTTTTATATTTCTTGAGTAGAAAATAAAACAAGAAAAAAAGTTGTGGGAGGTACCAGAGCTCAACTCACACCTCTCATGTGTGGTGTGTTGGATTGTAGCGTGGTTCAATGAGCGAGAGTGAAAAAGAAAATTTTTCCGCTCAAGAAAAAACAATCAGAAAAGAAAAATAGGAAGATGACGGTCAAAAAAGGAAAAAAAAAATAAATGGGTTGTCTTTGAAGCCGCAAACATATGAGACCCAAGAAATAACTCATTTTCGATTTCTTTCGATGGAGAGAAGAGAAAAAATAGTAAAAGATACACTCAACATATGGACTGAGGTTTGAGTCTTGGCTAGGAGTCAGGAGAGAGAGAAACCGACACATAACCGAAGGAGAAAACAGGAAATCAGAAGAATTGGGAAAGAAATAGAAAAAAAAAATTTATTAGTTTGGGAAAAAAAGAAAGAAAATTAAAATTGGGAGTGAGGATGATAAATTACTCAAAAACAACGACGGCGACATGTTGCTTTGTCAAAAAATGATAAAGAGACAATCGATGAAAGAAGGGAAGGAAGCACATGGGGGAAACATAAGTTACCGGCTAAGGGTTGACCTCTCCATCAGCCTTTACTTACCTTCACCACGCGTTCCATCAACCTCACCACTTTGTTGCTATTTACTAATTTTCCTTTCTCTTCTAGACTTCTATAAAATTTTGATTTTCCTTTTATTTAACATTTTTCTATACTTATCATATTTTCGCCTTTCTTTTCACCATTTCTTAAAATTTGTATTGGTTTTTTTCGCCTTTTTCCCCTAATGATGGGATTTTTTGATTCCATTTTTCTTGTTGCCTTTGTTTTGCGCTCTTCTTGAGTGTGTTTTTCTGAGCATTTTTCTTTTGCATCTCTTTTTGTGGCAGAGTTTGAGGTTTCTTAAGGAATGTTCTCAAGTTTCTTTTTGTTGTGTTTCGTTTTTCGTCTGTTTTCCAGATTTTGAGTACTTTTGAGGGGTGGTTTTTCGTCCGCGCCGTTGTTGGTGTGCTTTTTATATTATTGCCTTGGCTCTCGCTGGATATTTCACCATTACGTGGTGTACCAACATCGCCGCCACCGCGAATCACCCACACTTCGACGACGTCTTCAACATCCTTCTAACGCTGCGCATCTGCTGCGATGCTTCACTGTTTGTGGTGGAGAGTGGACGGCTGGCGGCGTTTACTTCCCATTCCCCTCCACCAACGAATTCATCGCTTTTAAAGAGACGACACTAAGTTTATTTTTTCGCGCTAAAGAGAGCAAAAAGAAAAATCCTCTCAACGTCTTGGAATTGAGTTGAAATCGACGTCGTTTGGTACTTTTTTGTGGGGAGTTGTTTTTTCTCGTTGCTTTTGTTGTTGTTGTTGATTTGCTCGCACCACTGAAGACCGAAGCGAGTGACACGAGAAGAGTGAAAAATTGAGAAAAAACCTCTTCGTTTCCCCTTTTTTTCCTTGAATCTTCGTGTGGCTTCTCTTCGGGTTCCTTAACCATTTCGGGAATAAGAAGAGTTTTGAGTATCTCAATTCGCAGTTTCTTTTTTTGTTCCTCGCTCGTTTCTTTTTTCTTGTGCAGCTGTAAAGTTGGGAATTTTCCAGCGCCGTCGCTCGCTTCACGTCGGTTGTTCGCCGTTCGGCGGCCGCTCGTCGAGGTGAACCAGTTACAGTTGGCGTTGGGCGACTCTTTTTCTTTCCTGCGCTCCGTCGTCGGCGTCGTTTTTGTTGCGGTGCGACGCGATGCGGCATTGCAACGCCACAAGAGCAACCACTGCTGCTGGTACTCGCGGTAACGGCAAAGTAACGGTGAAAGGAGGCAGATCGATGTGTGGAGAGGACATAAAAATGCGCTGAGCTGCAGCGTAGAGAGAGGAGGAGCCCGAGAGAGCGCGCCAGAGCGTGGAGTGAGTGATTCGTTGTTGCTTTTATTTTAATGACTCCCGTTGATGTTGCCGTTAATGACGTTGGTGACGTTGGAATGTTGCCGTGAGAGAGGAGGACGATAACAATGACGGTGATGCTGATTGCGTTGACAACGGATGTTGGCAAAACGACGCGAAGAAGAAGCGCTGAGGACCTGCGACGGGCACCAGCAATAAAAGGAAACATAATAATAACGACAGTGACACAAGCAGCAGCAACAACAACAGCCATCAGCAAGCTTCTTCGAGATGCTCTCAACGGTTGTGGAAGGAGTTCGGCTCCGTCGGCTGCGGCGTCGCCTCGTCGTCATCATCGTCGTCGTGGTCGCGTTCCCGGTTACCGCAAAAAATAGTTTAATATCGCGGCGTCGTCCGATTCGATCGCCAGTTTAATTGGAGTCTCCGCAAAAGTTTCGTGCTGAGCGCAAGGATCCGCTGCGTTGCGCTGCGTCAGGACCTCGAGCCGACAGTGAGCGGCACATCGTCGTGTGTGCGGCGGAAACGTGTTCAATTAATTAGTGTTGAAATCAGAATTTACAAAATAAAAGTGGTAAATTAATTTCAAAAATTTGGAAAAATGTTTAAAATAAAATTTGAATAAATTTGAAAAAATAAAACGTTTACTTTTAAAAGTAGCGAGAATATTAAGAAGAAAACAACAAATTAAAATTTTATTAATAGTTAAATAATTAATTAAATTAATCGTAAAAAATGAAGAGGAATGATAAAAAAGTGTCAAATAATTAATTAAATAATAAAAACAACAAAATTAATAAAATTAATAAAATTAATACATATGATTGAAATGTCCCAAATAATATTTATTACGAATAATAATACATCAACTATTTTACGAATTACAATTTAATATTAATTTTAATTTATTTATTATTCCTTCGCTTAAGAAGAATTCATACATTTTTTAACAGACTAAATTATGACAGTTTCAAATAAATTCATAAAATGCAACTTCTGAACAAATTTTGTATAAATGTTCAACTAAATTTTGAATTCAATTAAATTAAATTTACAAAATTTTAAAAAAAATTTACAAACATCATTCATTAATACAAAACAAAAAAGAACAAAAAAATTAATTTGTTTTAATTAATTTATTCATATTATTAATTACACATTATTTAATATATCATTTGGGAAAAATAACAGCAACAGTTTCATAAATTTAATAAATTTTTCATAAATTCACAATTTTCATTGTTTATTTATTTAATGATTAATTATTTGAACCATTAAAACATTCATTTATTAACTTATTGAATCACTACTTAATTTCTTTAATTATTAATTTATGAATTTATTCTCTCATACATTTGAAAATGTTTTTTTTTATATCAATTTATATTTCAAATTTTAATATCACCATAAATTAAACTTTCATTCGATTTATATTAATTTTATTATTATTTTATTAGGATTTTTATATTATTATTATTTATTTTAATCAATAACTTAATTTCTCAATCTATTTTATATTTCTGATTCCCGATTCTATTCGAAGTCAATATTTTATTAAATATAATGCTTCTGCAGAACAGGACATGTCCTCTCCAACTGTTAAAAGTTTTCCTTATTTTTGCTGTGGCGAAGGTTTTTCAAGTGCCACTTATAATAAAACTATTTTTTTACTCCTTCAAAATGTAAATCAAACAGATTTTTTTTAAGTTAAATGAAAAAAACCCATATTTTTTGTATTTAAATATGTGTTTACTTGGTGATTTCTCTATTGACACTATTTCATTTTTTATTAATTTATTGTTATGATTCTTTTTTGATATTTGCTTTGAAATTTTTATTTGTTGCTCTTCCCATTCGACCGCTTGCTAAACACTCTATTTTCATTGTTTTAAGTTCATATTCAGTTCTACGAATGTTTCTATGACGGTCTCATCAACGACATGGGCCACATTTTTGCAAACATCCTCCCAACAATCGTTGTTATTTGCCAGGCTCTCGACGAGGACGCAGCAATGAAACTGACAACAAAAAATAATAAATTTAATAAAAGTAAATGAATGATTTAATAATGGATTAGTAAAGTGGAAATAAGTGTGTGTTCATGTGGGAATATTCACGTGGCTAAACGTCTGCTCAAGTAACCCGTTAATCGTGAAAACAGTCGGCATTGCAGACACACGCGATGAGCTGCTCTCCGTAATGAAGCAATATTTTCAAACCAAAACTGGGATTGTGTTCCAATTTAAATCAATTACTAAAATAAAATATAATATAAATGAGTGTAAATGTTAAAAAAATATTTAAACTGTTACATAGAAAAACTTCTCCAGTTCAACGAAATTAAGACCAGAAGTTTTTGTTAAAAGTTTTAACAAATAATGAAAATAAATCATTAAAATAAATAGCTTTGAATATTTTACAAAAAGATTCGTTATAATCGTTAATTTAGGTCGTTAACTATTATTTTTCCATTAATTTTTAATTGAATTTTTATACAAATAAATCGTCATAAAGCTTCCTTGATAAATTCAAGTATTAACAAATGAACTAAATAATAATTAACGATATAAATTAATTATAATGGAACTCTTTGAATATTTACTTCTTTAGAATATTTAACGTGATCTTTTCAAAAGGCAAAAGAAAAAGAAATATAATCGAACGATAATATTTCTACAATTGAAAACTTGAAAAACTATTTGTTTAATTGTTTGTTTAATTAGAAATGGAAGATCTTTCCTAGGACGCTTTTCCTTTCTACGCGAAAAAGTGGTCTAACAAATGAAGTGAAAGGATAATATAAAAACTAAGAAAATATTTCGAGAAAAGCACATAATTAAATAAGAAAAATTGTAGTTAATATAAATAAAAGAAATAAATTAAATAAAAACAATTTAGGAACATTTAAAAACTGAAATGTAGCTGTTTTTGGACTTGGACAAGCAACGTGATTTCTACGGTAATTTTTGAGCGTTTGGCGAATCTTCAAATCGGGTTATAACTGGTTTTGGTCTTCGGAGTTTCAAATCTGAGCAATTTTAGGCTTATTTTAATTATTTAAAAGCGATATTTCGACGTAAAGCGCGGTTGATTTCAGACATTTGTTGATCTCGGACTCCATTTGACACTAAAAACGAGCATCAGAGGACTCGTGAAGTTCCTTTCATCGGTTGGTCTTTTATATATCTAAAGAAAAACTGCGAATTCACAGTTTGATAAACTTTTGTTAGTTTTATATTCCATAATTTCTTGAAAAATCAAATTAAATTATCACATAAACTGTCAAAACTGCAGCTTAAATTTATTTAGAAATTCGTAGGGATTTTCTATATAGATAAAATTAAAATTAGTTAATGTGATTAGTTAAAAGTTATATAACAGTATTCCACTGTTAAATTGATGTCCATAATAATCTGCTGTAGGCTTCAAACCAAATTTTAACAGTGAAAATTTCTACCTTTTTTGGGTCAGTGCTTTGCCTTTGCTGATCAGCTTTGGATGTCCAGAAAATAAGTCCTGAAAGAGAATCGAGTTACCATCTTTTAATAATATAGTTACGAATGACTTACTAATATTTTGAAATTCTTACATTTGCGCTCGCGAAGAACGACCTTAAAATGGAGCTCATCTCCATTTCCAGCCCCGTCATCGGTGGCTAAACAATATTAAAGCCCCATCGACCATTGATTTTCGCATTTATTAACACGAGAAAAAGTTAAGTTGCCTTTGAAGATAAGCATTGCCAATCAATAGCCTTTGAAGATGCCATTTGCCTGAAGATGAGAAAAGTAACCGGGAAAATATTTTGTGCAATTCTCCAATCTTCTCCTATATCTCTCAATTTTTCCCTTTCGCTTAACTTTTCTCTCTTTTCGTATGCTTTGGCGTTAAACTCCGCGCTTTGTTTGAATGATTTGCATTGTTTTTGTGATGACTTTTGTCATATTTTTTGCATTTATTTTCGTTGGTCAACCATTTTCCGCAACTTGACTGTTAATTCACATCCCCCACACACACAGAGACGCGTTCGAACGGGCAACTTTTTTGTAATGAAGTCTGCTGCGGTCCTCACGCTGCTTTCAATCGCGGGCGTCGCTTTCATAACGCGTTGACCGAAGCAACGCGTGGCCAACTTTTGACTTTTCCATCGCGTTTCTGATGTTGCTCTTGTTTTTCAATATTTTTTCGCGGATGTGAATATTTTTTATTTCCTTTACTTTGGAATTTTTTCACAACGATTGTAAATCTGCGTGTGTGTGTGTGTGTTTGTGTGCGTGTGTAAAATGAGCCTGAAGCGCAGCTGGTGAGATTCTTGTTTGGCCGCATTTGTTACCACTTTTTTTCGGTGGCCGCTTCATTGAAATTGTTCAAAAAGCAACAAAAACGCCAACTTTTGTCCACAAATTGTTGCCTGAAAATTGTTTGCTTCTTCCTGTTGCATGTGTGAATGTGTGTTGTTGTTGTTGTAAATTCATTTTTTTCCTTTTTTTAAAATATTTTTTTTTGAGTACTTTTTTGGGAAATTGTGGAAAAAAGAAGTTTAAAGGAAAAACATTGGACATTTATTTGAATGCGATTCAGGCTGATTTCGCTCCTTCATTTATTTGCGGGTGGCGAAGCAGACATGAAGCATCATTAAAATCATCATCATCGCCATAAAAGCGCGAGTGTCGTCGTCATTATCAATCAGAATCATCGTCACGAGTGTCCTCGGAATTGTAAACATCAACAGATTGCAGAAATCTACGGCGAAGTAAATAAATATGAAGTTAAATTGAAGTGAAGATGATACAACGAAGCGATACCGTGAGCAGAGGTTAAAATGAGACTGAAAAATAATAATAAGAAGAAAAATAACATTTACTATAACTCTCATAATTATAAATTTTAAAACCTTTCGCTGCTTATTAAAGTCCCACTTCCGTTTCCACATCCACGATCAACGTTTTCTCCCACGATCGAAATGTTTTCACCACTATTAACGCTTTCTTACCACTTGCAATGTTTTTATTCGTACTGCTCCATTCCACAAAATTTCCACCACTCGTCAAAGCTTTCATTCGTACTGTACTCGATTTGTGGCCGCTGTGACGCAGACACTTCACACACCTTCGACGGTTGACCATCTGTTTGATTCCGCGATTAAAATATGTGAAAAATCCAATAAAAGTCGACAAGGACCAGAAAAAATGGAGTTGCGAAAAACAATGGCAGACCGGAAGTTGTTGGAAAAAAAAGACAAATAAAATCTGCGTCGAAAAAAAAAACAGACACAAATAAAAACGTGTATTTTTTAATGCTGAAATTATTATACACCGCACGCAATTCAACAGGATTTTTTTGTTTTAATAATTTTTTTTCTGTTCTTCATTTTTCATTAAAAAAAAAACGTACCCATGGAACAGTTGTGTTTCTGTTGGAATTCGAATTGGTGTTGGTGGCTGCGTGGGGAAAAACGGTGCAGGGTTTTTAGCCGATTGTGGTGAATAAAAATATGACAACAACAAAAACGAGCCGCGAATAATCAAGAGCAGATCAAAAATTGGGTTTTAATTTCGCGAACGAGCTGCTGATTGCTGTTGATTGTTCCATTCCAAGGTTGGCAACGCGTCCGATCGGAACGTCGCCGTCGATAATTCGAAAGAGGTGAGAAAAAGACAAGAAGCAACGATAGAAAGTGGAAAAAGTGTGAGAAAGGAAACAAAAGTAGTAATAAATAATTAATATTTACATTGTTATCACTAAGCACTAACAAAAACAATAAAAAATCGTCAATAAGGTGATTTTTTAAACAGTCGTTGCTTTTGCTTTGATTTAAAATTGAATTTGAAAGTCGCGGGAAGAGAAAAAAGTGGTGAATGGTAGAAAAAGTGAGAAGAGTAGCAACGGAAACTCGGAGCGGAAGTTGACTTTATTAACAAACGAATAACGTGGCAATCAACTTCGTTTAAACGACTACGACGAAAAAAACTCAAAATCAGTGTTAAATCCAATGACAAGTTTCATCTGAGTTTCAGAATCGCTGCCACAAACGGATTCTGAGTCACCTTTGACCCTGAACTCGAGGCTGACGTTGATTGAGCTGTTTAACTTTTGGCAGCGATTTCGCAGTCTTTCGATGAACTTCGGCTTCACGAGGAGCTTGAATATCGTTTATTTCGGTTGTTGTTCGATGAAATCGGAAGATAATAGGAGGAAGAAGGGTTTTAAATGTTGCCAAAGAGTGCAAAATTGTTTCATCTTCTTCAAACAAAGCAACTAAAAAATCTTCTTCCTTAAAAAGTGTTTGAAGAACTTTATTAAAAGGCAAATAAAAAAGCGCATTAACAAAATAATTAAAGTGAATAAAAACCGATTAACAACCACAGAAATCATCATTAAAACTCATAAAAACAGCAAAAAATAATAACAAAATATTCCATGTTCTTGTAGTAATTAAAAAGAAAAGTGAATCAAAATCTGCGTGTGACGTCACGATGCATATTTCCAGTGAAGTCAGCTCAACGACGAATTCTTCGAAGCGTTCTTCGCACGCGTGTCAATCTTCAGCGGCTGCCACTTCAACAACACCAACGAATAACAACAACAACAACGGATCTTCAAAGAAATCAGTGGATAGCAGTCCTTATCTAACACCCGAAAACCTCCTCGAACGAACCGTCGACGTTCTGTTGGCGGAGCATCCCGGAGAATTAGTGAAGACAGGATCGCCTCATGTGGTAAGTAAGGACTAAAATAATCCGGTTAATAATTTCGGTTATATGACGATTGGGAAGGCGAATAAGGAGGAAAGAGCAATCATCTCTTTTTGCAATGGAACAGTTTAAATTTCCATGTTTTCTTTTATATGAAAATCCTTTCATTCATCGTCATCCGTCGCTCCATTCTTTCCTACCATTTCCTTCTTATGGACTCTATAATCATCAATAAACACTTTATTGTGAATAGGTACTTCATGAGGAGATGTATTGATATTCATTCATCACGACTCATTCATTAACGATGATCTATTTCTGGCTTTTTGTTGCAGGTTTGCACGACGCTGCCGACGCATTGGCGCTCGAACAAAACGCTGCCGATCGCCTTTAAAGTGCTCGTGCTCGGTGACGTCATGGACGGGACGCTGGTGACGATCCGCGCCGGCAACGACGAGAACTTCTGCGGCGAGCTGAGGAACTACACGGCGGTGATGAAGAATCAAGTAGCAAAATTCAACGATTTGCGCTTCGTCGGCAGAAGCGGAAGAGGTAAGCAAAGGAAGATGAAGGCAGGAAGGAGAAGAAGGAGGAGAACGAGGAGAAGAAGGATGAAGGACAGAAATACAGCAATAAGTATAAAGTTTACATGTATTTTTATTCGATATACAGTGAATTTGTTTAGAAAGCAGCTAAAAGTTGCTGGTCTTTATTAAACTTGGGTTTGATGAATTTCGAATGTCCTGGCAATGGAAGGACAATGAATTCGACTAACTTTAAAAAGACGAGAGTCAATGAAACGTTTCTTTGGAAAAAGAAATCGAAATTTTAATTTGTTTTTTGGTTTAAGATTGAAAACATTCCGAAAAGTTTCCCCCACAAAATTATGGCTTTTTTTTTAAAGTCGAAACAAGTTGAAGGAGAACTCCTCTTTTCGGTCCTTAATTTTTTTTGCCTTGGTTGCTGCTTTTGTAGTGGGTTTTTTTCTTCTGCTACTTGTCAATTTTTCACAGACGACTTCGTAAATCAAATCGAGGGTGACAACAGAAGACGTCACGTCAGCACTTGAACGAAAAAGGAATCAAATAATCATGGAAAAGGACAAGAAGAAGAAAGTCGTGAAGAAGAAGAGAAGATACCGAAGGAAATCCTCCTTAAATCAGTATAAAAATCAGCGTAACTGTTTATTTTGCATTCCAGGATTAAAAATTTAAGACGTGTTTTCTTTGTTGTCTGTCTTCTGGTTGCGCTTTTTCATTGTTTTTTCTTTTATCTTTAATTTTTTTATATTTCTTAAAGATTTTTTCTTTAAAAAGGTCAGTGCTGGATCCTTCGCTAGGACTTAAGGGGTGCGGTGAGGGGTAAAAGTCACTTGTTTTGTTGACAGGTTTGTAAAATTCGCTCATTAAGCGAATCTGTCGACGATTTCGTGGTTGTTGTTGTTGTTTTGTTGGCTGGTTTTTTTTTTATTTATATTTCTCTTTATTTTATTTTTAATTTTTTCTTCTCTTCTTTTCCTCTTCGTTATTGGTTGCCGTCGTGCGTTCGTTGGAAACCCAAAAATTGGAGGCGAAGAAACTCTTCGGAATCCATTTTCTGTGTGATGTTTTTCTGTTGTTTCTTTTCTTCTTCTTCTTCCTGCTGTTACCTTCTTTAAGTTTTTTCCTCTGTATTCAAATAATTCCTTTGACATTTTAAATGCGCGTCGCCGTCGTGCGTCCATCAGAAGTCGATTTTTAATTCGCTTAAACTTCTCCAAGCAGAGGATTTTCTACGTGTTTTTTTTTATTATTTTCCATGTTGATTTGGCGTGTTTTTTCGCCTTTTTTTTGAATTTAAAAATTCATTGAAAAAACCTTTTGAAATTGAAGGATGTTCCGAGAATCCTGTGAACTGCAGTTGGTGCTGGTGCTTTCGTAATACTTTTAATGCTTTCGTGAATATCTGCAAATTTACAAAAGGATTTACGTGGGTCACACTCGAAACCCTTTCATCGGCGGCGACAAAAGTAATCCTGTTCCGTTCCTTAAAGGATTAAGCAGCCATTTTTAATAGAATCGCTTGAGTTTTATACTTTTAAGTATTTCCTTTTTTATTGACTTTATTCATTTATTCATGTGGCAAAGAGTTTAAGAGTTTAAAAGGCGAAACATCACGACTTTTATTATTATTTTAAGGTAATTCAGGTGATTAATAAAAAATATAAAGTTAGATTTTTAATAGATTTATGATTAATATATTAATTTTAGTGATTTAAAGTTTCAAATTTATATTTTAGGCTTGTTTCAAATGCTGATTTTTTATTGCTTCATTTAAAATTATTTGTGATTTTTTGAAAAAACAAGAAATAAAAGAACCCGTGGACAATTTATATGTATTTATATTAGTAACTTCAGTCGTTTTACTGTACGGGAAATTTCGGTTTTACGGAAAAATTTTGAACTATTTGCAATTGCATTTCCCTTTCTCTATGGATTTTTTGTCTATGGATAAAAAAACGAAATTATGTTTAATAATTTAAACATATAATTGGAAATGAGAAACTTGTTGGAAGCTTTTAAAGGGAATTTTTGGAGCACTTCAAGTGATTCGTGGGTGAAATACCAATTCAAACACAAATACAAATAAAATTTAAACGACATAAAAAATTATGTAAAAAAATAAACTTAACTGAAAAGAGAAAACTTAAAAAATAATTGTGAAAATGAGAAAAATAAACAAAAAACTGGGAAAAACCCAAATAAACTAAAGAAAAACGAAAAGAACAAAATTTTGAAGAAGAATAAGAAAAAGAAGACATGTTTTTTTTAAGTGAATTTACAGCCCCAAAAAATATTTTCCTTCATTCAATTCTCCACCAACGAAGAGACGAAAAATATTAAATTTTTAATGAAGTTAAAATGTATGCGGAAGCAGAGGAAAGAATATCATTGAAAGGACGAAGAGAAGAAAGGAAAAAATGAGTAAAGAAAAAAAAGGAAAAGAACCGGAATGGAGATACATGAATAAAGAAAAGAACGAGATATATAAAAAAGAGGAAAAGAACCAAAACTAAACAAAATGGGCCAGAAAAATCCTATTCAGCGGTGAAAATGTGGGCTATAAAAAATATACTCAAGCGAAGATGTTGATTTCTTTTTTTGTGGTATTTATTTGCACTTGAAGTTCACAAAATATGATTAAATTTTGTTAATGTATTTAAAAAAAGATTAATTTTAATCATATTCAGTTTATGTGGAGAAAAGTTAGAAGAAAATTACAAAAGAAGAATATAATTTTAATAATTTCCAAAATTA
This sequence comes from Thecophora atra, assembly GCA_937620795.1. NCBI lineage: Eukaryota > Metazoa > Arthropoda > Insecta > Diptera > Conopidae > Thecophora > Thecophora atra. Next base: position 4,709,880 of record OW569397.1, on the reverse strand, counting down.
TTCTTGTCCATTCACTGCAATGAAATCTATTTTCATTATTCATAGTAGATATTTTCCTTCTTACAATCTTCTTAACAAATTAAAATTCCTGGTAAATTGGACGAACAACAATTGCAACTAATTATGTTTTGCATATTCAATTTATAATTGCAAAGGTTTGCAATAGCAAAATTGTAATGAAGCTGCAGCACTTGTAAATTACTCCTCGCCGTAGAGAGGATGGAGAAGGAGAAGTAACAGATTATCGCTACAAAAGGCATTAGATTAAATGGATGCATTTACGGAATTCATGCATTTAAGCATTCGTATGAAAAGGAGCTGAAGTGGCTGCTGATCTCCTGACGATGATTTTAATGCTCTTGTTTAGTTAATTAATACATCAACGCATTTGCAACCGATTGCGTCGCAGTGAAAAGCAGCAGAGAAGAACAAACGCAGCATCCGTAGAAATAAATCCCGATGTCAGGACGACTGTCATTACCATGAAATCTATTACAACTCCAACAACAAACTGAAACTTCATGTGTACATAATCCATTTCTTAGCCGTGATTAAACCCGGTTCCTCGTCGAACTTCGGTACACAAACGACAGGCGAATGGAGGATAGAAGGCCGCCTCATGTCACACGACGCATCATGAGGTCAAGCTCACGCATTGCGTAAGCGAGTTTAATAAAGGAATTAGTGATGCCCAACTCATGACTGAGTGTGACGTCGACCCTTGAATGGTCAAAGAGCTGCACACCGGCGTTGGAGTGAGACAGGAAGCGGTGAATAGGAAAATGGTTGAATGCGTAATGCAGGCATTCATGTATGACATGCAGCTAATGCAACGAACTCCAAAGCAATTCATTAGAGGCAAGTGAATGTCTTGTATGAGGCGTTGTGTGGGTGGCGACGGGGTTCGATGTTTGTGTGCTTGCTTTTGTGCAAGTTAAGCAAACATCTCAATCGACAACTCAATCCATTTGCATTGCTCTCTCTCCCTCTCTTAGAGTCCTGCTCCGATGCATCGTCCAGCTGCAGCAGATTATTGCTCCCAATGCGATATAAATTTAATTAAAATGCTTGCCTCACTCTCACCTGTCACCTTCTCATCATCTCTTCATTTTAATCACTGTTTCTGTCTTTGTCTGTCGCTCTGTCTGTTGGGTTTATTTAACACGCCGAGATAAAGACCGAAACTTGCCTTGAGCATAAGTAAGCGAGCAACAACAACAACAACTGCTGCTACATTTTGTCTAATGTTTCAGAGGATGGAATTCTAAGAGGCTTTAATGAATGCGATGTGAACAAGGCAATTAACTGTAATTTACGCAGTCATCAACGAGCCTCCTTCCGCCGCTTTGTGATCCTTTTCCCTATCCATCAATCATCTCCCTTTCATCACGCTTTCCTTGTTGTGAGTGTGAAATCTCCGATGTGTAATAAATTTATTGATGTAATTTGAATCGGATGCTGTGACAATCCTACGACGATTATTTAAGGTGTTCCCTTTATTTGTAGGTGTTCCCTCTATTTAGCCTACAAGGGTTAATTTAAAGAACTGCGTGTGTCCTGAAATTTCATGGATATCGTCATTAAGAGTAGTCTTTGTCTCTCCTTCTCCGCTTTCGAATTTTTAGAGATTTTCATTCGTTTGCGCCTTTGGCTGTTGCCACATTAAGCATCATGAGAACGTCTTCAATCGATGGCTGATCAGCAGCTCCGCAGAAGCCTTTGAATATTTAATAAAAATACATTTTTATGAGCTTCAAATCTGCTTTTTATGCATTTTAAATGAGTGATGATGAGTAAGAAAGGGATGACTAGAAGTTTTTTATATTCGACCTCTCCATTAACGTTTATTAAAGGGAGAAAGAGACACATAGGCGAACGTATAACCACGAAAAAGAGAAAAAACCAAAACAAAATTTCAAATAGGATAAAAACCAAACATATAAAAATTTAAATTAAGCCATAAATCGAATTCGTTTGTTAACCTCAGCAATAAATTTCGCATTAGTTACAATCGTCTTTTTCGCTTCCTTCCCGTCGTCATTTGCACCTTCCTTCCTCAAATCTACTTAAATAACAACTGTTTCCAGTGATTGTGTCTTCGGATCCAAATCTGATTTGAATGGTTTTTCGGATTTTAAATTGAATTTCAATTGGAATTCTTATTTCCTCTTCCGTAGACGAGAAAAATGTCCTAAAGTTTCTGTTCTTATCTCCCGGAGCCAGTAAATTGTTGGTTTATTTGCATTTTCTTCTTTATTGCTGATTAAATGACGTTTATTGTTCCCGCTGTTTAACGACGCGACGACAGAAATCATAGCATTAGTAGGAAAGATCAGCAACAAAAGTTCTTCGTTCGTGTTGGGGAGTTGCGAAGATTCTCAATTGAAGTCGTTCGCTGCCCATTCATTTCTCATTCACACTCTTGCTGACTCTCTTCGACTTGAAACTTGTTCTCTCGCAGTCACACGCTGTTGTTGCTCATTCTTATCAACAAAGCAATGATTACCGCGTGGCTGTTTTTGGTGTTGTTGTTGTTCTCTCGGCTGTGTTTTTTCTCTCACTGATGGATGCCGTTGCTTATAAGCAGGAGCGTTTTTTTTTCAAACGGAAGCTACTTGTAGACGCTCGTGCTTTAGTTGTTGTTGTTGTTCTGCGTGTTTGTTTTTGTTGTCAATTTTAACGCCTGGGGACAATATTCAGCTTCGTTTCCTTTAATAATAAGTATTCATGTTCTTCGTTGGTTTCTCGGAAAAAGAATTTTTTCCTTGTTGCTATTCCCTCTCCTTCGTTTTCTTGTTCGTTTTTCTAGCAGGTCCTTTTCATTCACCGTGTCGCTTCTCTCAAATTTCCGTTTTAATAAACGATTCTTCCGGTTTCTGTTTACTTTGTAATGCCATTTATTTTATTACGCAATGCCCATGGCTATGATTTAATATTGTTGTCGTTGTTGTTGTGAGGAAAATGAACTTTGTTCATCTTTGATGGCGGTTTCATGCGAAGTTTGTTGAAACAAGTCAAGAATTATTCGTGTTTTTCTCTAGTATTTTTTAAATACTTTATTTAAAGATATGTATATTAAAAATAAAGTTCATATTAAAAATAGTGACTTTTGTCTTTTTTTTACTTTTACTATTATTTATATTTACTACTCCTATTCTTAATACCTTTTATACTACTATTTCTACTACTCTTTAGCGACATTCCTTTTTTCGTTTGGTGTTTTATTTTTGGTGTTTAATTAAACCCGCATAATTTTATTGTCTCCTTTATTTAACTACGTTTTTAGATTTAATTAACGTGGCAAAAATGACAGTTTGTCAATCAGTTGTCTGTCTGCTTGGCTACTTATTTGTCCTTCTTCTTTCTCTTCTTTACCGTCTGCATCTGTTGGTTAAGCACAATTTGCTCTCTAATAACCAAACCTTGTCACCGAAGAAGAGCGTGAAAAATCTCAGTCGAGGGTGTCGAGTTGTCGAGCACCCTTCGTCCGCTTTTGCCTTTGATCATCTTTTATCACCATCACAATCATCAGAATCAGCATCTTCGTCGTTTCCTTCCTTTTCTGGAATGATTTTCTTTACTCGCTGCCTATTAATTAAGTTTAACGAGGTTAAAGTTTCACCAACAGCAGCTGCCAAACTGCGCATCTTCGAGTACTAACAGCCGTCGCTACATGGACGAAAAAAGAGTAGTACAGCAACGGCAACAATTACACTGAACCAGTTGATAAAAATCGAGCAAGTGTTCGTCTCATTTTCGCTCGCCAACGCAAGCATCGACCGACGACTTCATCTCGTGCCTCGTTTTATCTCGTTTCATTTTCTAGCCTCGTCTCAGTCGAAGAGCGTCTAGCGTGAAGAGCGGAGAGATTCGCTTGTCTACTTTTATGAGAGTTGATGATCTTTGATAAGTAGAAGAAGGTCGATGGATGTGTGTGTTTGTGTGTGTGTCGACTTATAAACAATTGCAGTGGTGAGAATATGAAAAGTTGACATTTTGTGGCTGCGCTTCTGAAGATGATTTTTAAAATATAAATAAAATAAATCAAAACAATAAAAGATGATTTTTAATTAGTTTTTGTCTTCATTGACAATGGATAATTAGTTTTTCATGTAATAAATTTAATTTTAGTACGTTTCATTAGGAAAATCTTCCTAAAAATGATATTAAATTAAAATAACCTCATAAAACATCAAGAATATCACCAACATCAAATGAAATATTATTTTTAAAGTCATTTTTAAATATAATTTTTGTGAAAAGGGTGTTTTTAAGGGCCTGCGATCTAAGAAAAGGCCTTGGCGCCTTTCGAAAAGAACAACGGAATAATTTAGCAATGCTCTTAATTAATATTAAAGTAAACGAGCCTTGAGCGTGTTAAGTACACAAGTTTTGCATCGCTCATTAAATCGTCGGCTCCGAAAACCTTGAAGACGCAACATGAGACGAAGCATCGAAGCAGCCGGGCGAAACGAACCAAGAAAACCAACGAAATGAAATGAAATGAAAGTTTTTTAATTATACGCTGCCACAAGACGAAGCAGCCAACGTTTTCCACTTCTTAACCATCTCGTTAACCTCTTCTGCCCCCGCTCCATCGCCTTCCTTAAGATTTAGCATCTTGTCCACAGAGTGAACAGTAAACAAGCATTTAGCATCAAGCAACGGTGTTACACCCCTCGTCTTCAGCCTTCGTTCAGAGACATTTCAACCCACGCAGACACACAAAACGCTCTTTCGAAGCATTCATTGCGAATAAATCTGTCGCCATTTTTAAGCCATGAAATTAAAGCGTATACAAAGCGGCTGCCGACGGAGATGACGAGGAAGACGACGCCGACTGCGACAACGGCGACGATAGCAAAGACTTTGCCCGAGGGTGAGAAGCTTTGCTAATAATAAGAAACAACCGAAGGAAATCTACTTAGCAGCCTGCTGTCGCTCTTCCTCGCTTTCTTCCCCTCTCCCCTTGTCTTTTGTAGCTTCCGTTAGCTGCTACTCATTATTAACGCATTTGCTAAGGCGACGACACAACAAGAAAAACAATTATTTGGCTTTTAAGAGGCTGACGGCGGATTTTTGGGGAAGCTTCTCGTTTGGAAAATTTTTAACAAATGAAATTTAAGCAACTTGGTTGAGTGGAGGGGGGAGAAGGGAAGGACGAGGAGAGACGACTGACGGAGCGGAGGATGATGAAGCAATTTAGGGTTTCTTGTTTCAGGAATCTGTTGCTTTTGATGCCAAAGTTAAGGTTAATAAAAGCTGTTGTTGCTGCTATTTGCGTGCGTTGTTGTTGTTGTTGTTGCCCTTCACATATCATGTTAATGATTTCAAAGCACAAAAGTCTGATCGTGACATCAACAACGACAACTTTTTGGATTTTATTTTGTTTGATTTGCTGCGTGTTTGCTTTTGTTCTTTACTTCCTTTTTCGTAAACGTCAAACATTTTTTGAGGTGGGCAGACGAGCCACGCCCATCTACGGTGTGTTTTTCAAGTGTTAACGACGTTTTGCACACATTTTCCGTAAAGTTTTTGAAGCTTTTCTAACCGAGGTTTCATATTTTGTAACCTTATCGTGAAAGGCTTTTCAACGTCGTCGTCGCAGTTGCCATGCGTTGACGTCTGTCATTGCAGTTGACAGCGTTGATAGATGCCTAGAATGAGGTGTAAAACAACAACACAACCGCAACCATGGAGAGGAGGAAGAGAGGCAGTTAGGAAAAGGAGCAAAAGTTTCATTCACTTTGTGCTTAACTTCAAGCGACGCATCACAACGCACATCAACTGAACTTCGCTACCTTGTTGCATGCTTTTCACTGTAATTCTTCTAAGCGATGCGTTGTTGCTGGGTTTTGTTGTACTACAACAACAACAAAGGCCCCGCAACAGGGTGCTTTGTGTGCTTTTGTTCCCCTTTTATTTGCACTCGAAGCTTTTTAATAACGTGCAGCAGGACGACGTTTATAATTTTGACTCAAGTCTAAATAACATCACGTCGCCCGAGGTGTCAGAAGGCAACCGTGGAAGGGGGCGTGGCACGGCGTGGAAGGGTTACCAGCGTCAAGTTACGTGAAAAGCGAAACTTTATGATTGCCCCAAGACAGTTACCAATGAAGAGAAAATGGAATAAAGTGGAAATGGAACAATCGGTGAAAGGATGGAAGAAATTTAAGAAAGGAAATTGGGAAAAAGTTGCTTTTAAATATGAGTGTGTATTTGTAATAAAATGAAAATGTACTCCTTTAAAGAAAATATATGTTTTTATTTCCGAATGAATTCAAAAGAAAATTAAACTAATTAATTATGAATATTATAAGTATTAGAAGAAATTTAATTTTATTTATTTATTAATCTAATAAACCTAATCAATGTCATTAATAAATACGTAAAAATTAATGTCTCTATAATCTTTCAACACATCGATGGGAATTACCCTTTACTATAGACTGAATATTTCGGAATCAAAATTTATCATGAGTTTTGATCATAAAGAATAACTACGTTGGGTTTTCAGTAATTTAATAACTTCCTTTAATAAACTAATCAGAAGGAGAGTTCAAAGCAGCCAATAACAGAAGTGGCCAACATTGCATACTTTCAGGCATGACTTTCACGTTTGCAGTGTTTTAGTTCAAATATGAATGCACAAAAAGTCATTAATATGAATATTTTTGTTCAAATATACAGCTGACTTCTTAAATAACTCCATTGTCAATATAAAGAGTCGTTTGATTTAATAACGTGGCTGGAAAAATGATTTTGCTTCCTTACGCATTGAATAAAATTTAAAAATCAAACAATCAGTTTAAAGACCGCGAATAAAGTGAATGGCGGCGTAGAATAAAGCACAAAAACAACCAAAAAATATATAGTAAAGTCCACAACAACAACAATAACAAGGAAAGAAGCAACAAAATGAAATAAAATAAAGCAAATTAAGGAAACAAGCAACGAAAACAAACGCCCGAGTGTGTTAAGGATTTATGAATATTATTTATATGCAAGGAGTTGTTGGCGGGTGAGGAAAAAAGGGGTGAAAAAGAAGGAGAGAGCTTAAATGCAGAGTAGAATAATTCATAAATAAGAGAAGTGGTGAAAAAAGTCAAACAATTCGCCAAGAAGCAAATAAACAAAGCGAACAGAACACATAAATAGAATATTTATGATATGAAAGTGTTGCGATTTAGCCTTTGACTACATTAAACACACACACAAGCATACACCCACACGTCCTGTTAACACTAGAAGCCATGCAGAGGAACTCGTGACTTCGGCGACGCTGCAAAATGGCGGCGTTAGAATCGCGCGTCGCTTTTAAAAACTTACTTAAATTCTTTTGTGCTGTTTGTTTGTTCACTTTTCGCGTTGGGAATTTCCCGAGCAGCTTCTATTTAATTGTTTCCAGTTGGCGGAGGAAAAGAGGCGAGAGAAGTGCTCGACGGCGGCCCACATTTGGGCCACATGCGATTTCTGTGTCGCGTGAGCCGCAATTGCAGCTGATGGAGTTGATGGAAATTTAATGCAAAGGACCAAAATGGGAAGAATGCAAGGTTAAGCCATAAACAACGAAAAATAATAGAAAAATCCATTTTTAATTCACACATTTTTAAAGTTTCTTAAAACGAGGAGTCAAAGTTAAAGTTGAATTTAAAACTTAGTATAATTTTAGGCGTTGATTTCAAATACATAAAAACAGGCAGGCTTAAACGGACAGACAGATAAACAGACTCATTTCCATTGACTTCATCTTCTTTTATGTATTTTCATCGTATCTTCATTTCGCCAACTCCAGCAGCGAGCAGTTTATGAATTTTTCATGTTCATATCGCGCTGCGGCATCACTGAAGTCGTCGGTGGCAGTCTTCGCAAAGCCTGAGTATGATTCGCTTCGGTCTCTAGTTGGTGGTTGCTGCTGCTGAGCGGAGGGGGAGAGGAGTGAGTTTTTGGCGCGTTGGCGAGGAATTCTTTGGTAACACTTTGCGTCGAACCGATGCATGGCTGTGCGTTCATTTAATATGGCGACGAGTGCTGCTGAATGGCGGCGCAGCTGACTGACTGACTGACTGACGGCCTGCTTACATAACTAGATGGTTAGCTGCTGTCATGGACACCGATTGTGCGGCTGGGATAATAAATAAATGCGTGTGTGCGTGTGTTCGCGCCACAAATAAGCGAAATCAGAAATTTCATTCATTTGAAAATTTTATGTCTTCATTTCGGTGCGAAATTCGCAGATTCCGACTGCGAATTGCAAAATGTGTTAAAATTACATGAAGGGACGAAGGGTGAGCAGAGGAGAAAGGTACGAGAGGGTGGTAAAGCTCGAAATGAATATTATATTGATATTCACGATGAATTCTGATATTTATTCGCCTTCTGTTGCGTTGTGTTGCAATAAATGAGAAGCAATGACTACATAAGAAATTTAAAGCAAATTCTTGCGCTCGCCCTCCCACAACCGCACCCTTCCACATCGTCTTTTGGGGTCTATACACTCTATGGAATCCTTTAAAGGAAAATCAATAAAATTTTTAAATTATTACGTTTAATCGAAGAACAACAACGACAAGGGGTTTAATTATGGTTAAACTACGATTTAAGGGGTGTGGCAGGGTGCAAATTATAGTAACAGGGCGTTTAACTCTGGTTTTTGTCCTTCAATCTAAAAATTTCTTCATCAAATCTTCCTTTAAGCAACATTTGAAAATTGTCATCCTTTTTCCGCATTTTATTATCTCCTTCTTCTTCTTCTTCGCAGGCAAAAGTTTCACCCTGACAATTGTGATATCAACGAATCCCATACAAATCGCAACATACAACAAAGCGATTAAAGTTACCGTCGACGGACCGCGAGAGCCGAGATCGAAGATTCGTCACCAAGGATTTCATCCGTTTGCATTCGCCCCTCAACGATTCGGCCCGGATCCACTTATGGCAGGGTTACCATTCAAGTTACCAGGTAAAATTCAATGACGAAGACGATGATGATGATGATGAATGAAGTTGATTGTTGAACTTCAGTTGAAGTTGTTAAAGTATAGAAATCAAAGAGAATATAAATAGAATATGAAAAATATTCCCGTTGTCATGGTAACGCACTCGTTACCAGTACCCCGGGATGGTTTCCGTTATAATTCGGCATCAATAAAGCGGATTTGTTCAAGCGAATTCCTGTGATAAATCGTTGAATCCTCCAGCGACAGACGTGAGTTTCTTGTTGTTGTCTTGAAGCTATGAAAATATGTTTCGTAGGAAAGGGGATAACTTTTGTCTAAGTCCCCGTAACACTTCCTTCCCCGTTTCCTTCTCTTCAACCATGTGTTCCATGTGTTCACAGTTCATCGTCATTCTACAAAATGGCCAATTTATTTAGATTTAAATTGTTGTTGGGTTCTCCATCGATTCACTGATTTTTACATGTCCATAATATCACATCATAAGACATTATCTCGGATCAAAAACATATCGTTTCACTTGTTGCTGTTGTTATTTGTTTGTTCTTTATAAAGCTTTCGGTATTACCTTTTTTCCAATTGGAGTTTTTCGTCGGTTTAGTGGATTAAGTTACCAGAAAATTCGTTTATTAGGGTTATTTTGTGGAGGATAAGAATCCTTAAAATCCCTCCTTAAAATCCGCTTAGAAAAATTAATTTCGATAAAGACTTGGAGGAAGAAAGACTCCGGAAAGTTTTAGCTCCATATCACCAAGGTTCTTAATAACTGCTAAATTATATCACTTAAATACTGTATCCCTTTTTTCCTTTCTTTCCCCTCTTCAACGATTTGTTAATAGAATTTTTATATTCCAACAGCTGTTCGCTTTTTTAACTCTTTCTAAACTATCAACGTTTTATTTCATTAGCTGCTGTCTCGTAGCACCCTTTAACACTTCAAAGTGGTGTTATCTGATCCCTCCTCTCCGCCGCAGTTCCAGCTTTTCCCCTTTTTTCGAGTTCACCAGGCATTTGACAGTCAAAACACGTTGTTCACAATCTTGTCACCTCAGCTTTCAGCTTCAGCTTCTTCCTTGTCCTCCAGCATTTCGCCACACTGTTCCTTGAGTTCCTCAGCCTCCATTCACTCCATTTTTCTTTCAATCTCCATCTCGGTTCACTCCGTTTATGGTCTGGTTTCATTCCCAGACTCATTCCAGGTTTGAGCTCTTATTTATGGCTGCTTAAATGTTTGGAACCCTCCAAAAAATAACTTTACGCAGAGGAATGCGTTTGTTGAATGCGAAATTTATACAAACGCCGGATCGTTAAAGGATTAGAAAGTATTTAAACGGATTTTGGAGGCGGCTTACGTCAAACTGTTGTTTAGGCCGATGATGAAGACGACGAAGAGCAAGGAAAGGGGTGTTTAGGACGAGAAGGAGCGGAGAAGGACAGGGAAAATAAGGGCGTTAAGGACGTGTACACAGTTCTAATTTTTTGACAATCGCATCAACTTCATTTGCATTCGTCTTCGTGATGTTTTCGCCCCTTTTCTTGTTGCCGCCTGTTCTTTTCCCGTTCTTCTTTGATCTTTTGTCATTCCTCTTCGTTTTCTTCTTCCTAGGATTCTTCTTGGTGCTTTTCTTTCTTGGCTGTTGCTGTTGTTTCTGCTTTTGCTGTTGCTGTTGTCAATGGTAATGTTACTGCTGTTATTATTGTTGTTATTGTTATTGTTATGCTAAGTGATTGCGATTGTGACTGTGATGTGATGTGTTCTGTTGATGTGTTGTCGCGTGATATGGGTTTTGGTGGCTGCTGTTGATGATTATAAAAGGTGAATGATGATTGTGAAATGGCAGCACTGTGTTCGGCTAAAATCAACGGATGCTCAGTAGAATTTTCAAAATTTACAAAAAAAGCATTCCGATGAAAGTAAACTAGGCAATTTATAGTCCATAAATGTTTGAAAAATTTATTTAATTGAGTAACTAACAGCGAAACTCTGAGCTCTGACGTTCTTCGAGATACTCAATGCTCGAAATCGCATTAAATCAATGATGGCTCAAAATCGTAGCTTAAATTTAACCAACGCCTTCGGCACATCCATGAATTTCATGTATTTCACCGCTTAAAAACCACCCTCGATCAATTGTAATCCTCTTGATGCTGAGGTTTGCAGGATGCACTGAGTTTCATCCTTTCAAGTGTCCAATGAGCTGAGTTTGATGATGAAGATGCGATTTCTGATGAAGTCAATATTTACTCTATCTTCAAATTCATTCTTAAAATCATGGATCTCATTTTCATATTAATTTTTTTGTCGGCAAACAACAAAACGCTTCAATCCCACCGCAGACGAATGTCCAACGTAACCGCAAATATTTCCTTCCTCTGCTTCGATTACATTCAAATTTAGTTAATTTATGCACTCGCACATGTGTTTTTCTTTCGGTTATTCATGGCTCATCGTTCGCTTCGGTTTAAGAAAAGGATTCACGTCAATGAATCGAGACACTCGGATGTCCTGAGCTCTTCTTTTGTTTGGACATGGAAACGGAAATTATTGGAGGAAATCGTTTTGGGTGTTAGACCATTTTTCCTAAGAAAGAAATCAAGAAAAGTCGCGAAAGAAGAGAAAAAAGAGAAAAAAGAGGTTGAAATGCGACTTATATAAAAATATTATTCATTAATATATACAAATTTATACGAAAATAAAAGGAAAAACTCTTGTAATGTTATTTTTAATATAATTTCATTTTTGTATTTCCCAGAAATTCGAAGAATTTTTCTTTTACGGGTCTTAAAAGTCCCCAATCTGTCTGTTTGTTTATATGATTTTATTCGTTGATACTTCATTATTTTAAGTTTTCGGAGTTTATTCGATTTTTCCTCTTCCTTCTCTTCGCTTCCTTTGATATTTTCAACATCCCTCACATGATTAAGTGCAAAACTTTTCCGAAAACTTAACTTGAAATCAATTTCCATTTCCTCGTCACGTTTCCCTATCATAATTTTCCGTGGTACGCACAGACGTGTCAGAATAGTAATCAGTTTCCGTTGGCTCACATCAGTTGACGTTGGGTACCACTTTCAAACCATTAAAAAGCCTCCTTTATTCTAAAGAGCGACTCAAAAGTTTTCGAAAGGGAAAAACAGATGCTTTCGGCGTTGAAAAGGTATTTCTGAGGTGTGGAAAGATGAAAGAGGAAAGGAAAGTGGACTAAACGCAGATTCATTGATATGAAAATCCACCTGGAGTGAACTAAGGAGCTCTTCAACCGCTCGAAATGACTGCAAAACCAAAAGTTATTATATTAAAAATTCATTTTAATCATCTTTCAACATGTTTGATTTTATTTAAATTCTCAAAGTGAAGTTCACAGCGTGGCGTAATAATTTTAATAATCGCATGTCAAGGGTCTACAAAAAGGGTTTTTCCCGTTCGGGGGAAGCACGGGAGGAAGTGGATTTGCTTTGTGTGAAAGGCGAATGAATATAAAACTGAATATGATGTTTTTATATATTACAAAAAAAAGGAAGAAAAACGTTTTTTTTGCATATTCAAGGGATTAAAAACAACGTAAGCTTCTTTTATCTCCAAAATGCGTATGCCAACCCCTCCCATTTCACCCCTTCCCCTTCAGAAACATATTTTCGGAGGAGAAGAAATGATTTTTGGGAAAAAGTTGACTGCTATAAAATTAATTCTAGTTGAAAATTCATTTAGAAACTCATTCGGAAAATCATACACACGGAAAGCATGGCGAAGGAGGCGTGGTGAAGGGAGGAGTGTGTGCAAGCGGCTTTCACCTTCATGACAAGTATTACATCAAGCGGAAAATTTTAATGTAATTTTCACTGAAAATTAAGAAGTTTTCTTTTGCAAAATGTTCGCCGCTGCAGATCCTGCAGATCCTCCTGTTGTAAGGACATCCCAAGCACAAACACGTACGCATGTACAGTTGTCTATGTGTCTGTGCGATGTTAAAATGACGCATGGAAGCGACCGAGCGAACGAACGAATGAATGATGGAACGAAGGAGCGTGCGAAACAGGAAATCCGCCTCGGAAAAGCAACATTTTCTACACTTATGGCGACGGCAAATGCTAATGCGATTCCCGCCCTCAACCGCCCTTCATTTCCCCTCAACGTCGCATCGTTTTCAACACCCTGCAATGGCTGAAGTCATTTCGCTGCGTTGTGGGTTGCTGCTGCTTCTGCTGCTGTTCCTTTTAATCATCGACAAACTTGGCGCAGTTGGAAGCACTGCCAACAACAAGTATATTACAACAACAACAACAACAACAACAACAACAACAACAACAACAACAACAACAACAACAATACAACTAAAACGAAAACTACTCCAACAAAAACCTAAAAGAAGCATCATATCACATCTCCAGCAAATCCTAAAGCGACAGAAGATCCTTCAAGGACTCTAATGGATCTCTGCACGTATATAAAGCACAGAATGTATGTAGGTGTGTGTGTGTGTGTGTCTATTTTTGCTCTTCGCTTTTTGTCACTTTGCGAAATAGTTTTGCAACAAAGTTTATAAAAGAGTTTGCAATTTTGAAAAGCATTGGAAGAAGAGAGAAGGGGCCGGGGGCAGAAGAAGAGAAGATAACAAAGGAAGAAACGAAGGAATATGGACCTAAATGGAAAGGGAAACATCGGCTGCAGAAGGGAGAAGAAGAGCGACGTGGCTGAAATATAAAAATGCGTCCACATTACTTTTAAATATCCTTTCAAGGATACTGATGTGAGTGTGTGTTTGGTGATGTTCGTGGCTTCAAAGAAGAGACATTTTTAATTCCTTTTTTATTCTTCTTTTCCGTATTTGTCCTTTTATTCGTCCAGCGAACGCCCGACAAACTTAAATTGAAATAATTTCCTTTTCTATTCCTAAATCTAAATTAAATTAATTCACAACAACAACAAGAAAAGGAAAAGAATTTAACAAGGGTGTCAATTTATCTGTTGCCAAAGTTTTTTCAGTTATTAATAACTCCCTTTATAATATCTGTAACTATTCATATTTCCTTTTAGTCTTTCTGCTCCTTTTTTTCAAAGCAACACAACAATTGATTAATTCAATTAATTTCACTCATCCTTTTCCTCTTTTCATTGAACTTGAAGTAAAATCCATCGTCTGTTTTCAATGTGTTTCCATTTAATAATCTAAATTTAAATAGAACACAATTTAAAAGTGTGTTACAGGTGTGTTTAACAACATAACGGTTCCTTGTCAATTGTCGATTATTTGTAAATTATTCGATGGAACGTGTTCAAGGTTCGTGGTCGCGGTCGAAGATGTTTCTATGTCAAATGTCAAAGAGTGCCTCTAACGGTATTATTGTGGATTTGGCAAAACGTTTTGCAAAATGTCTTGCCTTTGCTCCCCTCAAACATGTGCAAATTTTCCCTTTTTCACCTCCCCAAACATCGCCACCTTCGATCAACAACAAGACACAAATTCACCGTTGTCAACACTCGGTACTCTCAGCCCTTCGTTGTTGTTGTTGTTGAATAAAGAGGGTCGCTCGCTTAACCTCGGCTCAATTCGCATCCCTCGACGACGTGAAAACCAAAAAAAAAAAATAAAATAATATACACTCGATCTACAACAACAGCATCTATAAAATAAGAAATCGACAACAAAGAAATCGGCAAACGAGAAAAACATATTTCGGCAAACGTTATAAATAATATTAAAAAGGAAGGTGAAAGTAAAACGATGGCAAAAGTTGCTGCATGTTGTTGTTGTTGTCTTTCTTCGGTTGCTGTTGCTACTATCCAACGTATCCTTTTTTCCCTCTGCCCTTCCGAGCAGACAAAGCAATGCGTATTAGCATCGTATTGACATATAAATTGACAGAAAATTGAATCAATGCTGTAACAAGACCTGAGGGGATGCTGCAAGGATGATTTCCCTCCTCTCGCCACTCGCTACAAACGCAGCTTTTGTTATGACTTTAAAATTTGTTTTTAAATTTTAAATTGAGCTGTCGTCGCGTCGTGTGTGAACGACTGAATGGTGTATCCTTTGCGAAAACGCGCCTCATGCGGTGCTCGAAGGGTGCGAATTCAGGCCAATTTTTGTTGTTGCACTCCTCTTTTCTCCTGCACGCTGCATATTTCCACAAGAATATGATAAATTGAAGATTTCTGTATTATTATTATCAGCTTCGGAGTTTATATTTAATTTTTTGCCAGGATGCAGCGGCTGCCGGGGTGACTCCTGACTCCTGTTGTTCCTGGGCGCAGCGTTGTCGTCCTCGTCGTTATTATTTGTCACTTCAGCGTGTATATTTTGACAGGTTCGAAAGTTTGCAATTTGATATTGAAAATTTAATGGTTTTTTGCTTATTGTGTATAGTTTTTGTGTCGATACAGAAGACTCTTTATGAGGTGGGTGAGAAATGATTTATTTTGCATCTTGTCACGGCTGTCAACATGTGATTTCGGTTTATTATCTTTTGCCGTTGGCAGTGTAAATGTACAGCGAGTAGATTTCTTTATAATATTTGGAAACTAGTGAAATCTTATAGATATGTGTATACTTTATCATTATCGAGACCAAACACAAAGAATCTAAGGACGGACAGTGTTATTTTCCTAATCGGAATAGATTAATCAGTACCTTTTAAAAGTTCCTCAATGTAATGTGTAAAGTGATCGATAAGCATGAACTGTAAAAGCGGCAATACAT
This sequence comes from Thecophora atra, assembly GCA_937620795.1. Classification (NCBI taxonomy): domain Eukaryota; kingdom Metazoa; phylum Arthropoda; class Insecta; order Diptera; family Conopidae; genus Thecophora; species Thecophora atra. The sequence goes on along the minus strand of OW569397.1, from coordinate 4,694,225 downwards.
ATCTAAACAAAATCTGGTATTCAGTGTCATAATAGCTGCGTTATTTTGTAAAATATTTCAATTAAAATTTTCATTATTATGAACTGTAAACGTTTCGAAAGTATATGAAAAGAGGTGAAATAAGAGTTTTATTACTCGATTTTTACCAGAAATAAACCCTATTTCATAGTAACAAAAATCAACAAGAATTTATAATATGGTCTTCTGCCATTTTGATTATGCGTTTATAAACTTATATATTGGGAAATTAAAAATTGCCTCATAAGTTGTATAGAAAACACGATAAAAAATGGGTAAGCATCTGTTGTATGGCGAAAACCTGTACAGTTCCTTAAAAAACCCATGTAAGAATGGGTTTATAATTAAGAAAAGAAAAGTAATTATTAGGAAAAGAATTGTCTCATGTTGAAACCATAGTGTAATAATACAAAGTGGCCCGAAGGTGAAGGACTTCAATTCTTTTTTCTCATGCATTCGTCTACTTGCACTGTAATTTCTACGTATAAAAATTGTCATTTGTCAGATGTAGAATACATTTTTAGCGCTCTTCCTCCAGAACAAACTTTCTCAGAAGTTTCTAAATAAATGTCCTGTTCGTTAAACAGTTATTTAAAGATGTCGATGGCTGTATATCTTTTTGAATTACTCTTCTTATACATTCCAAAACAATCTTCAGAATCATCAGGCGCTTAGGAATAGTTACTTATCGTAGTTTTTGTACAAGCTTTCCTATGAAGTCCTACGAATTTTTAAATTACTGTTAATTACTTATTTAACCCTTGATTTATCTTGAATAATACAGTAATATAATTGTAATGTCTATTCTACAACCTTAAGGACTTTTCTAGTTCCTCTGAATGAAGGAGTTATAAACTAATGAGTCACTTCGTTATGAGTCAATTGATACAAGGCTATAATACAGATAATCATAGTAGGAGACCCCTACTCACTGCACATTGTTGAACATTAGAAACTTCTTCAAAAGGGATATATAATGGGTCTATTATAGTTAATGCACAATTTAGAAAACAAATAATACGGAAAATGTAATATTATATATATTATATTATTAATACATACTGGGACTATACATGTATAATCCACTGCAATCCATGGATCCTTAGCGCTTAACTTGCATAGCTTTAAGTATTATTCCAATACACTTTTAATACATTCCATTCTCAAACAGCTTAAACAGCATTTCTCTAGCTTCAAAAGGTATTTAATTTAAATTTTTTGTGTTCAGTTCTTCTGCAACATAAATTCTACTTAATGCACATATTTACATATGCTTGGCTAAACCGAGAGACTATATAAAAGCCGGGATATAAAGCTGCTCTGAACATAAAACAGAAGAAGCCAAACGCTCATAAAAAAGGCAGTCAAATAATGCGACCAAAATAACCAGAACCTAAAAAGCAATCTAGCGTCGGCGGCGGGAGGTGGAAGTCAAATGGGTCAACCCGGCTACAGTTGGGGATTAAAAAAGAAATAAATTGGCTAGAGCAAAGAAAAAGTAGTCTGATGGGTGGTATTATTTTCGAGTTATTTTTCTGGGAGCTCGCATTGACACTGATATCTGTCTCTTTCTTCATTGGCCTTTATATTATATGCTGTTCACTGCTTCCTCATACTCGATCTCACTCACTTGCTCTCCTGACAATCGCTCCTTTCTCTTTTTTATCGTGTTCTTCTCTTTGATGGTTGCATGTTGTGAGAAAAGTTTAGTTCTCACTGCGCAGCTTTGAAATGAGTAACAGCTGTTAACGTGGCTATTAAAAGCTTTTGGGATTGGGAATGGATTTAAAATGTGAGTGAAGGAAAGGTACATAGAGATAGTAATGAATGGTGTTAGAGCGAGAGGGAAGCTGGTAAATGTAGCGATGAGAAAACTCGAAAGAGAAAATGAAATGAGAGTTGTCATGGACCAGAAGCTCTCGCAAGTTTAGTCTTACTTCCTTCAAATCTTCCTTCTTTCTTCCTCCTTATGTTGTCGTTCCTTATAGCTGCTCCTTCAGTTGAAGAGGAAGAATTTCCCTCAAGTCTGTTGAATCTTCTGAGATATACGAAAAGCCGTCGCTTGGTTATTTTGCAACGCCGACGGAGATACGCAAAACATAAAGCCAGAAAAGTCTATTGGAACCTGCATTGATTATAGTTCAACATCTCTACATACATCTTTATCTTTACATAAGTCTTTTAAATGAACAACTTTATGAAAACCTTTGAGAAATCCAAATGGAATCGGGAAAAACCATTGAAATAGTTGAGATTATTACTATGTGTCTTCCTCCGCTCAGAGACTTTACTTTTTACATTATTTATATAACAGCAGCTTCAGATGCTTTCTATGTACAGCTCCACGTTCAGTTCGTTGGACCAGAACTTTCAAAAACGACCACTTTGTGGGTGGAACCTACCGCAATCGAATGCGTCCACACACACGCAGAGAACCACGAAAAAAGGATCCTAAAAGGAAAGTAGCGCCAGGTCGAGGGGATATAAAAAGAAAATAAAAATAAAAGCGTGATGACGAAGCAACGAACGTCGCTCGGTGTGGAGGTTCTGCGGAGTTGCTCTTCTGGCCGCTGCGTCCGGAATGTTGCCTGGTCTCGCAAACTCAGCCTCATGAATGTTCCTCTAATGCTTGCATTTTATTGCGGATCCGTTTTTTATAGCTTTTTTCAACACACATACACACACATTCTCAATTTCAATAGGTTTGCGATTGTGAAAGCTATCAGCCGAATGCAAGAAAGCTTTTTGCGGCGCACCAATGGGACCACGTTGTGCCCCTTCACTCACCGCCGTCCGGGCCCGACGACGCTGTCGACAGATGTTAGTGAGCTACGACCCACACGAACACACGCAAACACACACATATGCATACAATAGTGCATATGGTTAAATTTTCCAGCTACCTGATGCTGTTTCTGTTGCTTCTTCTCAGCTTCACGCTGCTTCTCCGCTGGAAAGTCGAACACCGAAGAAAACCCACTCCAACCCGAACTGACATCAACCGTGGCTAACCCTTTATCGCTCGTAGGCTTCCTTACAGGACCGCATATTTAGGTTTTTGTGGGCGGTGGTAGCGGTGATACGCGGCAGCGGCGAAAACAGCATCCAGTCGTTTCGACCTCCCATCACTGCAAACTGCAACGTTTCGTAAGGATGCCCACCAGTGAGAGCCAAAACTAAAGAAAGTTCTTATAAGAAAGTTCGCAGTTGGCTGTAGAATGGTTGCTGATGTTGGTGTTCTTAAGACTGTGGCTATCGGTTGCAATTTTATTGGGTAGATGACATTTCTGACTTTTGACTTCCCATATTTGATATGACTTACGATTTCGAAGACAATAAACACGAAATAGCATATTCGACCTTTTAATAGAGGGTCTTTCTTTGGAGGTAGAATCGATGTGAAGCACACTTTCTGCTGGTTTTCAGTAATTGTGGAACAATTCGATTTCGTAACCCTTTATACACCTAGACAGGAACTTGAATGGCTTCTGTGACGTACCTTTTAAGGGATCATCCCAGAATCAATATATTTTTAACTTTTATCAAGGAAGTTAAGAAGGTTGACCTCTTTAAATATTCATCTGATTTTTTTAAAATTTACCTGGGGCTATACCTCAGTATATCACAAGCTTGTAATGCTCAAAACTTCGAAATTAGGATATTCTAGGATTAGAGCCTCGAATGAACTGAAATGGAGAGTTTACCTCCACTCTCTGAAATGTCCAATACGATTGAATCTAAATATAGACTCTTATGGAATTTGGAGTTCTTCTTCTTTTCCTATCTTGTCCAAAGTTTGGGATCCACAACACAACTCAAATTTTGACTTATCCAGGATTCCAGAGTAGTATTTAATAGTCCGGTCGTAGGAATTTATCTTAGTAGACAAGAGATTTCTATGGATATATGTATAAATATCTATATATAATGTTCTCTATACGAGGACATTATAGAATTTCGTATCCAACACTGTTATTAAAGGCGTTTAGTCGTTGAGTTTTCGACAAATTTTCTTGTTATTTTTCGGTGTGAATTAATATTGGAGTGTCTCATATACCATGAATCTAGTTCACATAAAGCAGTATAATACCTAGTCCAACAACACAAACAACAACAACGGCAGCGTTCCTATGCAACCAAGTTGTGGGCCACATCTGCCCACAGACGGTGCACTAATTTATCCTCATTTGTTGCTGTTGTCGGTTCACCTTTAATTCGAGCCATGCTATGGTTGGTACTCGTTGCCAACATCCGAACGGGACACTCGAGGTAGCTCTGAGCAAAGACATGAACGCACACACTTATACAAAGATACACACAGCAGCAACACACATTCACTACCGCTTGGAGTTCCTAAGTTACCAGAGTCAGAGCAAATTTTCGGTATTTCAGAGCGAAATAATCATAATAACGAACGACACTTTAATGTTGCCACTCCCGTTGTTAACTCCCACTGCAACGCAGTGAGGGAGAGCGAGAAAGAAAACGAGAGACAGGAAGGGATTGAGAGAACTGTTGGGTAGGCCAGCGAACTGTGTAAGTTGTACGCAGCAAGCTGTGGGTTGAGATGTGATGGAAGCTTTCGGAATCTGTGGGGACGACCGAGAAGTTCTTCAGCACGGAGATGGTGATGACGATGATGATGGTGGCTGTGGCGATGGTATCGGTGGTGACAGTATTGGTTATATTTTGGTGTTTGCCCGAAATGCCGAGGATTGGCAAGACGTTGCAAGCAACATTGTATACTTAAGATGGTTATCTTGGTCTGTAGCTGGTGTTATTGGTGGTGGTAAAGTTAAGAAACGTCTGCAATTGTGGGTTGCAGTACTGAAGAAAGCAAGGAAGATGCACAAGGAATGAAAGAGAGGAACACACAAGCAGAGCGTGAGCTAGGACCAAAGCAGAACGAGCGAGAGTAAAGTTTTCTTGCGATTCTCCTTGTTGGCCAGGAGCCGCTGCAGTCCTGATCCGGGCCACTGTAGTGCAGCTTCACTTTGCGGGCGTTGGAAGTGTGACTGCGGCTCGGTTTCCCTGTTGTTGGTAGCTGGTCGCAAAATATCTAATGAATTTATGTACTGCCTCGGGCGGGACTCGTGGAAGGGGTTAGTTGAGTCGGTATATAGTGGTTATGCTTTTAATGTGTGCATGCTTCTCTCTCTTTCACTCGTTGCTAGTGGTTGCTTCTCACCAGCAAACGACCGAAATGAGCGGCTTGCTTTTGGTGTCGTTGGCGGTGGAGGCTCGTGTGGCCATGTTTTTGTGGGCTTTCGGTATAAAATATAAACCCCGAACTTTCACCAATGCGATGTGTTTTTTTTTCTTTACTTTCAGGATTCCCCCATCAGTTTCTGGGTCTCCACACCCACTTGCACGCCGGCCCGGACTGGCGGTCGTTGGGGGCCCATCCGGCGGCTATGGCGCGACCTGGGTTTCCTCATGGCGCACCTTTCTTCCATCACCACCCGGCCTTTCAAGCGCATGGACCGAACAACGGGTTGAGGGTATTGAATGGTCAGTTTTTTTGTGATATTAAGAAATGATGAACTTGAATTGATTTGATTTTTCTTCATTCCCTCAGAAAACCATCATCATTTGTCTGCGCAGCTCGGTCAACTCTCCACAGTTGGTCCCGCTCACAGCACTACGAGCCCCGAAGGGTCTCCAACGACGCCAGCGACTACGACGACGCCAGCGACTACGACGACGCTGCTCGGCCGAACCCATCTGCTGACCGCATCGCCGCCGCTGACAACGACGACCAGCGAAAATGACAACAACAACATCGACGCCGGCTTCGAAAGCGACAGTATTTCAGTGACCGGGTCGCCGCGGCGAACGTCTTCCCTGCACGACGACGACGACCGCCGCAGTTCATCGCCCGCCACGAGCACCGGCGGCGCCTTTACCGCGCTCATTCAACCCAACCCGGAGCTGCGCAAACATGACTTCATCTCCGGATTTGCGTCGCATTTTCAGCCGTCGCACAGCCTGAATCCCGCGCTGGCGGCTCAGCTGTTTCTGCAGGGGCCTCTGGTGCCGCAGCAAAATCACTGGCTGCAACTGTCCACCGCCTTCTACAGCAACTACAACGACTGGTCCTTTCTCCGCTCTGCCGGCGCTGCGACGGGGGCGAACGGAAATCCTCCGGCGCCTGCTGTTGGCCTCAGTAATGCTGCTGCAGTCGCCGCAGCCGCCGCCGCTGCAAATGCTGACAACACGAGTGGAGTCAATTTGGTGAAGCGCTGCGTGAAGTTGATCGCTCACTCGAAGGACCACGAGTCGAATGCCTCTCCGCCAGTCAGCTCGACGCGCCGCTCTCTGTCGCCGGTGGAGACGATCGACTTGGATGACGTCAGCACCACGTCGCCCAGCGGCAGCAGCAGCTTCGGCCCCATTCGATGCCGAAGCCCGAAGCCGAACGACGTGTGGCGTCCCTACTAGCGACGTCGATCGGCTGCGAGCGGCTGCTGCGACGACCCAGAAGCGGTTTTGGACGACAGCGAGTGAAATGAACGCCGTAAGATGGCGCTGTCAACGCCAGAATAGAATCATATCTCTCTGTTCATAGAAATATATTAAGTTTCGAATAGTTCTGATGTAACTAGGATTTAGCATAGATGAAAAAACATATCTTCGAATTTAATAAAATCAAAATTCTATATAATTAAGAAGTTGTAAAAAAGTAACTTTAAAGGTCGTGCCAAACAAAAATTGGTTTGTAAAGATTTTTAAATTAAATAGATTAACAAAATTGTAAAAAATCTAAAACTTAAAAAATGCGGTCGCTATCTAAGATTTTAAAGTTTATTTTTAGTTGTAACGAATCAAAATTTGCAAAAATATAGTAGAAATGCAACTCTTATTATTTGAAATTTATTGAGCGGTTTTTTAACAAGTTATAAGCTCAAATAATTCAAATGACTTTGTAAAATTTTGTAGACTTATGTATAAAATCATAAAAACATATTCTTAAGACAGTTAGTTTTTTTTTACTAATTTCTTGTTAAATTTTTTGTTAGATATATTTTTTAATTTATTTTTAGACCTGTGATATTCCTGATTTTTTTGAGTTAATCAGTTTAGAAAACCGAGTATTGTTAATAAAAAGAATTTAACATGATATTAAGAGTGTAAAAAAAATATAAATTTCAAAGTTTACAATCCAAAAAGTGTAAATATCTCATAAAAATTTTAAAATAAATTTGAAATATTTAATTAAAATTCTTGGAAACATCTTTGTAAAGCAGAATCAAATATTAGGATTATTAATTACACTTTTAGGAATAATTTTTGGAAAGAAAACTGTTTCTTTAAATTTCCGATAAATCTGCAAGGAATATTTGAACTTTTTTATATTGTGAGCTATTGGAAAAACGTAATAACGAAAGTTTTATTGCTGTGAGTTCAACGAGACAACATTTCCAATTGGATTCATGGTCTTTGGTTAGTTTCAGGTCATTAACTATGAAAATTTCGGTAATTTAATGAAAAAGGTATTACAAATTTAAATTAAATCTAACGAACAGCTTTTTACCAAAGAGAGTCACGTTCTTGATTCCATATCATTAAATACATGTGAGAGTTTGAATAATTCCACCTTCAGAACATCCAATTAAAATTAATGCATAGTCATATATAAAACTTACCCACACCGCCCACAAAAAGGGCTGCAATCCTTTTTTCCTTCTCTTTCTCCGAGGTTATCCTTGTAATGGAAAACTTCTACCTCCGTGCGATGAAGATTTTCATATAAATGACATCAAATTAACGTGACTTATGATTACAGCTGCGTCCACAAAAAAGCAGCTTCAATTTGGGATCAAATACACAATATTTACTAAAAGGAATTAAAATCCTTTGCATGTGGGTGTATGTGCGTGTGTATAGCTGCACCGTAGACAAGAGTTTGACAATAAACTGTAAGTTTAATTTAAAATTTACCTCATTTGACAGTTACGTGTAGTGTACATCGCCCATCGGTCGATTCGGATAACGAGCAGAAGTTGTTTACGAAGCAGAATTCACCCCGACTTCCGCTGGAAGACAAAACTAACAGACAAGATTTTACTTCTTCTCGTGTTCATATAGACTTGGGTAAATAAAGACGGACAGACTTAATTCTTTGTACAGAAATCAACACTTTTGTCAACTATTCCCAAAGAAAACTAATGAAAGCAACGTGCTTCGTCATTAAGTCATGTGAAGGAGTCAAAGGGTGAAAACGAGATAGTGATAGGTAAGGGAATGGGCATTCATAGGGTTAAATCCAACCGACGAAAACTTCTAAGAAAAAAGGTTGATTTATCCTCAACATCCTTTGTGGGTTGATGAAGGTTTCTATGACTTCTTTGGGAGGATCTGATCGGTCGTTCGGTCTATCTGTTGTCTCTGGTTGGTCTTCTGGTTGGCTGGTTGACCAACCCAAGCAGATTTTCATCGGACTTAACAAGCTGATTCTGAAAGCATAACAAAGAAACTCAAACGTTTCTGCGAACCTTTTGGATGATGGACGAGAGAGGAAATGTCCACGGATTCCTCTAACGGTTGCTTCTTCTACGACTAATAATACGCAATTTGTTTATTAACGAAGACCCTTGCTGGTTGCCAGGAGCTACGGGCCAGGAACAATGCTGGAGAGACTCTTAACACTTCCTAGAAATTTGATACCAGGAATCGGTCATCAGTTTGTATACACAGAGAAAAACACTTTAAATCGCTGAACAAAACGCTTTAAAATTAAAAGTAAACATGTATGAAAGACAACTATTAAGGAAAATGTTTAAATTAAAAGTGAAGAGTTTTAATTTTTTCTGTTAAATAACCACGTGTTAGATTCAAAAGTGAGTACTTTTGATTGTAATGTTAACATTTTAAAAATATATTTAAAAGCACTTGTTTTTAAATTGAGAAAAAACGTATTTGATATAAAAATTAAGATTTTCATTTCGAATTAAAACGCAGATTTTAAAATTAAACTTTAAAACTTTAAAACAATATTCACAATCATTTATTCTTAAATTGAAGACGAACATTTATGATTTCAAAGCGCTTATATTGGAATAGGTATAAAAATAAAACCAAATTTTCTGTTTTAAAGAAAATATTACAATTTATTCAGTTAATCAACATAAATATTTGTGTTCTCATAGATACATAAATACATTTGCACATGTTTATAAAAAATACAAATTTTATAAAAAATACAACTTTACAAGTGCTTAATCCGAGCATAGGTGTTTCCATTGTTAATTTGATGGATATGAAAAGGAAAACTTGAAAAATAGGATATATGTTTGATTTCTAAATGATCAATTTTAGCACCAATTTCATAAGACTGGAAATGATTATTAAATTTAATTATTTGTATGGGATAGCATATCACAATGCAGAATGTAGTCTCTGATGTTGAAGAAGTTTCCTTATTCAGCCAACCACAAATTCTGGAATTGTTGCTTAACGTCTCATCATCAATCCGAAACTGACACGAAGATGATATTTCGAAATAAAAGTCAGTAGAAAATTAAAAAAACATACCTCTGACTTCCGCCATACAAACAGCTTTTCACGTAACTCCGCACGATATCCAATGTGCTTTATAGCTTCAGAAATGTCTTCTGTTTTTATATATTTAAGACTTCGGAATGTTACCCCCGCATCTAACGAAGATATATTAATTCAGTTAACAGTAAAACTCTTACACCACTTACTTTTCAGATCGGAGTATAAAATATCCGGGTCAAATTCTTTTAATATCTTCAAGAGATTTTCATCGTCATCACTCGTCACTATATATTCTGCAATTTGTAGAATTTCGCTTTCTTGAAACATAGTAATGCACGAGTGTAACAAATCACGACACGCTGAAAACAGAACACACTGCTCTACACACAGTTTCGGACTAAATCACGATCTTGCGCATGCAATTTCACCATCAAAAGCACGCTTGTTGTTATTGCATTCTTCGCAAAATAAAAGTGAACATATTTTACTTAGAATGTAGCACTTTTGACTTAAAAGTGTTTCTTTTCGTTTTTCTACCTACAAGCCAAAAGTACTGTTATTGGTTTTTGTTGTATGTTTGCACTTGCAAAGTCAAAGTGATAAAGTTAAAATTTAAAATGGTAACTTTCATTTAAAATAAAAAACCTTAACGCTTTTAATTTTAAAGTGAATTACTCTTGAATTAAAGAGTTAAAGTTAAATTTAAAAAGGCTCATATTTAATTTAAATCCTAGCGTAATAAATTTCTTTGACTCTGTACTAAACACTTTAAATTGCAATCAAAAGTGTTTCCTTTTGAAATCAAAATGCACTTTTTTTCTGAGTGTAGCTGAGTTGATTTTCCATTTCCTTTTTGCCATTGCATCACGTCAGAAAAGTTTTGTTCTTAGAAATCCTTAAGAAAGTTTCATGAACTGTGTTCGTTTTTCTCATACTCTTCCCAAGCAACTGTCAACTGTTCTCGTAAATCGATTGTATTTTCTTTTCGCCAAGGAAACCAAGATTTTTGAGGATCTGATTAAAGAGCCACCAATAAATTTAATAAAAATTGTTGAAACCAAGGAAAACTACAAAATTCAAGTAATGAAATATGAACCTTTGCTAGCGTCCGTCTTTGATAGAGATGATTTTTGTTTCCTTCTTAAATAATGTGAACTCTTTGAATAAATGTTCGCAACTGTGAATGTCTTTAAGTGCAGCTGGGAACCAAGCACTCGATACCTCAACAGAGCGTGAAAATCAACTGATTTCTTGGCTTTGACTTGAAAATCAATTTTGAGAGGAATTCTATAAACACAGCGACAACAACAACAACCAACTTTACATAAGTGTGACATGAACAATTTATTAATTTGCACCGAATGCATGCGTGAAATTAATTGCTTCATTTTGTCGCGTATTCAAAACCAGAAACAATTTTAATTGATGATTATCACGCCGATGGCGATGACGATGATGATTGTTGTTGTGAATATTCTCAACTTATTAAGTCATTGCAAGGCTGAAGACGGCCATCAAAGAGTCTCTTCCTCTGCGTCGCACTCCTCCTCATCTAAGTTAAATTTATTACAAGAACACTTTGCGTAATGATGACATAATTAGTACAAAGCATCTCATGTCACACGCTGTTGGCCCTCACATCCCGTTTCAGGCCTACATCGACTACATTCAGCCATACATAAAATCCTTGCACACTCACCCATCGCCTTCCTCACGCATCAAACGCAACGAGGATGTTGCAGTGGCAACAACAACGATAACAACACCAACGACGACATGCTACTAAATTTTATTGGCGCCTCAAACGAAGCATTCTGGGCTCAACAAATGCAAAAGTCTTAATTGCAGCAAGCATCGCACGAAATTGCTGCGTGACGTGAAGTTTGTGGAGCCAACTTTGATGCGAGCTGCTTGAAGTGAGGTGCTTTAATGTGCCACAAGGAAGTCCAGGAATATAAAGGATTTCGTAGATTCAATATCAGGTAGCTGTTAAGTTGTTGAAGATGAAGAGCATGTAATTTGAGGATACTTTACACAGTGATGACTTTAATAAACTATGCAGCTCGTTTAGCCTTTTACTTTTTTAGCCCCAGAAAGATCGAAATAACGATTGTCAGCTCTGTTCCGTGTAAAATAAGAGAACTGATGCCTTTGAAGTAAATAATGTAATAGGACTAAATAATCAGCAATCGGAGCTATTTAATGGACTACTCTATGTATAATGTGTATACATAAATATATAAGTCTGCTTTGGACGATATTATGGCTCTGTAAAAGAATTATACCATAGAGATTATAGTCGATCTATAATATAATATAAATATCTATCAACATATATTGGAGCCTTATAATTGCCCTATCACAAAGCTTATATTGGACCTGCATGGACTCAATAGAAGACTGAAGATCAACACGTAAATATTTTATATACATATAGCCATATTTCAATAGCTCCAAGTTTATATTATGATTATTACTTTCATCATTAATCTTCGACCATTCCATCTTTCAACATTAATAAAAAATAAAATTTCATATCGATTGATTATTAATTCTATAATTGGTTTCTTTATTATATTTACGATTCTGCGGTATTAATTTTATATTTGTTTAATATACCATCTACGTACTATAAACTGTATCATTTTATCCTTGGAAAGGTTAATCGATATCTTCCTGATATTTTTGAAATCAGCTGAGAAAAACGTTTGAATGAAGCATCTCACCATTTCTTATTTTGCTTCTTCTTTGATGGTATTTCTTGTTATTTTCTCCGTTGAAATAAGTATTTTATTTAAGCTCTAAAGGCCACCGGAAGTTGATTAGCTTTTGCTCAGAGATTTAATGGACCATTTTAGGGTTGTCTGGGTTTTTGATGCACAGCGCCCATGGGGAATTTTGCCCTCTCCATGCTTTATAATGTTTCCATTTTTGCGATACTTTTCCACCCAATTTTATTTTTTTTTTCTATTCTTTTTTAAGGAGCGGATGAAGCGAGGTCTTTCTTGGTGCAGGTCGATTCAGGTTAATCTAAATTGGACACAGGTGGGTGTATTACTGAAGTAGATCTTAATAATTGACCATGACGAGTAACAAGTCGACGTCGAGGGCTGAAATGAAGTCGTTAAAAGGAGGAAAAATAAAAGAAAAGAGTCTCTTTAAAATAAGAAAATTCAAGCTTCAAGGAAATAACATATTCGAATTAAATAAAAAAGATATATAATATAAGTAAAAGGTTTTTATTTAGGAATTTTAATTGAATTGCTTTTAATTATTTTTATGCAATGAAATGCGAAATTCAAGTTGTACTTTATTCATTACAACATCGAAAATAAACTCAATGCTGAGAATGGAAACCTTCGGCTCTCAATTCATTGAACCATTAATCAAATTAGTGTCCTTTTAAATTAAAAATAATTGATTTAACACCGAAGTGTTACGCTGGCTAAACAAAGCTTGCAATTGAGCGATGGCAGAAAGCAAGCGGCGTCCCTCGCCTGCGCGCTGTGTCGTTTGCGGTGCCCAGGGAACCAGTAAAACCGACCAATCGACCGACCGAACGACCGACCAAATCATCGAGCCTACATCAGTCCGAATTCGCAACAAAGCAAAACAGGATTCACTGATAGATGAACAGAAATAACGAGGACACGAATCGGACGACGACCGAAAGTGCTGCGCATCGCATCCGGCAGACATTTTTTTTTTTGCCGTTTTGTGGTGTTGGTCGGCTGCGTCGGTATCACACCAACGCGATTTCTCCGGGTTGATTTCGGTTATTTCGGAAATTAAATAACAGCACTTCGCATGCTTTAGCGACAAGCGTTAGGATAGAGGAAGGAGGCGGAGGCGACGGGTTTGGTTGAAGAACGTGATGCTGAGTCCGGGTTGAAATAAAACAACAAATGAACGTAGCCCCTCTGTAGCCCCAAAAACGGTGAAATCCAAATTCAAATTCGAATACAACAGCAACAACAACATCGTCCGGACTTGCAGCGAACGGAAATCAATCATTAATTTTCGTGTCGTTACCGTTGCCAAGCGTCGTCGGTTTCGTCGGTCGTCGGCGGCTGCGTTTTCGGTGTATTTTATTGCGTGGCGCTTTTGACGTTTGAAGTTGACGGTTGGTAATGATTTGCGAAATGAAAATTTATTGAAAATGACACCCAGCGCTTCACCGGCCGCTGTAAACTACCCTCAGCTATCGTCGTTCGTAGTTTTTCCTAAGACAATGAAGAAATCTGAGGATTCTGCATTATATTAGACGTTGTAGATGTCGGTTTCTTGCTATAATCTATCAAGGAACAAGAAGCAAAAACGAGGCATGTGGAGGGTTTTTACATACAGTCCCAGTGAGCGATTTGGGTGTCCATCATTCAACTGCGCTGCTTGCTTTCGACAGCAGCCGGCGAGGGAAAGACATCAGTAACAATGGACGGTGTAACGGACGGACGGAGGAGTGGATGAATTGATGTCAAGACATTTGCTGAAGGCGTGACAGCTTCTGAGGCTTGCGAGTCTAAAGAACTGCAAGAATTTTAATCAAATCTGGCAACATGTTTCAGAGCACGGCGGCGAGAATCATTAATTTTCTAAAATATTTGACCTTCTGAGGAGGCAAAGAACAGAAAGAAAAAACATTGCAACGTTTCTTTCTTAAGATAGATGAACGCAGAGATGAAGAAGTATATTCAAGAACTATAAATAATAAGAATTTTGGATGGATATGATTTCGATATAAAGGGATTGCGATGCTGAGACAATTCAATATGGTTTTATGTGAAAATCTTTGTTCAATTTGGAGCAGAAACGAAGAACGAGTTTATGTATAAGATTTTGGAAAGAGTGAACTTATATTGTTGTTTAGAATAGCCCAATACTCATAATAAAATTATAAATAAAACAAATCCATATATAAACCATTTTTATATGTCTACTCCTTTAAAGTAGTTTTCATTAAAAATCTTTTGCATTACATCACAGATTTTCTCTCTATTTTCATCATCACGTCGTGGATTACTTTGGTTTTGATGGCGAAACCGATTGATCGATTGGTACTTTCAATATATTGAATCTATAGAAATTCAAAGAATTGATTCGAAACTGAATGAAGTTGAAAATAACTTTTAATAGGTACCGATAATTGAAAAGTGATACGAACAACGAATTGTTGTCAATTGAAGGTGTGGTGGAGGTGGAGGGTAGCCAGGACGACGACCAAATCAATTGTGGGTGTTTTTGGGAGGCTTCAAAAGTCTGAAATTGGCCGGAAAAGTGTTGAGGATGGCGAGATGTTTAAAGGTACGAATCAATTGAGTTGTCAAACGATGATGAAGCGGAAAATCAACAGCAACAACAACTGAAACAACCACACGACAGCAGCATTCAATAATTTCAACCTAACATCAACTAAGGCTCTAATGATGTTTGCTCTGACTTGCAACAAACGAAAGGCGATGAAGGGGAGGGGGAGAATGCAGAGGAAGCCAGCAGACAGAGCAACAAACAACATAGCGACATGGAGAAAAAATAAATTCAATTAACCTCACCACCAACAGCAACAAATGTTGGTTACTCAACGACATTCGGTTGCACGCTGTGTGCGACTCTAGAAAAGTTGCACCGTCAGAGGGACACGAAACTCCAAAATGCTCATTAAAAATGGCAACAACAACAACAATCATGGTGAATCACAACAGAGCAGCAGCAACAACAACAACAGCAACTAAAACGACATCAACGTTGCTCAAAGCCTCTTTGATTTGCGTTTAAAGTGATTTCGTTTCGTTGTTGTTCGCTGCAACGCTGCGCAAAGCTTTCGCCATACGAAGCGGCTTTGCTGATGTCCCCTCTTCGCCCCTTTTCCGCTTCTCCCTCTTCTGATGTCCTCGTGTAACTTATTATCTGACACTTGCAACTGTGTGACGTTGATAAATGAATGTTCGGCGCTGTTGTTGTTTCTATCCTTGTCATTGCATACCTGCTTTTGTCTGTCCGTATTTGTCTGATTTTCACATTTATTCAGCCGATTTTTAAAGCGTATCCAAATACAGCCAACAAAAGATAATGGAATTATTTGACGTGAGCGGAGGACGAACAAAGAAGTGAATTACCATCACAAAAAAATGAACTTTTCTTCAATATTCTGTTCGTTATGTTCCCTACGTCAAGAACATCTCATTGATCTGGATCATCAACAGAAACAACCAGAAGCATCAGCACCATTTCATCATTGATAATATCCTTGGACACATCCTTTGTGGGTATTTGAATACCGTGAAAATGACAATCAGAGCGTCACTGGATAAACTGATATCACATTTGATGGTATTGTCATGATTTTGGATCATCGATCAAGAACATTTGTTGACTCTTTGTCAGACGGTAGGATTTTGGATGGTGTGGATGCTGTATTCATTGATGACGAGGCTGATGAGGATTTCACACCTACCGAAGACCTGCCAAGAGGTGGCAACTTGGAGAAACTCCAATAGAGTTGAAGATATAGAACAATTGTTTGCTTATTGGATTCATTGGAGGAGTTTTTGGTTTATTAGTCAATTGGGCATGAAATTCAGTGCTCATAAGTTTATGTATATTATAAATCCAACATTGTTTAAAGTCAGAAGTTCTTAAGGAATACTTTTGTCACATTCTGTGTCGTTGAATAGCTTGTATAATTAAATAAATAAAGTTTTTTTGCCCATTTATTTGAATTGTTAATGCACTTTGTTATTAAAATTATAATTCAGTGTATAATTATTAATTTAATAATATATAAGATTTTTATTATTATTATTTTAAAGCCTTCGATATGATAGTTGATTCTATAGAATCGTAGGTATTTAATACAACGAAATAAATAATAAAATATTAAAATTAAGCAAATAATCTATTATTAAACCACTTAAAAAGAACGCCTAATTAAGAATTCAATCTTCTTAAAAGCGAAAAATGAAAAAAACAGAAGAAAAAGAAAGAAATTTGAAAAAAGAAAGTGTTGCCAAAAAAGGGTCTTCAAGCAACATCAACAGAAAATAAAAAAGTACTTCATCTCAGTTAGGAAAAGTTCTGTAAAACTCTTTATTAACATTTAAAATCCACTAAGCGATTTATAAGCAAAAAAGTAAGCAAAAATAAAAGATGAATCGGCGGAAGAAACAGTAGATAAGAAGAAGAGTACAAGGATAAAAAGGAAAAACACACAATTCTAAAAGAATCGAGCGAGTCGAACGAATGCTCATTTATCTTTTTAAGCTAAAAGCAAATCAACTTTGCCCATTTTTCATTAGTTTAATCACGGCTTCGGCTTTGGATTTGGCTCATTTCAGCTCATTTCGACGCTTTTCAAATTGACCAAATAATCGCCAAGTACTACATTTGGATTTGGGGTAGAAACAACAGCAACAACAACAACAAAAACGATGGAGCAACAAACCTTTGAATTGGGGAAAAAATTAGCAAGAACTAAGGAAAACTTTGCGAAAACCCGCAACAAAAACAACAACAAAAAAACCGATTGCAAGACTCTTCAGAAATTAATTTGGCTGAAAGCTTTTCTTGGACGCGTTGCATTAGCGACGTTGCGTCCTTCGTTCTTTCGGCATAAATTTAAATAGTTTCGGAAACAATAACAAGAAAAACACAGCTGAATAACTGTAAATATTGAGCTTAGAACTGGAAAATAAGAAAAAAAAGGGTGGAGAAAAAATCCCTAGAAAAGAATATGTAACGGGGAAGGGAAGAAGTGAGATCGACCGAAGGACATCAGCTGTCAATGTGAGTGAAAAAGGATTCTTTCGAGATTTTTAGTGGATTTCTACATAAATTTATGCTATAATGTAAAAAAATTATTTCCAAAAAACCTCCATGCAAATGTCTCGATGACCGATAAAATTTCGATACTGTGAATTTTTTTTTTAGTATCCTACTTTTAATAGAATTAAATTTAGATTTTTCATTTTTGTATTGCTACTTAAAACATGGCTAAATAAATATTTAATTTGATAAACGTCTTTGCCTTTTAATTCCTATTACATTTTCACCAAAGTGGCCGATCCTGACCCTGAAACCATCAAAACAACGGCTATGAATGAAATATGGATCGGGCAAATAAAATGAAATATTGCTCCAAGCCTCCGTAGTTCCCAAGTTAAGCACACATTCGATTGCAATAAATCAAAAAGCAGGCCGATGAAAAACTCCGTTGGCCAGAATCGAAGCCTGAGTAGGCTTAGAAAACGGTTAACGAAACCACATCGTTGGCTGAAGGATAACAGGGAAACAGGAGAGAGAAGAAAGCAAAAAGAAGAAGATGATGTCGAAGAAACGGGGGAAAAAACGAGGGTACTTCTATTAATTTTCAATTGAATGCTGTATTTTCCCGTTCGGTAGGTGGTCAAAGAGGCTCATTTCCTGTTTCGCCTACAAATTGTTCGGCTTTCGTCGAACTTACCTCCATTCATCTATCTAAACTCTCCAACCGACCCAATCAGATTCTATTTCGACCCAATCAGAACCAACTCGAAGCGCTGCAATCGCTTTTCCCAACATCTGAAGTGTTAATTCCTCATCTTTGCAGCGGTCGTTGGTGGCGGGGAGGGGTTGGGGCCCCATAACGTTATAAATCATTGACCAACACGTTGAAGTAACAGCGAAGACGTGCAAAGGGAAGTACGAGATCCGAATAAGGTTTTCCGTTACTCCTTTACTTGCTTAAGGACCGATGATAGGACGTGCGTGTCATAGGAATCCTTTCAGCATGCCCTTTCCTTTCCATACGTCCGTGATTCTTCTTCTTCTTCTGGCCGTCAACCAGCAGCGGCAAAAGCAAACCAAGAAAAACCACGATAAGGATGGAATTTTTTCACGTCGGCATAAAAGAATTTTTCTTTCAAGCTGTCGTTGTTCCTGTTGTTGTTGTTGTTGTTATTTCGTGCATGATTTGTTTTTCGGGTAAATTTTTCGGTCATAAATCTTGGAACGTGTCTTCACGTTGTGACGTCAGCGTAGCGCTTTGGCAAATATTCCTCAACGACTGGATGTCATATAAGAACCAACAATCGCCACAGACTGCATTTAAAGTTACTTCCTAAAAAAACAGTTTAAAAATGATGCTGGAAAACTCAGAATTCCTCCTTAAAATGAACCCTTTCGAACCCTTAACTCAATCCCCAACAAATGCTGTAAACACTCCTCGCGAAGGTGAACAATGAAATTTATAGTGATTTTCTTTTATTGAAACCAATTTGTCGTCTGGCCGCACATCAGGTGTTTAATGCAAGGAAACAATAAAAAACAACCCCTTTTTCCCGGCAACCCTCTAAACAATCCGAAAATAACCATCTGCGAAATAAACTTACAAGAATAATCGCAACTTATTTGTACAAATCGTTTTTCGTCCAAGATATTTATTGGTCTCCACAATTTAGTGGAAAAGAAATTGACCAATCTACGAATACACTGAGAATTTATAGAGACTGTGGATTAGAGACGAAGAATAACTCTTCGTGTATTTCTTATAGAGTTCTTATCGCTTCTGTGGAAGAATTGAGTATTAGTTGATGATATAGGACTATTTTTAGTTATGGAGAAAAAGATGTAAATTAAAAGCTAAAACGCAGAAAAGAAACTTTTGTATAATCTTTTATTTCTTACTGCATTTCATTATAATACTTACATACATATTATATACATACGTTATATAATATAATATAATAATTTAGGATTCTTTTAAAATCATTCTTGTTCTATACAGTCTCAAAAGACTAGCTGAGGAAAGTGTGAAAGTAGGACTGTAGGAAGTGTGAAATAGATTATATCTCGACTTCCTAATTCAACATTGATTCAGTTCGTTTTTATTATTAGTTAACAAAGCTTTTCTTAGTTATTTATTAAATAGCAATAATTATGCGGTTGCTCTGTAGTAAAAATTTGCAGATTCATGTATTAAAGACCTTGAGTTTGATCTGCATTCGATAATTTTTGTTTAAGTTCCCAGAAGAGAGTTAAAATTCTCCATAAGACTTCAAAGAATTTAAAAATGTCGAACAGACTTTTGAACCTCAGATTTCGCAATATTCTAATCTCTCTTCAGTTCCTCTATGAACGTTGGAACATGTTGGACTGTATTATTTCTGCGTTTTAATTTTTTCTGTAGAAATAATTTTCAATACCAAGACTTTTGTATCAACGTGGGAAGTTCTTTTAATACCTAGAAATACCATGAATACCACGCGGTAGAGACATCCTCCACGGATTTGAAGGTGAATTCATTTCTAAGTTTAAGTTTTTTAAGTTTAAAATGCTTTATTCAAAGCGATTTATATATAAATATTTAATTTAGAATATGAATTGTATTATTATTGTAATACTGTTTTTTAATTAGATGTTATAAAACATATAGTAATTAAGAGTCAGAGTAGTTATACACTGTTAAAGATGTTAGGTCTTTTCAAGAATATTGTTCCACTTCTAAATCGATTGTGTACATCTTCTTGTAAGTGTTGAACCACTATGACTACAGTTTACACTAGAAATCAATATTAAAATTAATGACAGATCCATAAAAATCGTTCAGTCCGGAGGTGAAGATACGGAAGTGGTTACAAAAGGATGTTGTGGAGAAGTCAGATGGAATATTTAAACGAATTCGAACTGAAAAGACATACAGAGATCGAATGCAGACCATTATAAAGAAAGAAACAAGTAGAAAACAAGGAGAACACCAACAATAATAATAAAAATACATTCTGTACACTATGTGGAAAATATCTACTCAAAACACCAACTCCAACAACAACGAAGACAACGCGAAAAATGTGTTAACAGAGTTTAATATTCTTGCTGAACACGAGCTTCCGAGCGCATAAAACGTTTCTCATGGCTTCACCGCCAACACAAGATTTAATTAAAACCAAAGTCTTGATTTATGGGCCAAAAAGGATACTTCGCTCCATCCGGCAGCCTCCGGAGCGAAGGGAAGCGCAGCGCAAGAGCAGATCGGGGCGCCACGCAGAAGAGTTCCGGCTGCGACTGCCGGCTGCTTGAAATAGCTGCAGTAATGACGACGACGACGACGTGGATGGCTGCGACATGGACCGTTAGTTGAACCCTTTCATCAGCTCTCTTCTCGTCTTCGTCCTTCCCTCTCTTTCGCACTCTTTCCTCACAACCGCGAAGTTATGTTGAAAAATATCGATTTCAAATTGAACTCTGCTTTTGTTCTTTTCGTATATTATTTTTTAGTCCTTGTTTGTTCTATACGTTTACTTCCCTCTTTCGCCTTCTCCATTTCTTCCGTAGCCTCGCGTGCATCTTCTTTTTCCAGTTTTAGCGGTTGCAAAAATTTCATTATTATAAACGTTTCTTTTTTCTCGCTTTATTTGTCTTGAGTTCCGAAGGCATTTTTTCTGGATGGACCCATATTTGTTGGTTTCCCGTCGATGGCATCGATTTTCCACCAACGTCGTCAAGCAGTCATTTGTACTGTCTGCTGCCGGAAAAGGGGAAGGGGAGGGTCTGCAGAAGGAGAACAGAATCGCTGTGGGGAAGGTCGTTAGTTGAATTTTTTCGCAGTCGTGTTTTTGGCTCGTTAATGATGATAATCCTTTGCCTTTTCTTCTCTTTACGCTTCAACCTTCTACTCTTTTTCTTCCTCTTCGTTTTTTCTCACTTCTTCCTCGTCTTCCAATCCTTTTCTAATCCCTTTTCTATTTGTAAATCCGCGCGATGTCACGATTTCGTTTTGTTGTGCATTTCATTGTTTTAAGGATGTGCGATTAAATGGAAAGGACAAAGGGAACTAATGACTTGGAAATCGATACTGCGAAGTTGCGAGAAGCGAAAAAGCAATCAAATTTAAGGGTTAACAAAGCACACATCAATGTTGCAGCTACGAACAAGTTGCATTTTTAGAAATTTCTTCAGAAGCGTTCAACAGGAAGAAGATTTTGATTTCGAAGGTTTTCCATTTTACCTTTAAGATTGAGGACTAAATTGTAATTAAAACTAATTTGTTATTTATGTACACTTATTTCTGGAATTTGCTACTATATAAATGCATATATTCAATCCGATTTTCTTTAAATAAAACCCATTCCAAGTTCATTTAATTAACGTTTCTATGATTGATATTTTTTAGAATCTTTTGAAGATCGAATTAATTAAGAAATCAGCGTCAAAATGTTGTTGGTAATAATTAATTAAATCGGATTTAATTAGTTTGGGAATTTAAGAAGCTCCATCAAACGGGGCAACCCATCGACGTCCTCCTTTTAATAAGCCAATTCATATTATTGCTTGACTGAGGCTGGTGCTCGGTTTCCATTAGCTCTGCTGTTGCTGCTTCTGCCATGCAAACAATTTTAATAAATATAAATTTTCCTCATCTTTAATACAGATTTTTCGTTTCTTGTCGATCTCCGGCGTCTGGCTGTAGTTGCTGTTTATCTTTCTGTTGTTGGTTTCTTGTTTTTTGCTGCTTTCATAGTTTCCATGGCTTCGCAAAGCAACCACCGATGAAGGCGAAATACAGACCACGATTCTTGCTGCTGCCCTAAATTTGCAAATATTTTCGCTTCTGTTGATTTTCTGTGCCTGCGTTGAAAGTTTTTAATTTCACCAGCGAAACAACCGAACGACCAATCGTCCAACCAACTCAAATAACCCTCAGCCCCTTCTTCACTTCAATTTTTGTGGATAATGAAGATTCTGCTGCTCCTTCTGCTTGTCTTTTTGTTGATTGCCAACTGTTGTTGTGCTCCTCTGCTGCGGATTCTTTTCCTTTAAAACAACTTTTTGATTCCTCTCCATTAGCATGGAAAAAGTTGACTTGAGTTGAGTTGAGTTGAGCAGCAAACGCCATCGTAAATCTTTTCATTAAGCAAACTTTTCATAAGTTTCCCTGTATTTGTATAGACGATAACAACAACAACAACAAAAATAACATCATCAGTTAAATGAGATGCTGAACGTTGTTGTTATTATTAGTCTGATTAATTTGCCCGCTTTCATAAATTGCCTTCAACAGCTTCAAATAGCCGAAAAAGTTGCCCTTTTCGCAATAGGCACTCAGAGATACTTCCTCTTCTTCTCCTTTTACACTTCACTTTAATTTCGGAAGCGACGATAAGAGCAAAGAACCACACCATACATTATCTTAATAAAGGATAATTCATTAGAATTTCGAAGTTTTGACATTTTAAGGACGCGAATAAGTAACAACGCGACGAAACATGGGCGAGAGCAAGTTTTTAGTTTTAATAAAGGTTGAGCGGGATATGGGATAAAATGAAGTAGGGAAAATTGGAAGAGAGAAATGAGGTTGTATCGAATAGAGAAGGAATACAGGATGGCAGAATAAAATTCAGAAATTGAACGAAAGAACTGGAAAAGAAAGAAAAGAATAAAAAATGAAGGAAAGCAGCATATAAGGACGTCATGGATGGAAGAAAGGAGCGAGAATAAGGAGACCTCATTATGCTTAGTTATAGAATAATTTCTCTGGTATAAAATCTCAATTTAATTAACTAATTTGTCTCTCTTCTCTGTCTTGTAGAAACAAGTGTACGAGCATCTACGGGGTTTCATACGTACAAAAGAGTTGTTTATAACACTATACACAACTATTGATCAAATCTGATATAGGAAAATAGACTTAGTTGACTAAGGAACTTCTTGAAGAATGTCTAGTACAATCCTGATTCATTCTATACAAGCCTATCAATGTTACCTTGTACTAAGTTCTTTTATAGCAAAACTCAGGCCTTGGTAAGGACCAAAACGTGCTCAGGTGATGGTAGAAATGATAAACTAAATAATAATAATAAATTAAAAACCTATGTTAAAATTAGACTAATAATAAGAAGTGTAATAACAATCTAATAGAATAAAATATTACAGTAATATCATGAAAAAAAACCAATTCTTCCAAAATATTTTCACTGTTAAATGATTATGTAATTTCTTCAAATCGATAGAATTGCTCTTTAAGGAAATACTGTGAACTGTACAGTGTTGGATATTAATAAAATTCCGAAGCAATGAAGAAATTCAGACGTCGATGAGCGATGAAAGCAAATATTTCTCAAGCAATGGAAATGGGAAGCACAAATAAAAGAAACGAAAACAGGAGGAACGATGTTAGTAGTGAACCAAATAAATATTCACAAAATAGCAAAAAAAAAGCAACGTTAAATTGAGAATTTTCGAATTTATAACAAAAATGTTCAGAATTCCGCGTAAAACGAGCGAAAACACAAGATTAAATTTAATATTAGCGTTATAAAGGATGAAGAGGATCTCAAAGACTAAAGTAAAAAATGTATGCGAAGTCAAGCAGCGCCATCTATCGACTAATATTACGTCAATGGAGGAGTTTTTTCTCACTTTTAAATGTGCAATAATAGAAATCAAATGCAAATGAGGAGACATTTTCTGCGAAGAGTTGAATTTTGATGCAGTTGAGCTGAAACTTTAGAAAATTTAGATTAATGCATCTAAAAGTGTTTAAGAGATGAGGGTTTTTCTATGGACTGTATAGAAATATATGTACACATGTATTTACATTTACTTTCCACTCTTTCAACTCTGAGACACACAAAATCAAACAGATACTCAAAAAACTCATTTACGGTGGTTTTCTCCTAAAAATCCACTTTAATACAATGAAGAATAACAACAACAACAACCAAATTAAAATAAATAACAAGAAAACCCCAAAAAAGAAAAAAAAAATAAACCCAGCAACTAAAAACTTCTCACAACAGCAAAATTCGTACTTAAACAGCAACAAAGCACATCACTGCAAGGATCACGCTTGAGAATAGGAGATCCTTAAAAGGAGACAAGAATAGAGAAGAAGAAACGCTTCTATGGAGAAGGAAGCTTTAAAAAGATTTTTAATGGCGTCTGGTTTTGCTGATGCAACAACAACAACAACAAAAGCCCGAATTTTAACAGCAGCATCAACGAAAATGCATGTCCTTGAGCTCTAGTTACAGCTCAAGCCGTAAAATGGATATGAAGCTAAAGGAAACATTGCATACATTTTCATGTGTGTGGCGCTCTCTTTCTCTGTGTATGTGTGTGTGGCTGTTCCTGTGTCTGTGAGCGAGCAACGTTCTTAATTTAAATTCTTTCACATTAAATATCGTTGGCGGTTTCTTAGTTGAAAGGCGATTCTTTTAAACGTGGCGACCTATTAATTTTGTGCGGGCTGAACGCAGCGATGATAAGGACGAGCAGGACGAAGCTCGCCCTCGCAGCGATGGGGTTTTCCCGTTTTCCTTCTTTTCTCTGTTTCTTTTCTCTTCGATAGCTGCATATTTTATAAATTAAAGTACCTCCTTGCAAAGGGTCCTAGCATCCGTCAAGGATATTGACTGTTCATGTTCGACATTTGAGAGCCAACTTTTTTTCTGTTTTATCTTCATCATCGTCATTGTTATTTTATTTATTTATTTTCCAATTCTTTAATTTTTCTTTATATTATGTTGAGGCCTTTTATTTTTTTGTTTTACGGATTTTATTTGTTTCTATTTATTTATTTATTTCTTAATTAATCTCTTTTTTTTGATTATCTTAAAAATTTTTTATTTAATTTAATTCTTCAAATTTTCCGTTGATAATTTAATTTTATTTGCATTAGTTTTATTTTAGTTTATTATATTTTTTTTATGTTATTTATTTTTTAATAATATTTTTATGATTATTTAAATGTTTATTTAATATTATTTTTATTTATTTTTGGGTTTTTATTCGCGTTTTATGTTATTTATGTGCAATATTCTTACATCTATTTTTTATTTTTTTCCTACGTTTTGTTTGCTTTTTTTACTTTATTTTATTTGCGATTTTAATTTTTTTTTATTTTCATTTCGATTTTGGTTTGTTTTGATTTTTTTATTTCAAGCAGTAGCTGAATATCCTTTGAAGGATGCTCGTGTGCGACTTCAATTCAATCGACTCAAGTGCAAATCCTCGCATCCTTACGAAGGACGTCGGATTAGAGAGTGGAGAGCAGAGAGAAGAGGACATGTGAGAGTAATTAGTGCGCTTTTAATATTCCGAGTGGGATTAATTAAAATTGTCTGCAATAAAAAATGTACTCGGGAATATTTTTATATTCCACTTTTGCAGGATTCTTCGGTTTTCCTGTAATCTGTTAAGGGTTGGCATCATTTAAATAAGTTGAGGTTGAATTTGCTCTGAAGTGAGGACGAAAAACTCACCAAAAAAAAGAATTTAATGTAAATTTTTTATTTATAGACGAAGCTTGCTTTGAGTACTAGAAGAACCGTTTGCGAATTATAAACTCTGCGAAATGGATCATGCGTTGTTCCTTCACCGCCGAAGGGTAAAAATCGCATTTTCGACGGCAAAAGTGGGCGTTTCTTGCGGTTAACCGCAAATCATAGGAAACAATAAAAATTTGTATACCGAAAACGATACAAAATGTCGATTGGGATGTGAGGAAATATTGAAGCGAACCCTTAAGAAGGCGCACCTCTGAATCTTTCCCCGTGCCTCATCCCGGCGAACGGAAAACAAACGTAATCCGAACCGAAGATGTTAAACAAGGGTGGTTACGGTGAATCCAATCCAACAACAAACATACTTAGGCCCGAACACACACACACACACAAACCTAGAGCGTGCCAATCACCAACACAAGCGACTGCAAGAGCCGAACATCGTCTTGAATAAATTCTGCGGTTAACCGCAAAGTATAATTGGTCGAACTACTGCTCATGTGCTGAGCACACAAACGCTCACCAAGCCATACAAAGCGACGAACAGAGACGCACACAAACACATACACAACTAAAACTGAATAAAGGACACTCTGCTAAAGAAGTCATAGAAATGAATGCGAAACGCCATTCAATTAAAAAGAGGAAATTATGGAATAAATAAATAAATGAATGAATGAGTGATGAAGGAAATGTAAATGAATAATGGAAAGAATAAATAAAATAATAACAAATTTATTAAGTGATTAAATGGCATTTATTTTCTGAATATTCTTTTTGATTTATTGGACTTTTCCGTCCGTGCGAATAGCGCCCTCTGTTGGGAAACACGTTAAACATTTCAAATGAACGGAAATTATGAAAAAAATCCCGAAAAAGTTTTCATTGCTTCGTCTAAAAGCTAAAAGTCCCAAAGGTGCTTTTCTTGGGAACTCCTTTTCTGCTTTCTTTTTCTCAATGTCCTCCTTTTTTCACTCCCCCAGCGAATCTTAAGAAATCCTTCCAAGGAAACAATCAACAACAGCAACAAAGCAGCAGAGTATCAAAATATAAAAACAGGGTGAAGAAAAAAGCAGGGAAAAAACAACGCCGATGGGAAAAGTTCCTCAAACTTCGCCATGAGCAGCGATTCTTAAATGTCAAATATTCCAGGATTCAAGCTAAAAGAGAATCGTTTTTGGAGGGGGCCGTTGGGCGTTTTGAAGGGGACTTTGATGGGTTGTTTCAATAGAGTTTTCTGTATTGAAGGCTTCCTACGAGGGGTGCCGTTGCTCGTGAGATGTTTATTTGAGAGCTTCGCCCTCTTTTCACGGTGTGATTCTGGGACTTCCAAGACTTTTCTCCATTGAAGAAGAACCCATCCCCACCGCCATTTCCTCCCCACGTTCTTTTCCCTATGTTTTCATTGTTTTTTTTTTTGTGCTCTTTCATCCTCTCCAGACTTTTTCTTGGGGTTTTTTTATGATTTCCCGTTTCTCAAGAAAATTTTCTTCTGTTTTCTCTTCTTTTTCTCTTGAGTTTTATTTTAGGTTTTTTGAAAAGCTCTCTTAACTTTTTACTGAGAATCTTTTTCTTAGCCGCCTCCTCTCGACCATTTTTTATTGGCTATTCTTCATTGAATTCTCTTGTGTTGCTTTTATTTGATATTTTTCTTTATTTTGAAGACTATCGACACGCGGAAAGCTCAACAGATGTCGCTCATAGGCTTAAAATTGTATTTTCTCAAAAATACTAAAAACTGCCACAAAAAATAACACGTGAATTTATTTTTATAGTTATTTAATTTCCCTACTCGTCTCGGAAATATTTTATAATCGTTCATTTTGTATTTCTATTGGCGTAAATTTAATTAAAATGATTTACAGCTGGCAAAAGAACCACAAAACGTTTTCAAATGTTGGTTATTGAAGAATTAAAAATGATTTGATAATAAAACGAATTCACACAAACGCAGATGCAAACATAAACGCAGACACACACACAACTGAATTCGTAGATTTGCATTTTATTTAATTCAATAAATTTAGAAAAAACATTTGCATTTGAAAGGTTTTCTAATTGTATTCAAAACTGCAATAAATAACAATTCCCAATGAGTTTTTCAGCCATAGAATGAAGCGTGAACATGTGTATGTTCGACATACATTTATATGTATGTGTTGCCATGTATGTTTGCGTATTTACATAAGTGAGTGTTTGTGAAAATTTGCTTTTTGTGCAATCAAAATATCCAACAAAATTGGATGTGAAATTCGAATAAAGAAATGAACAATTTAATTATAAGTTATTCAAATTTATTTATTCCATGAACGGAAAAATCATATTTCATCATGTAACTATCACATAAGGATTATATAAATATGTATGTGTTAGCATGAGGATAAAGATCTGTGGAATAACAGACCTTGAGGATTACAATATTGGATCCCTCGAAGATTAGACGATAATTTGTGGAATATTTGCTGTTGAAGATCGGGTAAAGATCTGTTGAAGATCGATTGTGATCTCTAGTCTAGGAAAAAACTTTAATGAAACGTTTTAAATATCAAAGCGGAACACAATGAAATGCTTTAAATGAAATCTCCGCGAAAATTTTTTCACTCGCAGCTGTTGATGCTGATTTAGAGCGGAAATGTTTGGGAAAATTTTGTGAATATTGATTTGAATCAATTAAATTGTGCGGTGTGCGTTGGAATGACTCCCTTGAATCTAATTAAATTTAATGCACGCATGTTGAGCAAATACACACGGCACATCTACAAACACACAAACAAAAGCACATTCATCTATGAAATTGGACGATATTCGATCGATGTGCATCAAATGGCGTTTGTAGCTGTGTAAATAGTTGTTTCGGTGCTTTGTTGGTGTTTAGATAGAAATATCTAAAACTCAAACACACCCGCATTTACACGCACACACATGCAAACAGCGTCAAAGCGTCAAATGGCGCCCGCGCACGCCATCAGCACTAAATACATTAGTAAATTTATTCAATTCGATTGCTGCCAATTGGCTATGTATGGGTTCTGTCCTATTAGCCGATTGTGTATATATGTGCTGTATGAATGTGTGTTGTTATGCTTAAAAGCGTTTTGTTTAAAACACAGACTAAAATAATATTTTCTACTTTTCGGCTAATCAATGGACGTCCGTTGAATTGAATTTTATTACGCATTTTTTCAATGGCTGATGATAGGCTTTTGAGTGTATCTCCTTATTTTAATGTTCGTGTGTTTATAGTTGTACTTCGATGTGGAAATTAATCCCACATCTAATGCGATTTCGCGTTATGCCATGTGCGTTAGCGATTGTGCTATCAATAAAGCTCTGTGGTCACAATCAGGCGTTCAGCTTCAACCTATGAGCACCCAACCATTCACTTGGCTACCAGCCCCTCCCCTTCCCATCATTAAACTGAATTTAAGGCATTCTTCTATTCTAATTATAACAAAAGGCATCTCAATTACAAAACAAACACGTGGAATGAGAAATTGAGGAGAGAGCTGCATTACAGGCATTGCAATTCGGGAAAGTGCAAACTAAACAGCCACTAAATGCGTTATACGCTTTATTAATATCCGCAAGATCGTTTTTACGAAAATATATATTAAAAAGTAGATGATGAGCATATAGAAACATCACACGAAAAGCATTCTTTTGCAAACGTTTCTTTTTGCCATTTTTTTTAGTATTCAAGTCAGTTTTAAGAAAACTTCTTGTAAAAGATTCCAGCGAAAGGACCTTAGTTCCTCCTTGTACAAAAACGTAAAAATAATGATTTTGTATACAACTCTATTTCAATAATTTCCAATGCAAATCTTTAAACGAAATCATAACGTCAAAGAATTTAAAAAAGAGAAGGCTAAACTCGAAGTGGTTTTTACTTGCCTGAGTGCAGGAGACTCGCCCTATTTTTGCTTCATTCGTAACCACAAATGAAAATCCGTTCCATCTGTTAACACCTTTTTCCTGGCCAAATGTTCTCGCCCCGAAATTCGCTCGAATGCAGCGAATATCCAACTTCAGCTTCTGTTGGAATTTGTAACCGCTGGAAATTTTATTTTTTTGATATTTCGGCAATAATATTCACTAGGGACGAGAAGCTGCCGGCAGCCAAAGCAATTTTCACTTAGGTTCAGTAGGACAAAACCAATAACAACAACTACAATCATAAAAAAAAACAACAGAGAACGCAAAAGAAGAAGGAAAACATCAGCCAACCGCAATGAAAAAAGTTGAAATGTTCAAAAAATTCGCATAAAATTACAAAAATTACAAAATCACTGCATTATTTTGCCGTTAATTCTATTGGAGGATTAAAACGAAGGGGAAGACGGAGCAGAAAGAGAGGAGAGAGGTAAGAAAACCAGAGTGAAATCGTAAAACTGTTTGTGGTGAAAGCGAGGCATTAAAGGCAAATCTTTTCGTCTGAGGCGAGTGTTCTGTTTTCTCTATTTTTAATTTTTAAATAATCCGAAATAAATGCAGGCGAATGCATAAATTTAGTTTTCGATGGAATTCTTTTGATGTTAATGCTTCTTTGTTCTGTGCTGCAGTTGACCAAAGACCGAAGTTTTGCAGTCTTCTTTTTAAAACAATTCTTTTAAAGCAGACGATGGACTCCGTGAAACTTTTTAATTTCATGTTAATGCAAGGGTGTTATTTCAGGTTAATGCAAGGGTTTTATTTTGCTTTTAAGATTTGAATACAGTTTTTGTTTTTACATTTTGGTTCTTTTTTTTGATGTAGTAATGAATGGACGCAAGGAAACCTTTGATTTTTATTCAATGGCCATTCAGTGAATTTCATCCACGTTAATTACTCTAAATGTACTCGAAGTGACCTCCTGACTTCCTATTGAAGCAATCAGAATCTTCGTTAAGTTCTATATTAAATATGGACTTTGAAATCCTGGAATAACTCAGATCTTTCAATCGGCAATCTTAAAGAATAACAAAAGGCTTAAAAATATAAAGATATCAGAATATTATATTTCAAAACAAGGAGATATTCACCAAAAGAATCTCATAACTAATTATTTCATTGAATTACCTGACGCGTTTGCTTTAATTTGGTTTTGAAAACTTTTTCAAGCTTCCCCCAAACATATTTTTATGACTCAAAGTGTGGCTGATGTACATTAATATTTATAATTTTCAGTTAATTGAAATGCTTCCTGAAAAGTGTCTATATAATCAACAGCAAATTCAACGTATTTATTTCCATACGTCACGTTGGTTTCCTCGTCTCCTTACATCCTGTCACCTGCCCAGCAGAATTTTACACACCCACTTGTACACAATGATAAACCCTTCACTGCCCATCCCACATAACGGCATTGGCACTTCAGACGGTGCTCATGTGTTGCCGCCTAAAAAGCTGCTTCAAAGTTTTACATCCGCTTAATTAAGTTGTTGCCAAAAAAGGCGGCGGCACCGGATAAGATTAATAATTCGTTGAATTGCGTTCCACGCATACAAATGAACCAAATGAAGCACACAAATTGCAGCCACACCCACTCAATCGAGTTGAAGGAGGAAAAAAAAGCAAGAAAAAAACTGGAGAAAAGGAAAAGAAAAACCAAAGCGAGTGTAACGAATGAAGGAGCTTCAATTGAGTCAAAAGGATAAAAAACTCCTTGATCTCTTTTTCAGAAAGGCACCGCTTTGTAGTCATTCATTAAAAGGTACTTTAAATTATTAACAATGAGAGAAAAGATAAAGTATAGAAAGGAATGAAGGAAAGAGGGAAAGAAGAAAGAAGGGAAGAATGAAAGAAGGGAGAAAGGAAGGATAGGAGGGCGAAACCAGGTACCAACAGGGATTATTTTAAACAACAGAGATTATGGGCTCGTGGAAATTCGAACCATCACGATAGGAAGCCTTAGAGATAACCACAGCTAGAGAAACACTATTAATGTTTTATACAGCAAAATTTCGCTTTGCTTTTGATAGGTTTGTTATAATTCTCAGTAACTTAATGTAGGTTAATGTACGCGGATTGGAAGGGAGTATTAATTTCGTAAATAATGAATAAAAACAAAAAAGTTACAAGGCAACGATGACTGGATAAAGATTAACGGATGCTATGCCAAAGGCGGCAGAAAACATGAGCCAAGGAAGTTAAGAAGAAAGCTCAATACGAAGCTGAATTGGATAGGGCTTGGAAGGAAAGGAAATACTCAGCAAAACAGCGCAAATAGCTATATCTAACTTATGTATGTGTAGTAGTTCTTATAACTATAAGGGCCGATTCCACAATGTCCGGTTAAGCACAAACCGGGAATTTAGCCAACACTTTTCTTTCGACTAAACTTCCGGACATTGTAAAAAAAAAAGTTTTACATGAGACCATAGAAACTAAAACCACAAAGGAACTTTCTATTACATTACATTTTTATACATCCATCATTATAAACATACATCGTTATAAACGGTTATTTTATAAAAGGGTCTTTCATATGTTTGAGTTTTTCCTGCCATTCTAAGAGCGACAAAGCGTACAAAGAATAGTCGTAACCAAGGCCGTAAAAACGCTAAGCAATACTGGCAACTTCAACACTTTCAATTTGAAATTCAAGAAAGAAGTTTTTTACAAACCCTTTTCTCCCTTTGCACCCTTGTACAACCCATCATAACATGTCCTTTCCCCATGAAAGATCTGAAATGTGGTCGCCTGGAGATTACAGATATAAATACACACGTCATATTAACAACGTTCAAAGGATGCGCAGGATGAACAGTTGTTAAGAAGACGAAGACGAAGAAGAAGAAGAAGAAGAAGAAGAAGAAGAAGAAGAAGAAGAAGAAGAAGAAGAAGAAGAAGAAGAAGATGAAGAAGCGCAATCAGCACAAGTAGCAATAAATTGGTTCGTGTTAAAATTCAATGTTTTAAGGACGCACTCACTTCGCTGCCAAAAAAAGGTACTCTGGAAGTTTATATGTGGGACCCAGGCCGCTGTATCGTTGGGCGTGTGTGTGAAGGTACCTGAGTGTCTTGAGTGGATGATGGAGCTTCTTCAAATCCTTCAAAAAGACCTTCTTGGCGAAAACTTTCAATGGCGGAATGTGAAATTGTTGCAAGGCGTAAGGAGTAAAACAAGTTTTCGGGTTTTTTCTCACAGGACTTGAGCGTTGGATATTATTACGCAAGAAAGGGTTAATTTGTAATGCATACAGATGTGAGTTTGTGTAGTCGCTGTGCGTCTTCGTCCTGTGATGTGTAGAATTTTTAATTAGGCATTTTATTGTTAAGCTCCTTGTTAAGGATCTGCATTGTTGGGTGTTGAGCGTCTGTATCGACGTCTCACAGAACTTCGAGTGGCTCATTTGAAATGCGAAACATCTTCAAAATATTTTCATGCCAAAAATGGATTAATTAAAAATTGCCGAAGGAGAGGCGAGAGAACGACGGTCCAGGAGAAGAGATTTCTACAATAATTTTAAGGCTGAACATAATGAAGAATGATTAAATTATTTAAATCTTAAAATTGAGATATCTTTAAATTATTATTTTAGGTTTTTTCATGTCTCTTATCGAATTTTTACAGTATTAGAACTCTTTTGTCATATGAACACAGCGATTTTTAAACAATTTCCTATACATATATGAACATGCTTTGCCTTTACCGTTATCACAATGCTTATTGGATCCATTAGTAGTTTTGCAGCCTTAGTTCAAAGTTTAATTGTTCACCTTTTCTGTGCAATGTACCGTTACAAACGGAGCGACTCGGTTTGCCGCCATGACACATTCGCGCTCGCAGCTCCCTCTAGCGGCAAATTTAACGCCAATTCGCGTTGGCGCGCTGATCGCTGAACCAAATCATCATGGAGACGCGCGTCAAACTCGGTTTCGACGACCTTTTCTATGTCCAACTGTCCTCTCGTTGTTCCAATCCCCTCGTTCCCTGGCAATCAACCACCGCAGCCCATGTAAGGGTCCTCTGAGCGTGTCATTTCATTCCTTTCATTTCTGCTGTGTTTTCAGCTTAATTGGTTGCCACAAAACGGAATAAATTGAGCGTAAAATTACTTCGCATGCGAAGAAAACCGACGATGAGGGTCCCCCATGGACACCTTTCCATTTCTTCTTCTTCTTTTTTCGGTCACGCTTTGTTTGTCATTTATACGTTGTTTCTAATGTAATTGTTTCTATTGTGCCAGCCGTAAAAATGCTTATATCGGAATCATTTGGAAATTGCTACATTTGACCGTTGGACTCCCTATTTTGCTCGCTCTTTTCCTTTCCCAACTCCAATACCGTTATGTACTCGTATGTCTGGTCAAGCAGTAAAATGGTTTGGTCATCAACGAACTGTGATTGGTGTAATTGACTTAATCTTTAGCCTTAACCACAGCATCTATTGTAATAAATGACGGGATTTTATCTTTCTTTTAATTTTTTTTTACTGGCTTATAACCGTCTCAAAAACTTGGTTAAACTTTTTTTGTGCGAAGTAGTTTCCAATTTAGTACAGATTTGTAAAGTAAGGAATATATTATAAAGTTCAATATATGTAGAACAAAAAAAAATAAATAGCCAAACATACTCGTATGTTTATTCCCATAGACATGTTCTTATAACGTTTATATATAATTGCCAAGTACTTATTTGATATCTCTGAAAAACGTCTACTTACGGTGTTTTAGAATCTTGCTTCTAATGAGATTCGAAACTCGACCGGCCCTATGAATGTTAACGTAAAACCCTACCCGCTGCGGTGGTCGAACATTCGACCATTAACATCATTGATCAGTTCTTTGAATTGTGCTTCCCTCTCTTTCTACTAAAAACTTACTTCTATTTGCCTTTGTATTCAACAGTCCAAAAACAAAAATGTTAAAGAGATGTTCTCAACTTTCATTTCAACAACAAGAAAACTCTGTTCCTCACCTCTTTCACATTTGAATGCATTGAAGAATGTAGCAAAATGCTCTCTCTTGTTGTTGCAATCAGCGCTCAGAAAATGTTATTAGATGAAAGTGTTTGCAGGAAGTTTGAAAAGCAAAAAAAACATTGCATTCTCCTCTGTACAAAGTGAGAGAAAGTGCATATGGATTGGTCGAAGAGAAAAACGCGAACTTCATTGAGA
Source organism: Thecophora atra (assembly GCA_937620795.1). NCBI lineage: Eukaryota > Metazoa > Arthropoda > Insecta > Diptera > Conopidae > Thecophora > Thecophora atra. The sequence goes on along the minus strand of OW569397.1, from coordinate 4,659,356 downwards.
AAAAACAGGTGGATATCCTTAATTTTGGAGCACTGCATTAGAGCAGGAAAGTACCTACAAATTGATGTATCATTCATTAAAATTGAATAAGAGTTACAACTTGAAAAAGCGGGGCAAAAATTTTTATTTATATTATGACGATTATTCTAAATTTTAAACCCAAAAAGACAAGAAACGAGTTCGACAATACACGAAATCAATAAACGACTTCTCGTGCATTGAGGTTTATACAAGGAATACTAAAAAAAATTATGTATAGATTACTTGGTAAAACATTCTGTTTCCCGATTTAGAATTCCTATATCAGAAAAATGTACAGCAGATATCTGTTTCATTAGTATCACAAGATGTTCTTGGGATAGATTAAAGTCAATTTCTGACAGGGGGGGAAAATAGCGGCCACTTTTGGATAACTTCTGAAGTAATGGTGAATTATTTGAACGCAAACTTGGTAAAGAAATAAAAAGAAAACATTAAAGTGAAATAAAAAAACTGCGCTATTTACTATATCATTGAATAAAACCACAATCATATTTCAAATACTAGATTCAATTTTTATTGATTTATATCAGAAACATCATCAGATGCTGATACAGATTTTTATATTCAATTCAGACACTGACTTCATGTGAGTCAAATACAGATTTTATCTCTCTGATCCATCGAATAAAATTTGTCTTTGGCGTCTGCTAGATAAAATTCATGAGGAATGCACCAATCGTGCTCATTTGAAAAACTAATGGGGCATTCTTCATGATGCTGCCTCTGATAAAGACATAAAAAGTAATCGCATTCAGACTATATTTAATCCTGATCCATCATCAAGTGTTTGGATTGAGTTTGCGTTGAATTTCTTTCTTTCTGTATTTTATAAGTAAAATTACATTTTCGGTTTTTTGGGGATTTTTAGTTTTTGTTTTACTTTTTATACCAATAGACACACTATTTACGGTTAATAACTGTGCGGTTTCTTGGACAATTTGAATGATTTAAGATTCCTAATCCTTAATTTCTTTGGTTTAAAATTGAAAATTGTTTTATTTACAGTAAAAATTCAACTACAAATTTGTTTAGTGTGATCTTATGATGTGACCTTTACACAGATTTATTCAGTTGATTTCTATTAATTAGACATGCGGTTATGTTGCTGATAAGAATTCTTTTAATCGGATTTGATCCTACTCGATCAGTACTTAGAATGCTCTAAAAATGCTTAACACGATTCTCAACTGACACTTAACTGATATATATTCATCTGTCATTACTAAAACTTCATAACCTAAATTCTAAGTTACAATAAAACACAACAAATTGCACATTCAGCTTTACGTTACACGTAGAAATCTTCATTATACTGTTACAGATTCTTGTCGGTATTTACACGAGCTCAGGATAGGACAGGACAGAACTGAACCGAAAGGACTTTAGGAACTGATACACGCTCTTTTAGAAATGCTAACAACATCGACTTTTCTTTTCTCTTTGGTTTTCTTTTCTTTCCTTCTCTTATATTCTTCTCTGGTCTCATTATCGGCTATGATATTTCGTTATTTGCTATAACCTATTTTATTCTCTTTATCGTTTTTATTACACGATTCCGTCATTCGATTGAAACATCGAACATCATTGGGCTAATATTTGGTTGTTTTAAACACAATTTTTACTAATTTTTCTGTTGAAGAACGGAGTTGATTTCCATTTGGCTTATATACAGTTATTTACAGACTCCTTTACCGCGTTAGGAGCCCCCACATCGTCCATGCAACTTCGACTTGGGGCGCTTCGAGCCTCTTGATCCTTTCTTTACTCATCCAACGCTACTTTCTTTAATCTGGGGTCATTTTCGATTACTTGTTGCTATGTCCACCAACACCACCAACTTCACCTACACCAGTAACTCCTCCCACTACCCCCGCCTCTACATTCTCGTATTACTAAAGGACGGCCGAACCGCACCACAAAACCTGCCCTCAATATGGCCGCCACACGCTGCCCCCGTTGTCAGTGGGGTTGTGGTGTCCGCGGTGGGCGGCGAGGGCGGCCACCTGCCGATTCGTGTTGCCGTCCTCGATACTGCGCACCGAAGCGCCGCAGTTGCCGATCAACGTCAGGTCGCCCGGATGTGTCACGCCTCCGCCAGACATGATATGCTGCTGCTGTCGCACGCCCACGTTGCTAATGTGGTCCATGACGCTCTGCAGTTCGCCGTGCACCGAGGAGTTGGGTGACGCGTGCGAGGGGAGGGCGTGCGAATGGAAGCCGTGCGACTGGTTGGCGGCCGTATAAAGCTGGGAGTAGAGGAGACTCGCCGGGAGTACGGGGTACAATGAGCCATTGCACCCGCCACCTCCAGCACCGCCGTGTCCGCCACCGACACCCGGTGCACCTGTGCTGCTGTAGGCGGCGCTGTTCTGCGCCTGATTGACGATGCCCGGGAAACTTTGATTACCGCCGACTAAGGAATTGTTGCCGGCCGCTCCCGCCGACGGAGCACCGTTTCCGCTGCCGTTCGCTGCCCCTCCACCCACCACCGTGTTGCCAAGGTTGGGCGTGTTCGAGGTGAGGAGGTCTTCCTGCACCGGCGACTCGGCCTGCGAAGAGTCGCTCAGACTGCGTGGTCCGTTCTGGTTCGAATGCACCGCGTAGTCGTTGTTAGCGTTGGAGTGGTACCGCGGGACGAGGATGGAGTTGGCACTGGCACCACCGCCGTTGACGGTCGAGGAGATGGATGCCTGCCCGGAGCTGCCCAGGAGGCTGTGATGTGTCATTTGGCCCGTGGTACTGCCCACCAAATTGCTTAGGTGTTGATCGAGATCTGTGGCCGTGGAATCCGGGAGCACTGTGGGGAAGAGACCGATAAACACGGTTGCTAACGTGAGCAAAACGAATCAAGTGAAGGAGTGCGAAAGATACTCACTGGGTACGCAATCTCGGTTGGTTGCTCCCGTAAAGTCCTGGTTGTTGGCTTGGTCGTTCGAGGAGCAGGTGAAGCCCAACGCCGGGTTGTTGAACTGTGCCGAGGTGGGGGTGGTGCACGAGGAGAGGCCGCTGCTGGCCAAATACGGTGAGTACGCCGACGCCGATCCGTAGCCCCAATGAGTGTTGCCCGCGCCTAAACCAAATTGGGACACATCTACAGACAACAATTGGTCAGGAAGAGAGAAGAGAAAAGAAAAGAAAAGCACAAATGAAGCGATTGTCATTGGAGGCTATAGTAAAAATTATTAAAAAATGAAAATTACTTTATATTTTCGTTTAATAATGGTAAAAAATTGGAGCTGCTTCTTCACAATTTACTTTTGTAAATCGTTGTTATCAAAATGCAGAGTGAGGAGTGACGGAGGCATTATTATATTTTGGAGGAGGGTTTTTGATGTTGCTATTGTTATTGAATTCAATTGCATTAATAAAGCAACCACAAAATCAATATGCGTGCATTTAAAGTGTGCCTCGCTTATAAAAACTAATTAATAATTTCCAAATGGTCTATTAATTAAGCCTAATTATGTGATGGTTTTGAAAGGATGACGACGCGACGGACCCTTTCAATGGTCCACGTTCACCAACAACGGCTGCAACAAACAGTAACACACACATAAAAAAAAACTAACACACCCGTCGAAAATGCAACAGCCACCACAAACACAAAGCAGTGATTTCAGCTTATTTGTTGGTAACATTTCTAAAAAAGTGTCCGCCTCCCGACTCTCTCGTTTCTCTTATTTCACAACTACGTTGGTGTGCGGTGCGAACACGAATTGCATCTGTTCAAAGAGCGTGCGTTTAACACCAGCTGAGTTGATAGTTCGCGTTTGCTGTAGTGTGCGTCATATTTGAGCGTTTAGTTTTTGCATCATCGGCGGCGACTGGCGTTGGTCAGCAAAAATTCATTATTTGTTTCTCATTTGAGATTCCGCTCTCTCACGGCATCACCTCTCTTTGATCACACCACGCTCTCTGCCATCGCGGCTCTCCCTTCAACATTTTCGATACGCTTCACCAACTCAATCAGTAGCCAGCCCGCATAATGGCCTCATTCATTTACGCGAGCCGCCATGTTGGCTTAATTAGCGGCTGTTTTAGCAGAGGATGCAGTAAGAGCGGGATAGAAATAGAAGTGTGGGCGTATGAGAGGAGAGTTTTGATAAAACTCGCCAACCAACAACAATTTCGTTTTATTCATATTAATATAGTTATTTTAGGAAGAAAGGTGGAATTGTTTTAGCTGTGTGTTTGTGTTTTTTGTTTTTAATGTTGATGATGACGGTGGCTCTCTACATCTATGCATACATTGTGCAAAATCTTTTAATTGAAGGCGTGATTGGCGTGGGTTTGAGTTGGATGAATAGAAATTTTATATAAAAAGAAAAGTTTGAAAAGTAATATGCGAAATATATAAAGTTTTTGTTTCCTAACTTAACGTCCAGCGTTTTATTTCTTTATTTCCTTTTAGTTCTTTCTTTGTTTATATTGGTTTAATGGCTTAATTTAGTAAATAAATTTATATTTTTGTAAAACAACAAATGTTTATGAAACGAAATTAAATAAAGTCCAACAATGTATGGAATTATATATCAAATAACCATGCTCTTAAATAAAATTTATTTCAATTTGCTCAGGGACTAAATTGCAATTAATAAAAATATTTTAATTTACTCGCAATTAATTTTTAATTAAAGATTTTCGATCAAAAGGTAACAACAAACAAGCTGCAATGAGTATTTAATGATTTCATTTAAAAATTCATTAATTAAGTGAGCGCTGAAAAAATAATACAATATTAAATAAAAGCACTGAAAAAGATGACAGCCAAAAAAAATGAATAATTTAAAAAAAAAAAATAAAAAATAGACCGGGTTTAAGTTATAGAAAAACAACAATAATAACCGTAATCCCCAATTACAATAATAACACAACAGAAACGTCAACAACAACAGCCACATTTATATTCATTCATCTGAATTTATTCAGGGATTTTTGTTGCCTATTTTTGTCTCTTTCTAAGTTCCAAACAAAAAAATTATTTGTTAAATAAAGGGGAGGGGAGAAAGGGGAAACGAATTGAATCGCAGGTCGACTTCGTGGCCAGGCAATTGTAAGCACTGACCAAATAAAGTGGTCAAATGCTTAACTGCAACAACAACAACTACAAAAGCCACGTTTAAAAAAAGAATCATATAAAATAATAATAATAGCAGCTGCCAATAAACAATAACAAAAAATATGAGATTCGCATAAAACCGGAAGCGAAAAAAAACAATAAAGAAAAAACCAAAACCGTAGCAGTTCCAAGGACTGTTTACGGACTCATTCCACGTTTACGACCAAACTTCCTGTTATGTTGTTCCTGTTATGGAATCGGTTTTGTTGTTAACCCCGATGACCAAAATATTTACCACATTTCCATGGTTAAAAAATAGGTAAAAAGTTTGGCAGATTCGGAGTTTTTTGCATCTCCCTCAAATCATTTTTTCACGCTTCAGAATTTTTTTTATAAATCAATTCAATTTGATCGAGTGTGTTGCAAGATAATTTTTTGTTGTTGTAGAATTCCCCTCAAGCCCATAATTGTTTCCCTCAATTCCTTAATTTAATCCTTATTGAAACGTTTGTGAATTATAAGGTTTTTATTATATTAGCATTATATTGACGTATTAAAGTAACCAGACATGAGAAATATTAAAATTCTTTACTTATTTATATTATTATTTCATAGTTATTCATGATTCTAAATAATTTTTTCGGATTGTAATGTTGTAAAATCCTTAATAGGCTTTGTATTTCGGTTATACTCGTCAATAATTATAAAAAATATAGATTTTTGAGATATATTCTATTAATGTTTCGGTGAATTCATAAATAACACATGGTTTTAACACTATATCTCTGTTCTTCATTTCCTTTTACTTACTTTGACAGTTTCCGATGGGCGGCATACGGAATCCGGACAAAGGATCTGTTGAGAAGTGGAACGGTCGCTGGCCAAATGCAAAGTGGAATTGTTGCTGTTGTCCTAAAAGCGATAACACTAAGTCTATGAGTTGAAATTTCTGTTCTTATCTAAGATCGAGAAAGTGGTTTGCAAAATATGTGAAGTTTAAATGTGTTAAGCGAGGGAGAAGGAAGATGAGAGGAAGAAAATAGCTTGAATACGGACAATGTGATTTTATGATTATTATTAAGCAGACTGAAAAGTAAAGGAAGAATTGTACATGGAGAGAAATTATATTATTATAAACAATGTAAATAATATATATATATGTATATATAATAATATATAAAGAAGAAACATATTCTATTATGTACATTGTATTTATTGTATAGCCAGTCATATTTTAGTCATTTGCACGTTATTTCATTTCATTCATAGCACGTTATTTTTTGTCTCAGAATTTCTAGTCTGAAATGTGTTTACAAGAGTCAATTTTCATTATGTAACCACAATAACTTCAATGGTTCTTTATGTTAGTGACATGACGTAATATTAACTCATAACTTCTTTTATACTTCAGATACTACGCTATATTATATTATCCTCCTCTTATTAATATTCTATTATCATTCCGAACTATTTCTTTTCCCATTTCAGCCATACTTCAGCAGTACTTTTTGTCTATTCCCGATAGTCCTCTATTACAAATACAAAGAAATGTCTCGTACTTGTTCCATCCTTCCCCCTTATCTATGCCTTTATTTCCTGCTGATTCCCATCTTTGTTCTGACTTCCTTTGACTTGAAATATTTCTACCGAGATAAATCATTTGTGGATTGAATTGTTGCAACTAAACTTTCTAGTTAAATGATGTTGGTCTTACCATCTGTCTGTCCCAGTCTATACCAGGGTCCGTCTGTTTGTCTGCCTGATTGTTTGCCTGCACTTATCATGCATATCCTTGCAAATTCAAGTTCTATCCGTGTGCTAAGCATATGCAAAGCGAGTGAAATATTTGCATCCTTATAAATATTAAGCCCAGCTTCAGCATGGACTTTATCTCTATATCTGTCTCTTAATTCATTCTCTGCTTCACTTCTCTATCACTCTTCCGCTTTCACCGAACTCTTCCTCTTATCTGACACTAAATTCTAATGAATATTCCTCAAGATGAATGAATTGCGCTCAGAAACGAAGGGAAAAGACGAAGGAGAGAAGAGGGAAGAATGGAATAGAAAAGCAGGATGAAATGTACTTGAAGGAAGGAAGAGGAAGAGAAACTATATTGAGGAGCGAAGAACAACTACAGAAACATTTCATAGTTGCTGGAGGAGTGGATTGTAAATTAAATCTTTTCCTTGACATCGATGTATGTCAGAGTGAGAGATGGAAAGTAAGGAGTAAAAGGGAGTGAGTGAGGGGAATAGAGAGAGACTATGTAGCTTAAGAGCGATTGAGGATGTATGTGAATCACTAAAGGCTGTGTGTACAAAGGGATATGTATAAAGGCATGTGTGCAAGTGGATATGTTGGCGCTTATACACATATTGACGTCGTCTGTATATTAGTTAGTTTATTGCATACTTACTGGTCTTGGAGCGTGGTTCTCGGGGTCCATCTACGGTGACTTTTATCGCTTTGTTGTAGGTCGCAATGTGGGGCGGATTCGTTGAAATTGTGATTGTCAGAGTAAAACTCTTCCCTGAGCAGTGCATAATAATAAAATTAATGCAAAAAATAAATAAATAAATAAAACAGTGAAGAAAAGAGCACAACAACAGACACTGTTAATAGCAAGGAATAAATTATTGTATTGTATGTATTCAAACAATTTGCATTTAAAAGAGATAAAAATGTGGCTTCATTAAACGGCTTAAACGAGATTTTCTTTAAATATAGTTGTTTAATTCTAGGTCTAACTCATAATATCATATTCTCTAGTATTACAATAACCACCCATTATCCACCATCCTAAAATCCTTAAAAAAATTAAGGACATGAAATTAAGTATTTCGTCTTACAATATAATGAAACAGATAAGAGAATGATAAAGAAAATAACCTTCACAACATTCGTTGGAATGGAATAAACGCAAATTATTAATAATTCAAATTACTCATACGTCGTGGGTGTCTTTTAAAGTTTTACGCCTACGTTGTTCATTATTCATTGGTATGTAACTTATGAAACAGTGTAGGAAATGTGATTTAAAATATACAGAATCATATATATTAAAAGCTAACTATAGCAATAAGTTCATGAACGCTTAGAGCAGTTCCTGAAATCGTGCCTGATTTGATATAAAAATTCATCGATTATAAGATTCGGTTTTCCTTTCTACAGAACGATTATGGTTGTTGTTTTCATTGTCATTGTTGTTGAATTCATTTCCTTAAGCAACATTTGACAAATAAGTGGCGCCCATAACGGAAATGACACTCAATCACTCACAAACATTTCAACTGATTGACGTTGGCACAAACTCCTCCATGCAGACAAAGAGTTTGTTTGGGTGTTGGTAAATGCGTTTGTGTACGTGTAGCAAACGGTTGACACATGTTTTCATTTGTCAAGACATGTGCCTTGTATTGACAGGAATTTATTAATGCGTATCGATGTTCAGAGGGTATTCCTAAGTTTTTGCCTGTGTGTTCATTGCGGACTGTTTTGACGAGTATGTGTTTGATTTTCACTCTGCGACACCTCCGTCGAGGCGGATGCCTTGTGGGCTCCTCTGCGTCCGAAGCGCAAAACAATCTCATGTTGCTTCGAGAATCTGCGGTTTGCTTATTGAAGGATTCCGGCGAAGCAAATGCAAATTTGTTTACGTATTGTGATTCGAATCGTCATCTGCATGTTTATTTACTTATGTGTTAATGTATCTCCTTTCGTTCCTTTAATCATAAGATTCTATATGTGACGAGGATTATTTGCAATGCAATGAAGTTTACTAAGCAAATATTTATTTCTTATCTTTTTTATTAATTTACCATTTAAATGCCTTTTATATCCGTTATCCTTCCGCCCTTATCTCATCTCATCGAATATGATTAATATTTGCAGAGTTCTGTGAATAAATGAATCCAAAAGCAAAGTGATTGCGTTTGTGAAATGTGTATTTATATTTATATTTGTGTTTACATTTGCATTTGTATCTTTGTGTGCATTCGACATTTATCGACAATGTCAATGTGTTGCCGCAAATTGGATTTTGTTTAGCTTAATTTGATGTCCTTTTAGTATTTAAAATTATTGACCTAGAAAAGGTATTGATCAAACGAACGCTTTTAAATGTAATTAAATCGTATTTTATTTACCCTGCATTCACTTTTCTCTGTGATTTTGGTTTCTGTTGCGTAGTGTTTATGTTGTTTTCTTCTTGTTTTCTTCATTTTTTTTTGTGTCATATTTCCAATTGCCTTTGGAGATAAAATATAAACTCCTTGATGCAGTTTTTATTGGAATAGTTTGTTTTATTTTCCACAAAACAATTATTTGCATTTAAATTTAATCCTTTAAATTAAATTTAAACCTTTGAAGCTCTGAATTGTAGCCATATGAAAAATTATCGCTTTAATAATAATAGAAGCACATGAATTAAATCATCAATACAATTAAAAATTTTGTCAATATAAACAACGCGTTTCCGTTCGATTTTCATACGTGAAGCGTGACATTTTTAATTGTCGAATGTTCGCTTTCACAAAACATCGAATGATGTACGCTATATGATGAATGATGGCAGTCGAAGGATCTTCGTTGGTTGCCATCAAAAATAAATCATCTTACGTCACTTAAATAACTTATCTAAAGCGAAAAAGTTAATATCTCATAACTCATTGTGACTAGTTTGGACAGCACAATTTCCAAGGATTTAGTAACAAAGAATCGGATAAAAATACTTCGACTGAAGCGTAACAAATAGTCTAAAAAATTTATAAAGAAATCCTTAAAATCCCATCATGATTAATCATGGGGATTACACGAAACCTCAACTTCTTCCCACGACTCTTGCAGTAATCAAAATTTACTATGGATTCCTTTAATAAGCATTGGATATTGGTGTGCCAGCCTTTCTTTTCGGTTACCTCGGTTGGCCACTTCTACGGTTAACGTAAAAACTTCTCGACGCTCACGAAAAAACCCTCCAAGCATATAAAAGCAAGGAAAATAAATACTGATAAAGGTTCACAATTCTTCAAAGGAAAAATTGATTCAGTGGATTTTTATGAGCTCTACTGTAACAGTCAGTGTTTTTTCTTCTTCTTCTGATATTCTTCTTCTGATATCCTTCTTAAAAGAAATATCCAGAGACACCGCTGAAGAAAGGAGGAGGACAGAGTGACCCAAAGACTGAATTTGTGAGTTGTTCGTGATTTATTTGAGTAACTAAAGCATGAAGGAAGATAAACAGGAAAAACAGAGAAGGAGGAATCTCCTCTTTAATAGCTTTTCATAAGGATAACACGTTAAGCTACTTGTTGTTACACGTCACTCGCCTCCGAGCTGCGGAAACTTGTTGAAAAATTCCCAAAATGTCGTGTCAGCTTCACTTATTATGTGCTTCCGTTTGTTTACTTCCGGGAAACAGTCGAAGGTACACATTATTAAATGCTGTTCTTTTTTGTTGAGTTTTTCTTTTTCTTGGTGTTTTTTCCTTGGTGTTTGTTTTTCTTCGTTTAACCGCATTATTTTCCTTTCGGTTTTCTTCCCGTTTTAGGTTGGTGTTAACGTTGTTGTTTTCGGTGTACCAATTGAGTGTTTTAAAAAAGATTTATGAGGATGAACTTCTTGGTTTCTTGAGATGCTTGGAATTTTGTTTGCTGTGCTTTTTTCTTCTGAGCTTTCTTCTTTTCCTTGGCCTTTTTTCTGGGCCATATTTCACTTAACGCTGCGTTGTTGTTGTTGATCCTATTATTAGCATTTAGTGAAGTCTCCAGGCAGGTTATTTAAGCACTTCGTCTGTCGGTTTACTTCTTTCCCTTCCCTTGTTATTTGCTTTCCATGAATCCATGAATAAGGGAATGAATATCGCTTTATCCCCCTCTTTTTCTATTAACATAGTGTCGTTTTCTTTGCTTTCGTCGTCTTTTCCTCCCTCTCTCTTCATAATTCAGTTGTTAAGTGTTGCCAGTGTTCGCATTAACCTTTTAAGTTGACAAACAATGCGTAAATCACTTTGCTTTGTTTAAGTTGGTCTGGAAACTTGTGTGTCTCTGTTGCTTGTTGACAGCGCCAAGACAAAAGAAGTCTTGCGACACTATTCCAGTCTTTATCAACTCTTCTTTCACCTCTTTAACTCATTTTTGCCATTTTTCTGCTGTAAATATTTGCATAGGCAGCAAGGACGAAACAAAACATTGTGAAAATCGCGAGTTTCTGCTAAAAGAGATGCTTTTGTGGCTCAAATTGAGTATAGTGCGTTTGAGGGTGCGATTGCAGAGAAACAGATGGAAAATAAACAGAAAAAATTAACTCCAAATTAAATGCAGATCTAAAACTCTAAAATATATCAATATATATTGATATATTCATCATTATTTCCCCTTAGACATGCCACGACTTTTTCAGCTTTTGTTAAAGATAGAATTAAAAACTTCAGAAATCTCTTCGCTTTAATGCATGCTAAAAACGCAAGTTATTTATGCAATTAATTATAAATTTAAATGTTTTCTCCATTTCGCGTTTCATTAGTAGCCATTTTAAAGGCTCATTCCTCTGCGTTCCCTAACACGTGCCATTATTACGAAACTACAAAATGTTTTCCTGTCGCCTCCTCCTTCCTCTTCCTCAAAGGCTGCAATTGACGCTGTCACCAACAGGTACCATGATTGAGCACGTTAATTAAACCTTTCGCATTGACGCGTAACTATTTCTCTGTGTGTGAGTTCTAGTTAATATTAGTTTAAAAATCGATAAATCTAATTAACAAGTACATGCAAACATAATGCAAGTGAAAAGCATGAAATCAGATCGAAAAAGGAAGCACGCCGTCCGCTCAGTTTCACGTAATGCGCTGCGTTGAGGTGCGTACGCAACGCATACGTGACATTTTTCGAATAACAAAAATCACAACACGAAATGCATGCCATGGAAACCCGCCTAACAACTCGCACAACCCTTCACGCCCACCGCGAAATGCGACTTTTAGTAGAACGAGAGTTTTACAGAGGAAATGAGCCATCTTCCGGTTATTAAATATGTATAATTGTGTGTATGTGCATTTGTGTAGCTGTGTGTTGTATATGTATCCAGTTCATTTATTAAAATGAAGCCTTTGTAAGGAGAAAAGTTCAATGATTCAATTAAAGAGTCCTTGATACAAATGAATGAAACCTTTTTGAGTAATTGAAAGTTCGGTCCATTGAAGTAGTAGGAACAGTTTTTGATATTGGTGAAATCCTCGTTACATTTACGTATAGTTTTTCAGTTAATTTAGCTGTAAGCTTCGCGAATTAAAGTAGATCGAAGCCCTTGTTCGAATGTGCTCCTACGATTTTAACTCCAAATTGTATTTGAAAAACTGTTTTTGAAAAAACCAAACACACGATTCAATGAGCGAAGGCAGATATCCTTCGTAAGGCTATTGCCCAACAATCGGGAGAACAACACGAATTTTTCGCGTTATTCGCTGAATTTAGTTGCTTAGTTTGCATTTCACACACTGCCTGAAAGTATGCAGCACTCGGGAGCCCAACGAGTTTGAATGCTTCATGTCACACTCAGCTTTAAAACTGTGTCGTACTCATGCTACGTGGTTGATTAAACAGCCAACAGCAGTGAGTGAGGCCGACATCATGACGCTGGTTGTAATATGGGCTCGTAGCCTATTATACAAATAAAGTTCCAAAGGCTCCAAATTCTGAGAAAATTGCTTTATTTGCACCGGCGAAACTCTGAACGGAACTCAACCGAATTCGCTCAACATTTCATTGTAGACAGACGCAAAAATTCGCTTATTTGGCACAAAAAGATTCACGAGGGCATGAGGGCGACTGAACCACTGAAACGTTGCATAAATGAATGAAGGAATGACGGAATAGATTCACGTATGAATGTTGTTTAGATAAACGAGGCTCCACTCGGAAGCCGTCTCGTGCTCGACTTCGCCTGACCGTCCGCCAGGTCAGGTCAGTTCAGATTTTTTGTGTTTTTGTGTTTGTAATCAAAGCTACGGATGACTACGTGTTGACGACCCTGTGGGCTCCACTGAGGCTTCGGTTTGCGGTCCGACCGCAAAAAAGTATTTTTTTCAAGATTTTTGGATGCTCGTTCATTTTGCTCAAGTTCTGTTCAGTGTTTTTTTGAAGAGCAGACAAAAATATGCTGGTTCAAATGGGGAGTTCTTTGTGATTCCAAAGAAAAAAGTGGAAGGACGAAGGAAGGATCAACGACAACCACAACAACGACTGCCAAATGATGGATTGATGAATGACAGAGATGCAGACAATTGTCGGTGGTGTAGTTATCGCTGTTATTGTTATCGTCGTACATCCTTCTACATCCTTGCAAGTGAAATATAAAAAGCAAGAGCTTAAAGGGTTTTTGGAATAATTCGACGATGACGAAAAGTGATTTTGCAGGTTTGAAATCTTTAAGACGAAAGAAAGGGTGGATAAAGAAGGCGGAAGAGGTGAAAAGGAAGGACTTTCGTTAAGGAAGAGTTTGAAGAACAAAGAACAAGGTAATTTCTTAATATGACAAATATAGTGACTAATACCCTTCTCCGACCTGGAAGTATTGTCTTGAAAGCAAATATTGTTATTAATTTAGTGTGTCTGTCCATTGTCTAACCTCTTAAAACTTTTGTCTTACTTTTCATTGATATCCTGTCAATTTTCGTCACAGATTTTCTTTATTATCTCGTCCTAGAATCATCACATTTCCGCCAACGCAAAAGTTTCAACTCTCAGTTTTTTATTTCTTTATTCTTCAGCCGTTTCTCCCTGCTACTTTGTTGTCTCCTCTTTCTCGCTCGCCTTGCAACAATTGTACAAATTGTTTCGAGAATCAATTGTTCCTTGTTAAGTTTTTTTTGTTGTACTCTTCATTTCGAAAACTTTTGCTTTTTAATTTGCACTCAGTGCTACAGATGTTTTAGAAGCTATTTCGGCATTTGGTTTTTTGCGAAGCTGAAGGACCTTTTCACCAACCAACAGCGTTGCATGTCGCCCACACTGCCAACGCCCCTTCGTTACCGAAAGTTGCCAAAATTGCATTATTTCTGTGGAATTTTCTGAGTGTTCGGTCTGGTCCAATCGTCATCCACTTGAAGTTGTTCCAAGGACGAGGAAATCGCCGCGGCAAGGAAAGGAGTACCAACAATTTTTAGGAGTGGAAAAGGGAAAAAACAAAGGGCAAAAAACAACGGCTTTGTTACTGTGAAGTGGACGTTGTTATTGTTCGCTTGAATGCCATCGTTTATTTTTACTTAAACTTTGTCTATTAGCAACGAAACAGCGAAAAACAACAATAACAGCTTCTATATTGTTATTGACGTTGTTGTTGCTGTTGAACACTTGTTACAAAATGCTACTAAAAAGCTTACTTAGTTCCGTTTTCCTCATCTGCCGAAACCCCCTTTAAGTACTCTTGTGGACGTTATTGTTGCTGAGATTTTTTCTCTTTTTCGGTGTTAATTTTTTAGAACAAGCGACTGAATTAAGTTGGCATTCAAACAAGGATTAACTCTTAATTGAGGGTATAAAACTCGGAATTGCTTTCATTTAGTTCTGATAGTTGAATAGAATTTTTATTTTGTGGTTAAGGAAAGCGACGATGAAGACTGGAAAAATTCATACACAACACAACAGATTTGATGTCTTTGATGTTAAGATGCGGTGAACAGATTGAGTACCGGTGAAAAAGCAACAATTTTGGGACCCAGTTTTCTTCCGTTTCTCCCTTCGATTTCCCACTACAACCGCAACCTTCTAAAGACCTCACCTTAGCTTTTAAACCCTATGATCTATTGTCAGTGACGGTCTCACTTACCTCGTCCGCTGCGTCCCACAAACCGCAAATCGTTGAACTTCGCCACCTGGTTCTTCATCACCGCTGTGCAGTTCCGCAGCTCGGCGCAGTAGTTCTCGTCGTTGCCGGCGCGCACCGTCACCATGGTGCCGTCCATGATGTCGCCGAGCGAGACCACTTTGAAGGCTACCGGCAGCGTCTTGTTCGAGCGCCAGTGCGGCGGCAGCACCGTGCACACGAACAGCGGGCTGCTCGTGCGTATCAATTCGCCCGGGTGCTCGGTGAGGAAGTCGCCCAACGTGCGTTCGGCCAAAATGTCCGAAGTCATCTTCGTGTAGGCTTCGTTCAGCAGCTGGGCGGCTGTGGGCGGGGTGTTCTGTTCGGCGGAGCTGCTGTTGTTGTTGTTGGAGCCGTTTGTCGTCGAGCTGTTCGAACGGGAGTTGGTGCTTGTCGTGTTGTTGTTGTTGGAAGTCGGATTGCTGTTGTTGTTGTTCGCATTGCTGTTGTTGTTGGACGTCACAGTGAGATGCATTTTGAGGCAGCCGGTGTTAAGGTGGCGGCCGTTAGTGGCAGCAACCTGTTTACGGCGAACAATTTTCGTAAAGCTGAACTCCGTCTGAGGCGTGGTTAAGGTCTGCTATAGTTCAATACTAAAAGAGAAGAACAAGAAGAGCATTTTCAATAAAATGTTTTTTTATCTGATTCTATGTAATATAACATTTTCATTAAGGATTTCATTAAATATCCACTGAAATATTTCCAATGATTATGCCAAAAAATGTCTGTCCGTGGAAATGAAAGGTTCAAGAACTTTTCAAATATTTTAATAAATTCCGCCACGAAATCAGCTTCCGTTGGCGAAAACCCAACAACACAAAAAATACCTCATCAACCGGCGCAGAAATCCAAAGTCCAATTAAAATTTAACTACATCAAAGAAAAAACGAGAGAAAAATGAAAAACGTAACAACAACAATAGCAACAATAACAACGCGAAAAGGAGAACAGCGAGAAAGCCGGTGTTAACTCAGCTGGACGCATTTAACCGAAAACTCCGGCAACAAAGCCCCAGTAAATTGAAACAATTTAAAAGCTCAGCCATCACTCGACCATCAGACCACGGGACCAGTCGCTCGGTTATCGATACCCGGAGCCGCACTCGCTCCAGCGAAACACTTTGCAAAGCGTGAATTTTGATTTACCTAACAAACGTTAAGCGCTCCTAACCTTACTTAAGCGCCCCGCCTAGCGAAATCGATGCTGTCCAAAATATCGTCGTGTTCAATGTCGCACGGGTAAAAAGCAGCCAGAAAAAACCCGACCGAAGCGACACCCGGCAAGCTGTCGAACAATAAAGCATTAGCGACCGCCCGAACCGTGTCAGCAACGACGCGGCCAACATGAGTCGCCGATGGGTCCGCAAAAGGAAAAAATGGAGTTAATATCTTGCGGAATGTTGTGCGGCTGACGTTGGCCCGGTTGGCGTTGTAGTCGAGTCGACTCGAGTTGAAGCACAGTTGGTGACGTTGGCCAAAAATCCCTGATCGAAAAAATACACAACGCGCAAAAAAATCCCCATCCATGCAACGCGTTAAAAGCACCAACTGCGACGCGATGTGGGCACAAAAAAATCGCGTCCCAATTCATGTCTTGTCCTTACATTTTTGGCCAAAAGTCAACCATCAGCTGCGGCATTTTTAAGTAATTTTTATCGCTTTCATATTGTACACTACAACGGCCATTACCACACCTACTGAGAGGGAGGTCGGGATGCCGCGGGTTGCACTCAGTACCTCAATATTTGGTTTTTTTTCTGTTGTTTTCCTGAAAGTGAGCAGCGAACGCTACGCGACTGAGTTGATATGGGTTGCCGTCATGTTAAACACGGTCATATCCGGGACTCTGGGTTGGGCGAAATGGAGGTGAAAATTCCTGAACATGCCGCATCTCGTTGTAATTGAAGCTTGTGAAAGTCGGCACAAAGGATTAAAAAAGGGAGCAACAACAACAATGAGAACGACGACAAGGGTGTGGAAAAGCAAATGAAGGTGAATAAAGCAATTTAGCACATCTTTACAAAAATCTGCGCCAAAATATAGATTCCCGTGAAAAGTGACCATCAATTCGGTAATTTAATCTCGAGATTCTGCCAGAGTGGAGGATTAAAAGTTGGAACAGAAAGAGAAGAATGGGGATGAGCAGATTGTACCCAAAATATTTGAGTATTTGAGAGAAAGGTTAAGTTAAGGATTATAAAGTAGCATACTAAACTGGGGGTCAAGTTTGTAGACTTCAAAACTAAAATAGGTTCCTGAAAAGACTATAATGGCTGTCGATACAGTCCGACTTTCTTTATACCATCAATGGGCTTCATCTCACCGGTGATACTGGCAACCATGACTGGAATCTATCTATAAAGAAGCCTAAGGAACCTTACATCGTCTAACGAAGCAAATTTTACCTGTTTTATTTGGTTTTAATTGGGAAGCGTATAAAGTTACTGATTCCTTTCCAAATCTCTCACTCGTTTTGCTTTGTACACTTAATTCAGTGTCGGAATATTGTAATGTTTCATAGAAGTACTTTCAACTACAACTACTTTTGTCGCATTTGTATTACTCGATCATTTGGCTAAAGGAGTTCCCCACTCATAACTACAAACAACTCAACAACAAGTCATCATCTCCTCTCTGATGCACTACTTTAAAGCTAAATTTTTCAATTTCCCACACCGCAATCAACATGTTCCCAGCCTCAGATATGTTAATCATCTGCGTACCGCACAAACCGAGAACCAGACCGAGAAGTGAGCCTTAGCCAGCAGCCGAACACTTAAAAAGTGATTCATCTTTCGGAAGTGTTTGAATATTTTGGAGCAACACCACCCCCGAAGAGACTTATTATGCCACTTTACGCTCAGAAATAAACCAAAAAATAACCCGAAAGAGACTTACAGCCCATCCAAACGCCAGACCCGGACTGTGATCCACAAACGAAACAGAAGTCGGTGAAGTAGGCGGAGGAACGAGACGGAAGAAGTTGAAATACGAGACATAAATTGCATTTCCGGTTGCCTCCGAGAAGCAGCCAGATTGCATTTCCCGATGCAGGATTCGGCAGAAACAACAAAAATTGCTAGCACCGTGCAGAACCCGGCCGAGGGCTGTACTCAGAAGGTTGAACTCTACACGCACTCACGCACGATGCAGCAACAATCACGTCCTGTGACTATGACGTTCTTGTGATGCACACAGACGCAATACCATGGATTGCATTTCGTGCGGTTGTCTGTCGCCTGGCCGATTGTCGCAGCGACGACAGAGTAGCTAACCAAATATTATTGCAAGTGACGGGCTCCGCTGAGGCGTCATGAGGTTGTGGTGAAACTGGCTTTATAACAAGATGGTGGGGGACGACGGGGCTCATGTCTCAACCGTTGCGAAGTGGAAAAACCTCGGGAGAACAAGTGACAAGCAAAACCTCGAACTGACCAACAGTCTAGTTGCTCCTGGCATCCGTTGCAATCTAGTTCCTCCTGGCATCCGTTTGTGGGTTGGTCATAGAGCAATCACTTTTCCGGTGTACGAGGACCGAACCAGTGCAGTCGTGTACCAAGGTTACGAGGACTACATTAACGAACACGCATCCGTTAGCAGTGATGGCCAAAAACATGGGTTTACGAAGATATACAGCCGAAACAATTCCCTGTGTCCTTCCTTCTTTCTCAGCTTCAGATTCGGCCGACGAAGTGCGTACTGAGGGACCGCTTGAGGCACGTCGTTTTCCGCCTTCATGCGTGCAAAGTGTAGTCGCTGGCTTCGCTGTGTTGCTCCGTTGTTTGTACTTCGTCAGTGGCAAGAAGAGTGGCTGCGTGGTTCGGCTTCTGAGCTTCGACAAATGCGTAAACAATGTCCAGCCAGAAGCTGGCCAGAAATGATTATCATCTCACGAGCATTTGGCTGCAGACTCGGCCAACTTGTTCTAAAGTCTGTGTCCGTCGGTTTCAATTTCTGCTGCCTTTAACGATGGTCGTTGTTGGTGTTGACCATTAAGTGACCCATCAAGGCTGTTTTGTGGGTTATTAACAAAGTGGGCTTTAATGTCCAGAAGAGATGATGAAAAGTTGAAATATTTCACTGATTTTTGGGGAAGTTTTAATAAAGTTTTCTTTATATTTAAGGCTTTTATGTGTCCAGTCTCTATTCTTTTTAACAAACAATTAGATTTATTTTGGTCTTGATATTATTTGGTCTACGATTTGTCGATAGCCCGTCAATAAATCAATTAATCGGTCAGCTTGCAACGGAGAATGACTGGAAATTCATTAAAGTGCCTTCGGGACAGAAGCAGATGTGATTTCTTGAAATAATTATAAGCTGCACAAGTGACTGCAAGTGACAAGGTTGCAACCCTGCTGACAGCTGAAACCGATGAGATGAGAGGCGACTTTGGAGCAGTGTGTGGGGCATTTTGACAAATGGGACAAAACACGGACGGGCTGTCAATGCAACAGCAGCTTCGAGAGGACAATGAAATGAAATGACGTCTCGGGAGTGAAGGGAAGGCACGAAGGAAGATAAATCAAGGATTGTGTGGAGAGTGTTACTGGAGCGAAAGAGAGAGAAGTAGTTCAGAAGTGTTACAATCAGATTGTCGATGCCCCTGCGAAGTGCACGGCGAATAGACTCATGGAAGAAGTTTCGACGGAAGGCGTTACGTGTGTGAAGATATATCGATCTCCCCTTAACACGCACCCATGACAAAAATGTCAAAACAATGTTGACTCGAAGTCATTTAATTTGTTAAACTGAAAGATTTACTTTAGTTTGTATTCAAGGGATAGAAGGAAGCGTGAAGAAGGAGGGAAAGAGGCTGGTCATTCGACTGCATCTTGGCAAAGATCATGCAACGTTTCCGAGCCAAACATTTCTCGTACGCATCACGTCGCGTCTGCTGTGTTGTTGTCAACATTGTCGTCGCATGTGTCTGCGGTTTGGGCTGCGAAAATGCAAGTGAGACCGAGGAAACTGCAACCAGGGCAGTGGCACTTCCACTCCTCCCACCGCCCGCTCCAACTCCGCCAACAGCTTCAATCGTTACAGTTGACGAGTTGTAATCTATGAAAGGATTCCCAGTGTGAGGCACAGAAATATCCGGCTGGCGAGTGAGAGGAAGGGAGGCTGCGGCTGTGTCTGTTGCTGAGCCTCTGCCTGTTCCGGTGTCTGTCTGCGTATCCAAGGATGTGTCATCGGAAATGCAAATTATGCATCGTGTCAAGTAACCGGAAAATTTGTTTTAATTGAGGCCGAGGAAATGCAATACTGAATTTAAGCCTGCCCCAGAATGTGATCGAGGAAGTGTTAACAACATTCGTAGCTGGATGCTGTTTCTGGGCGTCCGCAGTGTGTTTTGAGTTTGTTGCATGCTGCGGTTGTTGTTAAGATTTCGGATTTAATTCTATAAAATGTTGGAGCAACTATTTGTTAAGAGGATTTTTGAGAGAAGAGGAAAGGAAAACTGTTTGCTATGTGATCGTTGGACTCCTCTTTTGATTAAGTATACTAATAAATAAAGTCTGTCCGGGTTTGACAGAAGAACATATGCAAAAGGAAGAAAGCATTTGATCGATTGAGTCTACAAAAAAATGTAAGCGTCTCCTTTCCTTCTGTATTCCTTTCAAATAATCTTAGTTTATGTGAAGGGGAGAGCAACCTCCATCGTGATCGCTTGGAACAGTCGGCATCTTCAAAAAGCTAATGGTAAAGGGTCATTAATTGGAACATCAAAGGAACTATCGAAGGAATTTCGGTTTGTGATTGTTTATAAACATCATTAAAATGTTATGAGTTTATAAAAACATCAACAAAGTAGTTTATAAACATAGACAACTTTCTCAACATTATGAATATTAACAACATTGTTAACATTAACAATAGAGACTATAGATACTCCTATACCTTTACCATGAACATTTCTTTCTATTGTAAAAGAGTATCTTCGAAAATCCTAGGAAATTCTTGGATCTTGGACATCATTATCACCGTCTTTTAAAGGGGAATTATCATCAGAAACTACTTCAGTCACCATTCTAAGCATCGGAAACTTTAACAACTTTTTTGTCATCTTTATAAACATCCTCAAGCTCCAGATCTTTACCATCATGGACACAATTCTATTGGAACAACATGTACCAACTATAAAAGTCTATACGGCCGCTTCTGTTACTTCCCCTTCCTTTCCTGAATAAACCGTCGTCTGCTGGCACCCGTGCAACTCGCGGTTTGAATCACAGAAAGCGGCTCCCTTCACGGGGCCACCGCGATTCGATTTCGCTGCGGATTTGTTATTGTTTTCCGTTCGTTTGTCATAAATGACGTGCTGCTGCACACGATCCAAAGACGCTGATGCCTTTGATTCCTTTTTATGACTTTTATGGCCTGCCGTTAACCCGTCTTGAGGCCGGATTCGCATTTGGATCGTGCTGCCAGATTTTATAATCTCACTCAGACGCAGACACAAACAGAATGAACACGACTGCAATTGTTTGGGTTGATCGTTTATGTTGTTGTTGTTGTTGTTGTTGTTGTTGTTGTGTTTATGTAATTAAAAACTCATTTGAAACAAAAACTATTCATTCATGGGGCATTAAAATTGTGTTTGCTTTGGTTATCATTAGCTTTGGATGGACCTCTTTGCGGATGTGTTGCGGCATCGGGTGCATTTGTTTGCTGGTGTGTGGCATAATGCAATGTGTTTCATGGCTCTTCTTCTTCTTACTGTCTCTAATTGTGTCCTTCAGCGATAAACATTATAAACAAACCGAGTAGCAAACTTCTTGCATGCATCTGATTAAATTTAGAAATTATTTTACGATGAATAAATTTTGTATTCTTTTCTCTTCTCATATTTGCTGATTTTTGCTTTTCTTCTTCTTTATCTGAGCAATAAAATTATTGTTTATCATTTATTTTTATAAGCAAAGCGAAGAAAACATTCAACATTCATTCGAGCAACATGTGTTCCACGAGCGAATATTTTTACATATTCTGAATTTTTAAAAATATCCACTGATTTTTCAAAAAGTGAAATGCAGTGAAGATGGAAATTAATGAAAATGTTTTTGCAAACGACATTAACATCTTTAACGGCATCTGTCAACATTACAGTCATCCATTTGTCCCAACATTCAGAGGACTTTTTCATCATATAAAGAAAAACCTTCGAAAAACATAAACCTATAAAAACATTCCTCTTTATAAATATTCTGGTATAAATTTTGGCCATAAACTGATTTAAAATCAATGTATTCCGTTTAAATCAGAATAGTAGAGATTATATAATATCAGAATCATAGAGATTATAATATTATATTCTCTACGACAGAATACAAGACAATCTGAGTTTTAAATTCGCTTTTTCTGCGCATCTGCGTAATGCTAAATTGTCATTTAAAATTATTAAAATGTATATCAGAGAAGAGTTTATTTGGTGCATCTTCTTAACTAGTCTTATAACCTTGGTAATCATGAGATCAACCGGTTTATCTATGGAGGTGTGCACAGCCATGCCCCAACCTAGCTACGCCAATTTCATTTGTACTGGCATTAATATCAATATCATGCTTCCTCAAAATGCCCACACTGCACACAAAATTTAATATTGTAACCGCTAATTTTAAATATTTAGTCGCATATTTCTATATATGAACTGAGGTCCTTTGTCGACATTGCCTTTTCTTAGACCAATACAAAAAGTTATCTTATAGATGAGTGATTAAAAAAAGAAAAATTGAGCAGAGACGGACTGTATAGGAGACTGTACTAAGTAAATTAGTATTTAAAAATAATAGAGAAATTTCGTGATAATTTGTGGCATTTTAACCTAAAGTACAGCTTGGATAATTTCATTGAAAATACTATGATTAATTACAGAAAAAATTGAAATTTCCATTGCGAATTAAAAAGGTTTCCCAATTTCTAGGAATTTATTTATTGAGTTTTTATTATAATTTATATTATGTATATAAAATGAAATGCCGAAGCTTAATGTAAGAGCGACTTTTCGTTCTAGAACTAATTTCTTTAGTTTTATTCCTCTTTTAAAACTTGGAATAACTTTAAAAAGGCAACATCAGCAGCAATTTTTTTTTTATTTTAAATTTATTTGCTTTTTTATTCATTTTAACCAAAATTTGTTTTTGTTTATAGCTTTAATTTGTTTATTTATTTTATTCCCATGCAGCTTAAGTGCAATTCCGTAACTAGGAAGCCAAATAAATAAAAAAAAAAGAAATTGTGCAACGTTTTCTTGTGCACGTTGCTGTTATTTAGATTCTCGTTGTTATGGTAGTTGTTATTTTTACTACAAGAATTCACAGTTGAATTAAATGATACCGAAAACCGACGGCATTTAAAATGTTTACAATTGCAAAAGAAGCAAACAATAATATAAATTCAATTGTAATCATTCACGGAAGTATTTTAAATACTCATTTTTTGCTCTATTTTCTCCATTTCAGAATTTTTTAATTTTTACGTAATTTTTGCAGATTCATTAAATGAAAAATATTTTGGTTTTTTTGACAACTTCTTTTCAATTTAACCTTTTCACTAAACTTCTTCCTCGTATAAATTTTTTGAGGCATTTCTCATCACTTTTTGCTGTTGTTAATCGACTTGAAGTTAGTTCAACTTTTAAACCGCGAACCGCACAAGATTTCAAGCCGTCGATGGACGCCGCCGTTGAAGCCGACGCGTGGCCACACTTCGTGCGATGCGATATTCACTTCGTTTCGCTTCGGTTTGGCTGAGAATATCTCGGAGCTTAGTACGGAAATATTTACCAATTATTTTCGTGAAGGAAGTAGAAGTCAGAAATCAAATGCAACTAAAAAAAAACCGTGAAAAATTCTATTAAAAATCGCTTTGGATTCATTGGCGGAAATGCGTTCGTTGTGATGTGTTGATGCGGCGGCCGCAACTGTTGATGGTGATGTTGATGATGAGTGGAAATTTCGTGTTGATTTTATTTGTGCTGGCTACGAATTTCTCGTTGTTGTTGCCTTATTAACCAACCTCAACGATGTCGGCGGCAGTCGTTCGCTTGGTTTCGAAGCGCTGCAGCACACAGAAACGCAACAGAAGAGCGACAACACACAGCAACAGAATAACACAAAGAGGCAAATTATAGCGAGAGAACTGTAAGAGAAAAACACAGACGCTTGTGTGTGTGTGTGTTTCCATGTGTGGCTATCATCATATGTGAAGCTCTTTTGAAACGTCGTCTGCAAAGTCGACCACGACTCCGCGTCTGTGGCTCGTGCAGGCTTCGAGCTGCTTGAACGAATGATGTGTGATGCGTGTGTGTGTGTGTGTGGTCTACATCCGCATCCGTTTTAATTAGTGTTTTGTAACAGCTTTCTATTAACACTGCTTTGTTTACTACTGAATGAGCTCTATCTCTGTCTCGGTTTCTCTCTCTCTCTCTCTCTCTCTCTCTCTCTCTCTCTACTTTTTCTCTCTCTTTCCTTATACATAACCCTCTTGCAGAATTTGTCTTCCTCTTTCACTCGGTTTTTCACTGCTTCTCTCTGTAGTAATTACTCTCAATTTAATTGTTTGCGGCGCTCTCTGGGTTTTATGTTGGACTGTTTAATTATAACCCTTGCATTTCCATTTGTGTAGAACGCCCCTCGTTACGCAACCCCAAGCCTCGCCCCTCACCCCCCTCACCAGACTCACCCTCAAAACTCTTAACCAACAAAAGTTCTACAAACTGTTCACTTCTCCGGAGAGAAACAGAGTGAAATACAAAGAGAATATGAGAGAGAGAGAGAGAGAGAGAGAGAGAGAGAGAGAGAGAGAGAGAGAGAGAGAGAGAGAGAGAGAGAGAGTTGGTGTGATGGAGAGAGAGGGAAGAGTGAAAAGCTCCACAATTCTTGTAGTTGTTTTTGTCTGGATTCGGTCAGTTCGTGCCAGAGTTCGTGCGCTTGATTCGTAGGGTGAATTTGTGGCTCTTGGTCTTCTTATCTTCCATATGCAATCACACAATCCTTTCATCCTTCCTGCATTCATTCATTTATTCATTAATTTTTGCTCATTGCTACACCTTTAATCAGCAACTCTTTGAAAATCACTCGAAAATCCCCTTTTTCCTCCACAATATTCTCCTTTTCGTCCTTTCCGTACTTCGGAGTTTATTTTATAAACAAAATATTCTTTGCTCTTACAAAGAATGCAAATATATCAGAGAAATAAATGCAATTTTGCATAAGTATAATTAAACGAATATAAATGTTCTATTTTCTGGTTTTTGGTGGATAAAATTACTATTATTTTAATATTTATTATTTTTTATTATTATTATTAATCCCAACTTCTCTTAACATTTCATTTCCTATAAAGCAAAGAACTCCAATTCCATCCAACGGCTTTTCGTGTAGTTGGCAACACAAATCACGGCTTTAATGAAAGCTGGAACGATCCCACGAAGTACTTTTTTATCTATATAATTACAGTTTTACACGATGATAAAAATGTTCGCTTTTTTGTGTCTCAACGAGCATTATTATTTCTTCATTTATTCTGAACTTGTACAGAACCTCCGACATCTTGAAACAACATCAGCTTTTTCATTGATTACTTGGTGAAAAAGGAGTGATTTTGGTTTGGTGACCCTTAAAAATCTCACAATTCATCAGCAGGGAAAACAATGTGTTGAGGATGATTTCTTTTGTCCTTAATCTCATCATTAATAACCACGAAACACTCTTAATTATGCTGATCCACCATCGACTTCATTACGACCAAAAAAAAACATGAGGATGGAGATGATGAGTGTTGTTTGATGTTAAAAATGTCAGCAGCCGAGGACAATACAAGAACATTTCAAGCAAGAAGAAGAATAATAATAATATTAAAAGTGGAATTTTTCAACTGATGACACAGAAATGATGACAAACCAATACATGGTGAAAATATAAAAAGAACGAAGAGCAACGAGTGTGGAAACAACGAAAACAAAATTCTTGTAAAAACCAAAAATCAGCAGTGAAATGCGTCGGCTGAAAACGAACGACCTGCGATGATGTAAGCAACAACAAGAATAACAACAGCGAAAACAGCGCGAATTACGGCGAGCAGGAACCAGCAACAAGAACAATCGCAATAATAGCAACACACAAGCAACTCTTTTGGGGTTGTACGGAACCGCAGAAGTTGTTGCTTCATCATGATTTCCATGGTTGTCAGCAACAATCGACGGCGGAGCAGCAGCAGCAACTGAAATACGACGAATTGATACAAGGAATTCAACGCACAAACAACGAAGACTTCGCGGAGCGGATGGTAAAATTGACCGTTAAAGAGGCGGACAGATCGACAGACGGAAGGTCAAACAGCGTAATTGACAGATGAACAAACGGACGACTGAATGAAAGGATGCAGAACGTTCCACGAACAAAGTCAACAAAGGCTTTTAAAAGTACACAAAGAGTTCCAATTGATAACGAAGGCTACAAGTGCAACAACAACTTCGATGGAAATTGCGATGAATCCAACGCTTTTCAAAAAGACCAACAACAGGAAAAAAAAAATCAATATTCTGCATTCTGCTCACTGAGGATGCATTGAGGAAGGACCTGCCGTGGAATTACACATGAAAAAATACAACAAAATGTAAAATTTTTCGCAGTTGATTCACATTTTGTGCATTGCACACGGCGTGATGCGGCGCCTCACATGATGCACAGTTACGCGTTGCGATGCGATGGGATGCGGCGGCGATTCGCTGCTTTGCGTCGCGCTGCGTCATGTTTTTATTCCAGCTCCTTTTTCCACTTTCGGTTGCATTCACTCCGTCGTCTTCTTCGATTTTTCGGTCACTTTCGTGGCAAATAAAATGCAAACAAATGCAATCCGATGTTTGCTGTGGCCAACCCAACAACAACAACAAAAACCGTGCCACAAAATCAAAAAAGTATGCAAAAACAATCACTGACACTCGGACTGCATCATGGCGGAGGCTGTTGTTGGCCCATGCAACAACAACAACAACAACAGCCCCATTGACAATATAAACCACTTCTGCGTTATTTTTTGCATGCTTCCGTCGTCGATTTTTTAGGCTCCTGAAGGGGTTTTTCTTACTTTTTGATTTATTTTTCGGTGCGATTTTGTGGCCACGAACATAAGTAAATTTTTCGCTTTCGCTTTCCCTCTCTCTCTCCCCGCCTATCGCTGTGATTCTCCTTTTTTCGGCTAACCAGTTTACACAAAATAACAGTAAAAAAGATGAGTGCACCGCCGCCGCGACTCTTTCAAATTGGCCAGGACATGAATTGTTATGATTCCGCAATTGGGTGAAAATTAATAGCGACCGCTGCTTGTCACAATGAAATCCATTGACTATGATGGAGTGTTAAGTCCCTCAATGGGATTCGATATAATGACGTAGGAAGTCTTAATATGGACCATATATAATCATCTTTAATGAATCTCCTATAAACCTGAGCCTACTTTTTCCTCTGTGTTAATGACCTCTATGTTAGGTGTTTTATAGCGCTTTCAATAAATTTAATACTATACATGCTTTTGTATGCGTTTTAAAGTTTAACCAAATATTTTTTTAATTACCATTAATTCACCATTTTAGGAGTCCCAGAGGAGTGTAGTAAAGTGAACCAAAGCCTTACTTTTGCACCACGAGGTAGTTTCGCATTCATTAACCGATTGTGAGTGTTGTGGTTCCATCAAACTGATAACGACAACACATAAATTCGGAAACTCCTTTCGTGGATTTTTTATAAAAATGGTGACACTACATGCAACGTAAAACGACCGATAGAAGAAAATCCGAATATACATACATGTATATACCAAAATTGTAGTTGGCTTCTTAGTCATTGCGGGACATTATAAGGATCGCAATTGTGAATTTGGTATAGAAACAGCTCTCCATAATTTTTCTGAGCTCTTCTAATAAAAACATCTTTCAGGCACTGATAAAAACCAGTTTAGACAGTATCAAAAAGAAATAGCAGATATATCTGTTTCTATAAAAGAAAAAAGAAAAGAAAAGAAATGTACGGTATTAGTTACCAAACCTGAAAGTAGAAAAAAATTATAATAATTTAAATTTAAAAAAATGTATTCTTAATCGAAAAATTATAACAGGGATAATTTCAGCAAAGAGAATAACGAAACTTTAAATTATGGATTAAATATTTACATAGTTCTTCAAGAAATACGAACAAAACAAAAAGTTCAAAAAATACAACCTGGAATAACTGAAAAGTTGGCAACACGTCCTACTTTAATAACCACAAATTCGAAAGAGAAAGATTTTGTAAAACCACAGAAGAGAAGCAACAACAACTGTAGTAACGACAGATACAATGAGCACGATAACAACAAAAACGAGAATGTGAAGCAACCGACCAAGCGACCAACCAACCAACAAACGCTACCTCGTGGTTATTTCCGTTAATAAACTACGGCCAGGCTGCCAGCGGATATAGCAGGGACAATGACAACAACAGCAACAAACACATCGATGGCCACATAACAATACTAACGTCAATAATAATAAAAACAACAACAACGTCCTGTAAATATGGCCGCCAGCGAATTTTTAAGTGGATTTAATTGACGTTGCGAGCGTCGTGAGTGAGTTTATTAAAGTCGCACTCGCTCCATCAGCCCCTACTTCGCTCTCCTCTCGCCATACGCACTTTCGCAGCCGAATAACAACAACAACAACAATGACAACATCCCTGAATGTCCTTTGATGGGCTGTAGATCGAGTGTTTGAACCGAAATCTGCGAACGTTTTAATGAATTGTAAGGATTAACGGAAAAAGCGGGGATTTTTATTGAATTATTTGTTGGCGTTGGGCGACGATATGGACAGAAACAGTGTTGCCAACCTGCGCGTAAAACGCTTATTTATTAAGTCATTAGTAACAGCGGTGATGGCGGCTGATGGGATGGCGATGATGACGACAATGATGATGATGATGATGGGATGGTGGTTATTATAGTTGTATTAACGATAAGCCGCAGTGTGTGGCAGAAAGCTGTGTGCATGGGGAAAGAATGAATTCGCTGTGGAGATCGTATTGATTGCTGAAATTATGCTGTTACAGTGGCATATTATTAACCTGGTCAAGAACAACGCCAACGACAACCACCACCGCCAACAGGCGACAGCCAACAACCAACACACAACATCCAACATCAGCGACAACAACATCGACAACATGTAATTCTTATTAATTGTTGGCAACGCAGCATCAACTACGATACAAGGATTTTTCGCCGTGCTTGCAACGGCTTAAAAATGTCCTAAATTAAATATGCTTTAGTATTGGTGAAAATATACACACAGAAACAGTTATATGAACGTTATGCCTGGCTATACATACCTTTAAACGTGATTTATCTTTTATACCCTACATCGGACCCATTTCGAATATATTTTTCGATGAGGAACTTTACTAAGAACGTTTCCCAATGTCCCAAGCAATAAGCACGGCCCGCCCAGATAGTTTTATACCGAGTGATTTTTCCAGACTTTGGTTAGTTACTTCCGGGAAATCCTTTAGGGGAGTTCCTAATTATATTAACTACCTGTACTTAAATGAATAAATAAAGGAAGGTACAAAGGTATCATAAGGAATATATAGTGGTATAATAAGTATTAGACACCCTACTAGGGACTACTAGACACACTTAGGCGAATACACTTAGCTGTACAATGAATTCCCTTAGCTGTACACACATTCACATTCTAGTATTAAAACTATCGAATCCTCGTATATTGGCGCGATATATCTTTCATATATAGACTTCCCTCTGCGTTGAATTACAATGAATAATTAATTTTTTAATGAAAAAGTTAATAATAGCAATTACTAATACACTTATTAATTAGTAATACTACTTTGCCAAAGGAAAGTAAGTGTGATACTGCCCACTTCTCTATTGTACTATATGCCCTCAAATTGCAGGGCACTTGAATTTCGAATAGACCGGAGTTAACAAGGACTTTTAGGGTGTTTTCAAGTGGCCGATCGCTTGTTGGATTCTGCGTTGGATGAGTTCGGGTTGTGGCTCCTTTTTAATGTTCAATAATCAATACAAGTGCATTAAAAGTGTGTGTCTGGGTGTGTTTGTGTCTGGTTTATTCTTTATACACCAACCGCTTGATGGCAGATGAACGGGCAGTGCTTTAATGCGACAAATTAACTATGTTCAATGTGAGAAGAGAGTTCACTGCATGTGTGAGATTTTCATTTACTAATTAGTGCGAGGTAGAAATAAACATCAAGAGCAACAACATTTACAGCAAAAATACATATAATTTTTATATATTTATGTATACGAGTATGTATAAGCGATAATTACTACTCTGCACATGCTGCTCGATATAACAAAAACCAATAAAGACAAGAGCAACAACAACGAAACCAACTTTTATAATAACTACGAAGTTGACAGTTCATTTAAATTATTGACAGCTTAAAAATGCTGCCGCTGATGCATCGAATCTCATAAATCAGCTCGCTTTCTTCCTTGTCGGCTTAAAAACTGTTTAAAAAGGTATTTTTTCCTTTAAAATATATTGTTTTAATACAGATTATATTTTTGCAATAATAATACATATTATAAATAAACTTTATATGGAGTTAAACATGCTGACTATGAAATAAATTACTGGATACACACTATTAAAATCAGGAAAAAAACTATAGAAAGGTTCATGCTGTAGATTTGAAGACTTGGAATAAAGAACAGGATTTGGGCAAGAAAATATCGAATATTTGAACAGCAAATATTCAATATAGAAAAAGATTTATAACAGATGTAGTTTGGGCTCCAGGCAGACTAGGTTTAAACCAGCAGCTAACCTTATTTATTTATCCCAATATAAAACCTCTTCATAACCATTTCATCGCGAAGATTCTCAAATATTGTTCTCTCTCTTTACTGATATTTTAATTTTTCCTTTTTCTTTCTTCACTGCTTTCGATTTCTAATTTTTAATCTAATAATAATTCATACAATAAACAAATATAACTTTTAAAACTTGAATAGATCAGATCAGAATAGATCAGATCAGAGTAGATCAGATCAGAATAGATCAGAGTGAATTAAAAGCCTTTTGCAAGTCGAATTTCCAGTAAAATGAATAAAATCCGTCATGGATTTTCAATAGTCGCACGGTCTTTAAGTATTGTTGAAATGTTCTTTGTGCAGTTAAAGTGATTGCCTGAAATCTGATTGCTCGATACACTCAAATATCCATTCGGATATAAACATAAATAATGTGTGAATAAATAAATATTAAAGAAGCGAGAGAACAAAAAACGCAGCCGGATGCGTCCAAAGGATGAATCAGTTGTGGAAATAATTAAAATTTCAGCAACGCACCGAGAGACTCGAGCGGTTGGAGAGGATTCGACTGGAGTGTGGAGGCCGGTCGCCGAGTTCAGGGCCGAATCGGAGAAATCGCAGTCGGAGCCCGTCGAAAAGAGATGAAAATTATGTGAAAATTCGCCGAAGAGATGAAAAGCCGATTGCGTTGCACTGAGAATCGTTGAGTGACTGGCTGCCGGACTGCACGCATGACACGCGTGCATATCACATGCAGATTGTTTTTAATTTAATCGATAAATTATAAAAGTGCGAGGGAAATGAATATTTTTTGGATGTGTTTCTTCAATGTTCACGTATGCATGTGTATGTATGATGAACATGAATGAACAAAAAACGCTGCTTGATGCAGTTCTTTTTGGTCTATTCGAAACAATCCGAAACAACCGAAAGACGAAGGCGGGTGCTTTTGACTATATGACGAAATGCGATTTTTAAAAAACCATGCATATCCTGTTGCATTGCCCACAGAAGTAAACCCGTTACATACGACCAAATAAACAAGCAAAGCGAAAAAACTAAAAACACTGACTCAAAAAAGTTTTATTGAGTCAGCGAGGCGCACGCGACAAGCTGCCACAATTGAAAGCCACTTTTGCGGCTTGTTGGCACCACTGAAACGCCGTATCAACAACAACATGCCCGAGTATTCGCTACCTTTACGACTTACCAACTCCCAAACCCTTGCTGCCCTCTGCAATGCCCCTTGCAGTCATCGAAAAGCCCCGCCAGCCACTGACAGAGCCGCAGTTGACCGGATTTCATTGTTTGGTTGTTGGTGCTGGGGATTTTTTCAGCCACCGGCACCGCAAACAAAAATATAAACAAACAAACATTTAAAAAACATCAGCAACATAAAACAAAAAGATACGGGGGAAAAATGTAAAAACAAAGAAGAACTAAGGAAAAACTAAAATTTAAATTTAACTCAAAAGATTACAAATGAAAGATGACGACTTGGAAAATATCTCTCACACGGCGTATGCATTGACGAACATGATGGTGATGAGGATGAGGGGAAAACCTTGTTAATTACGCTTTAAACTCAACTCTTAGGGTCGGCACTTTAACCGAGACTTTCACTTCTCACTTAGAAGTTAACGAGACATCGTGAACTTCCTAGAAGTGTTCCTAGAAGTTCCTTCCGTTCACCAATTCCACTCGTTCTTTGTTTTTTCTTTAAAAATAGGTCCGCAAAATTTATAACTTATTTCGAAAATGCCAATTGAATATGTGTAAACAATGACTTTTAATAAGAGATTCGCAGTTATTATTATCGTTACATAGTTTCCAATTACATTTTTCTTGTTCTTAATTTTATTTCATTCATTATTATATCTTTAAATTAGTTGTAAGATATTTTCAAATTTTGTTCTTCGATATCCATCCAATCTTCATATTTATTACTTTTAGATAAATAAAAGTTTATGGCGATTTATTTTCGATTATAGGAGTTTGCAATAAGTTTCCACAGCGATTTTATTAAAGAATTTCAAGGAATTCAAAGGAATTTCAATATTAAATTGATACAGTATTTATTCCAAGTGGATTTTCTACAAATGAGTGGAGCTCTGTTTGACATTGAAAGAGTTGTTAAAATTTTTGGTTAATTCGGCGAACCGCAGACGAGTGGTGAAACCAAATCATTGATTTACAAAAAGTGGAGCGAAATTTTACCGTGATTTAACCAGAGTAGAAAACCTCTTAATTTTTATTTATTTTAAATTAAAATAAAATATATTTGAATAATTGAAGTAAAACCACATTTAATAAATATGAAATTTCAAATGTTGAACAAAGTTGAAGGCAATTAACTATGAATAAATGTAATTAATGCATTATTAAATTTAAATATGAATAAACGCTATAATATATTAATATTTCAGGGATATTTAAAAGAATCAAGACTCATTATTTATATACAAGCTGATTTATGATGTGATTTCAAATTGAAAATTGTAAAACTTATAATTAATTAAAAATCAGATATAAACATAGTATTTAATTATTTAAGGAAATTGTAACTATTTAAGCCAAGAAAAATTTTGAGAAAAGAAGAAAATTGAAAAGAACGATCAACTCAAAATGAAACAAAAAGATGAAGGCTAAAAAAGGAGAACGAATAAGTATTGAATGTAAATCAATAAAGAAAAAAGCGAGTATTTTAGTACATTGAGCGAGCGAAGGCACATATCCACAATTATTTCTGAAAGAACTATCCCAATTTATATTGAGCAATATTCACATTGAAGACGAAACTTTAAATTCCAGTTTAAGTAATCTCTGAGTTATTTCAAAATAGATTAATTCGCTCTGTTTTGATTCAGTGACTTCTTGAGACTTTTGATTTTCTTCATTTTTACATCCGTTGCTCTACTAAATTTTGTTCTCTACCGTCCTGTTCGCCGCTGCTTCCTTTAACGGCAATTGAAGCCCTTTTTAATTTAGTGGTTGTTGAGGTGGTTATTTTGGTGGTTGCGGTTAACCAACCAACTGAGCTGATCTCGGAAAATGAGCCTCAATTTATTGCATAGGATTTCTTTTTAAATATGTATCTTTTTGAACTATTTTTTTTTGTGTTTTTACAGTTTTGTTGCTTTTTAATATATTTTTTCGCCCAATGTCATTCGTTCAATTACTCATTTGAGGGTAAAACTTCGGGTGAGATAAAAATGCGGTTAAACGACGCTTTTCAGTGGTCAGTGAATTTCTGTCCGTCCGATTGTAGAAATTTCCGTCTGTCGGTTGGACAAAATTGACACATCACGAAAGTCGCAGACGTGTGAATTTCGTTTGTGGTTTCCAAAAGCTTTTAAAATTGATTTTAAAAGTAGTTTTTCCAAATTTATTCCCGTTTTAATTCCACCATTTCTTTGAATTCAATTCAGCGATTGGAATACTTAAAAATTTGTGATTTATTGGTTATGAAATATTATAATAGTCATGAAATATATTAAATTAAATATATTTTCTTTTTAACTTCGTTCTGTTATTTAATATTTTCACTTCACAAAATGAATGAATGTGTCTCATAAAAAATGATTGATTCATAAAAAATTCACTTGTATTCACTTAGGATTCATTCGCCGTTTCATAAGATTCACTTGTTTCTTATCGCACAACAGTTTATAAATATAAGTATCACTTTGTTCTATATATTGGAGTTTTTATTAATTAGTATAGATTTTTGTTATTTTTATATTTATTTTTAATATTTTATGAATTCAAGGGGATTTAAGAAATAACAAAGTTCACATCGATTTCGATTTAAAGAGCAACATTTTCCCGATTATTTTATGCGGTTTCTTAAATTTTCCGTTGCTTTAGTTAGTCACTCATTTGCTACAATTATATTCTTTTTTTCTTATTTGTGAATTAACAGCTGTCCTCTTTAATAAAATCACTTCACTTTCCCTCGTTTCACAATTTATAAAAGTATTTAAGTTATTTTAGTTGTTACATTATTTGCCTAGATTGAGTTAAATACTAAAAAAAGAAAATAAGAAATGCAGCAAATACAATAACTGTCATCAATATATTCAAATAAAATAGAATTCAGGAAGTTTTTCATAGTAATATCCACAGAATTTTCCTGTTGCTTTCCCTATTTGAAAACAAGACAAATTTTGATATCTTCACGAAAAGGTTTGGAGACACCAATTGGAATATAAGGACGCGTTTTTTCAAAATTCAAGAAACCTTCTTCAAAAATATCATTTCTACTTGCTTATTCCTTTATTTGAACTTAATGTGGTCTTTCGGTATTGTCACCGATGGCTGACAAATCTGCAAAATTAATGCCGTGTATTTTTCATGGTTCACTGATTATCAAACAAATAAAATGAATAATAAATCCTTTTTATTATTAAATTAACCGACAAGAATCACTGAATCAATCGAACTAGTGAATTATTTTTTGTGTAAATATTAAATATTTATTAATTTCTTAATTTTCTATATCATTTGATCAGTTGATCAGTAACGAATTACATAATTAATTAACATTAATTACAGTTAGAAAAATCAGTGGAAATTTGAATACTTTTTCCTAGTAATAATAATTAAAATAGTTTTCGTTACTTTGCTCATCATAATCTTTAAATAGCTAAATAAATTAATTCTTGATATTCTTATATGAATTCGTTTGAATTAATTTTCAATTGTTTTATAAGGAAAACATTTCAATAAAGATGAAATTTAGCCCCACAAAAAACTCTTTTATTAATAGATGAAATCACAGCACTATTGGAATTCTTTTAAAATATTATCTCTATGACATTCAAGATTTAATTATTTATTCAGCAAAAAGGAGGAAATGAAAAAAAAGCTTATGCCTCTTTTTAACTCAACATTACAATCAATTAACTACCATTCTATGCGATTTTTAAGCTCATAGAGACGTAGTGTTTTCCTTAAAGTTCGTATTAAGGTTTTATAACGTTTAACGTTTAGGATTATTGTTTGACGGAGGAGGTTATTATTTTCTTTTCCTGAATACGTCCAAGACTTACCGTTGAATTGACTTCCGTGAATAGCCGCTGTTTCTGCTTTCCTGCTGCTGTGATTAATCTGTGAATTTTAGTAAAATTTTCCTTTTTTTCTTTTAATGTAATATGCACTAAACACTAAAATCGCGCTTGAATCACACGCAGCAACAATTCTTGTATTTTAAATTCAGATTATTTGAATTTATACATGATATTTGAATGTTGTTTCATATTTTTATTATTATTAAGTTGATTGTTCAATTTAATTTTTATTTCCTTAATTTTTTTCTGCTTTTTGTACACATTTAAATCTAATTTTATTATAAGTATTTTTCTAATAAATTGTGAATTTTTTTTTGAATTTTTATTTGGTTTTCTCTCTGGATTTTTTCCCGATATTTCAGGTTTTTGTTTTGGAATTTGTTTATTTTCTGATTTTCTTTTGCAACTTTTCTCTATGTCTTCCTTATTATTTAACCTATATTTTTACATTTATTTTTTCTGTTTTACTTTTGCATTTTTTTTTCGATTACTTCTTGAATTTTTCCGCTAGATTCACACGTCCGAAAAAAAGCTCAGCCGCAACTCGAGTCAAGTTGGAATTTCGGTTGAAGTTAATCCGGAAACACGGCCGCCAACTCAGTGGTCAGAATGCAGAGTGACACACGTGAAGCGCGGATATAGTCGAGGGAGCCGCCAGCTCCACCGACAGCAGAGCAGCTTCAACGACGACGACGACGATGACGACGATGATGATGATGATGACGGCGAAACGCGGACACGGACACGAATGCAGATGCTGATCGGAGTAAAGTGCATCTCGCACGAACGCAACGCATGCAACGCACTCGGAACAGCGTCGGCCGGTGTTCACGGAGCAGAGGAGCCAGCAGAGCAGCCGAGCGACCGAGCAACGCAACAGAGCCGAACTCAGAATCACAGTCGGAGTCTAATCAGAATCGCATCCAAGAAGCGAAGCAGCAGAATCAGCGCGAAGCTGAGGAACGAACCGAGCGCAGCCGATCCGAGCCGAGCCGAAGCGAGTTGAGTCGTTGGCGGTGCGTGAATCAGACGCTCTAACGGAACAAATTCAAATGACAAAGGAAGCCGATTCCAAACGGATTTTCGAGTTGGAAACTTGAAAATTGTTTGAAATTTGGACCACCCCAAAGCAGAAAGGAAAAAGGAGTTAAGCAGTGGCAAAAAAGGGCTAAAAAGGAGTAAAACAGGATAATGGAGCGTCAAGGATTCTTGCAGCACGCAACGGAAGGAGAAAAGCTGCAAAGGTGCGTGTGAGGATGAAGGGAAAGAAGAAGGAGACGTGATTTAGATAAAATTCCTCATGTTTCAACTCACTTTGAAATGGAGTTCTTCTCTCGGCTTTCTCTCTCTCACTTCTCTCTTTGTGCAGCTTTGCAGACGGATTCAGAAGCTCCACTTCAGTGCTCGTCGCCCCTCGTCCTTCCACGGAAAGCTGCTGGTGTTTCGACTTCATCAAGCCACGACCAACAACAGCGTCGATGGGATGTTCTGCAGGTCAGTCAAGAGGAAGCGAGCGGTCCGTCGTCGTTCCGGCCTCCAGTCACTACGCCGCCATCGCTGAACGCTCACTGAATGCATTCAGAAGCCAGGAGCTGACAGGAGATGTTTAAAAATGTCGACAAGAGGCGCAAAATCCTGAAAAGGCTTTAAAAAGGGTGAAAAATCTGTTCTTGAGTCGCACGGTCAACACGTCAGTCGTTTGGTCACTCAGCAGCGAGTCATTCGTTCATTTGGTCAAACTTTTTAACCAACACATGAATGAGTCGCTGCTGTGTGCGTGCGTGCGTGTGTGTGATGCGTGTAATGTGTTCGGGTGCGTCGATATTAATGCGAATTAAATGCATCAAATTTAGTACGGTTGCCATCGAAAGGGTTGCTCAACGTTCACCACCGGCTGCAACAACAACAGCGAAATAACCACCCATTCACCTCATTTCCAGCTCGCGCTCATTTAAATGTTCTTCGGGCTTTAGTTTTCTATATAAAACACATCAATTTTACATCATTATTAGAAGCGTCGACGGCAGCAGCCAGCGACAACCACAGCAGCTCGTTTAATGCAACAACAATAACGGTAGTTCAGTAGTAGTTTGCTTGCAGCGTGGTTCTTCAGCATCAAGCCCGCTGCCGTCGTCGCTGCTGGGGGCCGAAGAGAGACAGCAGCAGCGCCGAGTGGGCTTAAAATGAGCGAGAGCTCATTACGATTAACAACAAATGGACAAATGCTAAGTTTATATGTTTATATAAGCGAATTATATACATGCCCATATGTAAACACGCTTTTACAGCGCAGGCTACAAAAACACACACACACGTGGATGTGGATCAGATGCGCTGTAACTCAGCATTAACTCATTACTCACTGTGCACTAGGCTACGATTTGTGATATATAAACAAGCTTTGAATATTCCATATGTGATGATATATTTACGAATGTGTATTTATATGAACATGTCCATTTGGTACATAATTTGGTAAATAGTAGCTGGAAACTATTTGCTGTTAACAAGCTGCAACTGTTAACTTCTGCAGGAACTCCTGCTATAGTATTTATTTTATAGTATGGTATAATTTAAATTATACATAATTACATATGCAACTATACAATATTTTAAACACAGACACATATGCATCCACTTTCAGCACAAGCTTCACACGAATGAACGTTGCTTTGTTGCTCTTTTAATGGTTGCTACTCGCTCGGATAAATTTGAGCGAGGTTTTGCTATTCGTTATCGTGGAATTTAACAGTACAGTGGCGCAAATCGATGAATGAATTCGAACTGTGTTTTTGAAATATTAGAAAATATTACGATTTTAAAGAACTTAATAAGAATTGAGAGGAAAATTGATAATAATCATAAAGTGATAACAATTACTTTTATAAGAAGACGTAAATTATAATGGTCAATATGTCCTGATACATACTGCGATGTGTAAAATCTAATATTCTCGAAATACCAATTCAAATTGGTTTCCTCGGTTGGAAAACCTTCGAACTTCCACATCCTTTATATGTTAGTTAGTTATATGTTAGTTGTACATAACACACCTTAGTGTATAATAATAACCTTGTTATATGTATATACAATACGTTTCATACATACTAATCTATAAAAAATTAAACAATCGGCTGCTGTGATGCGTTTTCATCCAACGTTAAAGGCTTAAAATGCCATAAAAAGACTTAAGGAAAGAGCAAAACGATATTATTGGTAAACATTCAGGAAGAAACTCTTTCAAGGTCATTAAATTACACACCAAAGCCTTGAAATTGGAGTAAACCAAGAGTTTAAGGAAACCAACAATTACCGTAGTAGATTTCGCTGGAATCGCGTAGTTTTTCTTGTTATGGGTAATTTAAATTTAAAATGTTATCCCATGCGATAAGAGTTATTAGAAAAGGGATATACAAAGTTGATTACTTCACTGCAATATATAAACAAAAGAATTTATTACAGTAGAAATGAATTCTTACATTTCTATTTTCACACAATGACATGCAAATAAATATATTAATATACACTTACATGAATGTATATCGAAGTGGTTCGGCCCACAGTGCGTCTTCTGCTCCACGCTCGACAAATTGAAGCTTCACACGAAGCCCACAACGAAGCCTCATACGAGGTACGCACTCGCGTGTGTGTAACGGACATTTCCAATTTAAAATGCGAACTTATTTCTAAATCAAGTTGCGATTGTGTTAATGATTAGAAGAGGAATTAAATTCGGGAAGGGAAGAAGAAGGAGAGGAGGGAGAAGCACGTCACACACACAGAAAAGCAACAGAAACATTGAAAATTAACATGCAACATTCAAAGGTTCGCGTTGAAAAGCAACGAGCGTCCCTTTGGAGCGTCCCCCTTCTGCCTCTCCCTCACTCACTATTCCTGTCCCTTTCTTGCTTTCACACTCAAAGGGCAATGGAACTTTTATCGCTTTATTTCTGTGTTGCTTCGGACTTTCCTTGTTGTTGCGGAGATTTTTCTATGTCAATTTAAATGATTTTCTAAAGCAAAACAAAGCAAAATCAACTGAGTATAAAATGAAACAAGCAACAAAAAAAACAACATGCAAATACAACAAGAAAACTTGTTAAAAACAGATTACAACAACAACAACGAAATGAAACACGAAAAGCTGTAACGAAACAAAAACCGGTTTCGTAAGTTTTGGCAGGATACGTGGACTAAATGAACGATGGAGGGAGGAGGAATGAGGAGGAAACAGACAGGCCGCGTTTCATGTGTCAATGGGGAAAAATTCATATGAAAATCCTGCAAATTTACGCAGTTTTCCGCAATTTCGTTGTGCTGAGAGAAGCAAGGATTTAAACAGGACTGAGTTGGAGTTTGTGTATGGGAAAGAGAGAGTTAAAGGGAATGAGGGAGGGAGGGAGATTGGGAGCGAGAATGTAAAGGATATTAACAGACAGGATATCAGTTTAAAACCTGTTTGTGGCAACTCGAAGGCGAATGAAAAATAGTAGAAATGTCAGTGAAAGGGTGCATGTGCGTCAGTGTGGGAGAATGCGTGAGTTAGAATAAAAAATAACAACAATAAAACGTCAAGTAGGCGGATTGAGAGGTAAATGGGCCCAACGGCAGCCTTAAAAAACATATGAGTTTCTGTTTTTGCGTGTGGGTGTTGATTAAATTAAATTAAATTTCATTTTATTTGCACTTAATTCGAAGTTAATTGTTAATTTTATAATAAGTAAAAACATTTTATATGCATGGCTACTCTACGCAAGTAACTCACGCACGTTGCGATTCGACCGAACGAATTTGAAGCAGTTCGTTTCAAACGAATTACCAAACGAAGAGCCAACGCATCTCTGCGTACGCCTCAACTCCCAACGAACGACCCACCGAGCGAACTAACGAACAAACGCATCAACAGCGAACGTCAGCTCCTCTCTTGCGTGCTCATGGCTTCTTGTGGTGTTGGTGTGTGGTGAGTTGAGAAGAGAAGGTGTGAGATGAGTTGCAGCTGATAGCGTGGGTGGTCGTCATTCATGCCGAAAAACAACAACGCCCATTGCGACAACAACAACAGCAGACCTCAAACAAAAACAACGAGAACTGATATCACACATGATCTCAAAAAGAGCACAAAGAGCGCAGTGGCAGCAACTCCTTCACCTGACGCCGTTTTCCAATTGGCGAGTGTGCGTGTGTTGTCGTTCTTTTTCTGTTCTTTTGCAAAATTATGAAAAGTTTGGAAACCAGAAAAAGGCGCGTTAGTTTAATGAGTATCGCTGTATGTAGCGCGGTGTGTGAGAGTGTGGGTTGCAGTAAATGCGTGTGAGTGAGTATCCCAACACAAATAAAGAAATAGACATGAAAAATAGCCAACTGTGATCTCTTCTTTTCTCTCTCATCTTTATGCTCTCTCATCAGTGCTCAATTGCGACGTCTGAATTCTCAATCGTGCAGGCTGCTTTCGGTTCTTTAGGTTCGTGTACAGGATAAAATGTTCAATGCTTCACGATCGTGGTTTGCGTCTGAAATC
This sequence comes from Thecophora atra, assembly GCA_937620795.1. Taxonomy (NCBI): domain Eukaryota; kingdom Metazoa; phylum Arthropoda; class Insecta; order Diptera; family Conopidae; genus Thecophora; species Thecophora atra. The sequence goes on along the minus strand of OW569397.1, from coordinate 4,617,971 downwards.
AGCAGAGGGTGGACAACAGCGATCTTTTGCAGAGCCTCAGATTGGTTAAAGAGGATTTTTGAGGCAATTTTCGAGGTGATTGAAAACTACAATCACTTGAAATAAGAAACTTTTGAGAATTGCAATTCTTGACTATTGTGGAAAATACTTTTTTTTACAAGTCTTCTCCTCAAAAAAACAGTGAATCAGGTGAAAGAAATATCGTCAGTTACACTTCGACTATAAACGTTGTTTTCTCTGAATGTGTGCACATGCGCCTGCAGATATGCAGCGAATGTTTTTCTGCTATTTGTTTACATTCGACGATTTGTTGACATTTCTCAGTGGCTCAATGACACGTGCGTTTCGCCAAAACCTTGGTCCCTCTCGCAGGTTCTGTGACGAATCTGTAAAGCTGCATAAAGCGAGAGCAACACACACAAAGGAAAACAATTGGTTTGAAAGAGAACGATAGTACGCACGAGAGAATATTTCCCTTAAGAAAGGACATTTCTGTTACAACTTGAAAATTTTTTTAGCAAACATTTCCGGTTACTTTCGAAAATGCATACAAAAATTATAATTACAAAAATAAAGAGTAAAGTAATTATTGAAATACGTATATTAAGGATTTAATTAGAATTTTTTCTTATTTATTATAAATTAAATTGAATATTGATTCGAGTTGTGTTTTGTTTATACATTAATATTTATATATTAATCCACTCTGAATTTTACCGCGCTGTTAACGCTCTGCAGACGCTCTGCAGACGCTTCTAACGCTTCGTTCACTGCTGCTGCACTCATCGCTCTCAGAGATGATGTGTTCCCGTTTGTTCGACGTCACCGATTCTCTTGAACTCGATAGAGAAAGCTGCATGCGTTCGGGCGGAGCTCAACTCGTGGATTTCGTGTCGTTTTTTCTGCTCTCGAGTGAACGAACGAGGGAGCCTAAAATAAATTGAGACGAACAAGAAAAAAGCATGGCCAACAGATTTGCTTTGTAAACAAAGCATTCATTTAGGATGCGTTCTCATCGATGATTGGAACGCGCTGTCGACGGAGCGGCTGCAGCACAGGAAAAGAAAAAGCAAAGAACGAAGCAAGCGAAATGCATCCGAAGTGCTTCTTCTTCGCTGTTGTTGTTGTCGATGCTGTTGCATTTCTTTTGCGTAGGCGACGTTGACGATTCTGGTGTCAATTTATTTTTTGCAGCAGCGCATCGAAGGGGAGCAGCGAACATGCGCAGTTTTTGCATAACGGCAACAAAAAACTACGAAGAAAGCTGCCAGAGTTCAAAAAGATACTAAAAAAGCAGCAACTCCTTCACAAAGTAAGCGGCAAAGGGAAAAAGTGCAGCAAAAGAAAAACTAATAAAACTGAATTTGAAGCATTTTCATTTGCTGAAGTGAATTTTTCGCCAACACGGAAGCAACAACAACGAGAAGCGGCGCAGTCGCCTCCGCACCAACGACGAGGTCCCGTTAGACGCTTGCGAGTGGTGAAAAAACGACAACGACGGAAACTGCTTTCGTTTACTTTTGTTGTTGACTGTCGACTTCTGAAGGAATCAAAGAAACGCTACTGAAAAAGAGGTGCCAACGGTGAAAAAGGTGGGCGGGAGGGCGGAGGGGCTGCATTAATTAGTTACGGCAGACGATTCTGCGGTTTCTCTCAGCTTCTGAAAGCTTTTCTCTGATTTCTTTTGCCTGCTTCCGCTCATCGTTGTTTTTGTTGTTGTTGCTGTTGCTTTGTATGCTTCAAGTAAATAAAATAAATTTTCTTCAGCATTTTTCAAGCGAAAGTTTCATAGATTTTTTAGTGGCATTTTTAATTAGCTCAGTTCTTTCGTTTTCGTTTTGAACGATTTTTGAACGATTTGAAAGCTCTTCGATTCCATCATCGCCATAAAAAGTTGACAAATCAAACAAGCTTTAAACACCGATTGAAGTTTGTGTTTAACTTTTCACATTTTGGCCACATTTTTGGGCTTTGTTGAAAATCAATCACTTTAATGGACAATCAAACAAAGCCTGGGATTTATACAAGGCTTTTACTGTTTATTTATTAGTTTTACACACAGGAATCAATCAGTGATCGACCAAAAGCAATGAAGTCACCATCGCCATAACTTGCTTTCCCTTCTTCAGCAGACGCCAAAGGATTTTGGGAATGAATTAATTCTTCAATAAATCTTCTGCAGACGACCGAAACCGAAGATCAGGGAGCAACTTTGGACTTCTACGAACGTCTTCAACTGATCCCCATTCTACAAAACTACGGTCGATCCTCTACACGAATAAATCGGGTCCTTAGAGCTATCACCACGTTTCCAAAAGTTCAACAAAAAAGTAGCTTATGTCTAGTAGGCCTCTGGATTGAGTAACTGCTGCAGAAGTTTCAATTAATTCCCTAAATTTGTGTGCAAAGTTAACCAAATGCCAACAGATGTTAAGGAACCTTTTACAGATCAACTGCCAGATTTTTTATGGCGTATTTTTTACATAAACAACTCGAAAAAATTGACAATTCATTGTTTAAATGGAATTCGTGGAGATTTAACGAATGTTTTGATTTATTGATTCTTTTTAATAAAGCACTTGAACTAATTAAGAAATTTCAACTTTACTCTTTTAATAATCTTTGTTAAGCACACAGTTTTCGCGTGGCAATAAATTAATTGCTTATTTAGTGGCGCTCTAAGCACGAAGTCGAATCTGAAGCCGAAATCTTCCAAGCGTCCATTTCAAAGCCTTTCAATTAGTTGAGCCACACCAAACATAATCAAAAGACCGACCACCAACAGCCGGCTGAGTAACCATCTCTCATCATCCCCTCCCCTCCTCCCTTCGCCCATCAGCAGACCCCAAACCTCGCTTCGATGCGTGTTGATTCAATTCGTTGCTGCACCAAATGAGGACCTTTTGGCCTTTGCTGGGACTTGCCTAGGATTTAAATTATTTATTTTATTTAGTTATTTATTAAAAACAAAGGCAGCAACTGAAACTCCACGAGAGACTGGATAAATTTTGCAAATCTTCGGCCAGCGAAAGTCACTTCAAAGTGCAAAAAGGGTCAGAGTCGAAGAGTCACTGGGACGAGGACGACAACAACAACCACCACATGAAGAAGCCAACGAGCATAACTACTGCAAGCATCGTCAATCTTTTTCATTATTCGCATGCGGACATCATTCTGAATGCTTTCGAGTCCTCGTAAGAGTTCCGTCCGCATTCTGTTGGCAGAGCAGCCTTCAGCTAGCGGCCGACTGGACCGAACATCACCCGGCCAGCAATCGGACAGAAGGACAGAACGCAGCCGGCGAAGAGGACTTCAGCAACGCAATAAATTAGAGAACTTGTTAGGCCAAAGGATTCATAAATCCTTAAGTAAACTAAAGCTAAGAGTTGGCCAGGACGAATGAGGGTCCTTCGCTCATTGCCAGCACACATCGCAGCGGTGTTGGTCGCAGAGACACAAGCGAAAGTGGACCCAATTCATTGTGTCCACTTCGTTATGCAAATAAGCAGAGATGAAAAGAATTTTAACACGAAAATATTTCATTAAATAACATTCGGACGATGCGAAGAGTTTTTGATGAAGGGTCGCGCAGGGAAGCGGAGGAAGGATTGCGATTTGGTCCCATGCTGCCTCTTTCGGTCCAACTTATTCGTGCATTCCTTCCTTTCTCTCCTTTTTGACGTTGCTAAGAAGTATTAAGGATGTGTAGAAGTTTGCAATTCTTCCGTTGGATTTGTTGTTGTTACTTCTTTGTTATTTTTAGGGCCCTTATTAGCGGTCAATTTCTATTTAACGTAAACCACGGAATACAGTAAATTATTTGAAGAAAACCCGCGGTAATACGTCGAATCGTCGGTACGCAGATTACTGTTTAAACGGCGAGGACCTCATTTTTGGGACACAGTTATGAGAAGCGACGTTCAGCGCCATCTACATGTTACTTTATTTCCTTGCATCACGCATTTTGTACAGCGCGATCGCGATTAGTTAAGCAGTATCAGATGAGCCTAAATGTAGGCTACAGGAATTCAGTTCCTTCTGTTAAAATCTTTTTAATGGAAATTGAAGTGTTTTTTAATATTTAAATTTAAGTTTTTTAAATTTTTATTAGTTTCAACCTGAATATGAAATTTTAAAATTGAAAACTGAAAATTGCAAATTGAAAACTGAAATTTGAAATTTCAAATTTAAGCTTATTGAGTTTTGCTTTGTAACAGTGTTTTTAATTTAAATAATTTACATGCAAATTATAAACATTACTAAAAATATTATTTGTACATATCCATAAAACGGTAACCACTAATGTTAGCAATAATTTGACTGTGAGACACTTCAGAGCTGACATAGATTGAGAGTACATCTCTTGAGCTGATATAAAGAATTCTAAATCCTGATATAACGAATTCTGAGCTGCTTTACTATTTAATTCCTTTTTCAAGAAAAAATCTTTCACTTTTTGAAGTATTTCGTAATTCTCCATCTGTAAATTTATAAGAATCGCAGACTCCGAACAGATTCCAAACTCCGAACATTTCCACACATGTAACAACGGAACAACGTCGTCCTCGCATCAGGATATCATCATTTCACTCGAAGCGCACCGCAAAAACGATTGGAAGTCAGGGAAGCACTTGACAAAAGACGGTTGACCGCCAGATCCGGATATAAATTGACAGATATGGGAATGATTAAGCAGCCAACACACAAAGAGTCTTTGTTTTATTTTCGCTCGCCAGATAACACGAAAGATTTATGTGAATACTCCCGAGGTGGTCCACAGTGCGGCGGCTGCGTGGCTGCTGTGGCGACCAGAACAGACGAAGATCGGTTGAGATCGCAGCAGACTGCGTGGCTGCTTCAAGTGGCTTTCAAGAGCGCAAGGATGAGCAGCACTTGAAGCTGCCGAGAGACGAAGGATCACGTGAAGGTGCGGAGAGAAAAAGCAAAGCCTGAGCCTCAGCAGGAGGAAGAAAGGACAATGGATTGACTTTGATGTCGCATTCGAATCAAACGATCCTTAAAGTGATCGTGTCAAAACGCAGAATGCGAAGGAGATCCTCGGAAATATGATCGGCGTCAGAGGGATTCACAGGATACACGGATAAATTCATGCAATTGTTATTTCCCTTCAATTTTCGTTGTTTCTATAACAGATTTGTGTTATTTTAATGTATTAAATTGTATATCAAACGACTACATATAACAGCAAAAGTGTTCCGTGTTATTTAATTAATTGCACACAGCTTCAAAAGCTAACGATTAAACACCACAATGGTCATCATCATCAAAGGATTTTCCACAAGGAAGGGATTTTTAACCTCCTTCCGTTCATTTGATGTCTGGAAAATGATAAAAATGCTACCAACAACAGAAATAATTACCAAAAAAAGGTTTGTTTTAAAGAAAATTAATGCACATTTTACGGAATAATTTTTCTTTTACAAAAACAATTAAAACAAAAACCGAAACTAGCCGAAAAACGCCACCAAAGATTCACATTCGCATGCGATGAACAAAAAGGATTCGTTCACATTTTAATGAGGATGCGATGGCGCATTCGTCTCATTACGAAGATGAGAAAGAGGGGGAGGCAAAGGAGGGGAAGCAAATTGCTTTGCCTGCTTTTTGTTTAAAATAAATCGATTGGAAACTCAGCTAAAGGAGGACTAACGAATGTATCCGGTTTTAATTTTATTCCACATGAGTTTAAAAGGATGCAGCTTAAGCAGCAACCACACGTGGACGGTCGAGAGGGACGCGGAGTGGGATTGCGCGAGGAATGGAAAGGACGAGATGAATGAGAAATGTCTACGTTTGAATAAAAAACAGATTAAAAGGCAGACACTCAAAGAGACGGACAACAAGGACATACTTCAGAGTTGCAGGACGAGAGGACGACAATCGAGGGCGTGTTTTCTTGTTTTTTAATGGCCACTTTGTATACCGTCGAAATGAAGCTAGTAAGAAATGATATCATGGGCAGTGTGAAAAAACTAAAATTTTAATTCGGTTTTTTAATTTTAACTTTAATGATTAATTTAATAATTTTAATTAGAAATATATGAAAAAGTTATGTTACAAAATATATTGAAATTTTCTTATAATAACGGAAAATTTCAATTATTGTTTTTTTTTGTATAAATCATTTTGGAAAGCGATTTTATTTCAATATGAGTAACACTCATTAATGCTAATGTAAAGCGTTTAATGTGCTTTTTAGACCCCAGAAACTCCATGATGGGAAAGGGAAAGTGTCCCCGCAATCCAGAACATGTAGTCTTCCCCTTCGCTGTAGCTCAGCATCCTCCTCTCCTGTCCTCTCCGCCCTTATTGCTTTGATTTATTCCCTTGCAGACCCTCGTGTGTCAACACGTTGCCGAAGCAGCGAGCAACGCGATCGAGTCACTAACTGCAGTTAGGAGGACCCTTTCATAGTACAAAGGATCCGCTGATCAATTTCGGTTGGTCGATCAGAAGTGAAGCCTCAGCGACAGGTCCTTCGTTCCTTGGTTTATGATTGCCTTTGATGTGGCTGCTTTTGCTGCAACACCTAACACAGGCTCCTTAAAGATATTTCCACTTCAATATCAGATACAAAATTTGATTTATTACTGTTTGCGTTATGATTATTTTCCACTTTCAACCAATTACTTAAAAACTCCAGCCTTTGTTTTTTTAGGTCGTGTTGTTATTATTCTTATTCATGTATTTATATTTTTAACACTTCTTCAATTTCAGATATAATTTTTCCGTTGTTTCTTTACTCTTTTCATGCGATCGTTCGAAGGATCTCAGTTACTTTTACTGCCAGAAAGAATCCTTAACAAGGATCCGGTTTTGAAGTCATGAGTCATTTGTCACATGTCATGGAGAGCAGCACCAACAACAACGACAAGTGTGAATATATTACTACTATATATCGTATTTATGTGTGTGTGTTGATGTTGTTATTGTCTGGTTGATTGCACTGATTGATTAACGTCTGCCGTCGGATTTATTGAAGGGATGTAAATACATATAATGATTAATTATTGAGTTGTGGGAGGATGTGTTTTTTATAATGCGTGTGTGTGTGTTTTTGAGCAGAGGTATGTGTAAAAATCACTGTACGTCGTCATGATATGTTGCAACAGTTTTCTGCTTCTACCTCTGCTGATTCTAGGAACTCCTTTCCGCATACACAACCCCGCAGCACTCTATTACACTCCCTCTCTCACCCTCTTTTTCCACCTTTCTTTTCATCCTTCTCCTCTGAGTCCCTTCATCTGCCTGTCGGAGTTTGTTGAATATTTTTAATTGCTACTCTTTGTTTTGACTGACAGTTTTGCATTAACAAAACAACAACAACAACAACAACTACTACTACTACTACTACTACTACTATCACCAAAAAAACAACAACAACAAGCAACCAGACCTTAAAATCTACTCATTTATTAATGAGTTCATTCATTGAAGCGTGGCTCTGGTTCAGCTTCTTTCTTCCTCTGTTTCCAAAAATTAAATAGTTTAGCTTCTCATATGTGTGAGAGAAGCCACCGCCCACACACCCACACACACACACACACACACACACACAGACATCTCCTTTGACAAATTGTTTGTGATATTCAATTGAACACGAAGCGTGATGGGGAAAGAATTCCGAATTTTAATGGCAAAAAGTGTGGAGAAGAAGGTTAAAGCCATGGTGGGCGGGATCAGGGTAGGAGAAGGGTCCCCAGTGTGTAAAGTCACCGTGATTAATGCTTTAGTTTGATTTTAGTTTGCTGGGAAAACTTATTTGACATGAATGCAAGTCGATGGCTTAAAAAACAGCAACGAAAACACAGCAACTTTTAACTTCAAAAAACTTCAGTTTATCGGGACCTAGACTGAGATTGATTAATTGAGCCAAGTTGAGGTGAGATCAAGGAATAAAAGACAGTAAAGACAGTAAAGAAAAGTGTATTAATTAGAAAATGAAGAAACCATAAACCGCCGAGATTAAGTTTAATATCTTCACCCATTTTAAGGCAGTCGCGCACAACTTTTCCAAATGGATTTTAGAAAACTTCCAGGTAAATAAGAAACTACCGAATGAAGACAACAAAATCGAATGTACTTAAAAGAAATGGTGCATTAATAGCAAAAATCAGTAGATGTAATGCAGATTTATCAAGAGTATTTCAGAAGATCAAATTCTAATTCAGAAGAGTCAAATGTAAATCAGAAAGTGTCGTCGCATTGGAACTTGTAAAGAATTGTTGTAGTTTTTATTATTCCATTATTTATGTATTCATTTTATATAAGAAAATGGAATGTTGAAGAATTCTTTTCATTCGAATTGCATCATCACTGATATCAATTTCCGGATCATGTCATTTCATCTTGTAGCAGCCTCAGACTAAGGATCACGGCTAGGATCACCGCCAGCGACCGTTCCATGTTGTTTGCTTCTCTGTTTTTATTGATTTCTCCTAAAAATCATCAAATATATTGTAACACAGGACTACATAGGGCTTTATGAGCCTTTATTGACTCTCTTTTGGCTTATTATTGAGTATTTAAAGAGATTTTCATTTCCAGATTCCGCAGCGATACATTTTCTTCCTTTCTAGGATGATCCAAAGATGATCCCTTCACCCAGCAACAACAACGATTCCTTGGAGCCCGCAGCAAGCACGCTTCAAGAAACTCTCCTTTCTTACGTCTTTTTCAACATCTGTTTTTAGATTTGATCGTGTCTGCAATCATTTATGATAAAGTGCATCGGCTGCCAATGAAATTTCTACAAATTGAAGAAAACTAATGATGAAGGCGTCCTCCGCGGATCCGTCGAAGGATAATAAATCAACTGATTGAAACGAGGTTCCAGTCTGGCTTCTACTACGGATTACAAAATGTTTGTTTATTGTTTACAGTAACGGATCATTAGCAAGGGTAGCAGAGGGCGATGGAGGATGCTGGAGGTAAGGGATCGGGGCCAGCGGAATCGAAGGTGCGGTAAAAACCGACATTCGGAGCGCAAGAGCAGCGTGTCGATTATTTGAAGCCAATCAGTCAGTCAATCATCACGGAGAATCCATTAAAAGATGATTTATTGTCCTCGTTGAGGGCGGGGAGGGGAACCTCTGCTTGGGGAATGGAACCGGAACCGAAGGATCAAGGATCACGCGATGTAGTTTCATTTATAAATGAAGTCAACCAGGAAATCATCCTTCAGTTGGAAATCAGTTGAGGATCAGTTGCTACAGCAGCGCGTGCTCATTTTCAATTCCTTCGATCCTTATTCCTTATCCTTATTCAATTAACGGTAAAATTAACTGTAAGAATTGGATTTTATATTTTTGTAGCTGTTGATGGATTTTTCTTAGCTGAAGGCGGCTAAGGGTTTCGTTGGACGTTCGTGGAGGTGAAGAACATCGCAGACGTCGATCCGTGTCGATTGTTCCTTTAAATGATCCTTTCAAAGCATTTCCTCAGCCTCGCTAAGCTTCGTGCGTTAAAATTGCATCCTTTTTGCTTCTTTTCGATGCGCATTGCGACGGTCTTTGTTATTATTGCACTTAATTTGTTTTGTTGCTGTTGATCGTTGAAAAAGATGGTCATTTGTTGCTGCTGCTGCAAAAACAAACCACTTTTCAATTGTTTCCTTTTTTAAATGCTTCCTTTTTTAGTTACTTAAAAGGAGCCGCTGCTTGGCGGCTTTCTTGGTCTGTTTTTGGCATTTTCGGTGGTTGTTTCCTTTGTTTTCTGTGCGATTTTTTAGTTTCCTTCGTTGTTATCCTGGCGTTAATTCAGAGGCTAACCAAATATCGTCGGTTGCAGTGGCGTGGAAGGATTTCGATATTTTTGCTCTATTTTTAGGCAGATGTTTAAAATTGCATCTTTTTTTTAGAATAGAAAAGTTTTTGTGTTTTATTATTAATTATTTTCATTTTCATATTTCTTTTGTATTAATTTAATATATATTTTTAAGGCTTTTTTTATGTTTACGTCTCCAAGACTTCATTATTATTATTATTCCCTCCCAACAAAGTCTTTCTTTTTCTTATTGCGTATTTTAAATTGCCGAAAATCTATTCCATGATGTATTTAATGTCATTAAAATGGCTAATTAAGATTTTGAAGATTTTTCCTTTGTTTATTTTTACTAAAAACTGGGAAAAAAGCCATTTAAAAGTCATCACTCGACGTGTCAAAAGCAAGCGAAACATTAATTAAAATCGTTCTGTTGCTAGTAGATTATTGAAGGGGAGGGGGGAGGGAAGATGTGTGGGGGGTTGAATAAAAGTGCGTGCTCATGCGTTGCCACAGTGAACTGCAACATAACAACGCCATGTTTACAAATTGCCACACCACAAAAAAAACAATGGAATAAAATTGAATTGCAAAAAGCATAAAAAACAGAAACCGATTGTTACAAAAAAAAACACAACAGCAGATAAAAGAGCAGCAGGGAAGGAATAAGGATCCAAAACAACATACAAAATAAACAGTGATTATAATTATAAGTAAAGAGAAGACGAAAGCACTCATAAATTACTCAGGAGACTGCATTAAAAACGCTGCAGAGCGACTACAACAACGCTAACAACAACAACTTCAGCTTCTTTCCAACTACAAGAATCCAATAAGAAAAGTAAAACTTGATGAGCGACGGAAAGCCACATCGCCTCTCTCAGCATTTTTATTAAAGGTAAAGTCACAACAACGACAACTTCATCAAAAGCACGAACTTAAAACGAACTATTTTGAATTTTGGTTGTTGTTGTTGTTGCTCTGCGTCGTGTGTCTCTTCAGCAGGGCTTGGAAGTTACTCTCAATTGTCTCTTCCTCTCGTTACAAGCAGCTACCCATTAAAGTCTCTTCCCCACACCTTCTCTTAACCCGTTCGCCATTTTTAACCAGCCGAAAGCCGTGGAAAATAAAAAGCTTTCCGTAAAAATTCACAGATGTCGCTTAACACAATTTTAAAGAACAACAACATGGGAAGGAAAAGAAGAACAAGCAAAGCAGGCCGCCATATCCATCGCAGACGCCATCAACAGACCAACGACAGCGACAGCGAAAGCTGCAAAAGCCAGCGGTAATTCTGACATTTTTCCAAAGATGGCGCTACAGTCGGTGCTACGTTGTTGTTGTTGATTTCCTTTTTTGCCTTTCATTTTCCAGTATTACAAAAAGATAAAAATGCAAGAAAACCAAATAAAAATAAAAGTAACAAACAAGAAAAACAAATTTAAAAGCACAGAGAATCTGAATGGCGGAGAAATTTTGTTTACATTCGTTTTCGTTGTCGTTTTTTCGTAGTAGCAAAAATAGAAGTCATCGTCGTTTATGCACTCAAAGTCGACGCCAGCGCCAACGTCTGCGTCATCAGCAACCATCAAGCGAACTCTTGTGAAACTCTTTTGCCGCCCCACAGAAAAAGTTGGTGGTGGGAGGTGAATTTTTGCAACCATCCGAAAGAGTTGTTGATGTTGTGTTCGTGTTGTAATTGCTTTCAGTTCAGTTTCAATGAGAAGAGCGCGACACGAAGCTTTCTCCTCGAACTTTTAAACACGAGTGCGAGTGTGTGTTCACTTTGAACTGAGCATGTGTTGTATACGAATAATACACGAGTTGAATAGTCAACCATGCGTGGGGTTTTTGGAAGTCGGAAGGGGAAAAATGGTGTCTTGGGTGTTGGAGAAGTGCTTTTAACTCATTTCACACTCAAAATGGGAAAATTGGGCTTTCCTCCATTTATAAAACGATGGCCCATTTAGGAACAAATTTTTGTAATTTCTCTAACGAAAAGAGAAGCAAATAAAATTATTTTTGGAAGGCTGTTATGGCTATAATGAATGGTTTTTGGACTATAAAAAACCGTGATTAATATTGCTTTAAAATAAATTATTAAATATTTTTTTTTAAACTAAATCCTTCGTTGATCAAACGAACGATCTAATGATTTCTTAGAGTAGATCGATTGTTATTTCTTCAGTTGGTGCCTCTGTTTCACGTTATTAATACAATGATTAAATAAAATCGCTTTTTTCAGCTTCGAAATTCAGATGATGACAACCGAGTGTGAAATAAACCCTTTAGCGGTGCTTATTCTCCTTCCCTTCCTCCTACCGGACCCTCCTCTGATCCGTTTGCTCCCTCGCACACATCAGTCATGCTTCGTGCATCGTTCGTTGCGGTTGACCAGCTTTTTTTGGCCTCAATGACCGTTGGGCGAGCCGCGACCAACAGCGCGAAAAATCGTTTGATTCGAGTTGATGCACTTCGCAGTTATCAAGTATCCATTATTCTTTTTGTTACCCTTTCTTCCTCCCTCTTCACCGAGCCATTTACTTTACTCCTCTCTCCTCCTCCTCTTTTCGCCATCGTCATTTGATTGGGGCGCCTTTTTCAAGTTCTGTCGTTTGAATTTTTATTGTCGCGCTCATTTTTGTGGATTTCAAGAGGTCTGCGGGAGTAGGCCTATGGCGCTGAGTCCTTGAAAAGAGAACTAAAAAGCATATCAAATCTATCAAAGGTGTTTTTTTTCTCCCTTTTCAATTTTTAATGCCTTTCGTTTAGTCTAATTCATTTATTTTTATTAATCAATGTTCGGGAAAGATGTCAGCGTCTCCTCCTCTTCCTTCCTTCCACTCCCTTCGCTTCGTTACTTTTTGTTTCATTTCATGTCTGCTTGCTTAATTATTCACTGCTTTTTGGCCACATATGGTTGCCTTTTGACATGCCAAAAATATCACGTGTCAAAAAAACGGCGCTCGGTCAAAATTGCACTTCGAATCATTAAAAGGCGGCGACGTCATCGTCGGCAACAAAACCTCTGTTTGCACTTCGCTGAGGGTTGCCAACGCACGCGTTTCTGGTTGCAATTTTCTGCTGGTGTCAGATGTCGATAAAGAGGTGGGAGAAGAGCAGAGAATCGAAGACAGGCTGCATTATACGGTGCTTAATGGAGCCTAAAATGCACTGAAAAAAAATTGATTACATTTTAATAATATTAAATGAACTAATGAAAAACTTGTTACAAGGTTAAATTTTGCGTGTCTTTAACAAATAGTTGGCAACCCTAAACGATTTCTTTTTTTTTTTGGTTTTCGATGCACTTCGTGAGCTCGTTGCATTGAACGATTCCAATCAATGGTGATGTGAAGTAAGCCAAATAATGCACACTACTTCAAACCTCCTTCGTGTTCTCCTCCTCCTCCTCCTCTGAGGCTCTTTTTCCTATTATTTCTGGTACCGACTCGAATAGCGTCGCGCTCACCGTCATCACGAAGTGCAATTTTCGCGTGCATTCGTATGTAGTCGGATATTTTGACATTTTGGCGAAGAGGAAACGTCACGTCACGTCACGTCTCGTCGTGTTTTGCCGCACACCTTCAATTTCCGGTTGAGTGGATCGACCACGGCAGAACCAAACAGTGAGGAATCGAAGAGAAGGAGAGAAGTTGTGAGAAGGGGAGACAGTGAATGAGAGCCCGAGAAGGGAAGGAGACGGAGTCAACCCAAGAGAAGTCGCACGGTTAAATGATGTCTTTCGGTTGGCGTTTCCATTAATGAGCCGCTGGTTGCAGGGAAAGGAGTAGAAAGGAGGGGTGGGAGTGGAGGAGAGGACGAGAAGTGAAACTTTCGTGAGCGCGGAGGTGAATTCGAGGAAAAGCTGCCAAAACTAGTGGCAAAATGGAGGCGATTTGATTGCTATTGCTGATGTCGTTGTTGGTGTTGTTTTTGGCTGCTAGAAGCTACAAAATCATTGCGTCGTTCCTCTCTAAAGGACTCTTAATGTGACTCAATCCCTTTAATGACGTGTGAGTTCGTGAATCTGTTTACGCCGGACTCTGTGAGTGCGTTCGTGGTTGTCTGTGTGAGTTATGTGAATGTGTTCATGGTTGCTTTTGGTTTCAATTGAACAAAAGATCACTGAGCCAAGGACAGATCCAACACCAAAATTTATTTATGATCTCTTCACACACAACACAAATATTCATCATTTCTTTGCATCAATTCTCCATCACTTCCGTTGCTTTGTCTTCAGTTGACCAAACTCTTTGAATGCCATCGTTTATCGCCGTCCTGGGAGTCCTCTGCGTCCTCTGGGGTCACTTGAGAAGACTTCCAACGACTCACTTAAACTTAGCTGCAGGTCGTCTTTGTGCTGACCAACGACGACTCTTAACAATTCTTCTTAACAAATTCCTAACAGAGAAATAAACTGAAAGCATGAAAGACTGAAGCCAATGACAAATGATGGCGTAAATAGGAGAATGACTCAATAAATGACTGAAGGAAATCCTTCAAATGACCTCTCACCTTGACTTAATTATGTTGTTACAGCGACATTGTTCAAAATTTGGCCACCAACTCAAGTGTTTTGATTGCAGTGTGCTGCGTCTGTTTTGAATCCTTAGAAACTTCTCCTCGTGTCCTGCGGCTTGCAAACTGTTTCTGGAGTATCCTGCGCTGTGTGTCCTGTTTCCTGTGTGTGGTCCGCCGCTTCAGAGAAAGTTTGGCAAACATGTGCTCAATGGAAACAGCAGAAAAACTGAAAAATTGCAACGCAACTCATTCATCGATCCCTAGAATTGCAGTTTCTATTGTCAGCGTTCATTTTTTTGGGTTAAAAGAACTTCAAAAGATAAGAAAAAGAAGAAAGTGTAAGACGAGCCTTTGACAAAAACATCAATGAAATTCATTCATTAATTTATTTATTCATTAATACATTTATGGTATTTTTCGTTAGTTTATTGTCTCGATTGTTATTTGTTTTTTCATTGATTTCTTTATTCACTTGTATAGTCAAATATTAGATTTGTTATTTATTCATTTGAGTTTTCATTAATTTATTAGTTTATTAGTTAAATCTTTCATATTCTTATGAATAGATTTATTTATATAGTTGCTCAGGCTTTCATTCATGCACAAATTCATTTATACTTTCAATTATTTATGAATTTATTGCTTTATTCATTCATTAATTCAATGAATCCTTAGGAAGTTTGTGCAAAGTCCTTTAAATTAAATCAGCTTAATTCCCTTACAAATACTCTGAAAAAAAAACTACTTAGCGATGCCAGCGATCAAGGACAATCCTAAGACGATCAAGGATCGGCGATTACAGAACAGCAACAATAAATAACGGAGCTAAGGGAAAATGTCAACCAGAAAGTGAAGAAAAGGAACACGATGATCGACAACAACAACAACGAACAGTTTTTTGTGCGGATTTGTTGCTGAAAAATTTACTGTGAATAAATTTTACTGAAAATTGCATTTCAAAGGACTCTCTGCCCTTCCTTTTGTATAGAAGAGAAGAAGAAGAACACAGAAATAAAGATGAATTCGCTGAACAAACACATTTCAGTCAAAGGAGAGCAGATGACAGGACCTCGTCCTGCGTCGTCAGTGATGCATCATCGCCAGCATGTCAATGCGATGATCCTGGAGGATCCTGAAGGATCATGAATGGAGTTAAACGGGCGCAGAAAAGCGAAATCTCATCCGCTTAACACGATGCGATGAGGACAGAGAAAAGGACATTTGCCGCCATCGCCACCGCCGCAGGACTTGCTGCCTCATTCATGTCGAGCCTGGGAAAATACCTGCCACATCCACACACGCAACCTGCGCCAATGTCCTTTGCACAAGTAGAGATTGATTACGGATTGAAGCGGTTCGAAGGATCAGCGGATCTTTAAGGCGATTTGCGGAGTCGCGGGCGGAGAATCCTTGACTTGAAGATGACAAATGGCCGAGGGGAGGGATGACGACGCAATATCGATCGTGTGAATGACGAAAGACGAGTTCGTTGAAGGAGGAGAAAATAATTCGCAACGTGCTTTGAGCGGCTTTCACCAAAGGACCGCCGGCTTCTAATGTCATTGATGAAGGACGATGATGCAACTGCAGCTTAGCTTTTGTTTGTCTTTGCTTTTATTTCTGTCGTTTTGGCGCAGTTTATTTAACCTTTGTTTGAGTTTTAAGCCGGCCACAAAAACATCTCGTGCAGCGAAGAAGGAAGAAAATTAATTCAAGGATTTAATTCTATTAAAAAGTACAGATAAGGATTCGAAGAAGGGTGCAGAGGGGGGAGAAAAAAAAGCATTGAAAACCGTGAAATTTTCGGTGGTTGTTTATTCAATGAAAGGCTTAAAAATTGCGGAGGAGGGAGTTGAGGTCATCTCCCCTCTGATTCGACGACGTCATGTTAATCCTTCATTACAACAGACAAAAGAAAAAGACAAAGGACGAAAACCTTGCAGTTCTTTTGTCCCATCGATGACTCAATCAATGCAAGGTTGAAATTTGGTTTTTGTTCCTAGCGATTCCCCACCTCCTCCAAAACATCAACTGCCTTAAGAAAATCCATCGTTTTTTATGACGTTCTCATGAAAGCCAAAAATAATGAGCGCCCGTGGAGGTGAAGATTATTTTTTGCCCTGAATCCAAGCTGCGTATTAATTATGCGCCCAGAAGTAGGCAGCTGAGTGGTTTTATCCTTTAAATTAATCCTTTTAAAAGCATGTTTAAGGTGCTCTGAGACGCGATGAGTTGGTTGAGGATGACGATGATTAATGTTCGGATTAAAGATGCTCCATTTTCGCGTGAAGTCGCGTGAATTCATCAACATCATTGTTAATGCTCGAGTTGCTGTTGTTGTTGGGATAACGATGTTGGTATTATTTGGCTTACCGAAAACCTTCTTTTCGTACCCCGCCCAATTCCCTTTGCGAAACTTCTTCGAGCCATTAAAACAAAGCATTAACGCTCCAAAGTCGCGTTGAAGTCGCCCTGTGAATGCTTCTGCCTTTGTTCGCTGTTGATTCAGTGGCTGGAGTTTATTTAACCCCATTTGAAGACGATTTAACCGCGGCCATTATCACGGAGTAACTCTTTTTTTCTGTGCCCTGAGGCTGTCATTTCCGCTTTCCGCCGCTTTTAACAGTTGCTGAAATTTATTTCAATCGCGACTTGTGTTGGGAAACAATACAAAAGGCAGCCGCAGAAAATAAGTTAAGAAGACACAGAAACAGAAGAAGTTAAAGGAGAAGAAGAAGGAGAACAAGAAGAAAAAGAAGCGCAAGGAGAGGAACGGGAATAGGAATAGAAAAATGTAGAAGATTCTCAATGGCTTTGAATTTCCTAGTCGCTTCCTATCCGCCATCTTCAACTTCTTCAACTTCTTTCCTATCGCCCTTTTCCCTACTTTAGCAGAGCTTCAAAGGCCATAAAATAAAGAAAATTAAATAAACACAAAACGAACAACAAATGAAAAAACCCTAAAAGTTTTAATTATTTTTAATTTTCATTATTTGTTCTTCGCACCCGCAGCTTGGTAAATTTCCTCCCCCCTTCGTCTCCCCCTTCACCCACCCACCCTCACTACATCCAACGTTCGCCAGCGTTTCGAAGGCGCCCCAAAGACTCTCGTTAATTAAGTGAAACAATCGCGAAAATGGCCTCGAAGTCTTCGGCGGCGCTGTTGCCGCAGCCGCTTCTGTTCCTGTCGCGTGATAACGATTATTTTCTCACTTTTTTGGCCATTACTTTTTACTAAAAGGCGTTAATGAAAATGCTTCATTAGAGATCATGATGAGGAACTGCAGGAGGATGAAGAGGCGTGGAGGATGACAGAAATGGGCGTTTGGGAAGTAATGAAAATGCCGCCGCCGCCTGTCGATTGCAGCTTCTTTGCTTTATTGCTCCGCGGTGACTGCGGCTTCCCCCAACCGACAGTTTTGCCAAAAAGAGAAAGAAAGAAAAGAACTCGAAGAAGTAAAACATAGGAAGAAGAAGAAGGGAAATAACGACTGTTACAATAACAAAAACAACAACAACTGTGCAAGAATTACGTTCACTTCTGTTGTCTGTTTATTTGATAGTTGTTATTGTTGCTATTATTATCACTGTTGTTGCTTTTATGCCTCTTCTTGTTCTTCTTCTTTTCCATCTTCGCGGCTGTACTATTTTTCGTTTAATTGTTTAATTATGTTAAATAGTCTTTTAGCGAATGCTACGAGCGGCGAATCTTCATCGGTTACAATTTGAAAGGTTCCTTCTCAGTGGGTTTTGGTGACGGGTAAGGTGTATGGGGAGGGTCACAGGGGCACTTTGTGAAATTACTATGGGCTGCTTATTATTTTTGTTATTATCTGTTTAAAGTTGCGGGCGAGTCCTGTAAATTTAATACGGATTTAAAAATGACGCTTCAAAACGTCCCAAGTTGTTCTTGACTTCAGAAACAAGTATACAAACACGACTTCAACGCGCCTTTTCAGGCTGAAGTTGTTGGATATGATATAGCATTTATACATAACTCTATCATTGATATAGTGTATAACTGTTATAATTGGTTGTAACAATTTTACCGATGAAATCTGTTTTGTTTCGTAGCTGTGAAAGAGTGATTTCGGTAGCTGGTCACTAGCTTCAACACAGTTAGACTAAGTAAACATATCTTCAAGTTAGCCCCTTCAAAAAATCTAATATTGGAGCAGTAATTTTACCCAAGTACACAGAACAAAACCAGAGACTTCAACGAGAATAACAAAGATCATTAGGAAAACCCCAACACAAGTCAATCGAAGAAACAAAAAGGCGATAAGGAGAATCATAGAGACTCTTCCAAGACTCTGTAATACTATGTTCCCAGATCATCTATCGAAGAGCCAGAAGAGCATTACTATTATTTCTGTGATTCCTCTGCGTCGTGCAGCGTCAAACTACTATTAAAATACCTTGCTGTAATAATATAATGGCCACTCAGGAGTTATGTCTGCGGAGCTCCAAATGCATTCGGTTGTTGCCCATAAATATTCCCTCAGATTCCTGGAGATTTGTATTAGTAGGAATTCTGGTTCTCTCTCGCTCTGGTGCTCTCTCTACATAAATACTCCACAATATTTCTGTGCTTCTTAATCCACAAACAGTATTACAGTTGCCTTGGTTACACTGTAAAATCACCTTTTGGCTCAGTAGAAATCCATAGATAAATACATTCTAGCAGGCATAGCAAATACTTGTTATAATTATTTGTTTTTCTTCTGAATACTCAGCAGTATTTTCAATATATTGGACAAGCAACCCTTTTAAAATTCATATTGTCAGACAATTTACAGGAATTTTCATTTATGCATAAAATTTAATATTAAAATATCTAGGGAAACAAAAATCCGAAGAAAAATTTCAATAGTATTATTATATTTTTGTAAATCATCTAAAAATGGCAGTTAACGTGGTTTCTAACAACAATGCGAATAATACTACAGGTCAGGATATGTTGGCCTGGGTCAACGACCTTCTGCAATCGTCCTACGAAAATATTGAGGAGCTCAGCACAGGAGCTGCTTATTGTCAGTTGATGGACATGCTATTCCCAGGTACGGTACCGTTGAAGCGTGTAAAGTTCAGCAGTAACCAAGAGCACGAAGCTATATATAATTTCAAAATATTGCAACTTGCATTTAAGAAAATGTCTGTGGAAAAAGTCATACTAGTCGACAGATTAGTCGAAGGTGGCTTCCAGGACAACTTCGAGTTTTTGCAATGGTTTAAGAAGTTTTTCGATGCAAAGTACGATGGCAAAGAATATGACGCTTATGCTGCTCGGGACGGTGCTCCGATAGGATACGGAGGCGGAGAAGACGTAGAAAACGATATCGATGAAATTATTGAAAATGTTGCCGATTTGGAATTAGAGGACACCGAATCCGTTGAAAGCTTTGATATAGGTGAGGAAGCTGCTTTCCCACACGTGCAAAACAATCCCCTTATGAGAATCGGCGAACCGTTCACCGAACACGTCGAACAATCGAGTGATGAGGATCCTGCCGCTGCAGTCAATATGGAAAATTACATAGATCAAAGAAACTTCCTTTACACGAAGTTACGTGCAATAGAAGTTCTTTGCACACGCCCTTTCCAAGGAGATGCCGACGATCTAATTCACAAAGTTCTCGAAATAATGTACGCGATTGAGGACAGCTCTGAGACTTCGGACGAACCGTCATCAGAGCAGTAGAAGTATTCACGAAGAAGACGACAGAAAGAAGGACAATTGATTGCGATCGCTTAATTAATGTTTTAATAAAACAATGTACAAAATTTTCGATGAGAGGTGATGACAATCTTTTGGCCAATTCGTAGTTGTCGAAGGAGAAACCCGTTTTCAGCTCGCAGTTAAAAATTTCATTGTGGATTTCAATGTATTTCAAGGATTTCTTTTTGACAACCAAAGGACAACCAAATCAACATGAAGTGAATTGCAAGTTTATATATGACAATATATATTGTACTCATCACATTATATTTATCCTTCTATTTTAATATATACTATGAATTTAATTGTTAAAATGTATAAATGTTAAAAAAAATGTACAAATAAAAAAAACAAAGCAAAGAAAGGATTTTTATTTAGCTAAGTGACCATAAATCTTTGGATAGTGGATAAATCTTGCAATTAAAAGCTTTAATGAACAATTAATAATGAATTCGTTTAGGCAATGGGTAGTATTTTTTGGTTTCATTTTGATATTTGGATATTTCTTTGTTTTTCTACCAAGATTTAATTTGAATTAAATTCTTTAATTAATCGCAAGAGCTGCTTTTTCCCGTCTTCAATAATAGTGATAATTCTACAGTCATTTATTCTCTGTTTAATGTTTTCTGAAAAGGTTTGCAGCGTTTAACAATTCAATAGTTGACCGTTAAAGGTATAATTGACAAATCAAGCCGACGTTTTCGCCAAGAATTTTTTGGCCAATGAAATCGCTAAAGGAACTTCAATGAAGGGCGAAAACCAGAAGAAACTTGTAGGAATAAATTGAGGTACACTTGGCGCTGATAATGAAAGAAATTACAGCATCGATGCGAAGTCACAGGAAAACGAATGGAGACGTTCAGTTTTGATTCTTTTTCCGTTGTCAATGAATATCTATAAATGTATTTTGCTCTATACACGGAAGATCTTTCATAGAAAATCATTTATTTTTCCTGTTATTAACAAAGATATGACATAAAAAACAAATGAAATATAATAATAATATTATCGGGCTCCACCGATAATAGAACAGCCCCCAAAAGGATGAATCCATTGCATAAAGGTACAAGTCAAGTAAAAGGCTGCATCAGAGATGACCACGGCTCCAAGTAAGAGTGTGGGATCTAGTACAAAACATTAAATCGTAACTTGCTAGTGGAATATACGATGTAGGAACGCGGAGTCTGACCTCCACGGGGCTAATACCTTTAGTATAATCGGGAAATTAGTGAAACTAACTAATAATTAGAAAATGAACTACATCCGTCTCTACAGCGATGGTCAAAAATTAAAATATGTACTTATTATAATAAATATATTTTTTAAGGAATAAATTATTTTATTCCTTTTAATAATTATTTGTTGCTGCTGTTGATTTACGTCTATGAAATCATTTTTTAAATTTTTTGTATACCCAGGCTTTTCTCAAATCCATCTTTTTCTATCAATACAGTACAATACAATGCTGAGAATAACCTTTAATTGAAAACTAAAGTCGACATTTATTGAAAACCTCTCTTCTATTAATGTTAAAAGGTTAAATAATTCACGTAATAATATTGAAGACCAAACTGTAAACTATAACCACAGAAAAATAATATAATAATTAATTGACAAATAATATTTATCTATGCTATAATGTAATATCTGTGCTATAATGTGTATCTACAACTAAATATAAACGCTCAAAAGTAAAATAAAATCTTAAAAAGGTTATTATCGATTTTAACCCATATACAAAAAATTTCACAAATTGAATTAAAATTTATATTTTATAGAATAAATATGTATGTTATTAATTATGTTTTATAGAATATTAGAATAATTATGATTGATTTAAACCAAAAACACGCATAAAATTGAAATATTAAAATTTATATTTATTATTTTATTTTTTTTTTTAGTTTTTCACATAAACTTAAATTAAAAACTTCAAAATCGATAAAAAAAAATTTATATGTCTAGTAAATTATTCTGTAATTCCTGTTAATATCTTATATATATTTTTTATTGTATATTCATCTAATATTTAGAATAAAATATTTATTAATTTGTTTCAGCTATAGTATATTTAAGTCATTTTTAAATTTCGCTTAAAATTTCTCAATAGTAAAAACAGAAACATTTCCAAACATGCAGGGAAGAGTTATTCACAACCTATTCTAAATTTTTATTTTTATCGCTTAAATTTGATTCGCTGAATGATGTTTACTTGTCGTTTTATCTTTCTCTCTCTTCTTCTGTTGTGGAGCACTCAACCATGAAATCTTTTCTATTTTATTTCTGTTACTGAAATACTTTAAACGAGAAGAAAAACAAATTTTTGTTATACCGTAGATAAAAAAGGCTTTGCTTGACGAGTCAACATTTAATTTACTTCTCCCACGAAAATGTCGACGACCTGAAAATGACCAACAAATGAAATAAATTAATTTTGAATTTATTAATTTATTTGTTTGTAATATCTATTTTTTTACTATTTCTTTCTTTCTTTTTTTAATTAATTATTTTATTAATTAAAAGCCATAACAAAATACTTGAAAAATAGCCTTAAATCAATAAATTTTTACATTGCTAAAAAGATTTATAAGTTCACTAAGCTTTTAATTTATAATAGAACTAATCTATAAATAACTAGTAAAGGTGTTGTCTACAGCCGGGCTGTAGCCGAAATACCCTACACCTTAAAGATGCATATATACTCGTATATATATTTAGAAGTGGTGCGATATAATATACTCGTATATATATACAATATATATATTATATATCTAATAATAAATATACAATATATATATAATAATAATAACTAGTAAGGGTACCTTCGGTCAGACCGAAGCTTATATACCCTACATCCCAGCAACCTTTATTATACATATTTATACTGAAATCTCAGCTCAAAATTGAGCTGACATTTTGAAAAGCACAGAAGAATTTGTTATAAAAAGTAGGCGTGTCACTCCGCCGATTTTCCCCATTTTCAATACAGAGTTATCTATGATGGCAGAGAATATTCGTACCGAATTTCAAGTCAATTCTTCCAACCGTTATTCTGGAATTGCGGTTTATATCAATGTCATATGTTCGTGGGCGGACACGCCCATTTTTTTTAAAAATTTAATCTACCTGTACCGATGTATTCGGAAACAAAATTGAAGCTCAAAACTAAGTCTACAAGTTGAAATATTGTTAAAAGAATTAGTATTTGTTAAAAAAGTAGGCGTGGCGCTGCACCGATTTATCCCATTTTCAATCCCACAGAGTTTCGGATGACAAAGAATATACGTGCAAAATTTCATCGCGATAGCTTCATTCGTTCTCCTGTAATCGTGATTTCCACAGACAGACAGACAGACAGACAGACAGACAGACTACGGACATGGCTAAATCGACTCAGGAGGTGACACTGATCAAGAATATATATACTTTTCCATACCTGCCACGCCTCCTTTAATGCGTTACACACGGAAGCACAAAGTGAATATACCCTCATTCCTTCGGATGTAGGGTATAATAACTAGTAAGGGTACCTTCGGTCAGACCGAAGCTTATATACCCTACATCCCGCCGATTTTCACCATTTTCAATACAGAGTTATCTATGATGGCAGAGAATATTCGTACCGAATTTCAAGTCAATTCTTCCAACCGTTATTCTGGAATTGCGGTTTATATCAATGTCATATGTTCGTGGGCGGACACGCCCATTTTTTTTAAAAATTTAATCTACCTGTACCGATGTATTCGGAAACAAAATTGAAGCTCAAAACTAAGTCTACAAGTTGAAATATTGTTAAAAGAATTAGTATTTGTTAAAAAAGTAGGCGTGGCGCTGCACCGATTTATCCCATTTTCAATCCCACAGAGTTTCGGATGACAAAGAATATACGTGCAAAATTTCATCGCGATAGCTTCATTCGTTCTCCTGTAATCGTGATTTCCACAGACAGACAGACAGACAGACTACGGACATGGCTAAATCGACTCAGGAGGTGACACTGATCAAGAATATATATACTTTTCCATACCTGCCACGCCTCCTTTAATGCGTTACACACGGAAGCACAAAGTGAATATACCCTCATTCCTTCGGATGTAGGGTATAAAAAAACAAAAATTTTTTTTTTAAGTGGGCGGATCACGCCCATATTTGGCATATTAACTGGAAGCATTAGTCTAAACCTACATATAAAATTTTCTTGTCTTCTCTCAAAAAGTGATGCTGATATGGCCTTTTTTAATAGGCAAAACAGAGGTACCAGCACTCTCGATATAAAAAGTAGTCGTGGTCCTTGGGCGATTTTGCCCATTTTCAATACGAAACACCCCAACATAGCAACGAATATTTTTGCCAAATTTCATTTTGAAATCTTAATCCGTTCTCCTGTGATCGTGATTTCAACGGACAGACAGACAGACAGACAGACGGACAGACATCGTTATTTCAATTTCGGTGGTGATGCTGATCAAGAATATATATACTTTTCCATACCTATCTTGTCTAGTTCTATGCGTTACACACTCCGGTAGAAAGTGAATATACCCTCAACCTTAAGTTGTAGGGTATAAAAATGCATCACAAAAGAATAAAAGTGCTGATTAATTTTATTCAACACTTTTGAAGCATCTTGATTGAATGCGTGAAAGAAAAAGCCTCCGATATCGCTGAAAAATGAAAGAGTTTGATCCAGAAATGAAATTATTTAACTCTTGAAGCCCACTTAAACTAAAATTCACACTTGTTAAACTTGTCAAATGCTGAAATACTTCAAGAAACGTCTACAAAGCAATTATTTAAATACTTTACTCCATCGTTTGAATCACTTTCCACCTCGTATCTGCCTTTGATTCCTCGTGTTCCGTCTTGATTTATAATTTGACAAAATAAACAGAAGGAGAAAAATGCTTAAAGAATTTGGGGGCCCTGAAAAGCGATGAAATTAATTGTTACTTAAGAGTTTGACGGACGGTGAAGAGAATCCGATGCTGAAAGGGTCGTCGCGGGGGCGCCACGCTCCCCAAAATCGCCGAATGTGACGCGTGTCAGAGGTGAAAACGAGAATCAGACGATGACGAAGCGACGCATAAGAAGACTGCGAAGCGGAGGAGCTGCAAGCGAGGACCCACTGAGGGTTGCCACACTTCTGTGGGGGAAGCAGCATCTGTTCGGGCTGCAGTGAAATACGACGACGCAAACGAAACGTGACGCTGAAAGTCACGTTCTCTAAAGGAGAAGGAAACAGGAGACCAGCACAAGAAGAAGCAGCTTCTTAAGGAGATTCTAAATGATCGTAAAATTGAGCTAACAAGAAATAAATCGGAGAAAGAAGTCTGCGTGTTCTCTTCTACAAAGAATAAACGAGCTGTCAGAATGAATTGAATTATCGCTGTTATTGTTTATTTATATTTCGGCCTTCGTCGAGGAAAGGGGAGAAAAAAGACGAATCAGAAAGAAGCTGATGACACTTTTTAAAATCCATTTCGATCTTTCCATGAACCAATTTCACAGACATTGCGACGCTTTTCCTTAAAATGTTTCCTATTTGTGCCATGTTTTGTTTGGTTTCTTTACAAAAACTTCTTTTAAAAGAGTGAAAAGCCATTCAATGCCTCGAATCCCTGGAATCGCTTTCAATGGACACATCATTGAATCGTCATCACTTCCCTGCGATGACAAGATTCCATTAACCATAAAAAGTGCCAAAGGAGCCGCCTACTTTTGGTCTTCTACCCTAAAAAAAAGAACCAAAAATAAATAATAAACTAAACTGGACAAGCGAAAAATGAAAGGACAGAAAAACAAAGGAATCTTTAAAATATTTTGGGCCAACAAATGTTTCAAACCTATTTAATTTGTACAGGTTACGAAGGACTCGATTCCTTGCGCTGTTTCAATAGTTTTACAATAAAAAAACTCGATTGACATTGAATCGAAGTCCTTTTCTAGTTTGTCGTGTAAATTGGATCGTTTTCGTTTTTATTTTCGTTTTGTTGATTGCCAAACAATCGAAATGAACGAAGCCCCGATTCGTTGCCGGAATTCGGTCCATGTCAATTTATTATATGCCGTTTTTTGCTTTGTTTTGTGTGTAAAAAAAACCTAGCAAATATTTTTGTTGTTAAACATTTTTCCGTGTTTACAAAACATTGCTCAACGTTGTCAATTTAAAGCGAACTCTCTTTGGGCCATTGTTCGTGGCTGTTGGTCAGTCTTCTTGATCAACGTGGCCCACAAAACGTGGCCAAACGAATGAAACACCAAAAACATCTGTAATTCATTTTTGTACATATTTTCTTTTGAAAAAATGTATTTTGTTGCTGATGCTGCTTGTCGTGGCCAGACTTTGAGGCGTGCCGCACCCGCTGCGTATTTCACCTCTGCGTTTACCATTGAAATTATTACATAATTCATTGTATTTCTACTAAAGAAAAACTGAGAAGAATAAAGAGAATATTTTCAACAAAAACGTACGGAGAAAATTAGAAAAAATCCACGATAATTGATTAAAATGTTGATGGAAAAACATTTCAATAAAATAGCCAACAAAATTCGAACTAAAAAGCTAATACTAAAATACTTAAATGAATACTAAAATGAATCTAGTATTCTGATAACGGATATAAAATTTCTAAAATATCGTAGCTCAAGGAGAAGATATTTGAGCTTCAGTACAGTAAATATAAATATTTTGTAGGCTCCCGTTATTTTTGGAGATCTTTCCCCATTTTAAGACGTATTTATGAAGGATATATTAGCCCCTTCCTACACCATTCCTCCACACTTTATTCTAAATCATTCGGCATTCAATGAAAATTGCGATACAACAATTTCAATAACAGAAAATAAAGAAAATCCAACGGAAATTGTGTTGAATTTCCACGAATCGTTGTCAATGAAGTCATCATCAATTTTCCTTTCATCAAAGAAAGCATTTTGTCAATCTTGTCAACTGTGTGTTGTGCAAATATCGCGCTCGACTTTGGCCATAAGTTTGGAATCGAGCGACCCTCAGTTGGATTTCCTGCAGAGCGCAAAATGAGCAAAGGCAAAATGGGCTTTGTTTTTGCCACAAAGGCGCGTAAACAAATATTTATCGAGTGCCTTCGAAAGGACATTAATTCTGATATCATAATAATTCAACTGAAAGGACAAAGGATGCAGCAGAACGCATCATGAATGTCCTTTAAACACACATTCGGAGCCTGCTCGGGATCTATTCATTCATTCATTTGGCAGTCGTCCTTTGATCAGCTTTTGACTTTTTTCGATCCATTCTTCTATTCACCTCGATCGAAGGCACATAAAAAATTGAGATGACAACAAAAAGCAGACAAAGAAGAGGAAAAACTGACAGAAGAAATGTCATTAAGCAAGGATTCATTCGTCGATGCCTTCTCTGAATTTCAGACTCACGTGTTTACGTCTACACGATCAGCCCCTTTTATGTCCTTGTTCTCGTGTGTTTGTCGCCGAGGATAACACAGGAATTTCGGCAGACAAAGCGGAGTCTCCAACACAGGATCGAGCCTTCGTTCCCCTTTTGACACTTTTTCTTTTTTGTTACTCGCTTTTTTTTTTTGGTTTCTTACAACATCACCAACAGATCACTGCGTCCTTTAGATAGTTTTTTCCTCCTTTCTATTAAGGATGACAGTGTTTCCTTTCTGTCGATATCATATTATAGACATTGAGTCATTTTCCATCTCCTGATGTTGCTTTGTTAATGGTTGCAGTGATGTCTTCATCCGTTTGGCAACCTGATTTATTGTTGCGTATCATTTCTATCGCCTAAATTGAGTCCTGCGCTGTAACGAGGTATTAAAATGAAGATCTTTGGAATTAAGGAGTGTCTGAAGAGAGGAATAAAGACGGTTTTATAGCTTTTTTAATACTTTTTTACTTGTTTCAGCCAAGATGTAATCCACTCAACTCTGTCAAACTGTATTTTATGCGATTTTAATGCCACTCGAAGGTGAAATCTTAGGAGACTATTTATTTTCAATGTGTAATTCAATGTACTACAACAGAATAATGGAGATCTTAGAAAAGCCGATGATTTATAGGTCAATATCTCTATCAGAGCTTCTATCAGCTAAAGGATCGGACCTTGCTTCAAGTTCAAACTGGACTACGACCCAAATGGGTCAATATAGCCTAAGAAGCTAAATATAAACTCCGTTCTAAGTTTTGCCCATGATCGGATTTTCGTTGGAAGATGTCATTAGCATTCAAGCGGAATACAGTCGAAAAACTTGCATACTTCAATCGTCGTGGCACCATTTTGAGTGCCAATCCATGAATTATTTATGATGTGGCCGGCCATATTTGATGCGGCCGACCGTTGGCTGGTTTCGAGGCGCGGGAAAGTCTCAATCATCGACGAGCTACACGATTATTTATCGGTCATTGAATACAAACGCCCCTCCGCCGAGAAGTGCCTCTGTTGCACGCAGTAGCATCGATTCACAGAGTCCTGTGTATCTGTTTCGTTACCGGTGTCCTTCGAACTGCCGCCGCTGATTGCAGATGCATCGACGTGGCGTGGCGTGGCGTGTGCGGCAACAAATCCGCCCCTTTCCAAGGTCCATGTCGCTGTTGAAGGGCGCGAGTTGCAGCGAAGGGCAGCGATATCGATGACGGTCGAGTGCAAGGGCGACCTTTGCACCGTCGATTATCCTTAGCTAAATAATGCAAACACAAGAGGAGAAGACTTCGGCAACAACAACAGCAGTCATTGTACATGGCCACTCGGCTGTGGAGAAGCGAGAGGAGGAGGAGAAGCGATACTTCGATTGTATCTATGAGATACAAACGCGCTCATCACCACCACGCGTTGTTGTTGCTGTTTCTGTAATGAAATATTTTATTATTTCGCTTGGTAGAAAAAGAAAAGCAACTATGCAATGATTTATGTCGCTCATGTGGTGCCAGGACTCGCTACGGCAGGATAACAACAGATCGAGCGGCAACAGCAAACGGCGGTGGCTCTGGTTGAGTTCTGCGGGATGCGACGCTTGTATTCGAGACCGAATCCAGTGGAACGCGGCTCTGGAGGAGGGACGAGGGGTGCGCGCCCGGACGAATGATGATGCAAAATTTTAAACGCCGTCGACGTGGCTTCAACGTGAATCCGTGATGTGCGTCGTTGGGCCGGAAATCGATGGGCGCGTTTCTCATCAGATACACATAAAAATGGCGACAAATGATACGAAATTCGGGGCAAGTCGAATGGTTGTCGGTGATTATTTTTTCACTGCTTCTTTTTTCGCCACCGTTTGGAATTTTTCGTTACTTTTTTAAGGCCGCAGATACTCAAAGAAAAGCAAGCAAAAAACATTCGCTTTGGTGACATAAATAAAGGGTTACTATAATAAAAGGAAGCGGAAAAGATAAGGGAAGGAGTGGCAAAGAGGAAGAATGAGGTGAAGAAGACTGCTTTTAATAATTAAATGCATTTAATTTAAAGTTTAAATTAAAAGTTTTATGCTTTTAAATGTAAAAATGAAATGCAAAGTCTTCTGATTCACTTTCTTCATAAAACCTTCCCCTTTTCCCTTCTCCAGGCGCTCCTTTGACCTTATTATAAACCTAATTTCACTTTATTAGCTTCGCTTCCTTAAAAATGCACAATACATGAGTCCTTAATGTCATTTCTATTCACTGTTCATCGCTTCCTGCTGCCATCGACGTTTATTGCACATGCTACGCATTCTTTTTTTATTGTTATCCTTGCAAATAAATTAACTGAGATTCTCGCGATTTCCGTGCTGTTGTTGGTGTGTTTGAAATAAGTGCGGCATAAATTAAACATAAAATCGCAACAAAAACATTCCAAACCGTTTCATTTTAGATTCAATTTAGAATCTTCGGTTGCGGTAATATTTTTCGCTCCGACCTCAGTTCATACGTCAGCGAAATCCTTGCGAAATCCTTGCGGCATTCGCAAACTCGCTACGCTTTGGCGAAAGCGATTCAATGCGATTTTATGGGTTCTTCCTCTTCTTCGTGTTACTGCGCCGCCAACGATTTTATTGCTGACGTGCGCGACGCTTCCAAAGCGATGCCGTCAACCTCCGTCGGTTAACCGAAGATTTGCGTTTCTGCAGCATCAGCAACAGCAACGAAGAAACCCGAAGATTGTCGACTTTGGGAAATTGGAATTGGTTTGGAAGCAGATCAGGAAAAAAAGGGATTAAATAAAACACAGAAGGCTGAAAATCGGAATTTATGTTTATTATGGATTTTCTCATTGGATCTGTATAAAAGTATTCTCTCTATAACACCCTGTATATACACATAAATATCTGAAATACAAATTGAAGATCTGAATTACAATTGAACATTTCTGAACAAGTTCTGCACTACAATTAATAAATTCGGAATCAAAACTCGCTTTTTCTAAGCTTAAAATTAATATTAAATGTGCATTTTCTAAAATTAAAATGAGTAGTAGTAATTAATCACAATTTTATTTCCTTGCAAACGTACGGAAATTTCAATAAATATCATATCAAGTCAATATTATTCTGACAAAAAAATTACATAATTAATTACATAATTAATCCTATTAAAATTAAATAATTAACTTACTTTTTCTCAATTAAATGTCGAGTAATCGTTTGAGTCCCATTGCAACATGAAGAATGATTAATGGATACCTTTTATGCCCTTTATTATGATTTATTGAACCTATTTATACAATATGAAGGAAACAACAGCTTTGAAGAACCAATTAAAAGCACTCTGAACTGCATTTTTATTGTATTAGCAATAAAAGCAGGATTTTTTCTAACAAAACTTCTTCATTTTTCTAAAATCTCTTCTCTTGTAGTGCAATAAAATGATCAAACGCCAAAAATAGGCAACTTTTTCATAATCTACATTAATTTTAATAGACAAAAGAAATCGTATTCGGTTCGTACATAATTTAATGTTATCTCCGTTGATGTTCTGGCCTCTTTTCCTTTTATTTGACTTAAGTTGAGCTGCTTGTTCCCCGTTTTCATTCCCGGCCCACAGAAGGAGGTCGCGAACTCATCTGAGAGACGTTTTCCATTTAAAGTGCGCCATAAAGTGCGGCTAAAATTGCCACCGAAGCAATTGTGGAAACGGAAATCCATTTAAGGTTATCCGCGAAATTCAATCGTTCCCCGGGCGTCTGTCTAGCCAAGTCAAAGGCACAAAGAAGCAGAGAAATATGGCTAAAAGCGACGTCAAGTCGATGGTTGACAAAATTCTCTGCGGTGTCTGTTTTAAAGAATGTTTTCAGTGATTCGATCTGTAGATAATCTTGAACTTTATTAAAGAACATGGAGAAGGTGCGGAGGGGGGAAAACGAGTCGTGGAAGGTATAAAAATAGCAAAACTTCGTCGGAGAAATTTTAAAAAAGAGGTCAATAAATTATGAAATTTGTTGCTGTGATTCAAGTGTCATGCAATAAAATAATTGTATGAGTTCAAGAGTGTCCCCTTCCCCCTTCTATAATTCTAATTCCCGATATTGTATCCATAAATGAGAAGCAGCTCTTGAAGCATCTGTCTTCTGTGAAGAAAGTGGTGAAGGAAGGGCGACTAAAAGGACTTCTGCAGAAAGAACGAGGCAAAGGAAATTGATGACAATCGATTTCGAGCGCTCGAGATACTCGAAGAGATTTATGCACAGAGTGGTTGCCGAACGAATATAAATTTCAAGGGAAATCAACTCAATTTCTGAAAGTGTATCGCTAAATACAGTCGCGAGTAGCTACTCGAGTGGATTGAATCGATTTAATGCACGAGAAGGAGTTATTTTTAACAACTGCACCGACATTAAATTCAAACCTAAATCCAAGTCGTAAATCACCGTGAGTTCCCTTGGCTTTCCTTGAGTTTTCACTATGAACAGTGAATTCTGTTTCAATGAATTTCTCAAATGTTTTGTCTAATTTGCTTCTCTTCACTTATTTACACATAAATAAACAGATAAATCTCAACTTTGTGATGAGGTTTTGTGTTGTGAGAAAAGTTGCCACATGTTCGTACCATAAAAATGCAAAATATAAACATTTCCCCGTTTAGTTTCTGCGTTAGTTTCTTTTTCGTTCGTTCATTCCTTGATGATCGCAGTTTTTTTGATTAATTATCAGTTAAAAGTGTTGCGGCGCATCCACAGATTTCCCACTGGCGCCACTTCTGCACTCGCCAAAATAAACTACTTTCCGCCTCACCAAAAAGCATTTAATTTGTTTCATTTATTGCACGAGTTTGTTTATTCCACTGCAGTTGATCGGCAGCGGAAGAGACTTTTACGATCATCTTTCTGTTTTTATGATGGCTTTTTATGGTAACGATGACGACGACGACGATGATGATGATGATTATGACCCGGTGAATGTGGATAGAGCAGCGGGAGCAGCAGCTCATAAAAAGTGTCTAAACAATGTTCAGAAATGACGGGGATAGAGATGAATTGGTGCCCAAGAGATGGGGCAAAAAACCGTCGATTCTAAGCCAAATAGTCTCTTTAGTTACTCCCATGGAGTAAATATTCAAAGTTCCGAGCAGCTGCAATAGGATTTCAGACGATTTTTACAACTCAATCATTTCCAAGAATCGAAAAGTAAGTATTTCGGGGTTTAAAGCTCCTTATTATTGGCCCCAGACTGCAAGAAACGAAAGACTTCGAAGGCGCACAAATCATGGTCCTCGTTAAACTAAACAAAAACACAATAAACAAAACAACAAAATCCCGAAGAGTTTTCCAAATAAACAGAAGTAAAATTTAGAAGCTTTTTTCTAGATCGTAAATTAAATTTTTATTGCATTATAAAAGTGCAAGAAAAACCAATTAAATATTTAGCAATAATCCTTTGTTCCTCCTCCTTCTCACACATTCGCGTCCATGGTTTGTTTTTGTATTAAAAAAACTACCGAAAAGCTCAATAAAAATTTGATTGTTTGGATTTTATTGGGAAAAATATTCCAATTAAATTGTTAATACGAATGTAAACAACGAATAAATGCGAAGTATTCAAAAAACAACGCAAGTTCAACTGACGTAGAAGACGATGGCGAAAAAAAATCACTTGAAATGCTATGAAAATAACGAAAAAGTTTCAGTTTTTACCGAATGAATAAATCTAACAGTCAAACAACCCAATTCAAAGATCAAAAACACAAGAAAAACAAAATGCAGCACGCAAAATAATCACAAAGGATCAACAACAGAAAAAAGTTTGCGAATTGAATTCGCCACACGCGGCTACGTAGCAATTTTCCAATCTATGCCAAGTGTTGTGATGAGGCTAATGTTCATAAAAAACACACACACAGGCATCTGGTGAACAAGGACAACTACAAAGGACTCCAATAACATGCAAAGCACGCTGCGGCGACGGAGTCTCTGAGGACTTTTGCAACAACGCAAAAATAACAACGAATTTAGGACTCGGAGGATGTGCCACGCGATTAGTTTAAGTGCGCCAATCTCTCCTCTCCTTGCACCCTCCCCTTTCAAAAAACATTGCCAACTTCGCGATACATTAAAAGGAATTCTTCCTCGATGATGATATCACGACTGTCAGCCATCATCAAAGTCAATTGTGTGGAAAAATAGCAAAATAAATTTTATATCGTACCGTTTGCTTCCCTTCACTTTTCATGCTCCCTCTTCTTCGTGCTCTTGTTCCCTCGAACTTTCTTTATCGGACTCCAATCATGCAAATGTATTTAAATCAAGTCGATTGAGAGCTCATTGCAAATACCAAAGAAGCTCCATTGTTAAAGACGACTTCCAGCGGACGAAGAATATTCAAAGTCATCGAAATCCCGCAGAAAAGTCTTTGAATATCTTGACGATTATGCGATGTAATATATGATAGAATGTATTATTCGTAATATTGGGTTATAGTTTGATTTACAAATGAGTTAAAGTCAACTCTAATTGATTTTAAATCAAGTTTTTTTCTGTTTCTTTAACGATTTTATAGAGATTATTTGCTATTATTTAGAAATAATTTATAACGATTAATAAATAAATGTTTAACAATTTTATAAACGCTATAATATACATATATATATATATCGTCCTTAACAACACCAAGATTCTGCGATTAATCGTTGCAAAAATGCGAAATGATTTGGCGCGTCTGTCAACCAAATGCGATAAACTATAAATAACTGCGGAAACGTCAATTGAAACATTGGCAGAATCTTAAATTTGGCGCAAAGGGTAACCCGAAGGCAGCTCAGATCTAATGACAATATGACTCAATGACGCAGTGATTCAATCCAACGGATAATCACATTCAGAAGGGAATCGTGAATGCAATTCTTTCGGAAAATGTCATTGTAACGATTAAAGGAAATGTCAGTCATGTCCGGGGAGATTTACTTTAAATCGTACGAGATAAAAGACGATGGAAAACGAAGCAAAAAAGTGAAGGATTCTCTAACAAAGAAGCTAGGCAATTAATTAATCAATTCGCCAATATTTAATTACGGCTCCTTCGATGCACCACAAACAGAAGGATAAATGAATCCTTTCCCTTTCATCTGTAGATTGTAAAAGTAAATTTACAAATCGAAGACTGAAATTAAGCAACCCTCCTTCGTGATTTCGTCGTTGTGTTTGTGAAATTCGCGCCCTCAACTTTAAAGGAACCTCAAACAATTCTGTTTACTTTGCGGATTGATAAAACATGCCTCACAATCCGACGATTCCGATGACAGTTGACAGCTTGAAATCGCATTCGCATTTGAATCCGGCTTCTGAACGATCAAAAGGAGTGCGTAATATTTTTTTTCCGTAGTATTTTATTTGCATTTCGGCTAAGAATGTGCTTTTTACGGGCTGCTTCTTTATCTTCATCGGAGAAGGACGCAAGGGAGGGAGGGAAGTGAGTGTTGTTGTTGTCCTAATCCTTCGGAATCAGTGCACTTGAGCTGCACGATTAAGTGTCAACAAAAACATCAGCAGTTGACAGGAGCAGCAAAGCAAAGGTTTCGGTGTGTATTTGTTAAGCAAATAAAGGACTTCAGAGGAGGACGAAAGTAGACTGAGGGCTGTTGGACTCTCCGATTGATGCAGAGCTGACACGAGGCTGATAAGAGTCGCCGAACGTCGTCCTGCATGGAATTAAAATTTAAATAATTATCATACTGAAGCGAAACAGAGCAAAGAAACGCTTGGCTTAAAAAACAGTAGAAAAATAAACAGAAGAAACCGAAAACAACAAAGAAAACATCTCTAAACAACTGCGAAACCTGGAAAAGAAAATAATCAAAGTTTTCCGGAGGAGGAAGAAGAGAAACAATAGAAAAGGTGTTATTCAGATGTCTTCTTTGTGCTTATATCCTCAATTACATCGACGGTAATTCGGCTAATGTACATTTATGCAATCCTCTTCGTCGGCATTTTTGAAGGCAAATTAAAGGGAAAAGGAAGGATGATCGTCTGTTCACAAAAACAGCAGAAACTTCTATTAAAACACTACTTTTTGCACTTAAAATCGCATCACTTAAAATGCGATGGAAAAAGAAGAGAAAATGAACAGAAAAGCGTTTATTAAAAAAAAGAGGAAACCCAAAAAATGGCAAACCAAACAAAGGGATCAGCAGACCAATTGAACAGGATAAACAAACGCAATGCAGTGGCCATTACTTCATTACCTAGGGCAGGACATCGACATGTGTGTCTGCAACAACAACCACAGCCTGAAAGGAGATGAAAAAAACATAAACTGTTGCCAAGATCAGTGAGCAACAAGGAGAACAACGCCTCCTGTCCATTAGAATGGAATCACCTGAAAGGTAATGAATCCGTAGAGATTCCGATCTTAAATACCTTAAATAAACTCCTCACATGATCATCCTTCACCGTGATTATGATCCTCATCGGGATCGTTATCGGGATCCTCGTGTGTCCGATCAAGGAACCGTGAATAATTTAAGCTGACAGATTATTATTAGCGTAACATTAACGCCGAATTATGTTGTAATTGCAGATCTTTCGGCCAACTTCAGTCAACAGTGAATAGGTGAATAGGTATTATCCTATATCCACTAAATACAATATACACACATACATAAATAATAACTGTGATCACTGTAATTCCCTTTATACATAAGAATTCCACTCTTGATACGACTGATGATGAACTTCATTCAGTGATCGTCGGGTTTTCATCCATTTTGAATACGTTTTTCCATGTATTTTTTCGTATTCTCTTTCTGCACTCCGTCTACTTACTAATATTATCCGAATTATAAATAATTTATTCCTTTTAGTTATCATTTAAATGCATTTTCCGTGTCATTTTCACCCAACATTTAATGGAGCAGAAACTTCGCCGTGGATGGTTTTATTTATTGTCTCTTAGACTCATCCTATTTAATCTGTCCATTATGACAGATCAATTTCCCCTCTCCTATATGTATTTTCCTAAGAGCTTAACAGCAATTAAGAACTTTAACATGGACGCGTCGTTGCGGAAATAAATCTAAACAAAAATAAACAATTTCGAATGTGGTACAAGGACAAAGCCACCTGCAGCAACTCCCACAAAGTCCCACAGTGGCAACAGTGGCAAAAAAGGAGCGAAGGCTGATTGAAAAGGCTGCTGATAAAACTTTAATTCAGGCAAAAACTCATCGTAAGGACATTAACAGCAACAATGGAAGCTGTAAACTATTTCGCATTAGGAAAAAACCTTAAATGAAAACAGCTGTTGTTGTTGTTGTTGCCGCAACTGTTGATCCCTTATAATATGCTGAACTGATTTAATAGACTTTCCAACGGTATCAAACGGGCCTTGCAAAATACGCGGGTCGCCGTAAGACGCAGAGCAAATAAAGGAAGCGAACGCACCAAGGAATCACGGACCTTCGGATGACGGCTGCAAAAATTCACACAGCAACACGAGAGAAGGACAACGATGGAAGCGTTAAGAAGGGGTTACGTAAGAGGGGAAAGCAGACGAAAGGATGATGAAGAGAAGTAGTTGTAAGAGGAGGAACACGAGGCCAACAAGCACGAAAGGCAGTTGGAGGACGAAGCAGATAGTGACCAAAAGTTTCTGCAGAAGAAACAGAAAAAGGAGCAGATGGAGCAGTTCCTCTGCGGTAGCTCCTTGCTTTCTGCCTCCCTTTCA
The DNA here is from genome assembly GCA_937620795.1 of Thecophora atra. Lineage (NCBI taxonomy): Eukaryota > Metazoa > Arthropoda > Insecta > Diptera > Conopidae > Thecophora > Thecophora atra. Next base: position 4,580,816 of record OW569397.1, on the reverse strand, counting down.
CTCCTTTCCTCCTCTTTACCCCTCTTCCATGCATTTAAAATGAGTTCAATCTCTCGGAAGTAGTGAAAATTGAATGTCTTTGATTACTCATCACCGGGCTCAGCGGCTTTCGTTCCGTTACCCCTCGTCTAAATATCGGGTTTTCGGTCGTGCATGTAATTTAATCAAACAAATCAAACGCACCCTCTTCATTATCCTCACGCACACACACACAACATATATCTATGGACATGAGAAGTTTTACAGGCTCTCAACCAAAGTTTTTTGGCAACACTGGCAAATAAATTACTTGCTTATTCGTCTCTCTCTGTCTGTGTGTCTGTTCGGTTGGCAAAGTCCTGATTTTTCTGGTGAAATTTCGGTGTACCTCATATGGCCATTTACAAAAACACAACAACAACAACAGCAACAGCAACAACACGAAGTGGATGAAAAACTACTCTGTTTTGTTTCAAAGGAGATTTTACAACGAAAGTAACACTTGTCGATGTTGTTGTTGTTGTTGTTATTGCTGCGGTCCTTTTTGGTAAAGGGTTAGACAGCAACAACAACAAGAAAAAGTGTGGCTTTGATGTGGCCAACAATTAATTTATCTTCCTTTCGAGAGTTTGAAAGATTTTCCAGAGGCTTTTCTCTCCGTGTATGAGAAAACTAAAGACTTTAATTAAGGAAAAATCGATTCAAAGGAAATGATTTACTAAAGAAATGATTTCCATCATCAGAATTTATTTAATAGATCAACAGAAATGCAAAGAGTTCATTAACAATTTTGCTTTTATTATATAAAACTGTCAAAAGAATCTAAAATTTAAATACTAATTTGCATCTAAATTACTTCAAATATAATATTACTTCAAAACTATTTTTGCAAAAAAACACGAAAGAGTTTGATGAAGAAAAAGAATAAACTGAAGCAGAAATAGAAATCATTTTAGAGGAACTTTTAATGAAAAGCTTTGAATAAGTACTGCATCGAAGACACACACACCACCACCAACAGAAAACCCCAAAGTGAGCTCTCGCCAACAAATCAACTAGAAATTCAAAATGTAACCCTCAAAAGTGAAGCCAAGATGGCGGCGGCTACAACGATGCCAAATGTTGGCCACAAGAACAAACCCTCAAAATGCGATGATGATGAAGAGTCGAGGGACGACTATGTAGAACGAGCACGAGGACGAGCACGAGGACGTGTTTGGAAAAATCCTTAAGGGGGAAAACCTCGACACTCAAAGCTTGGAAAGGAACGAGTGCGAGGAAGTAGCGAGCGTTTTAGATGTGTTTTGTGTTTACGGCCAAAGGAAAAGGGGAAGAACTGTGGCTGTGAGTTTCTGTGTGATTGTGAGGTTGAATTGTGGCCAACGCCAGTGCAACTGCATCTGCAACTACAGATGCAGATGATCGAAGATTTGTTAACCTTAAAGACCATAATCAACACCGAATCGACAACAGCAACAACAACAACCACAGTAATGACAACAGCAGCAGCAGGAACAAGCATGAGAACAAGTACAAGATCAACAACAACCGAGACAACATCACCAAAAGCAACTGAAAACGGAAAACTCAATTGATACAGGAATTAAACTGATTGGGGTAAATGCAACAACAACAACAACAGCAACAGACACACATGTAACCATCACTTAACCAAAGCAAACCAACGCAGGAGAATTTAGACCTAGTTTTGGGCATTTTGTGAGAGCCGCAAACTCAGTTGGCCTTAAAGTTGCCGAAAGTTGGATGCAAAAGGCGAGACTCGGGAGATAGAAGGGAGGAAGACAGAGAGCAAATGAAAGGAAGAATGAATGGAGAAGGGAGAAGAAGACTTCGCTGTTGATGTCTGTTCAGTCGAAGAGTCTTTTTGTCGGTTGGTGTGTCGATTGATCGTTGAATTCGCATGCAAACAGCATGAGGAGGCTCTAAAACCACGACTGCTTCACCAGGCAGACGGATAGACACACACACATACACTTAAAGCTCATTCAAACACAGATGCATTCCGTAGTCGTTGGAATTCTGCTGTTGGGCGTTGGAAAACCTTAAAAATGCACTCGAAATGCACTGAAATCTGCATCCGAGTCGGAAGTTAGTCATGTCTGTCCTCCTCCTTCCTTCGTCTGTCCAAAAAATATTCAACAAAGAAAGTGTTAAAACTTTGAGGCCAAAAATTGTGCCCAAAATAAAAACAAGATTCAGGCTTGGGATAGTTTCCGTGTTGAAATGTATTTTAAATATTATTAAATTAATAAAGAAGAAAGTAAGAAAGAAAGGGCGAAAGAGAGAGTGAGATAGAGAGGAAGGAATATGTTAATAATTGTTAACATCGAAATAGTAAATATTATTTATTAATATTCATAAAATCGTGGTAATTATTAAAATAAGCTTTAAACCGTTAACACTGAAATTATGTACGAGACCAACAGCATCCATAAAATTATGAAAAACATCAAGAATCCTGCAACAGAACGTTGTTGTTGTTGTTTCGGTTGCTGCTCTTGTTTCATGGCGTCGGTGCAACAAATTAATTCCACTTTCGCACGTTGCCACGACATTCCATAAATAATCGCTTATTATTGCTGTAGCCGTTGTTGTTGTTGTTGCTGCTGCTCGTCCTGCCGCTGCTGCTCGTATTTTAATAATTATTGGTGCTGCTTCTGCTTCTGCTGTTGTTGATGTTGCATGCATCCGTTGCTGGTGGATCGCACTTTGATTGTGGCCACGGCCAATGCATAATTATCCCAACTTTGCCTGGCCATTGAGTGTATGCGTGTATGCGTGTGTGTGTGTGTGTGTGTGTTCGGCACATTCGGGTGCATTTTGATTTAATGCGGAGAGCAACAAAAAAAATCCAAAGGATGTTGTTTGCAAAATTCCGAAAATTAATAACAAGAATTCAGTGAATTTATATAACGAACACCACTCCGACGAAGGGAAGGAGAGGCGGGAAGGACGAGTGAAACGCTTTCAACCATAATAAGGATAACGCAGTCTGAGCGACGGCGCAGTTTTAAGGTTCAGTGAAGTTCGCGCTGTGCAAATGAATTGTGGACATCGAACACAACAACAAATTAAACAAGGACTACAACAACAACAACTACTATTACGACAACCCACACTTCCTTGGAATGTATATTACTAGTAGAAAAAAGAATTTTTATATTTTACCAATGCTCAAAAACAATAATAACTTTGCTAATTTAATTCTAATGAAGCTTTTCAGACAACTTTAAGAATATGATGTATATTCTCTGCTGGCTATTCTCTGCTGGCCTGCAACAAAGATTATAAAATACTTCTATATCAATTTTAGTATATTCTATCCTTGATTGAAGACTTTTCAATTCTCAAGATAACAATAAGCTACGAATAACGTGATTTTTGTTTGATTTAATTGAATTCTCTACTCTCAAATTACGTTATAAAGTCCGATTACATCTAGAAGTTCCCAAATTGAAGAACCGAATTGGTAAATGGGACGAATTCGGCTTTTTTCACTCACACATTTCAACATAATTTCAATATAAGTTTATGTTTCTTTGGAAAAACTAATTTAGCAATACATACACGCCTCTGCCTTCCTCTGTTCACGGTTTCACTAAACATATTTATTTCTCATTCAAATTAAATGAGATTGAGTTGGAGCATATGGAGATTGAGTTCTCAAAATTGTTATTATCATGGAGCATCTTCAAATACCACAAGCGCCACATGACACGTCACGGTATCACAGGGAACCCATTCGGATTACAGCCCAAAACCATTGAAACGACCACTGAAACACATGGAAGAGGCACCTAATTAAAAATCGAATGGGTTGATTGAGTCAAATTAGTTACAAGCAATAAAAAGCGGCAACTGTTTCAATGGCGACACAGATGATCAAAGGTCAATCAGGCAAAGGTGAGGAACAACAACAGTTGGACAAGAAGAAGAACAACCAAAAACCAATTAAAGCAGAAGAACCCGAACGAACAACGGATAAACATAAAACGACGAAATGGCAACGAATAACGTAAAATTGAAGCGATAAGACAAGGAAAGGGGCTCACAGACGACAGGTTGTGTTGATCAAGCAGTAAATTTTCATTCGGCGCTCATAACTGTCACAAATGCTTAATGAAAATGCAGAAAAAACGGCAGATCAAAGACCAAACACGCGCTCGAGCGTCGAGCCCCACAAAGTTAAACCAAATTTTGACTTATTTCTCGTTTATGATGTTTTATAAACCGTGTCCAGAGGGAGAACGGATAAAAGGAGTAAAGTACCTCTTGACGGACAGTTACAAATTTCTCTGGGACAGCCACAAAGTCACTGACAGCGCGGCCAAAATTCACAAAAGGGTTAATGACGGGGTTAGAAAAAGTTAGGGTTAAAAACTATATCCAAAACCATCCATTTCATAAAATTAAAAGAGCCAATAAAAAATCCAATTTCGAGGTTATTCAGTGCACCAAATGTCAAAAGGCGTCTAAAAAATTAAACTCATTTCTCTGAACTGCAATTAACATCCATTTCTGCATCGTCTTTCTCCTCTTCACCTTTGATTTCTCTCTTCGCGGGAAACTTTCTTCAAAAACATGGTTAAAAATTTTCTTTTTCTTCACAGAATTTCTATTTTTGTTCAAGGTTTTTTTTTTGTATTTCAAGGTTTCTTGTTCTAAATACTAATTTCTATGTCATCTTAAGCACGTCTTGAACTACTTTAACCCATTCCCAATAAAATGTCCCTTGGAAAAATCGGTCTACTGCAAATTCGTCCGCCTTCAATAAAAGGACATAATAAAACTATAAAAAGAGAGAAAAACTCAGAAAATCCTAGCATAAAAAACATGTTTTCACCAGTGAATTGCTCTTCTTTCTTTTCCTAGTTTCTTCTCGGTCGAATTTTCATGGTCAGCCCATGAAACCCTTTCGAATCCTTTTTACTGCATTTCTGTTATTTTTACGGGGCATTTTTTTAAATCTAATTGTTTTGTTTCCCGCCTTTTTTATTGTTTTATGACTTCCCAACCATTTTTTAACCCCTTTTCGAACAGTTTTCATTTATGACTCCGTGCCATAAACGCGTTGTTTTCCTTGAATTGCCTCTGCTCTGACCTACAAATACAATTTGCAATTGTTTTATCCGTTACACAAAGCGAAGAAGAAGCAGAAGCAGACGAGAAATAACGGGTTAAAAGTGTTCCCATAGCCAGATGCAGCGATCGTAAAAATCACTTTCGTGTCCGGTCCGAGAAGCACGAAGGACGCTGCTTCTTCTCCTTCTGTCTGAGCGCGTGTTAACAATGGACTGAATACCGAGAACTACCGAGAGGACATAAGTGACAATTATTTTATGATGACGTTTTCACGGAGTCATTAAAAAATGAGGCTGCGTTTTTTGGAGTAATCGATGCGATGTTGGAAATGCGTCTGAAAGGGAGAAAAAGGATTAAAAAATGTTTAAAAAAAGGGTTTTGAAAAATAGCGTTCTGTAAGATACGATTTTCTCTCAACTCTTTCGTTTACAATACGGAATTCATGTGAATTTTTCCGCGTAGAAGGGATTCTTTAGCAGACTTTAAAGCATGAACTCTTTTTTACAGTTTCTAGGCTACAAAATGAAGAGGAAAAAATTTTAAAAAGCGACATCACATGACACAGCACGGTAATTGTTACCTGCCACGCTCAATTTGTGACCTATTAAGAAATTTCGAGAAAAAAACCATGCAAAATTATCTACGACGAGGAGAATTTAAAGAAATTGTATATTCGCCTTGCAAGAATCTGAGCGTTTAATAAAGAATCAATATAAAACTAAAATTAAATATATATTCGGCATTACTGCTAAAAATAAATGCCGATTAAGAAAGAGGCTTCTTGTGAATGTGCTTTACCTCAACGGGTTAATTATTTGTCTGTAATAATTCTGCTTTGTCAGTAATTATCATTACATGTTCACTAAAGATGACTTTTACGGGTTAAATCATCTAAAATATAAATATTTTTGGCTTTCAATATCGACAAGAATATTGAATTCAACAGATTCGGCAGGCAATGCTACTTGATCGTTCGCAGGGTGTCAAGAGAAGGGACCACCAATGAAACAGAGATCCTTTTATGCCTGTAACTCTTTAAACGCAGACCTTTACGTGGCTAATTAGCATGCGAAAAAGGGTTTTAGGAGAACAACAAACAAATCGCCTCCAAACGCCAAAAACCGAAAAACCTCTAAAAACCCATTAATGTCCGCAATTCGTGGAACGGCTGTGAGTTCACTTGTATTCATTTTTTATTGTCCCGCGAAAAATCAACAAATGCAACCAACCAAATAAAAGGTTATGAGGTAAGGAGACAAGAAACGGGCTGACGTACAGGCGGATGGAAGATGAACGGGCTGCGGTTCTTTGGGACAATGGACAAAGGAAGTCAGGCGGGCGTTTGCTGAACGGATGAACCATTGATCAGACACCGACGCAACACTGAAATATCCTCAAGAGTTGCCCAATTCTCTGTTGATCTAGGAGGTGATATTCAAAAAGCCGCCAGGATGTGAAAGAGTTCCGTGTGCCAAGACGCTTCGTGCCTTTTCTACATAAACTTACTAACTTCTGGGAATCAGTTGACCACCGCAAACACTAAAAATAAATAAATCCCGACGGTCAAACGACTTCGAACTCTGCAATTGGAATGGGAAAGAAATTAGAAGGTTTTCAATACTTTCGTTGCTTTTACTGGACGAGAAAGGATTATTTTAGCAGCTAATGCTAACTACTTTAAGAGAAATTTACATAACGATGATTTTCACACAATGATTTTCAACTGAACATTTCTCGGAATCACTTTCAAGACGATTTTCCTAACTGTATTTGTTTTGGGTACAATTTTTACATTACAACGAGTTGCTTAAGGTAAATAATTAGCCAGGCAAATGAAGAAGAGCGAAAGAGGAGTGACAGGTGAAGAGCAAATGGCTTTTGTCAACGGCGGGAACACATTCCTCCTATTGTACCCAATCAGTGAAGGAAGTTGTTGGAATAATAGGCACATAATATATAAGGATCCGGCAGGTTCATTTATACTGAGTCAATTTCTTTCCCTCATCACAGAAGCTGCTTTAATCGATTTGATGATCTCATCTCACAGAAACAATCCATTTCTGTCTTTGTTCTATTTGTTTCTTCTCAAATAATGACCCCTAGTGTTTATAAAACAGCCGATGTTTTATGGTTTTTTAGATTTTTAGCGAATTGTCGACTGTAAAACCTCTTCTTCCCCAGAATGAGAACTCTTTGATCTCATACACCATACAAAGCCAAAGGAAACAACGATGCCGCTGTCGTGCAGATCTCATTGAAGACTTTGCAAACATAATAAACAAAAACAATTTAATGATCGCGTCATTAAAATGTGTAAAGAAAAGTTGCAGAAATGATACATTTGATATTATCGCTGAGATGAAAGGATGTTTCTGTGTATAACTGCTACCAATTTAGATTATAATTACCAAGACAAATCGAAATAATTTTTGTGTATGGACATGGAATGACATCTGCAATCTAATGATCATACCAAATAAGGCTTCGACTTAGAAAGACTTCATTTTAGACTTTGAATAATTGTCGAAGGAGGAAAATTTCAGATAACTTGCAGTTTTTACGTAATACTCCAAGCCCCTTTATTTCGCTTTCGACAATCGTAAACCGAACTTCACATTCTTCAAATTCTTTTGATGGGTAGAGACTTCAGCTTATCCGGGATGTCCATGACTGTACAGGACTTTGTGCTCGGAATTCAGCCCAAGTCCAATTGAGAAATGAAAGAGCTAACCAACGAGCTAAATATTAGCTAATTGATATCTGAGGTAAATACATACATGACACCTGACTGAACTGATCCTGAAGCTTGTCCTGTAGCGACGGCCAGCCTACTACTCCGGAGACGTACTCTCGTTGGACCGAAGGTCAAGAAATTTCACGATAGTGAGATATGTAGTTTTCTGTGTGTCGTCTTTGTAACTTTCTGCAACTCTCCCGAAACACAGATGCGCCTTAGGGACTAAATTCTATTGTAATCAGTATAAGAATTTATACTGGAAAATCCAAAATGAACTGCTTGCTCTCTCAGTTCATATATCTAGTATAAAAGTCGGTATTAAATCATGATCATCACTACCATCACCATCATCATCAACGTCAGTTTCATTGCAGAAATACTTGAGAATAATATGAATGAATACATTTCGAATGCAATCGGATTAGAGATTGAAATCTGCATCGCCTGCTTCTCACTTCGATTGTGCTGCTGTCGGATCACAATGAAGATGTCTATCGCCATCGTACAATGCTTCGTGTCTGTGCAAACAAACAGATTAAACTTTCAGTGCGAGTATTTCGAGTAACTGAAGTAGCAGCAGCGGAGCTCCGAGGCCGATATTAGCTACAATTACGTTATCCGTTTATCTGATGGATGCGCAACTTGTGATGGAAATCGGGACCCTCGGGACGCCTGCTGCACTTCCGCTGAAGTGTCGAAACATGAAGATGAGCTCGCAGAAGGTTAAGAATCGCCTCGGTGTCCTGGCGGTCTGTTTATAGCAACGCAAAGCTGATTACGTGATATCGAGCGCTGCAAATCTGTCTGCGAGTAACGCCGCGAGTAGGTAGCCAAATCATCAGTTCGTCTGAATGCAGCTCATCCAATAATCGGCGACCTTTTTGCCTCTTGTTTCTAGCAATCCAACAACTCATCTGCGTTTCCACGCGTAATCGAAGCGGCCCTGATTTGGATCGACGGAGGGCGCAGAGGAAGTGCTTCCTTACGCTTCACTTGCGTCATTGGAGCGTAACGTGACTGTCGGCCTTTGGCAAAGACGTTCCTTCGAGGGTGCCGCGGTGAGTTGCTTCCGTACATCCTCATAAAGTGCTCGATGTCCTCAATGATTGTCTCTGCTCCTTCGGGTTCTCCGAGTGACCGAATTCGCTAGCAGCATCCAGTCATCCGTTCGTGTACTCTCCGTCGTCTCGCTTTGTTTGCTGGTAATTTTATATCCTTGATGCAGGATGGCAGCGCCTTGGAGCGACATCACTTCGCTTGTTAACACTAATGGGCGAATTATACAGGCCGCTTTTCCCATTCCGTCGCCATTCGTATCCCTGTCGTCGTCTTCGATGTTGCTATTAACGGAAGAGGCTCAGTTAACCTCTGAGATTTCGGCTAAGTTATGCAAATTGTTGCAAGTGTCGTCGATCGAGCAGCCACACAGATCCACGTACATCAAAGAATCAGGAAGTTACGCGGCAAGTGAAGGCGTGAATAAAGAGCAACGTGGAATAAAGCTTCACTACATCTTGTAACATAAAAATTCAATGATGTAGAAAGAAACAAAAATTAAAATCGGAATGGGACAAACTTCATCAAATTGAGACATCAAAAACTCGGAATGACAATTGAAATGACAAACGAAAACTTCAACCGAAAGAAGAAAAATATTATTCAAGGAAAACCATGAAGAACCAAAGTACAGAATAAACACGGAGAACGCAAAGGCGAATATGATGAAGAGCAGCAACAACCACATGAATAAGCAATGGAAAAAATAAATATGTACATAAATTGATGCTGCATAAATTACCGTCAAACCCACTGATGAAACCGAGACAGGGAATCACACAAAGAGGCAGACAAACAGAGCAGATTTTTAAAAATCCCCGATAGGTCGATGGATGGGAAATAAAAGGGGAGGACGAAGAGGTTGGGTTTCCATTCTCAGTCCATAGAAACACAGTGAAAGCCTTTTCGGCCTCGTTCTCTTTCCCTCTCATTTCTTGTAGCATTATTATTCAACAAGCAAATGTCACCGGGAAAACTGTCAGTTTCTCATGAGACTCTTCTCGTTGTTGTTATTGATTCCATTTTGGTTTGCCAAATACAGAGCGATGATTAGGGGATAAATGGGTCAAGCGAATGCGACGAACTCGAATTCGACGGGGCGAATTGAAAACGAGGTACAGAGCTATGAGTGTGAGAAGGAATACGGATTTTGAAAACCGACGAGTGAAGGACTATATTAGTATATTTCAGGGATTTTAGTTATTTACAAAGAAGTCGTTTCGAACTATCCACGTAACGTTCTCCGCATTCCAGCCCCTATGTTTATATAAAACAACAGAAGACTTCCATGAAGCCTAAAAGGTACACCGACAACTTAATCAATAACACGATCGATATCAATTAATTTCTTTCCACTTGCCATCGGTTCTCCACTCATGTTGCTGGTAAAAAATAAAATAGAGACCAAAAAAAAAAGATCCATGGAACAAAAAAAGGCGTCAAATCAACCATCAACGATACAGTCGAACGATATTCTTCCCAGAATGAAAAAGGGTAACACATTTTAATGGTCGTTTAGCTGTAATTAACCCTTCGAAGTGTCTCGTAACAAACCATTTCTTCTCTTTAGATACCCTCGACCGTGTCCCTCATCCATTTCTTCCTCTCCCACATAAAGTGTTCCTTTAACACAATCATGAGGGTCAGCTACAAGCTGTTACCATTGCCGCAGTCATCGGGACAGTTGTTGGCCAACTGAGCGGGCGATCATGCAACCAGTGACTTTTCAACGATCAGTGTAAACGTTTTGGACGCTTTAAAAAGGTCAAAAGGTAACTCAACTGTTTAGAGCTGCCTCAGCTGGCTTCACGAGGAACATGGAAAAGGAAAACTAAAATAAAAGGACATCAATGTGACTTTATATCTGAATATTGTTGATGACGATGTCGTTGTTGTTGTTGCTGTCACTCGCTTCATGGAAGTGGAAACGTTTTTAATGATCTTTAATTGTGCACCGCGGATGAAGTTTGTGTAGCCGCCGTCATCGGCAACACCAACGCCGCGACGTGGTTAAATCGGCATCACACAATTCGTGACTTTTCGCTGTCGCTATTTAATGACAACCGGAAGTTGTTGTTGCTGTTTTGAATGCAGTCGTTGTAAACAATTTAAACGTCAATAAAACGCATCTGGGAAGACTTTTAAATTATAAACACAACGCTGAGCGACGTGACGACGATGATAGACGATTTGAAGTCATTTTTCGTTAAGCACGGGGATGAAGAGGTTCACTAAAAGGTCATGAATCGAAACAGAGAACATTTTCATGGTTGATAAAGTGAGAAAGAAGACAAAAATTAGTCAATTAATAACCAAAAAGTTGAACAATGCAATGCCAATTATTTTATATAATAATTTACAACGATTGAAGCGGTTTTTTGTGTTATTTTCTGACGAATCATTCCCTTACCACTTTGTCATGATGAGCGTTTTAGAAGTCTAACAAAAGACCGTTTAAAAGTTGTCAAAAGAATATTTAAAATCATTTTGTAAAGAAATAACTTTCATTAATTAGCCAAACTTCAACTGTTTCGCCGCCAGAAATGGGTTTTCCAGTGCAATCGTCATCGTCATCATTAGCTTCGTGTTAATGATCAAAGAACTGCCGCCTTTAAAGCAACTTTCATGCTAAACTCTCAGTCGCATTTGCATTGAATTCTAATTGTTTTGTCAGTTGGAATTGTATCGAAAACAGAAGCTATTTATAAATATTTTGTAGGAACCTCCACCGCGACACCACGATGACGTGTGACGAGAAGCGGACTCCGATTGTGACTCGGCGCATTTTCTCACATCCAATCGACGTTCTACGAAATTTCCGCCAGCATCAAAGCAGCCGTGAAAATGTTGCTAATGATGTTGCTAATGATGTTGCCAATGAGTTGCAGTTTCTTTGTACTCAACTTTTCTTGGTGCTTTTTCGGTTTGTCCTTAATTGAAAAATCGCTGGTTAACGGTTTTCTAAAAGACGATGTTAAAGAAGCGGTAAATGTGGGGAACAAAAAGAAACCCTACTTTTTATAACAATTTTTAATGATGTTATTAGCAACAATGAGTCTCAATGACAACCTTCGATGGAATGAGGTGAGTTGAGTTCTTTGAGTTCTTTCGATGTTCCTTTTATAGTTTCCACGTTCCCCCGATGATTACCGAAAAATCGTTTTTTTGTATGAAATCTTATTCGAAGTCCTGCTTCTTTCTTCATGAAGTAAATATTAAAAAATACCTACCTAAAAATAATAATAATAACGCAAACGGCGAGCGTCCTTATATCTATGGACATCGAAGGCTCTCTGTAGAATATTCACAGTCCAGTTTTTTCTAGAAAACCCGGAAGTCGAATCGTTTAATATTTATGTTTATAAATGAGCACAATCCTTGTTATTTTTGTTGTTGTTGTTGTTGACAGGCGTGTAAATACTGCAATTTCTGTGTTGTTGTTGTAGTTGCTTATTTGGCATTTTTATAATTTATTATTTTCTGTGCAAAATCGAACAATTCAATTAGATCCAAGCGAGTCCTTTTGATTCCTTCCCTTTTCGTTCCTTTTTATGATGTTTTCGTTCTCCTTTTTCTCTTTTACGTTCTTTGTTCCTCTGCATTTTTCAATTCAATTTTTCATTGACTCGTTTTTATTCTCGAACGAAGAGAATTTCAAATCTGTTGTTGGACGATGCAAAGAAAGGCTTTTGTAGTTGCTACGCACCCTGTTATTAGAAAGAACGAGCGATTCCTTTGGATGCTTGTTCTTATTACTGTTATTGCCAACCAAGTTGTTGTTGTTGTTGTTGCTGTTTGACGCCTTGACATGTGAATGACTGTTGTGATACCTTAATTTAATGTTTGTACGAAATATTTTCATTAAACTTTAAATGAAAAAGAATTCGAACCAATTGAGGAAAACAACGGCGATTGAAAGCACGTCAAGGCGAGGAAACTTTAAATAAAAGAATCAGAGTTGATTGCAATGAAGTTTTTACTGTAAAATGAAGCTGAAAGATGAAGCTAAATAATGAGCAGCATCTCGATGATTGCAGAAGAAGACGAAGTCTAAGAATCACAATGAGAGGCTTCAGTTTTTCAAGAATTGTAAACAGCACGAGCGTCGAAGGTCCTCCATTTCGAGGCCGCTCGTGTTCATTTCTCTTCGAGGACCTGCTTGAACTCAGTTCAAACTCCTCGCTGTGATGTTCAGTCACATCGAACACGAGTGCCTAATTCTCTAACTCGACGGTTATCCTTTTTGTGCGAACACCTCCCCATTTAATTCCTCTTCGTTGGCATTAAACGGAGCAGTGAACGCGTCGCTGCGGCTCCGTGTTAAATGAAGTCAACAGCTTCGAATGAAGCTTCAGTGGATGACTTCAAGGATTACATGAAAACGCCGCATGCTTCGCCGCGTGTTGCCGCATCCGCACAAATGGCGCAAAGCAACCGAAGAATTCAATCAGAGTTACAAACAGAAATTTCCTAACAAAAAATGTGAAGCAAAAATTACATTTTTCTGGGAAACACGAAGTTGCGAGGATTCCGGTCCCTTCTCGTGTCTTCCCTCGCGCCATTTTCAATTATGAAAACGGTAAATATTGAGTAAAAACATCCCTACAGGATATCAATTTATACAGAGTTATTTTGATGTTGATGATGATTGTGATTGTGATGAATGAAATGCAACAACCTTAGAACAGGGAAATAAAGTGATGGGATGGAGGGAGGGAGGGAAGGAGAAAGGCAAATAGATTCATACACAGAAACGCTGCTTCTGTCCTCAGGCGATCCTTGCAGTTTGCTCAAACAGATGCTCATGAAACTCAACACACTCCAAGTGCGTCGTTGAGAGGACGTTGACAACAACAACAACAACAGTCATCAGAAAAGCATCGACGACAGCAGCAGCAATTTCAAAGCCTAATTGTGCCAAATCTCGTTTTCCTTTCTTCTTTTGGCAGAAATTTTTGCGCAATTCAATGAATTAATGACCGAATAACTGAATGAATTGGACGCTGGTGAGGGTCTGGTGATGGACACGGAGCGTAAATCAACGATGACGACTTTTCTTCGATGACTTTTCGACAGCAGCTCCGAGTGGAAGAGGCTCAGCTGCCGATCGCTCGGCTGGCGGAGAGGAGGTCACACGTTTGACATTTTAAGCTGACATTAAGCCACGTAATGCCAGATGAAGTAAGCAGGGAGATTGACAAAAGCAACCAGTCGGATGTGATGTCCAAAACTGACTGACAACAGAAGACTTAAGACAAGAACCTGACTAAAAAATCGAATAAAGAATGAACTAGCTCAGGATCTAAAACTGCAAATTAACGAGTTAAATTAGAAATTTCAAGTAGAAAAAAGAATAATGAATGCAAAATCTCGCGAAATCTGCATCAGGAAGCAGCTGAAGTCTGAGCGAAGACGGGGCCAAGAACCAATTTCCGAAAAACTTCCTTAAACGTGATGTTTTCCCTGCTCTTAAAGGTCGCAATAATCACAACCATAGTCAAACCGAGTCGATGTAAGCGTGGTTTACGCAAACCAACGGCGGTTCTGCGTGTGTTATAAAATCATAAAAAACCACGTAATTTTCAAAGGAATTTACCACGTTTTTTTATCCGCTTTCTTCCTTTCCTTCAAAGTGTCTATTTTTTAGCAACCAGCTTCAGTTTTTTGCGTATTTTTCTGTTCGATTTTTGTCAGTTCCGCATTCCGAAGTCGTGCGTCTTCATGCAATTCGCGTGCGTCGTCGTCAGCGTCGATTTTCCAAGAAGTCGGCCTGGTTTCTGGTTGGTCGCCAGACGATGCGTCTTTTTCTTTCGGTTTCTCTATTTTCTCTACCCTGTAAAGCATCCTTTTGTCTGTATCCTTTGAGGTTTTTTGCGACCTTTTTTAGCGGTTTTTTTGCAAGTTTTTATGACTTTTTAAAGATAGAAAAAATGCGTTTTTTAGTTTCATTTTTACTCCTGAGCTGTCTTTTTTTATGATGAGTTTTTGTGAATTTCTTTGTTGTTGTTTAGTGTTTCTTTAGATAGATATTTTTTAGTGGTACTTTGCACTTTTTTAATTTATTTTTTGGGTTTCTGGTTCTTTTTTTATTTCAAAAAATTTTTCGATTCAGTTTCATTCCCTTTTTGCGTCATTTGTGATGACTTTTCGTCCTGTTGCGGTGTCCTTCTAGATCTTCTGGTTGCGTAAATTTCTAGGCGACTTCGAATTGCGTCAGACTAGAGATTTCGGCGTTAGCATTTCCCATGAATCCTTGATTTTTTCGCAAGAATTTTATTTTTCTTTATTTTTTTAAAAAAACTAGTTCTTTTTTTCTGAATTTTTTACTGTTTTTATTTTCGTTGGATTTTTCGTTTGAATTTTTTTACGTTTTTAGTTTTGTTTGTTAACTTTTTTTACAGATGACTTCGTTTTACATCACAAGCCACGTTTTTAGTTTTTCCTTTTTTTGTTATTTTTTTCTTTAAACTGCGTTTTTCAATATTTTTTCTGTTATTGATGACTTCTCTGTTGTAGTTCCTTTTTTTGTGGGTTTTTTTTTTACTTTTCATTTCATATTTGAGATTTTCTCGCTTGACTCAACAACATATTAACCACGCATTTGCTCAGTACTAATATAGATAGATTTTTCTACAGAAACTAACAGAAACCAATCCACCATTGTTCGTAATCATCACTCGTCACTCATCATTCATCAGTTGGCAGTGGCTTAAAAGCCGTTCAAAGCCCGGTTTCGGCTGCTGTCGGTTGAAGGCAGGTTTTAATTGGATGTTTCTGAGGGTGGCGATGAGGGCGTTCAATTGAAATGATGCAGTGATGCACCGCGATGATTTTTAGTAAAATGTTTAACGCAGCACAGAACGACAATGAAATAAATCATCGATTGGGAATGAAATGAAAATGGCAACGAAATCAATGCTGAGTCTCGATTTTCCCGGCTCTCACTAACGCACCCCCCTCCGCACTGTTGCTCTTCCCCTCTTCCAGGATTCACTTCAATTGACACATCAATTTGAAGCTTGACGTGAGTGATGAGTGATGAAAATTATTAAAATAATGAAACTGATGAAGATGAAGTTGATTCGCTGTCAGTGACCATTCGATAGGAGGATCCTCGAAGCAACAACAACAAAACAATAACTGCAACGCTGCTTCTATTTTTCTTTTCTTCTGTCTTGTGTTTTCGATTCTTTTTTCGAACATTTTTGTAACTTGATAGGAAACAACAGCAAAAGAAAAAACAACAAAAATGGGGGGAAAATCGTTTAATTCGGGATGGAATTTTTTCTGATTTCTTTGCTGATTTTTTGATTTTATTTTATTTACTTTTTGGGTTCTGTCAAAGAGAGAATTTGATGAATTGCATCTGTGTTTGTCGGTGGCCATTATAATAGATAATAAAAGAAAGCGAAATATGTTTTTGTGACATCTTAATTAATGCCGTGTTTTTGTTTGAGTTCTGTTGTGTGTTGTTCTGTCTTCAAATATTAAACATACTAGCCGAGTTTTATTGCCTCGTAATACTTTTTTCCTATTCCTAATCCATTGTCTAATCATCCTAACGCGATCCCAGACTCATTCTTTATCTCTTTTTTGAGATTTAATTATCCAAAGTTAAATTCCTTCTTCTCCTGACTTAACTTTCTCTTTAAATTTCCTAGTCAATCTCCGGTTCGTTCATGATCGTGTAATTAACTTATTCTGCCTAACAAATTCCTTCATCCTGTCCTTACCTAATTTTTAACCGATTCTTGTTGCTAACCTATTCTCAACACATTCCAAAAATCATTAAATAAATAATTCCTTCGACAGATCACGTCTGATTTCTAAAATATTACTACACCTTCAGCACCCATCACAGACCCTCCTTTAACTCCTCCCTAACTCATTCCTAACTCATTCCTATCTCATTCCTTACTCCTTCCTAACTCCTTCCTAACTCATTACCACTTTATTATTCCCTCTATCGCTCTTGCTCGTCATTTACATCGCCAAATTTTGTTCGGCGTTAATCTTTTATTCTATTAAAACTTTTCTTTTCACTTCTCATGCCGACGAGCGACTTGAGTAAATATTTCTACAGCTGCATGGATGCGAACTGTAGTTGCTTAGAGATTCGAAGCTGAAGCGTCGAGTCTGCGAAGTCTACGATCCTCGAAATGTCAGAAAATCTAAATTAATTATGCGCAGCGGCGGCGGTGGCGGTGGCGACGCTGACGGCGATGGCGACGTTGGCTGTGGCAACGACAAAACTTAAGCAGTTTATAAATTATGCAAGCGACACACGAGCGAGCTTAAAACACGGAAATCCGGTTGAAGCACCCACAAATCTGCTCCCTTCGAAGTGATAAAATCAACTGGAAGATGGTCGGCGGAGGAGAGGGAAGGAGCCGCAGACAGACAATGGAAAGTGCTGTGAATTGG
Source organism: Thecophora atra (assembly GCA_937620795.1). Taxonomy (NCBI): domain Eukaryota; kingdom Metazoa; phylum Arthropoda; class Insecta; order Diptera; family Conopidae; genus Thecophora; species Thecophora atra. The sequence goes on along the minus strand of OW569397.1, from coordinate 4,563,517 downwards.
CGACTCTGATGATGGAGTTGTACACAGAACCAAAGATTAGACATTCTTCGGGTGTTTACCTCATAATTAATGCAAGCGAAGGAGTGAAAGTGTTAAAAGTGAAACAGTACAAAGAAAGAAAGAAGCGATTCTTCGGAAGATGGGCCACAGACAAGAAACGAAACGACCTCTCAGAAACCCAAAAACCCCGCTAAGTGAACCGTCGATTAATGAAAGGGTTAAGTTCAAGTCTTCCCGTGTTTAGAAGCTTCGTGGAGGGTGCGTGTGGCCACATTGAAGATCCCAGATAACGACCAACGACAAGTTTTTACCCATAACCACATTAAACGGCTCCCAATCAATCCTTTCGCATGGACCACTTTAAAATAGCTCATAAAACGGTCTGTCAATAATAAAATCATCGATTAAATGCGTCGATTTATGGACGCGAATCGACCAACCAAGCAACCAACCACTCGCTCGTTCGTTCTGCTTGATTTTCCTTGATTTATCAGCGGATTTGCCGATGTCGCATTTATGGACCCACTCCCAGTCAATCGGCTTCGTTCACCTTCAAAGGGTTAAATAGTTAAACGGTGAATTTCATGTGAAGTCGAATAAATTTTGCGTTAAAAGTGGATCAGGATTCGGATAAGAATAATGAGGATAAGCATAGGGATTCGTTTTCCTCCTCGGTTGATGATGCGGATGCGGATTTGGATGAGAATCATTTTTCTCAGCTCTTTTTTAGTTTGCTCAAAGGATTTCGTCACACGCCGACTGCACGACGGCCTCCGACGCAGCCGAATCCTTCTGCTGTCTCTCCGTGTGCGAGAACAAAAGCCGCTGTATAAATACCGTTATAAATAGTCGTGCAAAAAGAGTTGCCACGACAGACACGTGTGTGGGCCATCGTGATGCATGCGTCGCGAATGTCTCAATCTTGCTTAAGCATTGATTTATCCAGCTAATAAATGTGTAATCCTTTTTTGGTATTGCCTTGCGAACGGGTTCAGTTGCAGGCAAATTGATTTCATGCCACGTTTACGCAATCGATTCCAGCGCCGATTCCAGCGATAGCAAAATGAAGCGCAGGATTTTTTTTGTCAAGGAATAATTATCAGGCTTCGGAAGAAGGCTTCGACGATTATTTGAGGGATTTGCTTGTAGTCAAATGCCTCATTTATATTCATTGGATGGAGGATTATTGATTGGACATGTGTATTTATTGGAATCATTTACATATAATTGATTAAAGAATATTTGTTTTACTCGTGTGCATTTATATGAAGCGTGAAGTATTTGCGTGAGCAATTATCTGATCTAGTTATAAAGTATATAATCATTTGTTAGGCTTGAACAAGTCTCAATTAATGTCGTACTTTGTTGATTTACATTGAATAATTGTCACTTTTAATAAAAAAATTAAGTGTCTAAAAGTCCTCCCAAGGATCTACAAAAATGTACTTAAAAGACAAGGCACAAAAATAGAAAGGAATAAAAAATAAGAAGGGAAGTAATCATTAAAGAAAACGTCGGAAACTCGCTGAAGTCAAGGTCTTCATTAGAGTCATAAGTTTTCCGTTTCCTTTACTGCAACCGATAAAGTAGAAAATATCAAAAAATTGCCTTTTTCTTCCCTTCTTCTTCCCACGTTCTCTGAACAAAATTCCAGGAATATCAATTTCTGAATTTATTTGTATTTTCTTGCAACTTTTTCCAATGAATTCTTTTCGAAATTATATAAAAATATGCAATGCACTGGAGTTGAAAGCCTTGGAAAACATTATTAAACGACGTGAAGAAATATGGAAAAACCATAAAAGCAACGACACAAACACAAAGGATTGAAGACTACAAAGGAAAAGGGCAAAAAGAAAAGGATAATAATAGGAAAAGTGTTGAAAAACACAAATAAAACAATAAATAATCTTATATAAGGTTGCGTTTTTTTATTACGGGACAAAATAACCAGGAAACAGAAGAAGAAATGGATGAAGAAATAAAAAAAATAGATTTTTTTGCAACAGAAAGAATCGCGAAAGGGAAGAAACACGGCGCGAATCTTTTTTTTGAAATGTTTGGTTTTTTCAAAGGATAAATAAAGACGAATACGAAGCGCAGCGATGAATCTTTTTATCACTCAAATGTTGTTGTTGTTATTCTTCATTTTTTTGGCATTTCTTGCCAACGACAATTTTACGAAGCAAAACAAGGAGCAAAAGGGAAAAAGATGCCGAAGAAACCATCAACAACAGCATAAAAAAGAGAGTGGTGAAAACTCACTCAGAAGATAAGCAGAAGGAGTTGAAAAGGAAGTAGAAGAGGAAGCAATGATAAAAAAACAGCTATCCAGGTACCGCCTAGAAAACATACATAGACGCCATGAATTAGAATCTAAATCCTTTGACAATCTGCTGAACGCTTCAGAATATTGACAACTGTCGATGAACCAAATGCAGAGCAGAGACACTTCTTTCCTCTATTTTTTCGCCCAGAAACTGTTCATTGCTCTCTATCGAATGTTTCGAATTCGAAGTGTTATCCTTTAACCTGATCCTTCGCGTTGTCCTTCTCCGAAAAGCTTCCGATTCCTTGATTTGCAATTCTTTTTCCATTCTCCTTTTTCGCAACAAAAGCGGAAGGCATCTTTTTGTTGCCTCATAAAAGAGGACAATTAAAATGAGGACAGCGACCACAACAGGACACAACCGTCCAAGGACATTCGGTAGTTCAGCCTCCGAGTCGGCGATCAAGGAAAATCGCAGAGTCGCGTTCGACTTCTTTTTGCCTACTTCCTTTAATAATAACCGAATTCGTTTCGCTTAATTTGTGTTTTCCACTCGAAGGCACGCAGGATGTCGCCGTACGAAGGATATCGAGTCGCACGAAAAGGATTAAAACCGAGAAAAGTCAAAAATACGCCTTCGCTTGGCTCTCGTCTATCATCGGAATTTGTTTATTATGAAAACAGTTGCCACCCTCGTCCTGTTTGCACATCATCAGGATCAGCATCAGGACGAGGACGAGGATGCGGATCAGCATCAGGATCAGGTCATCGTAGCGCCCAAAGCACTGCGCAGCTCCTCGTGCATCGTCGGCGGTGTTTGGAATCGATCTGTGGCGATGTGTTGCACGTCGCTTCCTTAATCCTTGCGATATCCTTCGCCTAATCCTTTCATTTGTGTGTATTTAACATGAAATTTTCGCCCCGATTCGATTAGTAACAGTGAAAACTCGGTCAACTTTTCGAAGAGGCGTTGAAATTTTGCCTTGCAAATGTTTTGAAGAATTTTAGAGAATTGCGTTGCTTTTGTACCTGTGCAAGGGCCCAGATTCGTAGGAGTTCCACTGATTTCTTGAGGAAATTAACTCTAAAACCGATGAACTTAAATGGTACTCCTCTGCAAGTATTACCGCTAAACGGACCACCCAAATCTAGGAGTTCGGGTGAAATTGTTTGCCAAAATATTCTTCTCCATGTGACTAGCAATTTTTTCGAGTAGACTGTCAACGGAAGAAGGTGCGTAGGTTAAGAATAAGACTAGAAGAAAGCAAAGTAGCGTAGAGAATGTAAATAAAATCAAACTTTGGTTTGTGGTGTTTATAAAGACCATTTTATACTGCATTTAGTCGATGGCTAGACGAACCACTCTGTTTGCTGTCGATCAGGCCAAACGACGCCGAATTTCAATGGAAAAAAGAGAGCAAAAACAAAAATTATGAGCGACTAAATGAGAGAAATGTCTCATTTAACAGCAGTTGAACGATAGCAATTCAATATGTCGCTTACAGAGGTCAGTTTAATAAGTCAACTCACAAATTTACGCAGCGTAACATTAACAGCGTCTCCATTGACAGAGTTCCATTAAGTTCACCTTGCAGAGCTCAACCAGCAGAGTTCGAATTAACAGAGATGTGCATTAACAAAGCTACAGTTCCTTTTGTATAGAACATTAACAGTGGTAGATTTACAGAGCTCAGTTTACAAGCTCATGGAGCATAGCAAAAGATAGAAAAGTCTGTAGCGAAGTGTAGTGGATTATAGAGTAAATCAATGTTAAAAGCTTGGAAGAGATAAAAATCAATGTTATTAGGGGGACCGTAAAACATCTCATAGAATAGTAGGAACGGAAGCAGACCATCGATTCGTTGATATTATTTCGTAGAACCGACTTTGAGTATACTAATGATTACAGCAAAAATAGACTTAATTTCGTACATCGGTTGCAGAAAACGCTTTCCTAAGAATTAATAGGCTCGAATTCTTTTTATGTTATATTCTTTTTTTTTTTTTTGTGTTTTTGTGTTGTCTGGCAGACAATTTCTTTTCGGAAAAAACTCTGTTTAAAAGTAGTCTAAATTGAAGCCAAGAAATGACCGCAGGAGTTCCTTAAAAACCGCGCTCTGAATAATAATTTACGATGGCATCATTTTTAGAAGCGAACACAATGAAAACAATGGAAAGAAGATGCAACGAGGACGAAAATAAGACATAAAATGAGGGCGAAAAAATGCAAATGACGTGTAATGTAACTAAAACACGGTTCACAGCGAGTTTTGTTTGGATTTCTCAAGAAAATGTTACAATTTTTTCGGGATTCTTTTTTTAAATTTCCTTTTTTTTGGTCCTCGATTTTGTTGTTTGTTGTTTGGTGCTTCTTTTGGTCCTTCTGTTGATGCTCTTCGCCCTTCTTGTTCTTGTTATTATTGTTCTGGGTGCGTGTTGCCCGATTTTCGCTTTTATTATGCAATTTTTTGCGCTCCAGATGCGAGTCGCGGTGCTGTAATAACCGATGTCCTTCTCCGTCTCAAGGACTGAGGTCCTGCAGCGATCCCTGCTCTAGATCTAAATATTTTATGATATTTTTTAAGAGGTCAGCGAAAAATTTGCAAAGCAGGTTTTCGATTTTTTCTTCTTTGTTTTTGAGGAATTTTTTTCTGGAATAATTTTTTGTTCCACATTTTTTCGGTGCTAATTTTTAGGCTGTCGCTTTGTGTTCGTGTCTTCGGAGAATCGCCTTCGTTTGTCCTTTCAAAAGGACGATGCAATTATTGCAATTATAATTTATTGCGTTTGACGAATCCAATGAATTTTAAAAATGACCGATATTTTGCTTATTTTTTTGTTACTTTTTGTCATTTGAATTTTTATTGTTCCTTGGAATTTTTCGCATTTTCTTGGTCTTTTTTTTTCGGTTGTTTGTATTTTTTTCTAGCTGACAAAAAACACTCCTAAAAATTGGTCAAAAAACTGGATCAACTTTTTATGAAGTGTTGACATTTTTTTAATGATTGTTTGTTGAGGATATTAACAAAAAAAAGGCAACTCCGAAACAAAAAACCAAAAAAAATCCGACCGACTTCTGGTGGGTTTTTTATTATGATTCTTTTTATTTCTATTATTAGTTTTTTGTGTGTGATTTTGGATTTTTTATGTTCATTGCTTTCGGTTGTCGGTTTCTTTTATTTTTGTGGTGACGGCCGCTTTTTGAGGTTTATGAAAAAGATGATGGAAAAAATGGTTTTTATCATTTATTTGTTAGTTATGAGATTATTTTTGAAATTATTTCATTACATAAAGCATGAAATTAAAAAGAAGAACTTAAATAAAAATCAGTTTTTGTTTATTCTCTATAAAAAGGTGCAAATATATTTATTTTAATCAGATTTAAATAAGTTTTTCATAAATTGTTATGCTCTAAGTGTTAATAAACGTATTATATGAAAGAATTCAATGAGTTTAAGTTGAATTAATAAATAATAATTAATAAATTTCCCGTTTTTTTACTAATGGGCGGGATTTTAAAGTAGAGAAAATTAATTCTGGTTTTCTTGAATCGATATCTTTTTAAATGCTTTATTTTTATAACATTTGTCGGTGGTTATTGTCAAATTTATACATTTTACTGACCAACATCGGTTAACCAAAGAAATGGCCACAAAAAAGCCGCAAAGTTCATAACTAAAAATTCCTAGCCACGCAAGCATCAACGGCAGTCAGAGAAAAACACACATACACACGCAAAGTAATTATGAAGTTTTATAATCAGAGACTTGAGCGAAAAGTTTCGTAGCTGTGTTGTCGCCAACGTTGTTCTTATCTCTCTCACAGGGATCCCAAACGAAAAGCCAAGAACAACAATAATTAACACGAGCTTCGGCCGAAGTTCGTCAGTCAACACTCCAAAAACACTTAATAATCGTCCACTCTTTCGCTCTTTCTCTCGCTCCTAATCCAACAGCTCCAGCTTTCGCGCCACTTCTCAATCAACGCCACTCAATTTTTCAATTGAAGAGCTTCTCACAGACGCTCTTCAACAATTCAACGGCGTTTTCAACGTTGCACAGTCGACGTGAGAACAGAAAAGACAAAGTGTAGTTGGAGCTGCAAGAACTTCGCTCTTCGACTGCCTGCTCTTTATTTGTGGTTTGCTGTGGTTATTGCTGTTGGCGCAAACTGAGAGGGCAAGTACTCTTCCTCGTTGTTGTGGAAATCAAAAACACAAACGCAAACCATGAAAAAGTATCGAAGTAAAGAAGGAAAGTGATTAAAATTAACAAAATATCGTAGTTTACCAAGCGCTCTCTTGCAATTAAATCTCTCAGTCGCTTCATATTCGCTCGGTCGCTGGCTTTGTTCAATGAGTTTCGTTTGGGTTTTTGGTTGCTCGAGCCAACCCCTTTTCTGCGGCAAGAAGCAAAAAATCGCAATATATAATTTTCCATCCTCACATCTGTCATGGCGTCGCAAAACCCAACGGAGCGTGACAGAGAGAGAGAGACAGAAACAGAAACTCAACACCAACAACAGCAAACACTGCAATTATTATGCACGCGATTATTTTTTACTTCATTTTCGGTTTCCCAGACACAAACTCCCCGGAGAGCCTCTCTTGTGCTCATTGCAAATGCATTAAATTCATACCCACCACCGTCCACATCCGCTCACCACACGACACGCTCTTCGCCGCCCGCTCAAAAAACTTCCAACGAACACCAACAAAGAACTTGAACTCGCACTGAAAATCACGAAAGCGAACTCATCAACTTCGACTTCGTAGCTGACGATGAAGCCGACGGAGAAGCGAAAGCCGAAGCTTGTGGCCGTGCGGTGGCCGAAGTGCAAATCTACGCAATACCAAAAGTAACAAAAACTCGATATGAGTCACGTTTCTCTCTCGCTCTTTCTCAGCGCACGAGGGGCTTTTTCAAGCTCGTCGTATGAATGATATTCATTCAATCATAGATCTGCACACGTGCATGAGGCAACAACAACAACACAAACACAGAAACTGGTTGTCGGGTTGCCAGCCAAACCAGAACCAAACCAACCCCATTAACCGAGGCCAAAACCAAAAAACCGCCATATGAACCACCACCACCGCTGCAACTCCTCCCCGCCGCACTTTATGAACCTCACACACACACACACACACAAACAAATGTGTAATAAGGCAACAAATAAATCATCACATTAACGGGGTGTTTTTGCAGTAGTCGCTGTTGTTGTTGTCGTTTTTAGATTTTATTGTGTTGGTTTCCTTTCGTTCATTTGGCCACCCCTTTTTTGGTTTCGAATTTCTTTTTTCTCCACTGCAATCGCCAATATGTGAATTTATCATTTTTCTGTGATGCGTTCGTGAAGTTGTTGCTGTCATTTTGTGATATGAATCTCTGAATTTCAAGGAACATCACATTAGGGAAAATGCAAACAGTAAATTTATATAAATCACGTTTTCTCTTGGCCACAGAACAAATTCGAAATGCGATGAAATGCACAAAAACAGAGAAAACTTCAGGCAAAAGCAAAGCAATAACAAGAGGAACAGGAAAACATTGCAGTCACTTAATTAACAGAGCAACAAACAACTGCATTTGGAAATGAGAGTAGAGCTGTTCAACAACAACAACAATTTAATTCAATGAAAGCATACAGAAGAAATATCAAGAGCAACAACAAAAACAATCCTCGTCCCATCAAATGAAGTTCCCTTTTTTTCTATAATTGCATTGAAAATTAGGCTGTCATTTTACTGTGTTCTCTTTTGTTGTTGCCACTGCATCAGCCAACAATTGGCATTGCTTATTATTAGCTCTGTGGGCAGAAATGCGGCTGCATCCGTGAGCTACACTCAACGGTAGCCCAACAACCACCAACATTATTACACTAAAAAACACACCACACAACAGCGCACTTTCAATACGTAAGAAAAGTAAAAGAAAAGGAGAAGAAATCATACATACTTTCTTTTATTTCAATTTTATATCATTTTCCCTCAAAGTTCTACAAGTTAAAGCGAGACAACAACAAGTCTTCGTCTTCAACAGCAACAACAAAAGACAAACTTTGAGGCTTGCGTTTGCTCACCACAGCAAAAGAACCCAAACTCACCACAAGAAACCGCATCGAAGGCAACTGAAAAAGGAAAAACATCCCTTCAAATAAGATTCCACTGCTGCATGGAACACGCCATTTCCATTGGACAATTTCCAAGAAAAAACGGGAATTTTTATTCTGCTCCAGTTTTTTCGAATTTTTTTTCTGTGCATGTGTTTGTGTTAGTGTGAAGTTTTCCACCAGCGACGACGTCATGAAACAAACCGCACTCAAGTGAAAAAATTTCCCCGTTTTTGGAGGCGGGTGGAGTTGATTGTTGTTTTTTTATATGGTTAATAGCAGAGGGAAGAGAGTAGCAACTGAGCGACGTTGGTGAGTTTTATTTCCACTTTCATTTAAGAGCACAAAGAGAGCGGCTCAACAGTTTTTGTGATTTTTCCGATGGGAATTTGTTTATTTTAAAATTTCCCCCGTTTTTGGGGGGGAAAAAAATTAAAGATTTTTCCTGAACTTCCTCAATTTTGAGTGAAAAAATTCTCCATGTGAAGCAGAAAAAATGCAAATGAGTTTTGAGTTTCTTGGTTGAAGTTGAAATTGAAATTGAGATGAAGGAAATTTCTTTTTAGAAAAATCTTTAAGTTAGGGCGAGGAGGGGTTTTTTAACGGCAATTATTTCACTGTCCTTTAAAGCGCCTCTCATGTAATCAGTGAAAAGGAGAAAGTGAGGTCTTCAAGTGATTTCTGAAAGCAATTCAATTTAAAAAGGGAAATAAATATTATAATGCTATAATTATATGTCATAATAAAATTAATTCTGTACATAAATTCTACTCAATGATGTGAATTAATGGTTTTTATCCAAAAATATGAAGACCGATTAATAAAAATGGAAATTCAATTTTTCGATCAGTGAAAAACTCAGTTCTTGAATAAAATCTGTAGTTGAAATTTTCGAAATTAATTCCTGACCGTGTTTCGTCGATCAGCTGCTCAAAGAAGAGGCGGAGTTTGTCTCCCATCCAGAGTAAAATATATGAAAATAGCAACAACAGGAAACGAGGGACACTTTTTACATTCTTCTGCTTTATCACTCTCCTGCTTGCTCTGTCCTTCTCTCACTCTCTCTTCAGACTATTTTTAGCAACCCTTATTTGCTGCTTACTTGATCGACGATTACGTCGTGACTGCAGCTTCTGCGATCAGCTGCTTGCGACGCCTCGATTCCATGGACGGCCCCAGGGCGGGCTTCTTTTGGAATAAAACACACCCAACATAAAAACAGAGAAATACCGTCGCTACAAAGTATAATTCTTGCTTCTATGATCAGCTCTGAACTTTTATTTATAGCGAGAAACAATAATTGAAGTCATTTAAGAGAGAAACGACTGATAATCGTTTAAAAACCAGCAGGAAATTATATAAAATCATAAAAATATGTAGTTTATACAGACCTCAATTTCATCCTGAGTGTTCTGAGGATTCTGTCATGGAACTGTTAGGAATAAGACTTCCGAAAACTCCAAAAAACAGTCCAATTTCAACATTTATCCTTCGCTCATCGGTTTTTCCAAGTATTTTAAAATATTTTTTTCAGTCATAGACGGCCTTTTACCATCACCATCAGACATATTTTACCATCTATGATAAATTTTAGTAACTTTTTGAGCTCTTAGTACACGTTTTACCTGGTTAATGACTAAAGTCATTAACAGTTTCACGTACCTGTCTATTAATCCCTTGATTATCAGATACGACCGCAATTCTGCGGTACTAATACAAATACTAAGTAGCAACAATTAATATTATTATAGCTATACTTTATTAGTATTACGCATTATAATGTTTATTTGTAGAATTCATTATAAGTCAACATTCAACCTCAAAACCACACAAAATAAACACAAATTCAGATATGACAATATTTAAAATATCTTTCTTGAAGGTTGAGGTATTGACTACATTACAGTGTATAATAATAACAGGTATGCAATTACAATCAAACCCTAATAAACCTTGAATATTTAATGAAATCTCTACATTCTTTAAATTCCTGGACTTTATTTAAATGGTTCATAAATTGGAGCCACATTTTTCTAAGATTCGAAATGATTTAGAGAATGATTTCTTATAAATAAGTCTTAAAGTTCTACCAAGTTTGTAAACACGAAACCACGGAGAAAAAAAGTCAATTGAACAAGGACATCATCGCCATGAATCGCTTCTTGCTCGCTAAACGACGCCACGCTTCTTCGTTCCTCTCGCGACGAGCGACACTGCGACGAGGTCCATCATCATCGACGGGACTCCGGACGCACGACGGACCTCTCGGTGCCGCCGCCAGCACCGAACTGCGACATGGGTAATCATCAGACGATGAATGAGCCGCCGCCGAGCGTTTCAAATCGTTCTCAGTGAAAATTCCCTCAAAAAACTACCAAGAATATTTCAAGGAAAAAGTCTAAAGAAAACTGTGAAGGAGAGACGAAAAGGAAAGAAAAGAAGAAGTTGCGCTCCTTCTGGTGTTTGTTTTATCCTCTTTCGACTTACATCTATGTTTATGGACCCCATTGAGGAGAACGAACGCACGTCTTCGAGTATCCTGTGCCGATGGAGGACGACGAGGACTCCCTACGGTTGCGAAGCAGCGTCACGCGACGTCGCTCGCGACATTTTGGTTGGTTCGGTCGCTTATTCATTGGTTCGTTCGCTCAGCTGCCCTCGATCGTCCTTCCTTTGCACGTGTGTAGTTGCAGTTGTTGTTGCTGTTGTTGTTGTATCCTTGCCTTTCCGATATCCTTCATCATTTGTTCAGCCGTCGCCGTTGTTGTTGCTGCTTTGGTATTATTATCGTTGCCCACTTTGGCTTGTTTTGCCGCTTTCGGTGCTCCGCATTTCGGTCTCGTTTTATGGCAACCCTCAGAAGCCATTTGTAGTGGTTGTTGTTGGTGTTGTTGTTGCTGTCATTGTTATCCCTACGATTCCCAGCAATTGCAGAATTCTACTTTTTCCTTATTCTGTTGCCCTCAAATGAATTTCGCGTGGAGTTGAGTAGATTTTGAGATTTTTATAGCTATTGAATTCGTGACGAACTGAGAGTGGAAATATAAAAACGGATTTAAATTAAAAATATCTGATGTGGGCAACACATAACTTCCTTGTATGACGGCAATTGTATGGTTTTATTTCAAGAGTGGTTGATATATTTTATTTATATTTTAAAATTGAAGTTTTAAAAATTTTAAATATTTTTACTTCCATAATGAAAAAAATTTCATAGGCTTCTCTTAATTTAATTAATTTAAATAGTAGTAAGTAAAAACAAGGAAGTACAAATTAGTTTCCACACAGCTTTAACTATCAATCGTACTAATTTTGATTTCCCTGTTTAGTTCTGTAAGGGTACAACCAATTTTTGTACAAGATATAGCAGCATAACATTCATTTATCATTATCATTTATGTAATTCGGATAATGCATGCTTCGTGTTCCTTTGGCGAAGAGTCCTTTTGGTGCGAACCATCATTAAAATTGGAGCTACAAAATTGTGTCTTATGTAAGGCCCAATATACTTTCTAGGAGTGTTTGTTTTTGAGTAATGTATGAAATTTGAAAAAAACTATATGAGAAGTGTCCTTTTCGCGCAACCGATTGCGTCCAAAAAGGGAGGTGCACAACTAGGTCTTATAAGAGTCTCAAATACCAAATTTCAAGTTTCTACGATTCTCCGTTTTGAAGTTATTGAGGATACGTACATACGTACAGACGTACAGACGTACATACGTACATACGTACATACGTACACACGTCACGACCAAACTAGTCAAAATGGACTCCGCGATGGTCAAAATGTGTGTTACCATCAAAATCTCAATATCGAAATTTTTCATGATTACAATACTTTCTTGTATTTACTACGTATACAAGGAAGTAAAAAAGGTGAACAAAAATAGCAACAAATTCGAATTTATTTGCTTTTTTAATATATATTTTTTTTCAATAAATCCTTCCTTGAATGAGACATTGAAAATATTAGTTTTTAATCCATCTGTAGGCAAAAAGGTCTTTTATGAACCTCTTTTTTCCTTTTAATTTCATTTCCACTTAAGAAAATTTCCTTTAATTCTGATACAAATTGACACCGTGTAAAAAATTCGTATTTTCCAGGCATTAAAAGTATTTCTTCACATTTGCAACGGTTTCCTTTTGATGTCCTTTTAACTGTTATGCAGTTTTACAGTTTTATATATGGATAATTAGCGGCTGAGCCAAATGTAAATATTTTTATGATCTACACGAAAAAAAGGCTACTCAAATCGGGAGCAGGTAAAAAGGAGTTTCTTTTGTTTTTGCACGTATTCAAAATAATCCTTTATAATTAAACAAAAATTTGCTTATGAAAAGAACCGAGAAACAATAAAAAAACTCATAGGATGCGTTTGGATCCGCCTAGAATTGCAGTCCTTTAAAAATAATTCGCGGAATGAAAAAGTTTAGGGTTTAAATTTGATTTGAATTTATCAGGATGCAGCGTAAACTGAGGTTAGTTTCGTGCCTGTTATTGTTAAAGGAGATAATTTGAAGTCGCTTTAATAGGTCCTTGAATAGAATCGTAGCGAAATATAGAAGCGAAGCAAAATATATAAAACTTCAGAATATTATTAATAAAATTTGAATTACTTGAAGTTTATTCACTTGAAAACCTATTATAGTAATAAATTATTAAAAATTGTAATAGTGAAATGGAGTTTTGTCGATGATAATAAATTACACAGCACTGAAACAATATCAATTGTTAGTTAATAAATAAATAAATAAATGCCTTAAAGATTTCGGAAAAATTAATTTATTGCAACTTAAGATTTTCTCTCAAATGTCGAAGTTAAAATCCCGGCATTAAGTAAAACATTCGATAGTCTACCATACAGATTCTCAGTGATAATGATGAAGAGAAGATTTTAAAATCTGATAAAATAAAAATAATTAAACTTTGCTGTCGTTATTATAAATTTTATCCGATTTCCATCATTCACGGAGTCCTGAAGTCAAGTGACAAGGTACCAAGGAGCAGTTGATGGGATTCCAAGGGAAAAATCCCCCAAATCAACTTTAGTTCAGAGGAAAAGAAGTGAATCGCACTCGCACTGAAAAATCTCTTTCGGCGATTGAAGAGGAGAATCGCGCTCTTCAAAAGTCCACGAGAAAGCGGCCAAAAGCGTCGATTACCTGCTCTTTGACGAATTTTCTTTCGTTTCTTTGGTGTTTCTGCTTTCGCAGTCCTTTGAAAAACTTCCTTTTGATGGAGAAACTGTTGGCTGGTGGTTGTTGTTGGCAGCAGTCGGGGAAACACACGGTGAACCGTGCCAGTCGCCGCTGCTTCGCGGTTGGGTGCCACACAGTGAAATGATTTTTATTTCCAGGCTGACGCGGTTCCGAGCGCTTCCTCACCACGCTCACGTCGCTGCTGTTGTTGTCGTCGTTCGTGCTGCTTTTCTCCATGTCAATTGAACGATTTCCACGCTCGTCTCGCACCCCGCGTTGATTTCTCTGACCTGCTGCTGGTCTGCGTCGCCTGTTCCAGAACCCAACCCCAAGAATTATAAACAAAACCATCAACGGCAACTGTAAAAAACCAACAACAACAACCACGCTGCGCCTTTTCGTCGCTCTCTACTCGCTGCCGCTCTCTTTCTCACTCCTCCTCGTCTCGGTCGCTCTTTCTTTTCCACATTCGCTTTCTCCTTGTCGCTCTCGTGTTGTTCGGTCGCTTGTGCGTTTTTCCCTCTTTCGAATTGCGCTCAATTTTTCACATTTTTTCTGACTCTGTTCGGTTTTTTGTGCTGTTGAGTCGTGGCCCACAATGGAAAAATGGGAATTTTTCCTGTGGTTGTTGTTGCGGCGACGGCGGTGGTTGTTGGCTCTACCTGCCCGGCCTCCGTTTGCACCCTTAATCCGGGCGCCGAGGACGAATGACGGCCGACCGAGCAGCAGCAGCAGCAACCGGTGCATGAGTTGATGAGCGGTGAACAGCCGACCCAGCGACTCAGTCGAGTTTTACTTCAAATACTGGCGACGATCGCCGCAGAGAGTCAGTTCAGTCAGTGACTTTAGCGTGTTCAGAACGAATTCAGAAGGGTGCCAAGCAGAAGAAGCACGGACAAAGAACGGAATTCGAAATACGTTGCGCGATTCGAAACGAAAAACATCGCAATCGGCGAGCAAAAAAGTGATTGAAAGAAAAAGTTTAACTTTAAGGAAAAACGAGTCAAACGAAACACGAAGTGCAAACGGTTATAAGAAGAGGAAGAGAAAAACACAGAAATCAAACAATAAATTCAAAATTCTTAGTGCAAACAGATTTGAAACCAGGAATTAATTACATTGAAATTTAATTTATCATAAACAAATTTTAAAAAAGTTGTGCGAAAGTCGAATCAAGTGTGCAAAAAAAGTCACATCCATCGGTTTAAATTAAGTCCTCGGATTGGATAAAGGACGCAATTGAAAACCGTCGAAAAACCAGCAACTTTTTCATCCGAAAGATCTTCGCACGTCAACGAAGAAGCTTTTCCTGAAACCTTTTATCGACCATGCATCTTCCAGTCGGACCCACGATGCTTGCGACTCCTGTTCAAGCGCTGCCACCGACCTCCACCAGCATCAACGCCTCTCGCGGCATCAGCGGCCACGGCCACCATCACCACAACAATTCGACGCACTCGGCCAGCTCGACCGGCTCCTCGACACCCGACATCGCCGGCGCCTCTGGCCCCAGCAGCACCGCCGCCAAGATTCCCCCCTCCATGACCGATATGTTCGCCGGCCTCCACGAGATGCTGCAGGAGTACCACGGTGAGCTCGCCCAGACCGGCTCGCCGTCGATCCTCTGCAGCGCCCTGCCGAACCACTGGCGCTCGAACAAGTCGCTGCCCGGGGCCTTCAAGGTGATCGCGCTGGACGACGTGCCCGACGGCACCGTGGTCACCATCAAGTGCGGCAACGACGAGAACTACTGCGGTGAACTGCGCAACTCCACGGCGATCATGAAGAACCAAGTGGCAAAGTTCAACGACCTGCGCTTCGTCGGGCGCTCCGGCCGCGGCAAGTCCTTCACGCTCACCATCATCATCGGCACGTTCCCTGTGCAGACCGCCTCCTACAGCAAGGCCATCAAAGTCACCGTCGACGGACCTCGGGAGCCAAGAAGTAAGCAAAGTAAGTTTATTATTTCATTAGCTTGAGTTCGATTTGGTTTCTTTTTCCATTTCTCCGGAACTTCTGCCCGGAGAGGGAAAAGTATATTTTCAGTTTCTTTGTTTAGTTAATTTTTCATTTGCTTTAGTACAAAGAACAATTTTTCATTTTCTTATCGAGCTTGAAGCTTCTGATCTAATTTACAGAAACACCGACTAATTCCCCGTTTTCCTTTTCTTGTTTTTCCAGGTTATGGTTACCCACATCCCGGGGCTTTCAATCCCTTCATGCTGAACCCGGCGTGGCTGGATGCGGCCTACATGACCTACGGCTACGCTGACTACTTCCGTCAGCAGGCGCTGCATCACCCGGCTCTATCAAAAGGTAGGCATCGTTAAGAAAACCTCCATATTCCGAACTTCGACCTGATAATCCTTCTTTTTCTAAATTTTTCTTGATCTTAAAATTAATTTTCGCCTTCTTCTTGCTCTTTACAGCTCAGCCGAATTCACCAAACATGCCGACCGCTTCCAATCCTTCGCTCGTGTCTCCAGCCCCATCTGGCGCCTCCGACTTCCATCACTCGCAACTCACACCTCCGCCGAGCGGTCCTCCACCGATCGGTGGGTTGCCGCCGAATGCTGCAGCCATCAGCCTGATCCCGTCACCGCCCGCTTCGGCCTATGGCATGCCGCAGTTCGCCTTTAACCCGGTTGCGGCCGCCGCCGCTGCAGCCGCTGCTGCTTCCACGCATCCCGACCTGCTGCACCATCCACACAAACACACGCACGCCTTCCATCCGTACAACTTCGCCACCGCGGCCAGCCTTAGAGTTCGGAACGGCCAAATGCACAGCGCCTCGCTGAGCTCCACGGAGCACATCAGCCCCGCCTCGTCGCGACCCTCTTCGTCTTCACCAACCTCGGCGCAAACCATCAACATGCAGCTGAATGCTTCGCTGGAGACGAGTTCGGTGCACGAGCAGTCAGCCTCCGACGCCGATTCGGACGACGAACAGATCGACGTGGTCAAGTCGGCGTTTATCCCCATCCTGCGACCTCAGATGCCCAGTCTAACGGGATCCGCAGACGAACTCGACAAATCCGTCGACTCGACGTGTTCCTCGCCTCCGCAGCAGCAGCAACATCAGCAGTCATCCATCCAGCATTCGGCGGTACCGCGCTTCCGATGCGAGCTCAAAGCTCCTTCAATGCTCAAACCTCACCTGCATGAGTCGTCGAGAAACCACCAGCATCATCGTCTTCAAACATCGCCCGAGACCACGCTACACGCGGTCACCAAAGTGAAGTCCGCCAACGCTTCACAGAAAACCGTGTGGCGTCCGTACTGAGGCCGATCCAAGTCCAAAAAGTCGCCCGACCTCCAGGACCGTCTGAAACAGGCTTGCGGCAGTAAAAAGTCCTTGCGAAAGCCTCATGAAAAGCTTGCAAACAGCCGCTGAAGCTGGCAGTGGCTCCTACTCGATCACTCGGCCAGGATCATGAACACAGGCCTCACAGAGAAGCCGACGAAGTAAAAGTTTAGAAATGACTTTTGTACTGAGCGCTGAAAGAGCACGAAAGCCGTCGGCAAAACGCATCGATAGAGGAATACAGCTGCAACTTCAAAAATTGTGATACGGATACAACAAGAATAAGAACAGAGTGAATTATCTAAAGAAGACGAAGAAATAAAAAAAATTTTGTGATATAGTCTTAAGTTTGACCTTCGAACTTCCACAAACAAAAACTCTAAACGTTTCTTTCGAGAGTTACGAAAGAAGTGGAGCCTCTTCTGAACACGCCGCTTCATTCATCGAAGTTTGATTGGATTTGATCTCCGGATGGAAATGGATTCCGGCGAATTTATGCTCGGCTCATAAAATCGTGAGAGGAGTTCGTCCACCGCCATCAACATCATCGCCATCATCATCCTCACGTCAGTATTAGAATATCCTTCGTGTGCAGTACAAAAAACGAGAGACACTCAAGAGAAACCCCTGAAAAAATACTCCCCATGTAAGAATTAATGCAATCGTCAATTTTGTTTAATGAAAATGTGACATTTTTGCAACATTAAAACAAAGACTCATTTTCAGATTAAATTATATTTTTTAATATGTTTTCCTCTTTTTGACAAGACACCGACTTCGAATTCGATTTAGAATTTTGTTATTTTTAGTTACTGTCTAAATTTATAATTTTTATTTTAGTATAGGCTTAAATTTTAAGTTCTACGGATTGTGTAGATTTTCCTCTATAGACTAGTTGAAGAATATGCAAAGAATTTAATTTTAAACAGTAAACAACAATAATAATAATAAAATATTAGAAAAATTTGAAAATAAATGCATATATTTTTACAAACATATAAAAAACCAAAATTAATAACTTTTCGTTGTGGTTTTTTGGAGGATATCGGGGTTCCTTTAAACTGTTTGCAGAGTATTTTTAAAGTTTTTTTAGGATTCTTGGATACTGAGGGATTTTTTGAAGATTTTTCGGCCTTGTAGAGTTTTCTAAAAATTTTTTATTCCAATTTCTTTTTTATATTGTGAATGTTGGAGGCCGCTGTGGTTAAGGGAAAGTGTGGTTTTTGGGTCGTATATTTGTTCTGAGATTCTTCGAGCCTAAAACGCGATGATATTTTCAATTATATGAAAATATTTGGAGAAACGGGAGCAGTTCACGTTCCAGTGGTCTAACTCTGATGTTATTTCCTCGTCCTATATCCAATAACTTGCTTCATAAAGTAAAATTGCTCTAATATAGTATTGTTCTTTCTTGTGAATGCGAAGTCTATAAGCAAGAAAGAAGTTCTGAAGCATTATTCGGTATATGGGCCTCGGGTTCATTTATAAAGTAAAAATCCCAACATCTATAAATTTGGAATTCACAAAAATGTGAGTATTTCTGTCTGTGGTCCTTTTTAGAATACTTTGAATGCTGTTAACACGTTCTGTTAACAAGCGTGTAGCAGATGACGAACCACACGAAACCATTCCAAGGCCAACAACACACTAAGTAAAGACCGCAGGAAGAGCCACAGACAGCCATAATCACAGTCGCTCTGTGGCACATGATGGCATAACTAATAATGAGGCAACTTTAAAGAGGCGACAAAAAAATGAGAACAATTAATAAAAATACTCGGCAATTATAACAGAAACACCAACAACGGTAATGACAATTAGAAGTGTTAATGTTGGTGACATAAAAGCAACCATAGGGTCTCGGAGGGTACCAAAAAAACCTGGTTAATGGGTTTGTACAACTAACCATAAACACTGGAGGGAAAGGAAAGGACCATAGCAATTTAGGGATAAAAAATCACAACTTAAAACCAATCAACAGCCAACAATTTGTTGCAATTCATGTTGAGCGGTTTTTCGTCGATGTTGCAGGTGTCGGCGGTTGTCGGGTTGTTGGTCTAACAGTTATTGTGGCTAGTGCTGTTGCTTTTGCCACTATGGTATTTGTTGCTGGCAATTATTTCCACAATCATTGACATTAATTAGTATAATGACCTCAATTAACAATCGTTCGAGTCCGAAGAGCTGAGGTTACAACAAAAAACAATAAAAAAATTAAAGTTTCAAGCGTGACGTCGTTAAATATACGCCATCACGAGCGAACAAGAGATCCAGGGAGGTCTAACGCAGGACCAAACATGACGATGAACTCAGGAACCACACAAGAAACAAACTGAGCCTTGGTTATTTCGTCAGTGTCCTTGAATATGCTCCTTTCACATTCAGACATTGACTAGGATCAACCTCACGGAGAACGTATTACCACAGAGCATGAAATTTTCCCGTTTTATAGGAAATTTTAAGTACTTAGCTGAGCCTTGCGATATTGACTCAAACGGAGTTTTAAAGAAGAGACTCCAAGAAAGTAATGACGGTGCAGGATGACTCATGGATGAAGAAGAATAGCCTTGAGGTGATTGCAGACGTACTTTTTATGTAGGATTTGCTATGGTAAACTCTAAAGTCTCAATGGACAGTTACGAGAAACGGAGAGAGTTTACCATAGAAATTATAAAAGATCTATTACTATAGATTGTATTATTCTATATAAATACCATTTATTATTACAATTAATGTATTATAAGCGCTATGGTTTATTTATTATGGAAAGGACTACTACTACTATTCTAAAGAACCGAGACGATTACACAAATGGGTATCAAAAAAGATGTCAAAAATGAAGTAAAGAAGTAAAGTGATCAAGAATAAATAAGTTCCTTTTTTCTTTTTTATACTGGCAACAACAACAACAACAACAACAGCAACAACCAGAACGACGAAATATCATCTCATAAGTTGAAAGCTAAACATTTTTTAGGTTTCTGGATCCCTACGTAGTTACCAAGAGCAACACTAATAAACTGCAACCTTTCCAGCGCCGGCTCCTTCCCCTCCCCATAACTTTTCCCCTCCCTCCTTCTGCTTCAATCAACTTTCATTGCCGATCCGGGCGCACTTTAAATAACCGTCGCAATTGATGCGAACTCATCGATTTACATGCAGTTGGCCAGCATCGAGTTGGCCAACAAGCTGAGGCCTGACGCCATCAACTGTTCACTAACTGGAAAATCCACTTCAGGGCTTTGTTTTTGCTTTTTGGTTTTGCTTTGAAGCACTATTCAAAAATTATTGCCAACAACTCGTCCTTGATTTTTATTTGTGTACTTTTTCGGTGATGACGGCGCCGAGAGAGGGCAGAAGTGGGAGGAGAGAAAAAGTGAGTTTATTTTTTGTAAACACTTGAAGGATTTTCCGCTTGACTCTGGAGTCCTTTTGCAACAAAGAAGCGTTACGAACAACGGCTGCTTTGTTGCTGTTGCTGTTGTTTGTCATCCGCAGCCACTCGAATTTGAAGTTTTTTTAAGTGCAAATCGTAAATCCGTTCAGTCTGCTGGCGATGCTTGCAGTGGAGATGATTTTGTCGATTGGCCTGCCTCCGCTCCAACCACGTTGAGCCGATGAGCAACTGCTGCTGTTGTTAATGGTCGTTGTTGTTTTTAGTGGTGGCCAATCGGTGACCGAAGCAAAGGAGAAGCTTCATTATTTTATGCATCAGTTGTTGCAATCAACAATTTGTTGTTGTCGCTTTTGAAGAGGTTCGTCAATGGTTGGACGGACTCACAAAAACAGCAAAGGGCAAAGAGAGGCAGAGGAAGGAGTGAAGAGTGAAGAGAAATCAAAATTATTTAAAGCCAACGATAATAAAACCTTTAATATACTTATATAGACAAATAGTAATATTGCCTAATAATATACATACTCGTATATAGCCAGCAATTCTCGTATAAAGAAAGTATTCTACGTTCAAGGAAGTCATGCATTGGGGACGTCAGATATTTGGCCATTTAATTGAATTAATTTTCAACTTTATTGTTTCCAAAACCCTTTAAATACAATTTCATTAAATATTTTTTTCGTATGTTATTGAGTCAATGATTTTGCTGATTCTAAAATTTTCCTGACTCCTTTGAAATTCTCTATCTTTTTTTGTCACTGTATGGAAAACCTTTTAAATTTGTTTTCTTTCCTTTGTTTTTTATGGATTTATTTTGTGTTTGTTTTTTGTTTTCTTCTCTTTCCATTCGATTTTGTGTTTACTTTGATACTGCGATTGATCAACGCTGATTAATCGACAACATCAGCCAATCAATTCGTTTAATTAGTGAGATTGAGTGCAACTGTTTTAATGAAGTCGTGAGCAGGTGAAAGCGACTGAACTCGGGTTCTTTCGGGTGCAATTTTATCCCAAACTGAATCCTTTTCACTCCCAGCAACTGTCATCATCCTTTTTTCTATCGGTTTGTGGAAGTGGTTGAGGGAAACGAATGAATAAAATACAAATCAATATGGAAAAGAGTCTCTCTTGCTCGCTTCTGTTCGCCTTTCAATCCTCTGTATTTGTTCTGGTCCACATTTTAACAGTTTCCGAACATTGAATTAATTTCATGTGTTTCGAAATCCCGTTTGCCGATCTCTGCTCTGAGCTGCGTTTGATTAATGCGTGCGGATTCATGTGCGTTGGTGGATAATTAAATAATATAGTGTGTGTCCGTGGTCAACTAAAATCCTTTAACTATTTCGATAGCCAACAACTGAAGCAACAAAATATATGTTTAAATCGAAAGAGAAACTTTGAAAAACCGAAGCTTGGAAAAACAGCAACTACAACAATAACAAAAGCCACAGCACTCGCGCAATAGTTGCAACCATCGAACTTTTCAACACGTGCTCTCAAATAATGTCCTGCTAAGCGTATCCTTTGCCTGAAATAGACGAATTTATAGAAAATTGTTGATCGAACAATAAATACAGAGCTGAAGTAACATCAGCAACAGCAAAAAAACCCAACATCAGAGTGAATTAATTTGTTGTTGTTGGTGATTAAAAAGTCTGTCACGTTCATTGATTAGATAATTAATTAAAACAAGATTTTAAATACGATTAGATTAGTCTAAATTACAATTTACTTATTAACTATTTTATTACAATTTTAAGTAGATATTTTGTCATACATTTTTATATGAGTTTTATCATTTTTTAGTTATTATTAAGTTTTATTTGATGTGTGAAATAATTTAGATATTTACTATATTTATTCCCCTCTCGTTTAGTCAAAACTCTTATCTCGAAATTTTGTTACCAACAACCAACACATTAACGATAATTGTTAACCACGTTGCACGCAACAAAAACCAATTGTTCATACGTGGATTGTAACTGAGTAGAAGAAAAATTAACTGCATATTAAAAATAGAGACACAACAACAACAACAACAACTAAGAGAACCATCGACAAGCATCGAAATCTGTTTGGGAAGCCCCACAACCGCTGACTGAAGTTGAACGCATGCAACGCGGCTTCCAACTGAAGTCTTCCCTTTTAAGCCGGCAACTGATGATGTGGTCATGAATGAAATCGGTGAAGGTTGCAGGGAATAAAGGAAAAATAGGCGTGGTAGTCCTCCTGCACAGAAACAACGTTTTATTTATTCATTTAAAAATGGTTCGTTCCCTGGAGAAAATGGTGAAATAGGTCGAAATTAAATATATCAAGATCCAAGAGGGTTTAGAAATGTCGAAGGCTATTTTGCGCGCTGTATGCATGTGTATCTGTCCGTCCCTTTGACTGCTGAAACCTTGATTGTGAGGAAAACTTCCAGAAATTCCGTTTTTCAAATCCTAGCATGGAGATTGAACAGTATAAGTGGCTATACAATGTCTTTCAGAGTACCTTCACTGGTCTTTGATTAGTCTTTTCTTCCTTCTCATTCAAATCTATCAAATCAAATCAATATCAAATCAAATCTTCAACCGACTTGCTGCACAAAAGTTAATTTTTCAATGAAATCATTGTTTCATTGGAGGTCACTGAAGTCTATCGTCGGGTGTATTCAAGATTCGTCTAGGCCGATCATAGAATTCTTTGTGCGTTGCTCTTTGCTATCCCTCAAAGCGGTTACTTTAGAGGCTAATCAGTGCCTCTGTTGGTGGTGCCTGTTACCGTAGATTAAACGAACGCCTCAGTCAGCGATATCGATTGCTAAAGACTGATTAAGTCGCGGGATTTCCACATTCTTGTCAATGCGGTTGTTGCTGTTGTTGCTACGCTTGCTGATTATGCCTCTAGTGCCTTGTATGGATTTGTGTCAGTTGCGGCGTAGCGTCGCGTGTTCTTAAGTGTGTTCAGATTAAGAAATCAAAACGTCGCGATTAAATGACGAATCGGTTTGTTAACAGGAAAACACGACACACAGTCAGGTGAAAAGAATTGCCATGCGATCGATTGACTGCTTTTAAACGTCACAAAGAAATAATAATAAAAGTTCGCTTCGTAACAGTGAAAAATATGACTCAATCAATGAATCAATATTCATATAAAACCCACCGCAATTAGTCCAGGTCTTTAGTCCGCATAAATAACTTTTAACTGTTATTTAAGCCAACAAAAGAAGTTGGCAATCATGTTAACAGATCCATTGGAAAACCCAGCATTTTATTATAGATAAAAACCGTCAGAAGCCTCAATTGAATGTAAAAATATGATAAAACAATTAAAAACTGTTGAATAAAATGTTGATAGATAGCGGAGGGAGTGTGGGGATGGATGAAGAGAAAGGGAAATTATTGAAGTGGCCAGAGATAACGGAAGAGGGAAAATTAACCGCACTCGATGCGGTTCTGAGGTTAACAAAAGGATTGACGTGTGACGTGAAAAACTGAAAAAAAAAACAGACCGAGAAACAACAACAACAACAAATATAATCGCCAGTGGTACTGATAAAAGCTGGACACAGTAAAAAAATGCAATAACAACAACAACAGCAGCACCAAGTTAATCATTTAATAAATAAAATTAAATTGATTGCGGTGAAAAGGATTCAAGAGATCTACAAGATGTGGCCAGAATTATTCCAACAGCAACAACAACAACAACGCCGACGACAAGAATAACCAACAACAACAACAATCAATTAACATTTCGATAGCGTGTTAATTAACAGGAAGATTGACAAATTACTCACTGAGAGGAGGTTAAAAGGAAGAAAAGAAAGGATTAAAAACGTAGGTAGATACAACGAAGAAGAAGAAGAGTAAAAGTCGGCAAGTGTTAAAAGAACAAACAACTTAAAAAGATAAATAAAATCCTTTTTCAAATCAATTCATTCACTAAAATTCTTAAACCACTTTCTATTCACAGATCACGACTATTTGCAGTTCAATTAATCCATTCATTATCCTTCTTGTCATTCAATTAATCATTTATATATTAAGTTACTCATTCACTCATTCATTAACTCCTAAATCCTTTCCTTAAAACATTTATTTATCCCTTCAATTAGCCATTCACTTAGCCATTGGATCCACTCCTTGTCAACTCCTATTTAAAGTCTTCATCTCCTCATGTTCGATGGAACATGAGTTTTTTTACAACACCCCCACAACAACTCTTTTCACTTCCACTCCTCTTTCAAGGACCATTTAAACTCCTTCGATTGGTATCTAACTTTTGTAATAATATTCATTCAGTACTTCAGTCACTCAATCGTTTGATTTGACACTTTGCAATGTGTGTTGAGCGTCAAAACAGCCCCGAATACCTCGTCCAACTTCCGCCAATCATCGTCCTTCTGTTGGCAGTCGGTTTTTCATCATTGATCATTCATGAATCCGTAGAAATCCTCCGAATCCTCGTCATCCTCTGCATAAATATTCCGAAATTCCAACTCGTTTCATTCGATTCGTTTATTCTGTTGATCCTTTAAATTAAAAATTTTCTGCTTAAACATTTGCTTTATCGTCCCCGTCTCCGTTTCATCCATGCTTCATCCTGGCGTGTTCCGTATATTGGCCAAAAACGGCCAGAACTTGAAGTCCTAATGAACTGACTCTGACTCCGTGACACTCAGGCTCTGCCTCGGTTGTTACCATTCCCCAGAAGCGTTTCTGTTGCCAGAGAAGGACTCCTCGCCGGCGTCATTGTCGTTGGTTGTCCTCGTAGTCGTCGTCGTCGTCGTCATCGTCATCGCCATCGTTGGTCGTTGTTAACATGTTGAACTCTGTTGATTGTTCATCTCTGGCTTCTGTTCATTTGCAGTGTTAGTTCATTTTGATTACTAATTGGTTTGTTACGCAGGACTCGGTTGGTGGAGACGCAGGACGATGGAGGCGACGGCGGCGGTGGAGGATAGGGGAAAAAGCCAATAAGTCACGGAACTCAACTCTTGGAATGTTGGTTGCTGGGTTGCTTTGGAATATGAAATTAAAATGCGGTGAACGAGTAGCAAAAAGTACTCCTTAATTAAAAGAAAAAATTTTTCATTGACGAAAATAGGTGACGAAAGATGATTTTTTTTAAACAATACTTTATAGAAATGAACACGAGGATGGACAAAGGGAAACAGAGCAATAGATACCATTCCCATGGACCTATTAGAATTAACCTGTTCCGTTGCGTACAGCTCCTGTCGGTTCCGTTCGTTCCCAGACGCTTCTGAGCCCATTTCAGCTTTTTGCTTTTTTCACACCTCGGAAACTCAACAAAATATTGAACCGTGAAATATTTTCTCAATCTTCTTTCCCGTTAAATAAAGAGGCATTTTCCATAAACAAAAATATTTTGCAAAAGCAACAACGAAGAAGAAAAGCGACCTTTGAGTTGTGAAACGGTTCCCGGTTTTCTTTTTGAGCTGCGAAGAAGTGCGCCGTGCGTCGCTGACCTTGAATTAATTGCCACCGAAAAGAAATTATTTCCGTTATTCCGCTGTCGAACTCCTGCAGAGTCTTCTGTTGTTCCTGTCCAGTTCGTTCGAGGAAATTTCAGGTTTCCCATTGTATCGAAGCACCGTTTACAAGGCACGATCCTCGGCTATCCCCTTCTCTGCGCTTTCTCCAGGTTCGGATTGTCATACGCCTTCGCATGCCTTCATTTGGACTCTATTCCCGGCTGTATATCAAAATTTTATGAGGCAAAACAACAGCAAAGGATCTTCAATAAAATGTCGCGTGTAGGTGACAAAATTACTCAAAGGTGTTGCTAACCCGAAAGTGTGTTCGGGTTTGTTGTAAAAAAACAACAATCAAATACAATACAAACCGAAAAAGATTCCAAAAACATCGATTGTTTGCGAGGAGATTCAGTAGCAACATCGTAAAGAGGAAAGGAATCATGAAACCTTGAAATTGAAATAAGAAAATCTTCTAAAGGAATCTAGCAAATATATCTTACAAAAGTATGATTACTATGATATATAAATTTAAATTATTAATTATCACGGAACTTAAATTGGACGTTTTCTCTTTTATCAACTGTTAAATATTGAAAAACCTCTTTTTCCATGGCTTTTTCCGTCGTGTCCTGTAAAACTGAAGTCGCTGCACTTCTGATTGCCTGAAAGTGCAGACTCGCGTCGTTAACACTCAACGAAATTCGTTCATAGTTGACATTTTAGTGGCCGTTGTAATTGTTTTCGCTGCTACCGTTGCACAGATTGACGTTGAGTTGGTCACAAAAGTGCATTAGCTGATTTTTTGCCGCTGCCGTCGTCGTTTTTAGTGTTTATAGAGCTGAAGTTGAGGTTGTTTTGTGTTGTGTTGAGCTGCATAGCAACGTCACTTCATTTGAAAGTCGCTGTTTCCACTCTCCATGTCTTTCAGCAGTCATTTATTGGACCGTCCATTCAAATTTCGGCTTGCATTCGACAGACAGGACCAAGAACAGACCTTCGGCCGCCATTTTCTACACTTAACATTTTATTGAACAATTTTAGTTGTCATCGTGATCGACGTTGCCAGAAATTTGTTGCGGCGAATTTTTATGGTTCGTTCCAGGAGTTGAAAAGGTTGTTGGCGGTTTTGATCACGTTGATGATGCTGCTGGTTTCAGTGTTGTTGTTGCATCCAGCAGTGCATTGAACGTGGTGAACAACAACAGCTTAAAGAACAGCCAAAACTATCCAACAACAAAACAACAGCTCCACTTGCGCCAAATAAAAAATAATTCCCATTAAATAAAGAAAATCTAGAAACTCCTCCTTTTCTCCCATTCACACTTCGTCGACATATTTAGAGAGTTTACATATACATTTTAAATATATTGTAAAATATATATATAGAACTCTTATACATATATGTATCTATAAACCATAAAAGTTTCCTTAGAAGATCTTGAATTGGGCTTCCTAAAAATATCCGTGCGTATTCTTCTTTTTTTTGTTTTAATTGTATGTTTATTCCATATATATAGACTCCTTAATCGTTCTTCTACCCACCACCCACTTGCCAGTACACCGCGTGACTCTCTGAAGTCGTTTCTACTGTAGTTTTTTTAAAGGCGACGCATTGCAACGCTTCTCGACGCAATGCAATGCAATCGGACGACCTGAAATGACTGACAGAAACACGGACAAAACGACAGATGGAAGCTCCTTCCAATTGCAATTCGCAGATTTATTTTTTTGAGTCCTTTGTGGAAATTTTTATTGTCTGCGTTTTAATGGTTTTTTTTTTTGCGTAAAGGAAGTGCGGCACATTTTGCGGACGACGAGTCTCGTTACTTTTACGCAACACCGAAAGACATCCTCCCACCTCCTCACTCGTCCCATTCATCCTTTTTGGTATTCATTGTGACATTTTCCACAGCTTTCGGGAGTTTCTCGTTTCGTGGTACTTTTGTGGCTGTTTTTATTGTAAATTCGTGTTACTTTGTTTTTGATTTTGGCACTCAATTGATTTTTATCTGTCATCTTTGAGTGGACGAACAACGATGAGTTCAACAACAGGATGCTTTGTAAAGGACTCGAAATCGCGGTTGACATTTTTCACCTTCAAAAAGAAACGGGAGATATGGGTTTTTGGAGGAGGTAGGAGGAGGTATGTGTGCAGGATTTATGTGTACCGCCACTGAAGGATTTCTTTTTGATTGCTGAATTTTTCTTTTTGAGTTGATTTGTGATGTGGCTGATTTATGAACCTTTTCTTTAACCTTTGTTAAATTATTATTGCTGTGTAAACCGCCCTAGATTCGCTTTCATCTACGTCTTCATGTTTTTTTTCACTTCGCGGATGGAAATCGCAGTATTTTTTATGTTTGTTGTTGTTGTTATTAATCTGAAATCCTTCAAAAGAACATTTTATTTAATCACTTCTTCATTTTGATCGTTTAATATCTTAATTCGTTCATTAAAATTGAGTCTTTTTTAAATGTTCTCCGTCCTCTTTTCTTCCTTACTTATCTTACCGTTCCTTTTGCTTCAAATTATTATCCCTCATTTAATGCAGCGAGGTTTCGAGTTGATTTTAATTTAATGGAGCCTTGAGTGGCGCATTAAAAAAGCCCCATCAGCGGTTAACAAGGAAAAATAATCAGAGAAATCCGTTGAAATCGACTGTAATGAAGAATTTTTTAAATATCGATTGATATGCTTTTAATTAATTAGGTAAAAAGCGTCATAAATGGAAGAAAAATCAGGACCTTCTTTGAAAGGTTTTTAATGCATATACCCATATATTGATACCCTTTTCCTCTTTTTTTTGGCGGCGTCACTTCATGTCACGTCGCCTCATGTCACGTCAATCTGAGTCCTTTGCAAGGATTATTTTCATCCACCATCTTTTTTAATAGTTGCTTAATCCGAACGCAGAAAGTAACATAATTAAGTCAATATTTCGAGTGGTGAGGCTGGTATGCGACGATGGAAGAGGATGCAAGGCCAAAAAGTATTCTCACAACACACACAAAATAAACCAGGACCAACGCGAGACAACAATGACGGAACCCGCTGCCATTTTGAATAACGAAACAATATCTTTAAATGCATAATACATATTTTGAGCTTATCAGATGGTAACTCATCATCTCTGTAATGAATATTTGATCAACATCAGCGATGCCGGAGCCGAAACAAAGAACAGATCCCAACGCAAACAACCCCCTTCCAGCCGGCCAATCAATGTTATCTGCCGGCCACACATAGACGAGCAGAGGGTTGAAAGGAAGACACGAGAAACCCTCTTGAAAAAGTCACAAGTTTCGTGGACTTCATAATGCGATTTTCCCATAATACATCAACTTATGACAAGCTGAGAGCTATGATTCGAGTACATGTCGATGATGAGAGACTACTATGAGGGACAGGGGATGCGGGGCGAAGTAAAACAAGCCAAAAAAATAGATAAAAACGCATTAGGCCTTGGGGAATAAAACGAAGGCAACAGCGAAAAAAACTACTTACTAAATATTTAAAGGTTTGTAACAAAAAAAAGAATAGAACAGCAACAACTCACAGACTACGACGATGACGCATTTTCAGAGGGTCGCTTGAGTTTAGTCACTCGTTCGAAAAACGACAGCGATTCTTTGTATAAAACACTACGCATTTGTTTACACATGTGTGGTGGGTGAGAGCGGAGGTGAGTGACGAGTTTTGCTTTTGCGTAACGCTGGAGTAGCTGCTCTCCACACGAGAGTCCAGCAACGATTTCAACGCCAAGAAGCTTTCTTTCTCTCTTGCGAAGGTATGCGAATCCCGAGAAGCGCCAAATTGGGAGCAGCTGACTGCAGATGAGAGCGAGAACAACAGCAGCAAAATATTATAAACACTTTTTAACGAGGAGGGAAAAATTACTGCGTTCGCATACCTTTTTTACTCTCTCTCTCACTAACTCACTACGCAATAAAAAACATACATCGTAGTACAGGGGAGACACGTTAAAGAGGACATTAAAAAAACTGAAGAGGCATGAAATTATTTGTATTCACGTATAAAGACGAGTAGTCGGCAACGTGGATCTACTGTATAAACAATGGACTCGTTACTTTGACTCCCTTCACTTTTTGTTGGTGTTGTTGATGTTCTCCCTTCGCTGTTGTCTTTGGCTAGGTTTTTGCTGCTGTGTGGGCCGAAAAGCCTTCGGCAGCAAATGATTCGGCTAATTTTGCTAGATTTTCCTTCCATAAGCGCATTACAGTGCGAGTCTGTAAAAAGCTTGCGGACAAAAATGTGTGTAAACTGATGGCGGGGTTACTTTATGGATCAACTTGACGAGAAAACATGACTGCAATATAGAGCGGCCCGAGGTTATCGGTATTTGGTACAAGGAACGCCGATAAAAGAAGAACGCAAAAGGATGTGGTGAAGGAGTGAGTGTGGAGCGGAGAATCAGAGAATTATTTATAGCTAAAAGGGTTAAAAGCCTAAATCAATCGTTACTAAGACGTTAAACACTTTGAAAAAAAATTTCAAAACACGTCTTTTAAATTATTGAAGAGAAGTTTAATGTGGCATTTACAAAAACAAGCAAAAACGGATACCAGAACTTCAGGATGTTATATCAGCATAAATATCCTCCTTGCTTAAGGAACTTTCGCTTTCAAACCCATTTTTGGAGCAGCAACTTAACTAAAAAATTAATTAATCAATTAATCAAGAGAAGAGATTTCCTTTTATTAAATTATCCCAGTTGAATATTAACATTTTTTTTCAATGTTATTTCGGTTGCGTAAATTGGTCAGTACTTTAAAAATCAGCTTCAACTTCAAGGACGTGATTGTTGCCGGATCACGAGGTTCATTAATCGTTCACTTTATTAAACCTCATCGGCTTCTCTTCAATTAATTCTACGTGATTTTGAATATGATGTGTAAATGACACTTGACGATGTCGCACACACACACACGCATCCCCACTCCCATTCACTCACTGCGAAGTAATTAAAAGAGCGTTTAAATCTCCCCACACGTCATTCGCACGACGCACAACACACCACGGCAGACGTTATCGACGCCATTGTTGCCCCCACACTCAGCTTCCCCTTAAAACAACAACAACAACAAAGGTTTTCACAAAGTGTTTGTTTTCTTTAACAGTCGCTTTGTTGTTGCTGTTACCCTTCAGCTGCTTTTTACAAGTCGTCAGTCAGTCTTCAGGATGCTTGAGAAGTGTTTAAACATTATTATTTTAATAAATACGGAAGACGACGTAGAAGAAACAACAACAACAATGTTGAAAAATATAACCGGGAATTCTTGAAAGAATTCCAACAAAGTGTCAAAAATAATGAGTTGTTGTTGCTCTTCAACGTATCCTCGCCTCAGGGACAAAAAGAAAGGCTGCAAAGAAGGAAAGAGGGACAATTGATTAAGGAAAGATTAATGAGCATTTTTCTAGAGTGAGTTCACACAAATTAAAAGAATCTCTGAAGTTTTTAACGTTGCGGTTGAAGCCAAAAAGTCAAAAGAAGCAATTCTAAACCGCAACCACGTTATCGTCACCTTTTCGAAGCTTATAAAAATATTAAAATAAACTTTAACAAAGTGTGGATTTCTTAAATTAAAAGAAAAACAAAGGTAAATATGAAAGATGAAAAAAGAGCAAAAATTAGGGCAATATTAAAATTAAATCCTCTTGAGTTGAAGTGTCAGATGACGTATAAAGCAAGAAAACTTAAGATATCGAAGTAATTTCTTAATAAAAAGCCATTTGAAGTCAATTCAGATTCATTCATTTCCTTAGATTCATTTCAAGCATGTCAAAAGGCCTTAGCAACATTTCACCCGTTCGTCATGTTGCAGATCAGCAACAAAAGCCACATGTTGAGAGATGCATCAGAGAAGATCACATTGAATTGTATGATTTATGTAAAATATATATTTTGGATATGCATATAATTGCTTTTATTTTGTAGAAGCTATTTTATAAATGTAAAAAGCATGATCTATTTTTAATTTATTTCTAAATTAATGATTATTACAGTTCAGATAGTTTAAAGCCGATGCTGCGATAGAATCTCTGTTATTATGATTTTTATCTTTTTTAATCTATTTGCAATAAGTACATATTTGAATATATATATAAAGACGACATCACGACTACCAATAAATTTATATTCGCGATATCATTCGGGTCAAAATTCCTTTTAAATTTTATTCTTTTTCGTTTTTCGGATATTAATTTTTGTTCTTTATTGTTTTAGATTTCTTTTTTCAGTGCACTTTAAAATGTCAAAAGTGACAGTAAAAAGCGTAAATTAAGGTGCACTCAAAGTGTTAATTTTTCATGGTTTTGTTGTTGTTGTTGTTGTTTCTTTAAATGCAATTTTCTGTTCTTGCTTGATTTTTGGAAGGCTTTTAATTTTTTAGCTTAATTTTTATTGCCTGACAACGAGTGTTTGTGCAACAGCGATGGCTACAGAAGCAGCAGCAACCACGACAACAACAACAACAACAGTTGTTACTCGAAATGACACTTCGAAGGCTGGCTGCGTTTCTGTCGCTGTGTGAAGCCAACAAATGATGTTATGTATGTGTGTGTGTGCTTTATGTGTGCATCCATCAGACTCAATTATTACTACAAACCAACAAAACATGGCCGCCGCAAAAACTGCCGAAAAATGCATGTTTTGTATGCAGAAAGGATTTCAGCCTTGCCTTCAACCAACCGACTAACACTATCCCATCCCCTTCACCCTCGCCCCATCACCGACCACCCACCAGTGTCCACCAACGTCCACCAGCAACAACAAAACAATGAAAAAACCGAAAATAAAGGCGCAGGAAAAGTATAACAAAGCGAATGGTTTCAAACGCCATCTCGTGGTTGCGTCGGCAATCAGTTGGTGTGACTGAGTGCATCCGTATCCGTATCCGCATCCGCAGACATTCCCCGCCCCCTCACCCTCTTCTCCGAATTCGTCCCTCAACTCCACTTTCATCACAGCGCATAAAAATTAACACACTCAATAAAATGTTTGCTGCTGTTGCAGGATCACACACAAAGGACACGGAATGCTTGAACAGCAACAACAACAACAGCGACGTCGAAATTCAAATTATGCTGAACCACAAAACGAAAAAATCAAGGATCGGAATCAAAACCAAAAACAAAGCCAACAGCGAGTCAAAAAACTATACAAAAATCAGAATGAATGAAGGCAAAGGGACAAATTGACGTAACGAAAAAGGAATAATCAAAAAATTAAGCACTCAAAAATAAGTACAGAAAAAATAAAGACTGTTCAAAAAGTGACAAAAAAAGATTTCTGCGTTTTTATGGGCTGCGAAAAAAGTTTCATTGCAGACGTAAAATTGTATGTTTCGATGTGAAACTGTATCATGCCATCGTATGTATGTGTGTGTATAAATATGCATGTGTAGTTATGCTTGTGTGTGTGTTTACGCGCTGCTTTCCACAAAATGCAGCCGAGCAGCTCTTTGAACAGCCGCACTACGTCGATGATGAGTTCTTGCGGCTGCGGCGGCTGCTCCTGGCAAACAACAGCCGAACATCGACGCCGCAGCCTTCGACTTCACCACGCGTCCTCCTCCGAAACCCACCTCACGGCCGGATGTAGACTTGGCCAACAAATGTCGGCGGCGCAGATTTCTATGCGGTTAAAATTTAATATGCAACCGTGTAAATAGCCAATGGCCATTGTTGATCCTTGTGAGTGATGATGGTGGTGATGATGAAGAGGTAACGCCGATGATGATGATGGTGATGAAAGGAATTGTGACTGCACTGATGAAGGGGTCAATTAAAGTGAGTCTGATGAGTGCTTGATAACGAGTAGCGATGAGTTTAAAAGTGTAAAAGGAACATTTAATAATCGATCTTCATATGATCGATAAATGATGAAATGGTGAAGGACTTCTCCTATTTCCTTATTAAGATGAATTATCTATGGAAATCGCATAAGACATTATTAAATAAATAACTCAGTGAATGAATAATGAACTAATGCGATGAACAATGAACTGATTTAACAAATATTCATTCGTTGGAAGTTGTAATCAACCATTCATTATTTAAGTCATACAATTCTTTCATAAATCTACTGATTTCACTTATTTATTTATAAAAAATTAAAGAATTGAAAAGTGAACTGATGATTTAATTTAATGAACTCTAGAGTGAATAAACGTGTCACGAGTTTAACTAAAATACTAGCAATCAATGCAAAAGGAACCAATTGAACGATTATTTAAATAATTCATTATAAATCATGATGAAATTCTTTCAATCCATTGACAATTAATAGAAAAGTGAATAATGAACTGACATAATGAATAGTAAAATAGCTTTAAGAACTTATTTAGTGCCTAAGATCAAAGTGAATCAATGAAAAAAATTGAACTCGTGTAATTCAAATAATAAATAATCCACAATTCTCCATATTGAATCCTTATTTCAGAAGAATTGAAACCGTAATGAACAAATGAATGAATCATTGAATGGCCCACTCATTCAACAATGATTTAATTTAATAAATATTTAATTTATGTAGCAAATAATAAACTTTATAAACAAGGAACTTTGCTATGAGATAATCAACTGTAATAAATAAACGAAACTAATAAATAACTAACTCATTTCAGGAAAAAAAATAATACTAATCGTGTGGGCGAATAAATTTTGAAGTGAAGTAAATAATTTATTCATTTCATAATTATTTGATTTTATAATGAATAACCTTATTTGAATATAAATGAAATCGAATGAGAGATTCATGAGTGAATGAATGAAGTGCGAATGAGTAATAAACAAAGTAAATAAAAGAACCGATTTAATGAGCAATTGAATCATTTAATGAATAATGCACGCATTCATAAGAATTATGATGCCCTGAAGTATTGCAATGAAGTAAGAAATTAATGAGTAATTAACTCTTTTAGTAAATACCGAACTAATTAATTAAATAATTCAATTTTTAAAGGGGCAATAAAAAATTTCAATGAAAATAGAACCGATTTTATAAATGATGGACTCATTTAAGGATAAATGAATTAATTTATTTAATAAACTAATAATTTATGCATTCTAAAAGCATATCTAAAATATTCAACAACGCGTTTGCTAATCAAAAATAATTAAATCGCAATTAATTCGAGTAATGAAAGATCAAAGACTGAATGAAATCTGTGATTTAATATCACAGTTGCTAAAAATCTGTTGGAAAAACTCAATACACAAGCAGCATTTCGAATTAGACTCAAAGTGCCAATGTTCAATTTCAATGCGTTCTAGTTGAGTGTATGTGTGTGTGTGTCTATGTGTGTCCTTGCGCAAAACCATTCAAATCCCTAAACTAATTCGTTTAATTAAATGGATGACCGCGGGGATTTTATTTTGGAAGCTGATTTAAATAAATCTAAAAATGTAGTTCAGTTCTCTACTCATTCATTCATTCATTCATTCATTCGCGCATTCGTTCATTTGTTTGTTGTCGTTCGTTGCATGTAATGAAATTTTTAATTAAAATCCCACATGTGAGCAGCAGAGCCTACAACCGCACTCTGGCCACATCCAAACCATTCAATACAGTCGACCCACAACAACAACAACAGTGCCACATCCAATCGCCAAAAATACCCAAAAAAAACAAAAAGTATTCAGCTTTATCTTGATTAATTCGTACATATGATTAAAATGAATGGGAAATTCGACGGGAAGCGGAGGAGGAGCGAGTGACCGATCAACTGACGACCCGCTGATGGTTGTCCTCCTGATGCAAAGGATTATCTGTCTTTAAGCTAATTAAAATGTCAAATATTTGCAAAGTAAGGAGAAAAAACTAAACACGAAGAACAAAGACGGCGCCCACGAAAGGAGTGAAAACAACAACCGATAAAGTAACCCTTTTCCAATGCAGAACTCGAATCATGATCGAAAGGCGCAACAGCAGCAGCGCTGAGAAAGGATTAACACGGCACTTAACATTAACAACAACGAAGCCAACATCCAGCAGCCGCAGTTAATGCTAGTGAAAGGGTTACGAGTTGGGAAAAACGGCAGATTTTCGTCACATTTCCCACAATTTAACGTTAATTTTTCGGCGTTAATTTCGAGACCACCCATCGATGGAGGAGGAGGAGGAGGCCGGAACGACAGGGATCAGGACGAAAAATAGTAATTTCGATGCCAAACAAACTAATTGAAAGTCGAAAGGTCGATTGGGCTAAAGACCAGAATGCAGACGAATGAAGAAATTGAAAATTGACCGGCGAAAAATTAGCATTTTCTCTACCTCACTCAGCGACAAGTCATATCAAATGCAGAAACGCCTTTTCTTGGAGAATTTCTCTCACTGATTTTCACGCCCATCCTTCGTCTAAAGGACCGTGGAAATCCAAGTTCTGTTTGAAGTCAAATTCCACAAAATTCCCAGGAATTTATTGATATCGACCGGGATTAACCCGTTACGCTAACGGCCCAAATTTAATCCTTTCGAAAACATCACAAAGTTGCAATTTCCTCGGCTCCGGAGAGCGGACTCGAGGACGATTACTTTTGTAGGCGAGTCCTTTAAGCACAACAAACAAATAAACATTGACTCTCGATGGAAGGAGGAAGGATAAGAAGAGAGGGAAATGGAAGGCGAAAGAGGGAGAGGAACGGATTGGCTGTTTGTCTAGGATTATTATTAACTCAGACGGTTTCACGTTTTAACGGGTTTCCATAATAAAAGGAACAACAGCAACCGCCCCGATTTCGGTGATCCTCGATACACGCCCACTCATTTAGCTTAATTGCTCAAGATCACCGCCGACACGACGACCAACAGCAACATCAACAACGCCGCCGTCACCACTGCCACCAGCTGCGCCTCAACCCGTTGCCGTGACCTTTCAACGGTAACTTTGTTCCCGATACACTTTTCGGAAGGCTTCTTTCTTTCTTCCTGTCCTGCCATTCTTCCGCCTTTGTTTCCTTCGCCTGAGGTCCTTAATGTTTACGATGTCCACAAGTCGTTTTTCCAAGGTTTTTAACTCGTTTTGCCTTCGCCGTTTGGCTTTCATTCGGGTTTGAATGAAGCATCCGCAGCTCTTTTCGTGGTTCAGCTTCACTCTATCCTTTTATATTCCTTTCTTTTCTCTGTTCGCTCCTTCTTTCTTTCCTTTGTTATCGTTTGTTTGTGCTCTGTGTAAAGCCTGATCTGATCTAGTAACCGAGATCCGTTTTTGCTGTTGTATTGGACACCATGTAATAACCATTTTATGGAATATTTGCATATACTAATAAGTATATATATTAATTAGTATATGTATAATATTTGATTCAAAGAAACTGCTTCGAACTTCGGCAAATTATTCCCGATGTTATTAATCATTATATCATGTCTTTGAACCATTCTTTCAACCGTACTTTTTAACAATCCTTGAATGGTCCTTTTAGGGGATACTTCCTCATTACCCTTTTTTTGACTCTTTTTGTCCTTTGGTAGTTAGTTTTGGAGGTACAAATTTTGAGTGTTTGGGATTCTCCAAACCTTCCCACAAGATCCTGTCGCCTTCTTTACCGATGTTTCTATGCCTGTCCTGCTGTACTCTACTCTCCTTATCATCCTTTTCCTATCCTTCGATTCGATACTTTTAAGGAGCTGTCAGTCAATAATTTTATAAAATGTTTTTGCCTGTCATTCTCTTTCCTTATTTATAAATAATTTTTTATGTACATGTTTTTCAAAGGCAATACAAACTTCAAGGAGAACTTCACTTTCCGTGTTCATATTATTCAAAATTAAGTCTTACTTTTTAGGCGGTCGTGAATCAAAGTTCCAATCATTTAATTTAACTTTGGATTGTTCTTCTTTTGTTTTCTATCCTTTCTTCTACGAAGTTTCTTGTAAATCGCGTGCATCGTGAAACTAAAGAAATCATTTCAAAAACTTTCAAGTTTTCGTGTAATATTTGTTACTTCAAACTAGTTGATGTTTTTTATATTACACTCTATTCCATTTTCAAGGACCATTTTCGGCATACTTCCTCGATAAGGACAACTAAGCACTAGAAGCTTTCACATTTTTACTTCGCGAACAATTGAAGTTGTAATTTTTGAGACTTACTTCGGTTTGGGACTTGAACATTTTTTTTAACACTTTTTGGGAAGTCGGTGTCGATTGGGTGTCGATTGCTGTTGTTTTTACACCATTAACAATATTAATTATATGTATCTTAAGATATTGGTACAACAATAATATCATGTCAATGTCTCTATAACCAAAATATTAACTTTATATAAAAATATACCCTTCATAGATACTGAATAGTGATATAGTACATGATTTGCTTTTAGCATATTTAAATGCTGAATGAAGAAAAATTCACTCAATTGGGCAATACACCATCCACCATATTTTCGCCAAGGCAAACGTCAAATATCACGAAACTTTTTTCCTTGTTACTAAAAATATTAAAATTTCAACTAAAACTTTTGTTTTAAAAGAAACTGATTGAGGTCTAGTTTTGGAATCAACAAATCGATTTAAAAATAACCAGCCAGGTACCTATGAATCAAGGTATTAAAAACTAAGGACTTCCTTTAAATGATATATTAAAAAATTTTGCAAATTTGCAATATTGCAATTTGGGAAACTTTCTAAGAATTCAAAAAGAAACTGTTAGATAAGAAATAATTATAATAATTAGAAAGAAGAAAAGCGGAAAAGAAATTTCGCTACAAATACACAGAAGTTCTTTAGGCAAAAAATCGAAGAGAACCGAGCGTTGACCTAATCGCTTTATTTTAATATTATTACTAAATTGTTTTAAAAGCCTTTTCAGAAACTTCTCCCGTCTTCCTGTTCCATGTTTCCATTTTTCTTCTATGCTTCTTCTTCTTCCTCTATGTTTCCTCATCCTAGCCAATTTTCTCAGTCATGTCTGCATCATCATATTTCACCTTCATGTCACTGCTGGCGTCCTCCAGCGTATTCTGGGCACTTGTTTCCTTGATATTCCTCCGTCTGCGCTGTCCACTTATTATTAATTTACTCTTTCTCACACATACAAATGAGTACCATGAAGGGTTTTATTGTCCTTGCTTTTGGACCTTTTGTGTTTTTTAGGTTCGTTGGCTTTAAAAGCCAATTACATGCGTTTTGAACGTGTAAAATGTGTAATTTGATTTCCGCTCTGATGTCCTTTTACACTGCAGCGTCAGCCATTTTTAAGTATGCTGAAGCAGCGAGAGTTCATTTTTACTGTTCCGTTGTTGGTATCGGCAACGGTGTTAGTAACGACCCCTGTAACGGAGCTTCTGTGTCAGTTTCGGAAGCATGAAAGCGCAGCCGGAATCCGAGATGGCCGAGCATATGTTGAGGTTGCCATGCGAACACTTGCCAGGATATAATCAAGGTAATGTCCAAGAAAAACCAATCTCTGAAGGCAAAGTGTCTGTAACGATGCGAGAACAAGTTCGTATTAAGTAACTTCAAACCTGAGATCACACTGAAGTGTATTTAGTTTAACTAAACTGTAAACTAAACTAGAAATAAGCTATTTCAACTTATTCTGTGCCTAAACTAAACTTAACTTATCAATAACCCTCAGATAAACTATAGTTAAGCTATACCTAAGCAAGAGCTAACCCATAACCATCTTAGATTACTATTATTAGCTTATAAATTATATCTAAGCTATACCTAACATGCATAACTCTTAGCCCTATATCTAACCTGTACATAACATGTCCATAAACTGTATACAACGTATGCCTAACCATTGTATAACCTGTACATAAACATGTACATAACCGATACATAATCATTACTTTAGGTCATCGTAACCGTATGCTAAGTAAGCTAGCCGCCTCTATAGAAGCAAGGTACAGATACATATAAAATTTTTATTATATTTTATATTATTATATATTATATTATAAATACATATGTCTGGCTGTATATGTCTTTCTATCAATCTAAGAATTTCTGATAATTGTTAAGGTGATCGTTTGAGATAGTAGTTACCGAAGATTGGACGAAGGATGTTGATGTTTATTGCTATTAAAAGATTGTATATAAAAAGATAGTTACTTTGCACTCCTCAATTTTCAACTTGTTAATTCACAAATCAAGTTACCATAGAATAATAATTGTTGTTGCTATGGAGTTTATTATAGAAAAATAACAATTACCATAGTTTTATTGAAGAATGAAAATAATTCAATAGAGAAAATTTTCATTACATTTTAAACATTCGAAGAGAAATCGTCGTCCAAAAATTGTATTTAAGATTTTATTAAATTAGGACAATTAAAAAAGGATATCAGGTAAAACTAGCAAAAACTAAGAGAATCAGTTTATAAAATGTAATGAAATTTATTTCTAGCTGCAGTTTCTTGGACTAAGCTCCAAAAAACTAAAAAACAGATATTAAATAAAAGGATTCGTAGGATAATGAGTTCACCTATAAGGAACTATCGGGTTTCCACTGAAAATTCTTTTTGTCCTCGTGGATATGGTAACACCACTCAAGCCAAATTTATTTTTTATGATTTACGCCAATTATGTTAAAATTATGGGCATTTTCAACATTTTATCCTTCAGTACTCCTTAACATTGTAAATAGCCCAAGAATTGCCTGAGCGACGACAAACATGCACGGATCCAATTCTGTCTTTTGAGAGAACAGCGCCTACATGGAATACTCCGAGTAAAGGAAAGGCAGCTTATACATTGCCGTGGAAAACTCCATTTTTGGGGCGGTTCTGGTGGGTGCACCTGCTGTTGCCCTACACACGATTCGCCTTGAGAAACGGCTGTCGTGTGCAGGGCGCTAGTAGGTGCGCTAAACAGAACCGGCTACTTAATAATAACATCCGTATATTTTAAAATATTTTGTTCGCTTCTATTGAACCAAAAAAAAAATAAACAAATAGAAATATATTTAAAAACTTTTTACAAAACGTATTTGATTTTGATTAAAATATGGACTTCAGATGAAAACGGTAAGGACAATGGCTTTTTCATGACGAAATATGAGTAGTAATAGTAGTGCAAAAAACACATAGAAACTATTTGTAATTAACAAATTTCTGCTATTAATAAATGAACAAATTTTAAATTGCTTGTTGTCTATAAAATTGTAAAATAAAATTTCGAAGGAACTTTATATAATTTCTTTAGGTTTCTGTCATTTATAAAATTGAAATCGTTGCTTGGTTTCATATTCTGTTGATTTTTCGAACGGTTGTTCGATGGTTTCAGAATAATTTTTCGTACATCGAGTAAAATTCAGTACAATTTTTGTAAGTTATTCAGCAGTAATGACTAGTAGATTTTTAGATTTAGATCAGAAATCTTTCCGTTTCTATACATATCATCCCCATTCTTTGTGAGCATTTGTAAACTTGGGCCTAAGAAAGTAGTTTCAATAACCGAAAATGTCGATTTTGGAGATTAGCATTTGACTAAAATAAAATTCTGCGGATTTTACTTCGATTCGAAGGTTTTTTAGATGGACAAATTTGCAGGAATGTTTTCGGATAGGTCCACTATTGCAGTATTTTATATACATATATGTATCTTTTAATAAACTCGTGGAGAGCTCGAATCAAGCTCCAATCTCTCAATTATTTTTATTGCCTTTCTAGCCTTTCAAATCAAGTTTTTTGACACTGCGAAAAAGAGCTGTAACCGATGTAATATTAAATTCTTTCATAATAATGAATCAATTGTCAACATCAATGGAACGATCACTAATTCATTGAAAATGAAAATCTCTGCGAATATTGAAATTGGTTAAAAAGAATCTTGTGCAACACGTTGAAATGTCAGAAATGCAGCAGCAACAGCAAAATTCAATAAAGTAGTGAAGTAGTTAAGAGTTTTTATTGACACTTTGACAACAAACTGGGCAACAACGCCTACGATATGAAAATTCCGTTGTCGTAGGGATGCGAGGAGCTTGAAAGCAACAACAACAACCACAACAACAGCGACAATAGACCAAAAAGCAAAATTTTACTGTTCGTTCGGTGCGTGGAAAAATGGAATGTGCAGGTGACGATGAATGAGTGAAAATGCGTTGGTGCGGTCTGTGTGAAAATGCAACAGAGTTGAAAGGCAGAAAAAGAAAATCCAATAATTGAAAATCGGATTTAAACGAATCACGTGACAAGAGTCCATATTTGGCAAGTGAAATGTTAGAAGGCGGGCAAGGAAAGGCGGGGAAAGTGTATATGGAGCGTGGTAAGCACACTCGAAGCTTTCTATATCCAGGGAAATGGAGAGGCTCTAAATTGCATTGGAACAACAGCAGCAACACGCTGAAAAGCAACACTAACGAACAGTCGACGGCAACAACAGCTTCCGAAAGTGTTCAACAGCAACAATGAAGCCGAATGTCGAACGGACAATAAACGAATTCGACGAAAGACAACAAGAGAAAACGAAAGGCGAAGAAGCAGCAGCGAACGTTAACAAACTACAAACTAAACAATTGAAAACAACACGAATTCAATTCGTTTACTAGGACGTTGTATCCTGGACAACAACAGCAATACCAACAACAACAACAACGGCCACAGCAACAAACAACAATCAACCAGCAGCTTCTGTAACCAAACAACAAGTTTTCGAAACAACAACCGAAAAAACATCAAATCGACGTCTAAAAAACTGCTGCATGAAAAAATGAAATGAGCTAAAAAATGTCCCTCCCTGCCTTCCCGGAGCCTCCGCATCCTAACAACCTCTTCGATAAGCCTCAGTTTAAGCCGCCTGCAGCGAACAAGGATGCGCGATTTTATGAAACACGGCGATGAGGCAGCAACATTTTTGCATCTGCCAACAACACAT
Organism: Thecophora atra; assembly: GCA_937620795.1. Taxonomy (NCBI): domain Eukaryota; kingdom Metazoa; phylum Arthropoda; class Insecta; order Diptera; family Conopidae; genus Thecophora; species Thecophora atra. The sequence continues at coordinate 4,520,903 of OW569397.1, read as the reverse complement.
CGAATGCTTCAAGTGCTGCCATAGCACGGAGAAATCCTCGCCGAATGTGCAAGGATGCACGGAATGTATCCAAAAAAAAAAACATCCAATCCACACAGACACACACACACACACAAACACGAATGCATAAAAACAACGCGAAATGCTGCAGGAAAAAATACAAAATTGCTATTTGCACTCAATAACTGTCCAAAGGCGAACCAGAACCATTCTGGCCACAAGCACTGACCCAACGATATTGGACAGCCACAAAAAATGCTCGGCAATACTGTGAAGCAACAACAACAACCAACAGCGTCACATACATGAAAATAAGCAGATTGAAAAGGAAAAAAAGGCAAAAAAAAACAATCGAATTGCAGTTGAAATACAAGAAAAAATTGTTGAAACAAGTGCAGCATTGGAATTCAGAGGCAACAACAGCGGAATTGCAACAACAATTTGTATTTCTGAATGCATAAAAACGGATATCGACAAAAATTGCAAACTAGAAATTTTGATAAACAACACGAAGCTTCGTTCGTTCGAATATCACCCCAATAATCATTCGATTTCCTCCTTCCCGGCAGAAGAGGAAGAGAAGGAGATAGTATGGCGCTTTGATGCTAACATTTTATGATGGTGAGAGGAAGAAATAAACACTCAAGGTAAAGGCCTCCAACTCAGTGTTGAGTGGCCGACGGTTTGATCCATGCTTCGATGATGCTCAACTTTAATTAGAAACAATTTTTCAAGAACATTTTCCGAAAAAGCTCTTCAATTTACTACGATATGTCACTGCTTTTGGACTTCGTTTAAATCAGGGGACCCTGAGTAAATTGAAGCACTTCAAGAGATCGTCTAAGAAGCCTTATTTATTTTTAAATGTGTCGAACAATTTTAAAAATACATCCAAATGAAATGGGAATAAATGGAGTCTAAAATCTCGGCACGTGTTTATTAAGGATTAAATGGACAGCTGAACCGTGAGATGACGCGAGTCGGGAAGCGGATGGACGAGGGTGAGCACCCATAGAGACCCCCTGAGATCTCTGCAGTCATCCCGATCTGTTGCTCGGAGATCGTGTGAAGTGTGCCGTGTCACGAACTATCTTAGTGATTAAATGAATGTATTAATTTAGACACAATTCTTTAGTACTTAATTGGTGACATTTATGCGATACGTGAACTGTCAAATCGTAAAAGAGAGGGGAGACGAAGAAGAGAGACATGTCGTGCCACCCGCATGACGTGTGATGAGGACACGAGACTCTGATGTAAAATAAATCCAACAAACATCAGCGAATGGAGGGTGTACAGCGTGAATTATGAGTGTTTCTATGTTTATTTTTGAGTTATCAACTCGTCATACATTTTCATTGGTTGAGTTGCTCTGCATTTCGGTTCCCTGTGCTCCTTCTCCTTCTTCTTTTTGTTTTTGGTATTGTTTTTAGTCTTGTTCTTTGTTCTAAGCTCTTTTCTGATTATAAAGTGTCGCTCAACCTATTAAACTATCAAAGTTTGACGTATCAAATCTGCCTTCGTTTATGTCACTTACTCCAAGACCCTTTTCTGAGATCTTTTAACCCGTCCGTTCCCTCCGCTCCATCTAAAAACATCTACGCTTTCGTTTTGTCAAAGAAAATCGTGCCTTCGTATGAAAATGAAAACTTATCTGAAAAATCTCTTTAGATTAACACTGGAGCTCCTTTTAGATAAATAAAGGATTAAAAGAAGTCTTTAAAATTCACGTATGAATTATCATAGAAGTCGTTGAGAGAATAGAAATGTTCTGGGGCTGATGGGGCCTTGGAACATGGACGCAAACAGCTGTCAAAATTGGAAATGGAGAAGGAAACTCGCTAAAACTATTAAATTCTATGCTTGTTGATGTTTTCAGTACAGTAAAATAATAAAAATTGTATGAAAAATGTTATTATATTTAATTTAAATGAAAAATTTCAGGTTCTCGTCGTTCAACTGATGAATCATTCATTTATTGAAAGGTTTTAACAATAAATCTAAAGAACTTATTTAATTAAAAGGCAAAGAAATTAAAAAATAGTAGTTAGTTTGTTGTCAGTTAGTTATTACATGTTTAACATATACCCAATATCTGTTTATTGCATCGTTGTTTGTCATCTTGGTTGAAATTGTTTCCCTGATTACATTGATTACGCTTGAAGTGGTCGACTTCCTGGCAGATATTTGCAATTACAGACCAATTATGGACCCGACTGAAGCAGCGAAACCCTTCAAACGACCGGAAGATTGAAGAAGATTCACGCGGAAAGTAGACAAACGCAAAATCGGTTATAATATGATTTGTGCCAAAGGAGCTCATGAATGGATCAACAAAACACATACAGAAAATGAATGCGAGGCGTCTGCGGGGCGTGGCAATGACCAGAGGCTACAATAACGCGTCCACACGATGTACAGTGACATCTGAACAGCGCTGTGACTATGAATCGCATTTGCCTCAGAGGCAAGTCGAATCCATTGCCTTGGCAAGGAAATCGCCGTCGAGTCGAGACATAAAAATTCAATTACAACTCGTTACACGCTTAATTAAAACACAAGAAAGAGGAAAGCAAAAAAGGACATCGTCGTGTACCCAATAAAGTGGCTGTATAAGGACATATATGGGATCTGCTCGTGCTTCGTGCATGTATAAGTTTGGCCAGAGGATGGCCAAAAGTGGGCGGCGGTCAGCTCAAATCAAATCAGAGTGGACTGAGTATGAAAATCCACGTAAATGAAACGAATTCAGGAGCAAAGCAGACCCTCGACACTCCACGATTTCCCCGTCTCCATACGAAAACCCAATTTAACTGGTCATAATTACATTGAGTTCGTATGTCATTCCGTGTGTGGCCCGTTTTGCCAACGAAATATGGCCACATTAGCACCCTCGCATTTTTGGCCAAAAATTGGCTTGTTACTTATTTGTCGTCGAGAAACTTTTCTGACCCTTGCTGCAGGATAATAAAAAAAGAGCAGGCATTGAAAAAAAAGAGATAAAACTGTACACAGAGAGAAAAAATGGTTTGGGAAATAAAAGGAAATGGACATGGTAAAAAGAAGTGCTTTGACTGATATATTTTAAATATATTCTCGATTTACAGAAAATTTGTCGATTTTACTCCTTTTACCGACTTTTATAGCCGACTTTTATGGGCGTTACGGTTGAAGGTTATTAAAGCATATGAGGGCCTAGAGTATATCTGCGAAATTTATTAGAAAAATCTAATCTTAGACTTAGTTAAGTTATGTATATATAGACTTTTATAGCCTTCTTTTAACAACGGTAATTCTATTATCCTTTATCGGGTTTATCGACAGCCTGAGGGGATTCCCTTAGCCCCAGAAAAGTCTATAATTTCTCTCAGTGTATTTAACAGCACACTTAACATCGAAATGTTTCAGCTAAGTGGCTAAAAAGGTGCTTGAAAAACTTTCTGTTGGCAACATTTTCGGAATTTTCTACACACTTGTTCACATAAATCTATTTCAAGCCAGTGTATTCCTCCTTCTCCCTTCATTATTTTCTGTCCCAGTCGCTCTGATTTCTTTGGTTGGCTTTCTCTGTCTCTCTTACCGCTTTCCTACGTCGATTTTCCTTGCTTTTGTTGCGTTTTTATTGTCCAACGTAGCAGAGTCCAGAAGTATGTAATTTCGAAATTCAGAAATCGGATTTTAATGGCTGTAATGCTCACGTCCCCAGAAGACGAGGCCACCTTCAGACTTAAAGAGGCGCGGAGGGAGCTGTACGATTCGGTGGGTTACTCCGAGGTCTCCATAGGTTGTTTCTGTGTGTGTGCGGTGACACACGATGGTGGCCCTGATGTTTGGCAAAAGTTTTCCTTGTACCTGACACAAAAGGTTCCGCTTCGTGTTCCTGTCGCTTCGGACACATGTAGCCGAAGTATGTCGATGTTTGCTGAAGTTTTTAATCGATGTTTCAGAAAGATTAATGCATCTGTGTGAAAGAGTGCTGTAAAGAGAAAGAGGAAGAAAGTGTGACAGAGACTTTCTCCATGTTGTATGAAGTCATTTCTGTAACTTTTTTAAGTACTGAAAGGATGATATTTTGCCCCGGGAAGGAGAATATTTGGACCATTGAACTAAATTTTATTTCCTAAAGGGAAATTTTTTGTGTTTTCCTAAATGAATACATCTTTGAGCACGTTTTTCCTTTTCTCTTTTACCTTATCCTGAACTTTGCTAGTTTTTCATATGATTTTCTACTTTTCTTATTTTTTTTATTTAGTTGAGCCAAAAGCCATTCATCTCGTCCATAAATCGTGGCTCCATTTAAGTGAGCGCCGCAGAGAACCGTGAAAATCCTGCCAAAGCATCAGCTAAGGAACATTTTTCACCGTATGTGCAACAATAAATATTACACTCGTAGCGTTCATTTGGGCCAACAACAACACCAAGAATGGGCCTTCGATTTACCATTTGGTCAAACTTCGATTGGCGTGGGCTGCTCCGTCGGTTGTCCACTGAAGTCACCAAACAACTTGGGTTTTTTATGGCCACAGGCGTTATTTTTATGGTCGTCGTATACATCTGCACAGTAGTCATCGACACCCACTCCGCCCCCACCTTTTCTAGCTCCGTTCCATTCGTTCGTTCGTTCGTTTGTTCATGTTACGTTCAAAGGTAACTGCATCCATAGACGTGAGTCCATTCACTGGACACAGGAGTTCATCATCATGTGTAACAGCGTGGAGTGGAGAGGAGTGATTTTTTGTGGATTTCCTCGTTGTTTTTGGAGACATGAAGGCGCCGCTGCTGCTTTGAATGGGGCAACTGTGTCAAGTGCTTCATTCAGTCACTCACACACTGATTCATTCATCCATTCGCCGACTGCAGCGGAAGTTCTTTTTTATCCCGATCCGGCTTCGGTGTTGCTGTTGTTGGTCGCTCTTTGCTTTTGTCGTGTCACTTTGTGAACAACTTCTGGACATGGGAGTGATTTCAATTTATGAACATGGCTGCCCTGTCAAACGAGTGGCCGGTTGCTTCACCCTTCTCCCTCCCCAACTCCTGCCCGCCTCAACGAATTTAAATTTTTCTTTAATTGCTTGCTTCTGCGGGAAATTGCAGTTTCGAGTTCAACTTCCGTAACTTAATGAATGGCGAAATTTTGTGTTCCGTGTCTCTGTGCAGTTTTTTGTTTTAGTAGCTCGTTTTTTAACTCTCTTCTGATTGGGAAATTTAACTCCTTCCCAGAGAGAGGGAGCGAGCTCGATGACGACTGAGCGAACTGAACGTACATCGATGTGTGGATGTGTGCAACTCGGACTACTCGAGGCTCACACGTGTGGGTGACGTCAGCATAGAGAAGAGCGTTGATAGGAGTTGATTTATATGAGTGTAGTTAGCGTCAGTGGCAGTCGCTCTTCTCTGCTCTGATCTGGTTACGTGGCAGTTATTGCTGTGAATTTAATTTGAACAAATAGAGTAATGAAATTAAGAAAAAGAGGACAGAAAAAGAGTCAGAGGATGATTCATGGTAACGTAAGATGAGTGCAGCATTGAATGAAGCGCTCTCAATCTTTCTCTTTCTTTGTTATTCACATTTCTCTTCTGTTGTGTTGTTTTCTCTTTGATCTGCTCACTGCTCACGTTTCTGCGATTTTCCGCATTTTAGCTGCACGCGACAAATTCAACGCAGCACCGACTCCGTGACATTGAAATTTTCCGGTGAATCATAAACTCTGCACGAGCGACGATCGCCGAAGACCGATCGATCGGGTGCTCGCGCGCCTTCGTCGTCCGGTTTTCCGTGGAAGCAGTGAGAGGCTCGCGTGTTCGAATTCCGTCGAACACACAGAGAACAGCGACAGGCGACTCTCGGGTGCGTTCGCTGATTTCGGATCTGCGCACGACGGGGCATCGTGTCGCAAACGAAAGTAGCTGCCGCTGTGCGTCGCTGCGCTGTTCGCCGGCCACGTCAGCGCCTCATGCATGGAGCAGCGGCGCGCCACGGTGGCCACAGCGGTTGGTGCGCTGCTTGCTGATTCCAAACGGTGCTCGTCGGCCGTTTTCGGCGAATCCTTCGGACGTCCCTCGGTGACCAGAAGTCGCTCAACAAAATGGAAACAAGGTTGCGAATGTCGTGTTCGCCACTGACAGCGCAGTCGCAGAAGCCGCTTGGGTGCTGCTGGTGAAATGTGACTCTGGCTGCTCTGCGGTGCGATGCGCAGGACCCGGCTGTAAATCTGTCAAATCTCTGCAGCGGTGGAGAGCAGATTCTCCGTTGGTCGAACGCTGTTGTTGTTGTCGCGGCCGCTTTTCCCTTCGACTTTTGGCAGTTAAGTCGAGGACACGACGCCGCGGGTGGCCCCCGTGCAAAACAACTCATTAACGTGGAAGCGTGCAGCAGCAGCAGGACCGAGGAACGCGACTGACGCATGAAGGACGAAATCAATTGGCAGCAGCAGAATCCTGAGGGTGTCGGGCTCGAGCGTGTTTAGTGAGCGTTTAGCAAACAATTAGAAAAGCGTGCAGCACCGCCAACAACAACAACAGCAGCAGCAGCCGCAGGAGTGGGACAGGACGCATATCGAATGTCCTGGCACACGCTCGGCGCTGCTCTCGTCGGCCGGGGCGTGAATAATTATTTTTGATAAGTCAATTTGGCAGTTGTTGCCGTTGCCTCTTGTTAACTTGGCCACGTAGCGGGAATTCTTAGCAAAGAATCTTTAAACCTTTTTGCCTACTCTTTTTCTGCCGTTCTGGTCTCTTAATCATGCACCAAGGACACTCGAGCAATTAAAGCTTTCAGTAGTTCCTCGGTTTCCTTTGTCCCGTATTCCTTATGGTTTAATGAAGAGAGAATGGACTAGAACTTGGAAGCGACGTTAACGGAAACTCATTCGACTTTAAGTATAAATAATTTATTAAATGCACATATTTCATGGACGAAATTGTAAAAGTAACAAAGCGGAACGAATAAGCTTGACATCCTTTTAAAAGTTGTGTAATAATTATTCAATAATACCCCATAGAAATCCAACACAATTTACTTACAACAATAATAAATAATAATAATAATAAATACTAGTAAGTAATTTTTATATCAATTTGCCTCTGTTATTTTTGTACTAAAAAAGAATGAATTTTCTTATTGTACACCCGAACTATTTACAATAAATAAATAAATAAATATGAAATGTGAAATAAAATGTAATACACACAGAAATTAACGATTTCATACAATTATTTAAAATTATTTTAATTATTAATAATGATTTTTTGACATTATTCTTTTATATTTGAAAAGAATTAATGTGGATTTGATTTGGTATTGTGATTATCTCTTAATTCTTTTTAACACACACATACTTCTTTATTTTGCTCATCATAACATTTTTTCAATTGTTTTTTTATATATGTATATTGTACACAGAGAAAAAAGATTCTATAATGTCATAGAAAGTCATCATTGTTTTCTGCAAATTAATTCAATGATTTCCAGTCATACAACGTAATGCTATAAAAACACGAATTATAATTCTATGATTTCTATAATGATATATTCCGAATTTATACAAATCTATCCATTATTTTATGAAATACAAGTAGAAAAATCAAAGAATATCTTTCAATGAATAATAAAATCTGAGTTCGAATATCGAAGAATGTGCTGTATGTTTTCAATATTCAAAATTTTAGAAAACAATGAAATAATTTAGCTTTTCAAAGAGGCGTGCTGTATGTTTTCAATATTCAAAATTTTAGAAAACAATGAAATAATTACGCTTTTCAGAGAAGCGTACTTTTTGGTTTCATAGAAAAAAATTGTAGAAATCATTTAATTGATTTCGTATATTATCATCTAAATTCTATGAAACAACAAGCAAATTCGAAATTTAGAGAAATGAATCTGTTGAAATAAAAACACATAAAATTTTTTTTTAATATTATATAAGTTTATTTTTATAAAATATGTATATGTATTATTATAACATAAAATTTACATAAAAGGTAAACTTAGTTTTATGCAGTACGTACCATTGCATAATCTAATTATGTTCATAGGCGGAAACTTGATTTTTGAGTGATCGAATATATAGAAATTGTTCGAGTACATGCTCTGTTTTTCCAATACATAGCTTTGGAGGTGCTCATCAAAACTTTTAACATTTAAGAGTTCAGTAATAAAGTAAATGTGTGCACTTACTGTCATAAATATAAATTGGATAACGTAAAACATTATTTCATTCTTACTAGTATCAACTGCCAGTATATTATTTATATAAAACTTTGTGCCAAAAATTTCTATTTCTTTTAACGCGGACAAATTTTCCAAACTACCAATTTTCTTTTCAATAATTTCTTTCTGTTTAGGATTACTAATAATAATATCTTCCTTTGACTCCCCCTTCAAAAATTTATTTAAATAGCTTTCTGGTTCACAATAATTATTCATTGCCTGTTGATAGGTCAATTTAATACCTAAACTATGCAATATGTTTTTTCTAGAGCAACACATGTTTGCATACTGTTTTAAAAGCTTGTGCTTTGCTTCAAAACGCATAACCCATAGTCTCTTTATTGGTCCTAATTTTTTAATGACTGTTGGGTAGTGCGTTATGAAATGATGTTTTGGTGTTAAATTAGCTTGAAGTGTACTAATGTAATGCTTATGATGCTCTTCAATAAGAATTTTTAAGAAGTTTAAACTTTCTTCATTAAAACTAGGTTGTGATACACATTCAATTAACTTTAATAATAGAATAAGAAGCTTCCACATTTCGTCATTTCTCGGAACTAAGTCACCAATTATTAGAGGCAAAAAATGAATGAAAGTTTTCATTTGAGCGGCAGATGTTTTGAGTTTTTTTTTATGTAATTGTTCCATCGTAATCGGACCAAATTTATTTTTTGAATTGTGTTTGCCAACGGGAAATGAAAACTTTCTGTTTTTGAATTTTGAACTCAATGAATTTGGCAATAATGGAAAACTTAAATAAATAGTTGACAATTTATGTAGTCCAGATTTAGATCCCAGAGGATTACAGATTTCAATGTCGTCTTGATACAACATGTAAGGAATGACAATCTTGTTTTTAAAATATTGCATTTTAGACTTCCACACGAGGCCATGAATTACATTGGAAATTATATCTCTTTCACTGTTAAGTTGCATATAATTTTCTTTCATGGCTGACAAAATATTTGGCGATGATAAAAATTGTTTAAGGTTCTGTTTTATAGGTAACAAAATGCCTTTTGATATGCCACGATTGATATTATTAATGTCTACTCCATCAGCAATAACATATTCTTTGAAATCACTGTATGCATTTTTATTTTTAAGATATTTTTTATACTTATACTCGGTATTAAACATACTAAATGAATCTTTTAATTCTTGAAACTTTTGCTTTATATCGTCGACATTATTTAGAAGTAAAGCAGAATTTGATATACATACAAACAATTTCTCAACATCACGAATAATTTCATTTGCAGTTGCTCTGTTTAGAAATCTATTACCATATATTTTCACAACAAATAGGAAAACATAATCTTTATCATTAACATTTTCACGGAACTTCTTTTCTGTTTCAACCGCACCATTCTTAAAATTGCTTAAGTCAGTTATATTATCTTTTGAACTATTACAATTTTTGCTTAAACGCGTTTGTTGGCAAGTATTATTATTGTGTTTGCGCACCAAATGTCGCCGAAAAGAATGTATGTTTTGGAATGTTTGGAAACAAAACGTGCATTGGAAAAAATTTGTGAGGTGTGATAATTTATGCAAATATTTCAGGTGCGTAAAATAATCTTCAATATTTGGAGCGCAAACACTACATAGGAAGCAGTTGTACATTTTACTTTTTGTTACTATGTATTAATTTTCAAGATCAGATAATAGTTCATATAAAGCATTTGTTTTTTTACCATTTAGAGGTATTCCGAAGAAATAGTACTGTATAAATTCCCAAACAGAATGTGAAGCTTTCGGGTATTCCAGGTTAAACACATAAAAAATTTTAAATGCAACCGACAGTGCTCTACAAAATGTTTGACATTTATAAATTACTTTGTCTAAGTAAACATAAAACCGCAGGCTGTCATTGGTGGACAATCCAACTACCACTATTAACGGCTGCATCCCCAATCCCCTCTTAGCCAGAAAGTTCATGTGTTGTTCCGCTGCTGTTATAATATTATAACCCGACTTTATTTGAAAATAGTAAATCTTGTAAATTTAATAATTAATAATTTTATGAATTCTTACCTCTACCAGTAATGCAAACGATTGTTGGCCTTCAAGAATCGATGGCTTCCATGCTGTGCCGCCACTGTGTATAATAGTGGGCTTCAAAATTGCTGGGAGTAAATAAATAAGGTAAAAGTCATGCGTATTCGGCGGTATATTTTCCTTAAGTTTCAGCAAAGTGGTCCGACAAGTGGTATCTTTGATTGAATTTTCATAAATAGCTTTTATTTTTGATGAAAAAATATCCCACTTTGAAGTGAGAATATTTTCTTTTCCAGGGTGTAACTCGTTGAAGTCAATTTCAATCTAAAATATATGCATAAGTGTAAGTAGACATGTATGTATGGAATTCAATTCCAAGACGATAATTTTAAAAGATGTTAAAGACTTACTAATGTGCTACCTATATTTTGTGACAATATAGGCCATTCACTGAATATATCAATTTTTTCACTTCTGATTTGATGTATACGATAGCAATGTGTTCTTTTCCATGCAGGAATTACCATATGCTCTGGCTCCCAATTTTTTTTTAGCCACTGAACATCTTCCGAGTTAACAGAGAGAGATTCTGTAATTTCACCACCATGATCCGATGAATCAGAAACTTTTCGCAATTTATATCGGCTTTCCAGGACACCTTTCTGACGATATTTTTGCGACAAAGTGTAATATCTGCCAGCCAATTTGCCTTTGCTGGCGCGGCTCGAAGAGAGATATGTTTCCTATGTGTTTAAAATTTTCCTAAAATTATTTTGTTAGAATTTATAATTTCTCTGTTCTCACCTCTCTTTCCTTTGAGAATAGATTAATTATCTGCGCAACGGCTTCTTTGTAGTCGGCAGTCAAAACTTGATGCTTTCTCTCAATCCAGTAGTTTGCAATAAGTGTACATATATCGTTTCTGTTTGCATGTGATAAGTTGTTCGTTGCTTTAAATTGTTTTTTTATACTTTGCCCCAACAGAGAACTCTCAATGATAGTTTCCAAATTCTAGAATTGAACTATGAAGTGGGTGCCACGCTTTTTGATGTGAGCAAAAAATAAAGCATTTAATTACCTTAATTTTATTCCATTCTCTACACTAAAACCGATACCAAAACAGAAAAATTCCTAGAGTTATTTTTTCTAACAAATTCCTGTTACGCGACGTCGCATAATTTACATTTGTTATGTTCGTTACTGTTTTACTATCTGTCACACTAAAACTGCAAACCCACAAAAATATAAAAGAATCGATCAACTGAACACACAAACGCTGGAATTTTTTTTACACATAACGGGATCAAGCCGTTAAAATTTGGTTGCATCAAATACTGTGCCTCATTATACACATAATATTACACTTATATACTTAATTTAAGGCATCTAAAGAAACGCAACCATAAAGCAAAAATACAAAATAATAAAAAATAACACTTCCTAAAATGCCATTCTTTTTATATCGGTTTTAGTGTAGAAAATACGGTAATGTTTAATTTTTTGCTTCTTATTAAAGATACGTACCAAATTATCCAAATTATGTGATGTCGGTGGAGAAGCGCTTAAAAATGATGCGCTTGTGGGAGATCGTGACGATTTTGGTGAAGGTGTACTTAACAACCAATCTGAAATATTCGTCACAGATTTTGTCACTGTATCGTCCGATTGCGTATAAAATCCCTAAAAAGCAAATAATTTACAAAGTAGCATAATTACTATACTATAATATCGCTTAAAATATTATTTACATTTTCACGACGCCATTCCGAAATACGTGCCCGAAATTTTATTCTTAAACCGAGACAGGAATCATGTATTAACACGTTTATATCATCACTTGTCATAAATTTTAGGCATTCCAAGTCAATACCTTTTTCTAAAAACGACTGCTTTAGAGAAGCAAATCCCCACTTCTCGAGCAACTGTTGCACTTCTATAATACTGTTGCTGAAATATTCTTTATTTGCACCATTTGCACTCACGTCGCAAAATTCGTTAAATTCTTCCATTATAAATAACACCGACGACGCGAACAATTAAAACACGACTAAAGAATAACGAAAAAATATTGTTCGATGTTCGATGATAACGGGATTCCTTCACGAAACGAAAGAAAGAAAACAAAGAATATTTTCCTCGTTTCTTACTCTTGCGTTTCTTACTCATCATGTATGAAATCATGTGCGTTGTAAAACCACACGAAAACTTTAGAGTAGGTTAAACATTGAAAGTTTTCCTTACAATCAGGAATCTAAATTCTTTTATCATCTCATCATCAAATCATTTTTCATTGAATTTACATTTTAAAATTGATAGAATTGAAATATTTATAACAACGAAACTATTATACAAATTCATACAATGTATTCAAGAAACAATGGAATTTCGATCAAAGAACGTAAATTCTATGATTTATAAAATCTATTTTTCTCTGTGTAGATTCCAGAGAAAATAGAGACTTTGCCATCGGAGGCTATACAATATAGTAATTTTATATTTTTGGCCTTCACCTTAAAGATTCATGTGGAATCGGTATTTTGTTGCCTTGTTTGTGTTTGTTTCGGTACCGAAATCCAGTATCAGGGTTAAAATAATTATCCCAAACGTCCTATTATCATATTATTGTCCTGTTATTTGCCTTTTTGCATTTTTTGCAATTGTATTTTAGTTTTTAATTTATTTAATTCGACTTATTTCAATTTCCACTTCAAATTCACCAAACAAACGGACAAATTGAGCAACAGACACGAAAGAATTTATATTGATTTTTAAAAATAGGCATGGCACTATCCTGATTGTTGTAATTTTCAGTAGCAAACAACACATGATGATGGAGAATATTCAAAAAACCGCTTTTATTCGTTCTTCTGTAATCGTGATTAACCGGCAGACAAACAGGCAGACGGACGGCAATTGCTAAATCGACTGACAAGTGACGATGAACAAGAATATATATATATATGTACTTTATCATGCCTACCACGCGTTCTTTAATTATAAGAACTTAATCGTATCTTCCTTGGATCTGGACAGCAAATTTAGCAACAACTTTCAGGACAACAAATTTCTACTTATTCCTTAACAAATCTCTACAATATACGCCTACACATAGATTACAATTTTGAGGTAACAGTGGGCCTTATCAATTTACAAATATTCCACTATAATTTTGGTATTGGAAATGTAAAATCTGCATGATTTTCGAGGTGAATTTCACGGTTTTACAGTAAATTTTATATTAACACTGTATTTTACACAGTTTGTATTAAATTTGCATTTCTTCAGATGCTTTTAGGAAGGTGATAACTGTCAGGACACAACAGGATATTTTATTGGGCGTCATTAAATGTGTTTTTGCCCTTCACTCCCTCTTCAAGCACCTCTATTTCCACTTTCTTCACTGATGCGAAGATCTAATTTTCCATTGGTAATATTTTTTCGTGTTATTCATTGATTTTTGAATGTGTTAATTTTCTCTTTTTTTCTAGTCCTTCCTTTTCCTTTCCGTCCTTTTCTCTTTCTTGGTTCTGTATCTGTGGTGCATGTGGTTCCATTTTATTTGCGTAATGCAACGCCATTTCTCCAGTGTTCAGCAACTATATTGATCATTTTTATGATACAGATCCTTGTCCTTCGCTGCATCGCGTTGCTTCCCAATGCATTCTGTTCCCCGCGCTCCGCTGATAGCCTGACCGAATCGCGTTCATATTTGTTTTAGACGCTGGCATTTTTATGATGCCTCATATAATCAGAGCACCGACGACAGCAGCTCCTTTGTGTGCTGTCCGCTTTGCAATTAGTTGGAATTTAGTTGACTTTGTTTGCTTTTCGTCCTGCGTACGGCGTCGTCCTCGTCCTCCTTCCATTATATAAGGTTACGCATGTTTGTTTTGCGTGGAATTCATGTCATTTTGAGGTTGCTTTAGAGACTTTTATCCTTCAATTTTTCGTTGGCCGATGAACTGACCGAGTGGCTATTCGACTGGCTGCTGCTCTGTTTCCTGACGTTATGCAGTGTATTTGCTTTGGAAATTGTTTACATCCTTGCTAAGGACACGCTGCTGCTGCTGCTGCTGTTGCCCAATTGACTCAAAGGATAATACGTACAAATTGCTCTTGTTGTTGTTGTTAGGACTTTTGTTGCTTTGTAGGCTTGATTTTCCCAGTAAACAGTAAATTCTATGCACTTCGTTGCCTTTGGAATATTTATTTCCATGCTAAAACGACTCGAAAACAAAGAAAGACCAAATTTTTGTCAACTTTTGTTATTCAAAATAATATTTATTGTTTCTTCAGCACAAATATTTACTTTTCAGCAACACTGAGACATCGAAAAGCCAAAAAAGGAGTCTTCCCAGACACAGGAAGCAATGAAGAACGAAGAAAAACTAGAAAATTATGAGGAAAAACATGAGGAATTTGACGATTTTTAGTGAGTTTTCTCGGATTCTGTGAATATACAATATTCCCGTCTGCTTTGACTCAGTTTCGAATGAATATCACACCAAAAGAATGACCTGAACTAAGTTTTCTATTCAATTAATTGAAATCCTTTCGCACTTTTGTTGTTTCCTTACCATGAACCATATAATAATGTATTTTCTGAATTTTTCCTTACTATAATACTGAGCCATTTCAGATATTTTTTTGCCCTCTGCAGGGAAATCGTTATCAAATAAGTTTTGGAACACAATGAATATTCACTTTTACTCCAACTTCTCTGGAGTAAATTGCTATTTCAGATCTTCTGTCGTATATCTGGCAGTACAGAGATATATCTATATCTATCTATGGCTGTAGCTCTCTTCATTTTTAATCCATTTATCTCTCGAAATATTATTTAATTCTATGATATGATTTCCGAAAGGATAAAAATGTGGAAAAGATTTGACTATACTCAATATATTAGACACGATCAAGGTGTCCCTTTGGTACTGACCTTTCGTGGAAATAATTGCGGAAATCACATCACCCAAGCACATATCAAAATGTCCACACACCGTAAATATTTCGCTCACTGAGATTTAAATATTCTTTATAGGAATTAAATTGATAGACGACTACTGAAATCCAACGGTGCTAAAAATTAAAAAAATCTGTTTGCATTTTTATAGTTTTCAATTTTCATGTCACTCAATTAATTTGTGCTTCAGCGGAGAAAAGCAACGATGACAAATTGAATCCTCAGATGTCCTTCAATCCTTTGTGTCGCTTTGGGTTTGCGTTTGGGTTACGGTTACGGTTACGGTTACGGGGCCGTTTTTACGGTTGCCGGCTCGAAAACACACAAAAGCAATTCGCGATACTCCAGGCAACAACTCTTTTGTGAGCCATTTAAAAAAGGGGCGAGAGCGATAAAGGACGCACGGAAAGGGTTGGGAGGGACGGCTTCGTTGCGTAACATTCGAATGGGTGTAAAACTATAACGGGCGACGGCGTTTACAGTTAAATAGCGCTTTGTTGCCGAGTTATGGGTTTATTAACGACTGTCGACGCACATTTGACTATCCGAATGTCTGTCTATTGGTGCATCCCTTCACTCACCCCTTCAGAGCGAGCGGCGCCGATCCGCGTCCTGATCCTGAGCCTCGTTATCCTGCGTGTTGAATCCGTGTTCGTTTGAAGTACGAACAGCGAAGCGTAAGTTTTGCATTTCATCCTCTATTTCCTTGAACTTCGATAAAACGAAATAGAAATAAATTATAAATTTTTCAAATTGCAACATGAGATTCATTCTCCTTCTACAAGCGTTTTTAGCTTTCTCTCAGAGCCCCTCACACATGTGAACCCTTTTCATAGACGCTGATGGCCGTGACAACCCTTTGCCTGGCTGCTTCTTGGTTCCCGCTGTCCCGGCGGCCGCACCGAGGGCGCGGTGGTCCTCTTCGGCAGCCTTTGTTGCTGTTGTTGGGCTGTTTAATTAATAATGTAAACATAACTTTTTATGACGCCTCGTGGACGGTCGAAATTAATTGTGAAACTGAAACCCAGGCTCAATTGATAAATTAAGAGATTAACTGAGGGTACAGAAATATTCTTAACGGTACAGTGGGGAAAAGGAGGGACGGAGGATTGCAAGCAATATTCAAATGAAGCGAAAACAGTTTCACGAATGTAGTTAACACTTTGTAAGCCGATTTTTTCCAGTATTGAAGGGAACCGTGACATTTGTTTTTTCCCCTCTCTCAATTTATGCCATAACTCCTTCCCTATATCCATTACGCCTTTCACAAATGCTTGGACCTTTCCTTGCATGACTAAATAACTAAAATTGCATTAGAAATGGTTAAAAGATTTTCCAACTTTCTGGTTACCATGGATTTTTACAAATTAAAAAGAAATGAAGTAAGAAACTAAGTAAATTTCTTATTAAGAAATTTTGGTCCTTCTATAGGAGCTTTATTTATTTATTTACAATTCAATATGAAGCACATAAAAGGTGTCAGGACCTTGTATGGCTGTACAAAGGAACAATGAAAAGATGAAAATAATAAAAAAAAGGAAATAAATGGAATGGAATGGAAATGCCGGATCTTGCAAATAGTTCTCAGAGAGAGATTTTAGAGCTGCATGCATTTACGGCATAAAAAGTAGGTATAAAAGTAGTGTTTCTTGACCGATTTTACCCATTTACAATACGAAATATCTCACCAGAATAAAGACTATTTCTGACAAATGTTTTTCCGATATCTTCAATGGTTCTAATGTGAACGTGAATTCAACGAACAGACGGACGGCCGGACATGGATAAATCAACTAAGTAGATAAAGCTGATTAAAAATATGTATACTTTCTTTCTGCTTTACGCATTTGGGACAAAGTGAAATGGTTTTTTGTAGTGTATAAAAATTTCAATATAATGTAAGTGTTATGATATATAATGTCTTCACGGAATACGATATATTGCCCATTACCTATTATCCAGTATATATTAAAAATTCTTCATTAAGTCAATTTTTCAGTGATAATGAAATACTATAGAGTCCAAGATTATAGAATACTTTAATTCTAATACTTTTTAATGTTGTGGAAGAGTTTTCGGACTTCCAAAAGAATTAATAAACTTGAATTTATTTTTTTTTTTTAGCTTTAACAGGACGAAAACCAACATAACTTTTCAATAAAACAAATTAAAACAAATTTTCACATGAATGATAATATGAAAAAAGGACAGTGAGGAGGGGTGACTAAAATTAATGCCTCGTAGGGTGATAACAACAACAACAACAGCGTAAAATGGCAATGAAAGGGTTACAAATTTTAATAACCATCGACGGCGGCTGCTCATAAAACGTTCAAATATCGTAAAAGGAAGAAGAATTTTTTGTGTCTTGTTCTGTATTTTTAAAAGTTGTTTGTTGTTGCTGCTTTTGTTGTTGTTAGTGTTTTATCAATGCTTCATGTATTTCATTTGTACTTCTAGTTTTTCTTAACATTTTTCTCTTTTTATGGTACATGCAGGAAAATAAAACTAATGTCGTTTTTTCTTTTATAAAGCAAATCTATGGAAAGCGTACAATTAATCACGTTGTCGTGTGTTGACGGTTTCAGCTTTTAGATCGATTTAGAAACAGAAAAAAATAACATAAAATACAACAACAATAATATAAATAACAACGATATCAAACACACATAAAAATTGCATTTTTAGACCAAAGAGAATTGTAAATAAAGAGTTTTTTATTGCTCGAAAAAGAGCGAAATTCTGTTCAATTGGGAAGCAGACTCTCAGAAAGGCCTTCGCATGCACGAACTGCTGTTGCACTGCTCACCGTCATGAGACCGACATCACTCCTTACGAATACGAGACGGCATGTCTTCATCTCGAGTGCAGCCGAACTCATGCGCCTTCGTGTAACATCGGCAGCGCAAGTGTGTGATGTTTATGAAATTGTGTGAGGATTAAAGTTTTATTTGTTCGCTGCTGGGCTCCGTGTTCCCATGTTTTTCTTATTGGGATTTTCACTGTATTTGAGCGAGTTTAAAAAAGATTTTAGAACGAATATGAATGCGAGTTGTCGCTGCATTAGAAGTGGGAGTGAAAGCGTGATGTTCGTGTGTGCTTTTCGTGTAGTGGAGCTTTTCACTCCGGAACCGAGGCCGGATGCAAATTTTAGAAGCCGCGTGACAAGCGAACGTTCACAATTCTTCTTCTTGTTGTTGTTGATTTTTGCACTCACAAAGCTATTAAAAAACAACAAAAAAAATAAAAAAATATCATTTATGATATCTTCAAAGCAATGAATGAAATTTTAAGGATGTATTTCGCGAAAAGCAAATAAAATATTTATTTTCGTATTTGTTTGTTTTTCCTCATTTTTGGAAATTATTCGTTATCCTTGTGTTAAATTCTGGTGTAATCGATAAATCTTCACCTTCTAATCAGACAAAAAAATGTTATTATTCATTAAATAGTGGTGAAAAGCACGAAATTCACCATTTTTAATTCATCGAAAGCCAAAACTTTTGCATCAAAACTAAACTTCGACTTGCTTCCATTTGATCAATAAAAAAGTGTTAAAAAAGAAGGAAACTGAAATTGCAATAGGAGGAAAAAATGATGAACAATAAAAGCGAAAGAGAAAAGGGGAAAAAGTTTTAAATCTGCGAAAATAGAAGGAAAAAACTGAAAGTGGATCGCGTTTGATTCGCTTTTTACACTCGGCACTCGACTCAGTGACAGGACATGCATCGCATCGCATTCGCCCTGTCGTCCTGTCGCTCTGTCCTGGGATTAGTTCCGTTCGCTTTTATTGAGTAATTTTTGATTTCATTCGCTGCGCGTTTTCACACTGCGACGCGATTTCATTCTAAATACTTTTTTTAGTCGCACTCTCCACAGATTTCGTTGTTTGTTGTTGTTGTTGTTGTTGTTTTTATTGCTGTTATTTGATTTCGTGATTTTGCATCGCGAATCACAGCCGCAGTTTTCTGAATGTGAATTTCTAATTCACGAAATTTCCACCGTGATGCATCGTTATTCCGTGAATTTATGATTTCTAACAAATGACTTAAAATGGATAAATTTTAAAGGTGTTTTTTATTTGTACGAAGAATAATAAATTCATCAAAAATTCTGTCTAAAACTTTCGGAGGGATTTTCAAAAATATTTGAAGAGATGGAATCAACTTTGAACGGTTTTTTGGTGAATTATGAATAAAATAATCACAAATATTCATTGATCTTTTTGAGTGCGAGATTCTTCTATGGATTATTAATCGAAATTCAACGAATAATTTAAAAATTTTAGAGTTTTAGGTAAAGGCAACTTTTGCATGATTGAAGCTTTTGTTTAGGGAAAGCTCTGAAGTCGAAGATCGCTTTGTATCAAGCTTAATTGTAAAAAAGCCGATAAATATTCGTTTTTCCTATTAAGACCGATATTGGAACTCTTTTAAAGGGAAGAAAAGACCCGTTATTTAGCAAAAATAAATAATCTGTATATTTAAATTTAAAACTAATATTTATTCTAGATTTAATTCGCTTTTCCCAATCGAAGAAAAAAAACTAAAAACTTCCTTTTAAACCTCAAATTTTAAGCTAAAGTGTAAACAGTTTTTAAACTATTTGTTCGAGCATTTAAAGCAAAAACAACAACAACAATGAATAATAATAATAATAATAATAATGAAAACCCACGCTATAAAAACCAACAAAAAAAAAACCGAACCAAACCCAACAAAGAAAAAACACAAAAGAATTTGCATCTCATGCGGAAAAATGAGGAGTGAAAAATTAATAAATAAATAAATCCTCCGCTTAATGTCACAATCAATCTCAACTTTGGCAACAACAACAACAACAACAACGACGACAATAGCAAACTTCATTTCTCTGACCTTCAACGAGCGACGGACGACGCGACGCAGCATTCAAAATGAGCTGACGTGATGAGTAGTGGAAATTCGAACCCTTATTAGAACACGTTTATTTATACGTACAATGCAACTGTTCATTTCGAAGTTGCGACGCGCCTCTCAACTGATGCGTTAAATCACGGCAAACATCTGAGTAACACGAGCTTAAAGCAATAAAGAGACCGAGAAGAAAGAGCACAACGACCACGTTAAATATCGCTATGGAGACGACAGAGCAGCGATGTCGCGATCCACTCGTCGTGAGCCGACGATGCGGCGAAGTGTGTGTGTGTTGTCAGTTGGGTGTGAAATGCGCTCAACTCGTCCTCGGGTATCAATCTACAACAACAACAACTGCGCTGTAGCAATAATGATGATGACGATCTGTAATGAAAAGGAAAAAACTAGCGGGAAAAAAACTTGGGCTGGATTTTAATTTTAATCCTGCTGAACATAAGTTTTTGATTTGCACGACAATCAATTGTAACGAATTCCGAACAACGTGAAAATTACAAAAGCTGATGTTGAATTGGGAAGCGTTGGGAAGGAGTTTTTACAAGGCGGGAGAGGGTAAAAGAAGAAATGCCGAACATGGAAGCAGGTGGAGATGAAAGCGAAGCGCTTAAATCACCCCGCTCAATTTGAATGCGAACCACAATCGAGCCAGAAGCTGAAGCAGCAGTAGCAACTACAGCAGCAGTTAAGCGTGACTAAATCATGCCTACGAAAGGTTGACGAAAAAACATTGTAAAAAATACAGCCCGAAAAAAAATGTAATATTTGCATGCGTCGTAGAATGAGACGTGACCTCGCTGAAAAAAAAAAGTTGCTGTCTCTGTTGACGAAACAACAATACAAAAACGACGACGACATTAATAATAATTTTAAAGCATGCAAAAATTCAAATTCCTAAATGATGCTCCCTTCGGCCTCTAAAGCGGTTCCACGAGAGCACAAACACAGCTCCACGAGAGCACAAACACGACTCATTGGGTTTCTATCTCTCATGCTCTTCCTTTCTTCCGCGGACGACATTAAATGCTCTCGATTTGCTGTTGTAAAGCGCAGAGAACTCTTCTAGTGGATAACAAGAGATGGAGTATTGCAGCAAAAAATAGCAGGGGGGAGAGTATTGAAAAGAAGAGTCGAAGGTGGTGAACATTCATCGATGGATGTGAGAAGCTCAGCGGCTGTTGTGATACGCATTATTGTATATTTTTACTACTGCTGCTGCTGTTGTTGTCGTTGTTGTATTTGTTTGCTTTTCGTATTCAAATGAACGCGTACGCAAAATAGTGAGCAGCACGTGAGAAGTCGCTGTCGTCGTTAGACGCTTTAATCCTTACTTCATCGTGCCTTGTCCTTTATAATCATACGAAGCGTGTGTGTGTGTTTGGATATGTGATTCCCGCCCTGTAGAAGTATGCGGCTACATTCTGGGTTCACCCCAAAACGTGGTGGTTTTGTTCTGTGGCGTTCGGATTGTGTTCGATTGGGTTCATCATCGGCGATGGGTGGACTCGGCTGCGTGGCTGAAAAGGATGTTTGAAAAAAGGGGTTGCCAGGATATGCATGAACCTTACATCACAATGCATAATATTTGCTGAAAAGTGGAAAAAATACGAGAAGAATTTAATTTGAAAACTAAAACAGAAAAGTAATGAATACTGAAATGAACGAATGAAGAGGAGTGGGTGAGGAGCACAGTGCGAATGAAGGAAGCAAAGAAGCAAAAGGAAGAAGCCATGAAGAGTACCAATGAAGAACCACTGAAGGACGACTGAAGGATCAATTAAAATCCAATGAAAACTCAATCGAGAGCGAAAGAAAAAAAAGTGAAAAGCCGATGAAGAACCAAGAAAGAACCAATAAGGACCCAATATAGGTCTTTATTAGTATATTTAAGAGTATAAAGACGTTTAAGACACCGATTCATAATTTATTCCATTCGAGTTCCCCTCCTCCTTCGCCGCTTGCTCTGCAATTGATCGGAATGGGTTTTTAAGACCACGTTTTGACGCAAGGTACCACATCCCGAACACGTGCGCCTCTTTAGCCGCAACACACATCCGCTCAGAGTCTTTTTAGCACCCACCCATCGTCAACAATCGCTCGCCCACTCCGTCATTCATCCGTTCACCCATTCAGCCGTCGCTTCAATGACAGGACGACGTGTCCTCGATAATGTTTTGCCAGCGATTACCGCGACGTGCCCACTTCTTGTTTGATGTGGATTTTAATTGAACTCAAGTTTTTGGTGACTACAGCAAAAAACCAAACAAAGCAATTCAACATTTTTGCGGATTTCAATGTTGATCAGAGACCTCCACCCTCTCATAACTCCCACTCCTCCTCCCCCACCAAAAGAAAGCATCAAAAAAATTGAACAAAAGTTTTGAACTCTTCAACTTTTGCCCACAACGAGGAATTTTTCTTTATTAATTATTATGAACGGACAAAAATGAGATGTGAATGAAACCGCGTTGCACTCATCGTCGTATTCATTGTAATAATGAAGCATTCAGTCAATCACTCAGTCAGTCAGTCAGTTGGTCAGTCGTTCGTGATCCTGATGTAATAATTCACCACGCATATGTCAAGCAGTGACGCGTAAAAAGAGGGCTTCTGTCGCTTTTCCCTCCTTTGCAACGATCAAATCGAGGGATTCGCTGTGTAATCATCCGGACAGGACAGAAAAAACCCAGTAGAAAGCAGCAGAGGATGAGAAGAAGAAGAGGCGACAGCCGCACAACGATTGCCTCTTCTTCGGTTGTTTTTACTGGAAGTCGTAGGTCTGCGATGACATTTTGGATTTAAATGGTTGTCGTAGTCGTTGCTGTTGTTGTTGTTTCTATTATTGTTAATTTAAATTTGATTAATGATGCTCTAAATAAATCTACAAATAATCAGAGTACGACGACTCACAAAAGACTGGGCCGGACGACGACACCTGCTAGAATTTTTAAGTCCCTCCGAATATAAAAAAGGATGCATGCAACTGATTTTGGAAATGAGCAGCAGCTGCTCGATGGCTTGGAAAGAATCAACAGCAAAAGCAGAACAACAAAATAAAAGAACAAAAAAAACTAAGAGAAAGCGAGTATGTTCAAGGATACATGGGGTATGTAAAGGGTTAAAGAGTCGGCCTACTGATGTGGAAAAGTTTTACTGTGTACATTTTACAAATCATCCAACAAATTGAATTATTGAACGAGTGAATGAATGGATCAATGGCATGGAGATCATTTGTGAAGTGAGCGAAATCAAAGCAAATCATTGTTAATGGATTTATTACTCGAGATGAATTGGAAATAGAGAGAATTGAAAAAGATCCTCTTTTCTGAAAAGTAAATTTGCCATTTCCCTGTTCAAACGTTGGATCACGTTGAAAAGGGGAAAGAGGAGAAAGGATAAGAGAAAAGTTGCAGCGATATCAAGGAAAAGAGCGAAATTTTCAGGGTTATGTACCCGGTTGAATATAGTTCATAGTGCTGTATAGGGCTGTGTAGCAGTGTATATGAATTGCTTTATAATTACCAATGGACATGCTACCGATGATCACATGTTAGATCAGCTGGTTTGGAAGACCGGGAATACTGTATAGTACATTACAGGCCTATACAGTCTGATAGCCATTTACTGGTATGTACAAACCTATAAAAACTTGTATAGGACTGTATATAGTTTCACAATCGCCCTCATCCAAGTTGATGTACAATCGCGTGATCTCTTAACGGAACTTTTAACTGAGAATCTGTTGAAGGGGAAGTAAGGAAAGTCATGATTTACTTTTAAGGGAAATCATTTTCCTTTCTTACAGTTTTCTTAGCATTTTAAACCCTCGACTCCTCCTTTTATATTTTATGCAGATTTTTCTTTATTCGCAAGTTTTGCCGACGGTCTTTTGCGTCCTTTCCATTCTTCGTTATGTTCGTTATCTTTCTAAACAACTTCTTGAAATAAGTTCGTCTTTTTTTTAATATTAAATTTAATATTCAATATCCATTAATACAAAATCTCATAAATATAACATCAAAATGATTCCCAGAATTTTATATCCTTCCTTAAGTGTGTTTTTTATTTTTGGTTTTCTTTTTTTTTCTGGTGTGACACATTTAATTCCCTTGGCAATGAAAATATCAAGCTAAAACAGCAAATATCTTCATGCAATTTCCCGCAATTTCCCGCCATTTCCGGAGGTTCTTTTCACATCCTTTCTTGAGTTTTTACTGTTCTTTTTGCGACTTTCGGCTACTTTGTAAATTTCATTTGTTGTTCTTTAGTCGCTGTAAAGTTATCCTGTTGCTTCCTTCCTGTTATTTGTGGCGTGAATGAAGCCACTTGCTGCTGTTGTTGTTGTTGTTGTTACACTTTTCCGTGATTCCATAGCCTCTTTCAACGATACAGTGCAACATAAAAAACGCAGTATGGTTTTTCCTCCAAAGGATTAAATTGTTGCAAATTGTCACAAAAGAGTTTCCCCCAAGTGAAATGCTAAAAATGCACAAGAAAAAAAAAGTCAAGACGGAAAAGGAAAGCAGGAAGAAGCAAGGATTTAGACGACAGCACAGATAAATTTGTGTTGTACTCTTTTTAAAATTCTGCCACTTATTTTCAGTCGAGTTCTGTGCGTATTTCGAAGTGATTCTTTGATACGCTACACTCAAAGGTATATGGGGCTTGTTTCAGTATTAATGTGGATAAGTGATTCCCTCTCTGTATCGGGATTCCTGTCCTATCGATCTTGTTTCTTAGACGGTCTCCCAATGTGTTGAAATTACAATGGGAAGCGAAGGAATAAATTTTGGGGACTTCATATGAGGTGTATTGCCCTTATTCTAATGCCAAGATTCTAGCCATGCAGGTCTAAAATCCCGAGATAGAATCGCCCTTTGAATAGTCCTAATATTTCCCAGTGTATTGCTTTAGAAATTTCCCAAAAGACCCTCCGATGAACGATTCTTTTACCGCCGTAGGTCTCTTGTAGGGTGTTCGACAGCTTCGACCAAGACGATCAAGGATTCTTTCTGACATTTCCCAGTTGTCCTTTTACTTTTTCTTTCTCTTATTCTTCTCAAAGGTTTCCATTTCTGTGTATCAATGAACATTTCAGCGAGTGAGTGAAAAAGAACGTTGAGCCTAAATTCAATTATCCGTGGAATCCTGTGAATCCTGTGCCAATTACCAAGCTGACAGGATGCAGGGTGGTTGGGATTTGCTTGGCTTTATAACGGAACCAACTACTTATTACTTTTCATTGTCGGAATTGGAATAAAGACGAAGTGATCCTGCGGAAATTGGAAATGTTTCGAAATTTTATAGATCACTTTCTTGCATATCGACTTAGGAAAGGTATTAAAAAGTCAACAAAGCCGAAGGATGACAACAACAACAACAACAACGATATGTCAAGCAAGGAAAGGAGCAACTTTTATTAGCTGTTTGCATTCAGTTTGACTGACAGGACATGTTAATGTTGCACAAAGTGTCCGAGAACAAAAGGTGCAAAATGTTGTCCAGGTAGATATTTACACGTATCCTTAAGTGTGTTTAATCCTTGCGTTGCTCATATCAGCGAGGAACATGTGAAGTCATGAATGATTGTCGTTTGAACCACCGCAGGACGGCGGCTCACCGAATCCTGTGCACAAATCCTCTTCCTCTGCGCTACCGGGCGAAATTTCAACACATTATTCATTGTAATAGGATCAAACGGGATGAACAAACACACACACACACACACACACTCCCAAAAGGACAAACAGCAGCTTAAAAGGACATCTCATTACATGGGTGTTGAAATTTGTTAATTGATTGATTTTGAACATCTGAAAAGTGAATATTCAAGCGAAGGACAAAAAATCACGGCAAGCCTAGAAGGAAGTATTTGCAGAATCCTATGAATGTCCTTCTTCGCATTGGATTTTTTACGATTTATTTTAAATAGATTTTTCCGATGCCGTTTAAAGCTGCTTTTGGTTGAAATTTGCATAGAAACCGGCCACCGAACGAACCACAAATCCACAGACCGCAAGGAGTTTAAGGACATTGTGTGTGGGACGGATCAAAAAAAGCCGAAGATCATCCTCAAGGATTTTATTGAAAGACTTTCTATGATATTTTCGTGTTTCCAATTGGATATTTTCATCACTCTATAGCTGAATAATTACGGATTTCCAAGGCTTTTCTTTCGTTGAGCCTTGGGATTTATTTATTTATTAACTCAATTCGATGTGGCAACAACCGTGGCAACACGCGGCAACACTTGGCAACACTTGGCAACCCTGTCACTTCGCATTTTACGCTATAAATTCTCAATGCTGGCCCAATTAAATTACGATTTTCTACGCCAATCCATTTTCACGAAGACTCCGGCCCCGAAAGTGCACAACGCGAAACAATGAAGCCCCCCATCACCCTCAACACGACGATGGAATCCAGTTCCCTCACCGATTTCAATAAAAAGCAAAAATTCCAAATCGAAATATAATAAAAAGGATTTCTTTGAATGCGAATAGCAGCAACAGCGCAGCGGGATCGGGGGGAATGGAAGGAGGAAGCGAGGACGGGACCAACCACAGCCGAAGCAGTTGCATAGAAGCCACTTTTCTATATGCAACCGAAGCAAAACAGGGTTGAGCTACCGCAGGATATCCCCCAAAAGGAAAACCACCAAAAGACAGGAGGCGAGAAAACAAAACAATTTGGTGAAAAAAGTAGTTGGCATCGCAACCACGACCACGACGCGGAGCAGGACGAGCGCCGAGCTCCTGATACAATCGTGATTCGCTACACGGCGCAGCGTCATCAACGTCAGGCGCGCAACCAACCAGCCAACGCAACACCCACCACCAGCTGTGACCTCGGTGTTAATAACGTGCAGAGCCACCAACACATACACACAAACACTCAAACACACAAATATTAGGGCAATCGCAGCAACACGCTTGGATGTGGGGACAACGAAAGGAAAAAAAGATTCACAAGTGCGGCATTTTGAACTGCGCGTCAGATTGCGACAATAAATTGTGACAATTGCTTTTTTATTCAACTTCTCCTCATCTTCTGCTTCTTCTTCCTTCTGTTCTTGGTGCGGGATGAACGCTTAATACACTTTTCGCCCCTGAAGAAACTCGCTTTCGGATGTGTTGTTCAATGGTGATTTTCGTGCCTTTTTCACGCTTCATATTAAAAATAGATTCACTAGAAAAAGAAAATACAACAACAACAACTATTATAAAGAAATCACGTCAAATTGAAAGTGAAATTTAAAAAAAAAACAAAGAAACCAACGAGATTTGAAGAATTTTCTAATTGGAAATAATCGAAAAATGATTGTTGGGCAATAACGTTTACATTAACCTTTGAGTTATTCTTACTCTCTATGACTTACCCTAACGATATGTATGAGAAAATTAGAAGAAAATGGAGAAGTAGGAGAGGAGGAAGTTGTGAATAATGAATTCCGTAAGCTTCTTGGATTTGGCTTGGTTTTATATATTTCGCTCACTTGATTGATTCTTTGGTTGGCCAAAGAGAACGAGAAGTATACTAAACACAGAGTAAATTTTAAATAGACTAATTTATCTTTTAATGATAAAAATCCTTTACCTTCTTCAAAATCTTATGAAAATCTGTATGAAACCAATTAAGAATCAATGAAAACTCTATTGAAATAGAATCTATAAAGGCTCAAAGGAGAATCAAACGCGATTCTATACAGAATAAAGGAAGAAAAGAAATATAAATCGGTGGAAAAGAACTACAGAATCAATGAAGTTTCAAACACGAACCAATAAAGAGTCTGTACAGACCAGAAAATGAATCAATTAGGAATCAATGAAGGATAAAATATGAATCAAGAGAGCGTAAGTAAAGAGTCAACGAAGAATCGTAGAATTTCCAATGAAGATTCAATGAAGAATTTACGAAGAATTAATGAGGAATAAATGAATCGTCAACACCACTAAAAAATTAATCAGAACTCCGTGAAAACTCATCCAAGATTCAATAGAGAATCAATGAAGAATAAGAGAAGAAGAATGAAGAATAGATGAAGGCTCAATGAGGAATCAGTAAAGAATCAATGAGAGTAGAAGAAAGAATCAACGCAGTATGAATGAAGAATGAAAACCAAACAAAAACGAGTCAAAGAAGATTCAATGAGGATTCAGAAATTTGGAACCAACGATGAATCGAGAAAAAAGTAAGACTAAAAATCTCTTGCGAAGTATTGTAGTCAAGGATCATGTAAGGAATCTAGAACAAATTACATTTATATGAATAAAACCTACTGTGGATTCTGCCAAATTCTTCAGTTTTATGCGGAAAATTTGAAGGATTTTCTGTCTCATGGTTTCTCACAACATAATTTTAATGAGGAAGACAAGAAAAACTCACTCCTAAGGAGTCCTTTAAAGGCAATACTAGGCAAAAATCTATAAAAAGTGATTTGATCCATATTCACGTTTCGATCGTTATCAACATCTATGCAAAAGTCTTCGGTGTTTATAGCCTAATTTGAATTAGATTTCCAAATGTTTAATCTACTCTGGAGAGGCACAGATTTCTGACCCGGTCACCAGTTCCTTTCCCTCTTCCCCGCGCTCTTCTGCATGATTATTTAAATGAATTTTGTGAAAATTCCGTGAACTCGAGAGCTTCAATTTGAAGTTAAATTTAATTAAATTCCAGATCTTCACTGGACTGATGTGTATTTTTTGTTGTTGTATTTTTCTCGGGCAAAGAAACCGCCACCTCATAAAAGGGTGCGTCAAAAGCGTAGAAGCGTCAAGAATCCTTCATTAAAAGAAGCAGAATCAAAAAAAATACACAAACAACACCGAAAACAGATCATAAAAAATGCTAAATTAAAACAATGCTGATTAGCGTTCTTCAACAAGAAGAAGAAGAGGAGGAAGAAAGCCGCGTAAAATTAATTTAATTCAACACACAAAAATGGCCACTTCCGGTCCGGTGCGGAAACTTTTATTAAAAAGCGCTCCAAGAAAAACCCAGCCAACACAAAAGCATTATTAGGAAAAAAGATTCTATAATAATCCACCCTCCGCAATCTCCTCACCCTGCGATTAACCAACACCGAGGAATACGCTGCGAAGGCAGGTCTTTCAAAGGCGCGGCAACGAAGAAGCAGAAGCTGCGACCTCATCGATGCCCTTCAATCATCGAAACAATTGACTAGCAGCAGGACTGAAGCAGGACTCAGGCAGGACTGAGGCAGGAGCTTCAATGAACGAACAAATGAATGAATGAAGGACGACGTGACTGACGTTTATTTGAAGCTAATCAATAAGCGAATTGCAAGGAAAATAGTGAAGTTGCAGAGCGGCAAACAACCACCGTGAAGTGAGCGGAAGACGTTGGTGGAGGGGGAGAGGGGCAGAGGTCTGTAAAGCGGGTAGCACGCGGTTTGTTGCACTAATAAGACGCTTTCGATTTTTAATTTAAACTTTATGTTTTTTCCAACGGTTTTATTGTGCTGTGCTTGTGCTTCTTCTGCTCTCCCTCTCCTCTTCCTGTCTTCCGTTGCGTAGCCTGCCGCCGATGGGCGTCCGAGTGCCCTTCATTGTGTTTGCTTCCAACTTCACAATGCAAAGTGCGGCGTGTAGGAAACCCACAGCTCACAGGAAACCGGAAACCGAGAGTACGTACGGCTCGGCTCGGTTCTGTTCGGCTTGGCTGGTAAATCGACAAAAAAAAACACAACAGAGGAAGAAGCAGAAGAAGAACGAGTGAAGGAAGAAGCAGGAAGAGAATCCTGCGTATCGACTGCTGAAATTTGCTTTATTTACTTTGGACTTTCTGAGGTTGGCGGAAACAATCCGAGGAGTTGGGTTACGTATGGGAGAAGCATGGCGAGACGGCAGGAGAAGAGTGCAGCAGACGAGGTCCTTCCACGAGATTTCATGTCACATCGCCCTGTATGAGGTAGCTTGTTATTTATTCCAAAGACACGACTGCTTTATTTTTATCACATTTAAAATTTTATTACATCGAAATAAAGGACAAAAGTCGAAAAATATTACCGCGCCTTCGGGGTGTTAAGGGGACCAAACAGCAGATCGAAATAAACTTGAAAGCTTTGTATGTGATTCTGACTTTAAAGTCGCTTCTGTATTAAAACAAAAAACCTTAAAAATGCTTAGGAAAATTATGTCAGGATTCTTTTAAGGTGAACTTCAGACTCTTCTCCATCGCGCTTCTCTTTATTCTTCTTCTTTTTATCTGAATTTAATGAAATTTGGAGCAAATATGAACCTTCGCCGAGCCGACGGTTCTTTGTTGGATAAAGAAAAGGACTAATAAAGACTGAATAAATATCTGCTCATTTAAACCAATAAAATCTTTCTCAATAAAGAATTAAGTACCTACGAAAAACCATCTCCATTAAAAACTGAAAGAAGTTTTTCTCGATAATGCAAAAAGTATAACAATTGAATTATTTCAAATTATTCAATTTTTTCAATTTATTTCAATTTATTGCAAAGATTTCATTGAAAACAATTAAATTCATTTCGAAAAAATAACAGAATTTTTGAGTTTTATACATTAAGGATTTTTAATGGTTTAAAGGATTATAATAGAAATATCTCTCGAAAAATATATATTTGTGGATGAATAAAATCTCTTTTAGAGTAAAACGGAGAAATTCCTTAGAGCCTCGATAACATCTTCGGCTTGAAGAAAATAATATAATAAATATATCAACAAAATAAACGAATGAAGATTCTTCATTATCTTGATCTCTCTTGTTCAACATTAAGGTTACTTTAACCTCAAAATCTCATGGATAACACCTAATTTAATATGCAAACATTTGTAGCATCACCGAGAAAAACAGGCTAAAAAAGCCACAAGCCGCAAGTGACCACAGAAATAAACCAGATTTGTAACCAATAAAAGCAGGTAGCAGAGGTAAAAATGAAGGCAGAGATGAGGATAGAGAAAGGAAAACGAAGTATTGACCAAGAACATTTACATAAATTGAAATATTCAAGCAGTGACATAAAATGTTTTCTTGAGGATAATAATCATAAAGAAGAATGGCAACAACAATGTTAAGTGTTGGAAAAGTTAAGATATGGCATAGTAACTGAATGAAGACGCTTCAAACTAAAAAGAACGGACGATTTACCACTGAATCTCGAGATCAACTGACAAAAGCAGCGTTGACCTGATCTGAACGGATGCAGGAGGCTCCTTTTCCATCCTTTCTTTATTTCTCTGAAGTTTTCCCTTTCTTTGGTTCCCTCTCCCAGACCCTTTACCATTTCCCTTTATCTCTATTTTGATATAAAAATATTTGACCAAAAATAAAGGTGTTACACTCAACATTTTTATTGTTGAGCGGGTTCCTCGTTTTATAGCCCCATTTTAACGACGGAAGGCGAACGAAATGACCCAAACATTAACAACACTCCGATCATCTATGGATAAGGGACAAAAAATTTGTTTTTCTATAAATAAATGCCTGGAATTTGATTGTTTCTTTAAAGTCACGTTGTTTGTGGAATCCTGCGACCGTGGAATCTTTTGATTTGGGTTCTGTTGCGAGCGTTCTTTGGTCAGTGCGAAGGATCCTCCACGTTTTGTCTGTGACTGTGTTTGTATCGAAGTAAAGTGTGTGAAATTGTGGCTGTCACTTTTTTGTGGACGTCACTTTGTCTGCTGGGTTAATAATAACACCGTGTGTTTCCTTCTGCATTCCCTCCTCTCTTTTCCTCACTTTATTTGGGAATTTGAGCAGGTGATTTATCGACAAAAACTGAGTTTTATTTGTTTATTTTTTGGAAGACGATTTCTTCGATTTCTTGTCAACTTTTTATTATTTTGTGGCTTTTGTGTGGTAAACAAACGTTTAACTTTTGATGTATGTGATGCTGTCGTTTTGGCCAACAACTGACGGACGTTTTGACGGATTTCTTGTCTTTTGGTGTTTAGTTTTTCAACTGTTTTCTTTTATTCTTAAGAAAATCACTTTACTTGATTATTTGAAGCGTTTTATTGATCTTTTTATGCGAAAGGATCTCTCTATTAAAGTGATAAATATGAAAAATGCTTGGTTTTTATTCATTTTAAACATTCACTGCTGAGTATTGAGTGTTTTAGGTGAAGAGTTTTCACAGATGAGGCTTTTGCCTAGGTTTATAAATGCGTCTTTTTGAAGTGGAGATAAAATTAATTTTTATTGACGACATTATTTCATTGAAGAATTTTCTAGAAAGAATTTCTACAGATCATTAAATTAGTTTTTATTTGAATTTCGTAGAATTTGTGATGATCTATAGAATGATTTCGATCATCTATTGTAGAGAGGTCAAAAAAGTCCTTTATAAACGAATATAGAATAGTTCGGAGTTCAGAATGGCAACTGACAAACTGCGAAGGAGTAATTTGTCAACAAAGAACCGACAAAATGTAACTGAAGATGTCAAAAAGCCACGTCCACAACCACAGAAACCATTCACCATTGACGAAATACCAAAAAAAAGACAAAGCAGAGGAAGAATTAATATGGGAAATGAGCAAAAATTTTAGAAAGAAGGGAATAGAATAGAATCAGATGTTGCATAACAAAGAAACACACTGAAAACCAATGAAAGAAAAATAAAAAAGGAACTTCCTGGGGAAACAAATAAATAAACAAATAAATAAATATTACTAAGAATCATAGAAAAAAAAAAATTGCAAAATAAAGACTGGTAAAGAAAAAGCATTTAGAGTAGTTATGAGAAAAACTGTGCTGAGGTGTGGGAGAAAAATGAGAACAAAGAAACTCAGGAATCATCGCTTGACTTCCACTGAGCAGTACATCGCTGAAGCAGTCAATCACTCACTCAATCAGTCAATCATTCGTTCATTAAGTCTTTCATTGAAGCAGCGTGGAGGGATTTTTATCTTAATCAAGATCCTCCACCTGAAAACGTATCAAAACGACTGCAACCGCTTTTCGCCTTCCAAACCGAACCGAAGTTTGTTCAACAGCATTCAATTAATGATTATTAATGGTCGTTGGTTTAGTGAAGGATCTCGGATGAAAGTGAGAATAAAAGAAAAGTGAAAACGTCTTCTTTTCGGAGAGATAAAATCGAGTAACGCGGCGAGAAACCGCACAAACCTCAAACACGTACGCGGCCACACACTCGGACCTTTTCACCAATTAAGCCGCTAATAAAAAGATGACTTTATTGGTTATTTAGGCTTGCCACGGCTGCAACCTGTTGTGGCTATTCTTAGAAGTGGTCCTTCTTCGTCTTCCTTTCGAAAAGCCATTTATCATTCCTTCGCTTCATGCTTGTTGACGGTTGCTGGCTCGTTGAGCGCTCAACCGGACCGAAGTCGGTGGATAACCAGACCCAAATCCGTGGCCAACAAACAAACAAGGGACCACCGCTCGTTGGAGACCGACAGACCGAGCATCGATCTATCTGAGCAACATAAATACAAAATATTGAACAATCCTCGCGCTTCTTCAGCTTCTACTCGTCTTTTTTTCTCTTCAGCCGCCGCTTTTCGTGTATCCGGTGAATTCATAAATCATGTCACTCAAAGAAAATCGACTACGACCAACAACACTTGTTACAAAGACTTTTTACCATGATTTCTGATCTTTTTCCCTCCCTCGCCACTATGCAGCACCAACCCAATGATGATTCTCTATTCCCTTGTTCTCTGCAGAGCTCCTAACAAATCCCCATCATCTACACAAGGGATTTTCAACTATATCAAGACCAAAACTAAGGGATTTCAGAAAAAATAAGAAAAAAGTCATTGTTAATTCTTTAAGAAAGCAAAGGTTAAAAGTGTAAAAAGGAGGAGGATGAAAATTCCTCATTTAATAATGTTATTTCAAATCTTTATTGTTATTGGCATTGAATTCCTTTCGATTCTATTTTCCAATTTTCATTCAGAAATATTTATTTCATCATCTTTATTAGGAAAAAAGAGCGAGGGGGGACGCTCTTGGGTAAAACAGGATCAAACAATTTTATTATGGGTCATAAATTTTCAGTTTCTTTTCGTTACTACTTTTCCCCACCCTTCGTTATTGAACTAATTAAGCCACTAACGATGATTCTGACACGATGATTATTAATCATCTGATACGTTATAAAGTTGGATTAATCATCATTTAACCACCGCTTAAACACTGATTTTGTGATTACGGTTTTGGGCGAGGTCAAAAGTGTTTTTTTTGGTAATCCAATGGGATTAAGTACAGACCCAAAATTGTTGAAATGTCCTTTAGATAAATGCCTAACTGATATTTTATTATCTCTTTAAAAACTTCAAGTAGATAAATACTACGAAGCGAAGGAAGTCCACAAGTAGTTAATATGGACCTGTTAGAGATCCATAAGATTATAGGATGGATGCAATATATCTAGAATGTTATTGACCTTATAGGAGAAAGTTGTGAGAGATATTTATATAATGAACAGCAGAATCTATTTGTAGTTCAGCATTTCGATCATATACAGTTGAGTCAATAGAATGAATATAGAATACGTGATATATTCTATATAATACATTCTATAATCTATATAATTATATCCTCTATAATCATTAGTTGAACCTTGTTAGTTCGGAAGTTGTTAGTTCGTAAGCATTGAGGAGAACTGCGATTACCAAACATTATAGCGAATAAGAGCCTTTTTAATGTTCCGAAATGACAGTTAAAGGTAACCTGAAGATGAGAGGAAACCCAGACTTTATCTCATTTCAGGAGAACTTCTAATGGACAAAAAGCCAAATACTGTCTCATTCACGCTAGCTGAAGAACCGATATTCGTATCTATTGATTTTTGATTGGAGGAGAACGGATGGGAAATCTGTCAAAGGACGACAAAGATTCCAAAAATTCAAAGATTTGGCAAACTTCTTAGGTTTTTTGCGATTACCCTCAAAAAAGCAGATCTAAAGAACAATTTTAATCCCAATTTAAATAAAAACGACTACACAGTAACAATCACAGTAAAAATATTTAAATTACTCGCATAAAAGTATAATTTTTATGTAGAAAATTAACGAAAAATCTTATTATAGAGAAAGATTCGAAACACAAAATACACAAGAAAATATTTCCACGTAACGTAACCATAACGAAAGATGATGTCACATAAATTAACCACAGTTAATATTTCGCCGATTTTATTGTCTCTGCAACAGCGAGAAGAAATTTACGAGTCGGAGTTACAAATCCATGAGACTCGCTGCACAAAGAAATAACAATTCCAAGTTTCCATATAAAACTATCAACACGTTGCCAAAATTATACCTAAAACCTTCGTATGACAAACTAAATGGAAATCCTGACGGGAGAATCGAGACTTGAAGGATTCCTTGTTCCTTGAACTTTCAGTCAACGTCAAAGATCAAGAAATGGAAAAACAAAGAAACAAACATAGGAATATCACAATCCTTGGAACAGAATCGATGCTGCTAAAGTAAGGACAGAACGAAGTGTACCGAGGTAAGGAGTCGCCTGGTGTAGAGTTAATTTGCAAGGATGTTTTGTAGTATTGCCAAAAATCCGAAATTCAAGGAAGAAATCATAAAACCCATAGCTGCTAACAATCGAAAGAGCCACAGTAAATGACAGGCTTGCAGCACGAGAACGAAAGGACCAAAGGACGAAAGGACGGATCGTTTGTGAAGATGTACGGATTGCGGAGGATTGTATAAGAGTTGCATAGAGTTACGGAGAGTTGAATAATCAACTCGGTCGACACGCATCGTAAATAGACAGAAGGGAAAGGACGATCCAGTTACCTGCGTCGCGAGTCCTGCGCATGGACAAAGGAAGAATCCATCGTCGGTCAGCGGGACAATTTACGCAATAAAATATGCTGTTGGCTAATTTTATATAATTCCAGAAACACGGCAAGGATATTTGCGCTCGAGTCAAGGCTAACGGTGCAACAACGATACGTCACGAAGGATTTAAGGACGGAAAGAGTGGAGGAGAGAAGGAGCGAGTAAGAAGAGGTGTAGAAGAAGTGAGTTTATTATTAGTTAGAGTTACTAAAGGGACCGCATGAATGTCAATAAACTATTCTCTAGGCAGGAGAAACTACGTCTGTGTATATGGAAGCGTGTGCGATCATAGAGGAAGGGGATGAAGAAGAAGCAGAGGACAACAATGAAAGATCCTAGAAGCCTGCTTCACAATTAGCAAGTCCGCCGATGCGAGGGTCCTTAGTCGCTGTCTGGTAGATGATTTTAAACCAAGCAGCAGCCGCGGGTGTCCCGTTTTATTGCCCCACTAACGCAGCGGTTGGTACGCGGCAGAGCCACAAAAAACCCATCTACAAATCCTGGATACCTTCGGTGTGTCCTTTTTACAAACGAGTTACTGAAAAAACCGAAAAAGACTGCGAAATTTGAAGAAAAATCTTTTTTTGTTGCGGCTTCTTTCTTCGCTGGACGAAAGGATTTCCTTACGGCGGACGATCAATCCTTCAGACGCGTGAGTAAAGGATTTCTGAAGGAGTTTTTTACAGCAAAGAAACCCAGTCACGTTCCGTCATAAAAATTGAAGTGGTGAAGGTGACAGAAGCGTGACGCCGGCTGCTGCAGCTTTGAGTGAAAGTCATTCAAGGAAATAAAAAAAAAAATCCTTTTTTAGGGCCGCGTTTCGCGTGAATTGATTTTCCAAAATGGTTTTTGTTTGAAGGTAAACAGAAAACAACAACAATAAGTAAACATTGTAATGAAAGTTTGCTTTGAATTGAAAGAAAACGCAAAAGAGTGGAAAAATTAAAGGAATGTCGCATTCCTTGTGTTGCCAAAAAGTGGCCAAGAAACGCGTGGGTTTCCTTTAGAATTTGAAATTTTTTTACTTAAATTTTTCTCCTTTTTTTCACTTCCCATTTGCCTTTTTTCCTGCTTTTATTGCCTCACTCACTCGTCATCGTTAACACGTTCATTAAAGAGTTATTTTTGTCATCGATGTCGCTGCCGTTTCTGTCAAATTGTCGACAAATATTTAGCTGCCACTTTGACAGTTCGTTACATTCCGTTTGTGTGTGTGTGTGTGTGTGTGTGTGTGTGTGTGTGTGTGAGGCTGAGTGAAAGTATGCAAATAAACGTCGATGTATCGAAGTCCTCAACCCTTTTTCGCGCTCTTCACCCATCAGTGTGACATTTCTTATTTGTTGTTTGTTATTTCAGTCGTTTGTACAGCTTTGTGAGGTGTGAATGTCAACAAAACAAACCCAACAACAACTCAACTCGACTCAGCTTCATTCAATTCGCTGGCGTCAGTATCACGTGCTGCTTTAATTTTAAGCAAATAAATGCAACACTTTTAGAGACCTCCCTTGGCGGCCGCCACCACGGGCCCTCCCCTATCCACCATCGTCATACCACAACCCGTCACTCATCCGTAGCCGGCTAAATTCGCAACCGTTTTTCGATTACAAACGCCGTTTTTTTTAAATTTTTATTTAGTTTTTGTTTATTTTTCTCTTGTTTGAGTCAAAGGATTGTGATTTAGTTTGTAAGGATTTGATTATGTTATGGTTATTTGCAGTAGTTTCTGGTTGATGCTCCTCCTACGCGAGCTTTTGTTCACGGTCTCCCGACTGCAGTCGCTGCTTCCATTGTTATTTTCCTTTCATTCAGTGTTGTTATTGTTGGAAATTAAGTTTAATTCTTGTTAACAACGAACGCATATTTATTCAGTTGATTGTTGTTTACGCAAGAATTGAGGAACGCGCGACGACACAAAATCGATCCTTTATTCAATGCTGCTTTATCAGAGGCCCCAAAAGGCTGCTTGCTCCATTATTATTTAGGGAAAACCCCAATGAAAGTGAAGGGAAGAAAAGCTGACGATTTTTCCAGAAGATCGACCCTAAATTGTCAGTCCAATTCCAGGATAGAGAATTAAGAACCACAGACTAAGAAATCTCCAATAAAAATAAATTAAAGAAAACTGAAAAGACTACAAATAAAACTTAATAAAAATAAAAAAATAAAAAATTAATATATAAAAATAAAAATAAAAAATAAATAAATAAATAATAAATAAAAATAAATAAAAATAATGAATAATAGCGCATAAATAATAAAATTTAATAAATACTAAAATTAAAACCGGTCCAAATAATAAAAAATAACCTATTGTAAAATATAAAAAAATAGTGTAATAAATTGCAATAATTTCCTGAGTTGATTTCTTATTCATCAGATTGAAATTCCGACAAACTGAAGGTTCAGTAAATGCTTTTTCAATTGAGAATCTATGAGATGTACTTAATCGCCCATGAAATAATATCAATCGGATGTTTAAAGGACCTCTTACCATTCATGCTTCAGTAAAAAATTAATCTGCTCGGCATCTTTAACATCCTCTGGACACAAATCTACGTTAAAGCAACTTGCAGAAAAAATTAAAATAAAAAGTCGAAACCGAAAATTGGAGACTTAATTGCTAGATGGGGAAATAATAAAGTGAAGGCGGCAAGTGTCAAAATAACAAAGAAATTATGTAGAGAATACGCAATGAGTGTGTTCGTAGTAATTGAAAAAATTTGCCTTAATTGTTTGCATGGCATTTAAAGGTTTTCCTTTTGCTTGTCCTGAAGAAAGGAAGCATCGTAGGTCGCCCATTAAACCTGTCCACAGATGAAGCTTCCACCATCATTTTTCAAGGCGCATTTTCCGCCCATTCCCACCCGTTCCTTCTGCTTCCATAAAACCAAACTGTGTCACAGTATAAAAGCCATAAACGGAAATTTAATCGAAATAAAATGTAATAAATCAAAAGATTCCCCAATAAAAACGCAGCCCACAGACTTTCAATCCTTTCGTTCTTTCATCGATTTTGTTCAGTGATGGCGTAAAATTTATTTAATGACCGCACGAAAGGACACAAAATAATATCTCGATCAGTCGACAATACAACAGCAACAACAACAAAGTCTTAATGGAAAAAGTCTTCCTTCTCTTCACTGCAGTTCGCGTCTCCAGCGCTGGATAAATGAGAAACTCTGCATCATTAGACATGCCAAATTTATGATTGCAGTGATTTTATACGCCAGGACGTGAAAGCGGGCGCCTTTTTCCTTCCACAGC
The DNA here is from genome assembly GCA_937620795.1 of Thecophora atra. NCBI lineage: Eukaryota > Metazoa > Arthropoda > Insecta > Diptera > Conopidae > Thecophora > Thecophora atra. The sequence goes on along the minus strand of OW569397.1, from coordinate 4,481,734 downwards.
ACTTTTTGCAGCTATTTTTTTCGTCAACTTTGCTACTTTTCCGTGGGCCATAAATCGTCGGTTATTATTTTTCAAGCTGTCAGTGCAACATTTTGCAACAGCGCGTAACACGTGCGAAGAACGGGTTAAAGAAAAATGTTACTGGGAAAGGGGGAGGGTGCAGAAGGCGTGAGGGGTGAGTGCTATTAACAAGAGGTGCGTATGCGTATGAAGAACCGTAAAAGGGTTGATGATGCGGCGGTAGAGTAGAAAGAATGGTGCAATGAATGATGAAAGCAACGGTGCTGAGTATGAAACAAAGGCTAAAGAAAATATAATGGCAAATGCGGTGAAAAATATGATAAAACTGCGGACCAGGGGACGGGAATGGATCAGAAATTGCACAAAGAATTATCCAAGGAATCCAAAGTCCAAAAAGTGAAACAACTCGATGAAATATATTCAATGACTTAATTTATTTACAAATTTCTTTAAAAATAATCTCTAATTTAAGGCCTAACTTTCGGTCATTCATCATCGAACCTTGTATTGGACATTATACATCATTATATAATAAAATAATGTCAAAGTGCAGCGTAATAACCAAAAATCACCTTCAGATGAAAAAACTGATGTAACACGCTGCAGGCAAAAAGGCATTTCCAAGGATCATTCCGTTGTTAATCCCTGTTTTTATTCTTCCCCTCGGGTTAAACATCAGGTCACACATCAATTATCACCGCTAATTTTTACCCCTCTGCATACAAAAATCTACAGAAAAATTCACTAAAAATGGGATTTTTTACCCAAAAAAAATGTTGACAAAATTGATTTTTCAGCTAATACCCGAAAAAGGTATTAAGTTTTATGGCAGGCGTGTCCCTTAGTGCTGCAGAATTGCATTTTATTGCAACTCTTTTTAGAGAAATTGACTTTTCGATTGCGAAAGGTTAAATAATTGCTTTTTTAACCTTCGAAAAACACTTGCAGGCACCAATGGGTTACTGAATGGTAACTGTGGAAAAAATCCTTCCATTACCCTTAATAAAACCATCAACCGAGGCTTTACAAATTCAATTACAGCATTGCTATGAACTTTGGTTGAAAGTCAAACTCCCTATGAAGTATTTTAATGCGTTAAAAAGAATAATGGATGAAGGATAATATTGAAGGATGAAGCTTTGTCCATATTTATATATGTATGTTTGGAGGGAAGCACCATTAAACAGAAAATAATATAAAAAATAACTGTACATAAAAGAATTCAATTGAAAGATTGGGTAATCTTCAAAAGTTATTATAAGTGAAATGTCACCAGATATGGGGCCCAGGAGAACGATATTCGATAGTGCTGTACAAAAAAAAATTTTATTCACTTTGTTCTCTTCCACAAGTTACCACAGAAAAATTATAGCTGTTGCCATGGAGTGTGTTATAGAAAAATAACAATTACCATAGTTTTATTGAATAATGAAAATAATTCAATAGAGAAAATTTTCATTGCATTCCAAACATTCGAATAGAAATCATCATTGAAAAATTGTATAAAAAATTTTAATAAATTAGGACAACTCATTAGATATCAGGATATAAGGTAAAACTACCAAAAGTTAATATAATCAGTTTATAAAATGTAATTAAATTTATTTCTAGCTGCAGTTTCTTGGACTAAGCCCAAAAAAACTAAAGAAGAAGATAGTAAATAAAAGGATTCGTAGGATAATGGGTTTACCTATAAGGACATATCGATTTCTCAATTCTATCTTTTGAGAGAATAGCGCCTACATCGAATACACCGAGTAAAGCGAATGCAGCCTTTACATTGCCGTGGAAAACTCAATTTTTGGGGCGGTTCTGGTGGGTGCAACTGCTGCTGCTCTTCACACGATTTGCCTTGAGAGACGGCTGTCGTGTGCAGGGCACCAGTAGCTGCGCTGAACAGAACCGACTACTCAATAATAACATCGGTATATTTTTAAATACTTTGTTCGCTTCTATTTAACCCAAAAAAATAAACAAATAGAAATATATTTAAAACCTTTTTACCAAAAAAAATGTAAAATATAAAATTGTGAAATAAAATTTTGAAGGAATTTTATATAAATTCTTTAGGTTTCTGTCATTTATAGCATTGAAATCGTTGCTTGGTTTCATGTTTTGTTGATTTTTGTTGAATGGTTCCTTGATGATTCCTGAATAATTTCCCGTACATCGAATAAAATTCAGTAGACTTTTTTTGGAATATTCACCTATAGTGTGCAGATTATTAGATCTAGATCAAGAATGTATATTATTCAATAGTTTTGGTGATATTCAGTTTCTCGGATTAAACCTAGGTCAGCCCGGTATAGCCGATTTTGTTGTTGTTGTTATTGTTGTTGTTGTAGCTCCCCACTAAAAAGTAGTGTTGGCATATTTCGATGTCCGTTTTCTTTGGAAATACTGCACCGATTTCGATAAAAAAAATACGTAAACACGCGTTACTAACTATATTTTCTTAAAATGTAAACTATTATATAACATTCTGAACAACTTCATTTTCAAAAAAATAATAAATCTTTGCGGTCTAATTTAGAATTTTAATTTAGAACCCACCAGTCCTTTTTCCAGTAAAAACGACTTGAAATGTACTTGAAAGAATTTACTAAAGTACCAAGATTACTAAATAAGTTACAGAAATGGTATTGCAGCCCTAGTACTCCACATTGATTCCTTCCCCCGAGTGTTTCCTCTTTACTTCCATTACTCCTTCTTCTTTTAAACATGAAATATTTAATTTATTTTTTATATTTTGACAATAAAATGGACATTCATTTCTAAGGCAAGGCGATCATTGGACAATGACTGTGAGGTAGGTAACGTTCAACAACTTTAAATGTAGTAACGGAGCAAAGAAAGTCAATAATATAGCAATTAAATTACAGACTGTACAGTGGATGATTGCAATTGTCCGAATTCTAATAAAAAATTTAAATCTATCGGAATCATCAACGGACACATTTAAAGGAAGTTGAATGATTTTTATACATGAATCGTATCTGTTTCGTATAATAATAGGATTTTAAATGGTTTTTTCACTGTTGTGTTTGCTTCATTTTGCTTATCTTCTTCTTCTACTCTAAAGCCATAAAAATGTATGATCCAGAAATTACCAAATGTGGCAAAAAGTCATTCGTTCCAGTCTCATGGCATCGCAGTTCGTTGAGATGCTTTGGAGATACAAGTAAAAGGTTCAAAAGAGAGGAAGAGAGAGATATAGTAATGTACAGAGATAGAAAATAATAGAAAGAGAAGAAGAAATGCAGAGACACGTTAAAGATTCCGATTGCGTGATTTTACTCAAATGGCGAATGAAAAATAAACCTTTCTGGACGCAGTTAAATTTTATTGAGATTGTCAACTTATTGTTGCTGTTGTTCTTCCTGAGTAATGTCCTGTTGTTGTTGTTATTTCAATCCGCTCCCGACTTTATAAAATCTGTTTGAAATCTGTGTTTTAAAGATAATAATATTCAAGGATGTTTTGCAGCCGCCAACGAAGAAGGAGCTTCTAAAATGATGACGATAACCAAACCGGGTCCTTCATATGTGCCAAGGTACCAATTAAAGCAACGATAAAGGAATAATAGGCAATAGGAAAAGTAGCCTGAAGTCTATAGAAATAATAACAACAACAATAAAATAAAGGAGCAGCCGCAGCAACACCAAAACTTGACTTTCTGAAGACTTCTAGAAACATATTCAAGTCGGTCTATTTAGTGAATAAAGAGAAGGATTTCTCTTGGTACAAGGCTTGGCCACTGCGGCCAACCAATCAATTGTGTTGCTGTAGCCAAAAAGTAGCCGAGCGTCGCCAAAACAAAAATAAACAAACAATAAACGCAGTGAAGAAAAGGACTTACAACCAGCCTCAGTTCAATCAGAACAGGAAAAGGAAATGACAATGAGAGCTGTGGATGTGTGTGTGTACAGCACAATAGAAAACTCAAAGACGAGGAATGACATCATCGCCCATTATAATTGGCTAAAAGAGCAATTAAGGCTCCTTCAAGAAGCTGACACGTTTACCACACACACACACGACTATAAAATAACAATAACATCCACAAATGTGTCAGATTTTTGGCTCCCGAAATGAGTCTGGATGCGATGGAGGAAGTCATCTCTCAACATGAATTATAGCCGCTCATTCATCAGGCCCACAACAATTACCACGACTGCCAGCAGTCGTCTTCGGTGGCGATGGAGTCACCGGAACGGATAACGATGATGGAGTGTCCCTGGACGAGGCGAGTCCTGCGAAGTGTTGAATTGAGTTGTGTTCTTCCTTCGCATATCTGCCTTTTCATCTCTTGTTCATGTTTCATTGCTCTTGGCAACTATTTTTAAACAATTCTTGAGATTTTCTTTGTATTTCTTTACATTGCGGATATCCTCTTTTATTAGTTTTTATATTTATTAGGTGAATTTTCCATTTAGATTTGGAATTTTTTCTTATTTTACTTTTAGCTTAGACTTTGGTGGTCTTTTGGGTTTCTGTTTTTCTTTTGTAAAATGGGTTTTATTTGGCTTAAAAAGCATCTTCTCCGATCCACTAATAAATTGCATCCGTTAATAAATAACAGAGTTGAAGTTATCATTTCTAAGTAGGGAAAAATTAATCGCCACATCGTTAAAACTGTAATTTAAAAGAAGTTTTTGTTAAGTATAATTATTTAATATAATTAAAGACGAAATCATCAAATCGATTATGGATTAAATTAAGCCTTCAGTTATATTTAATAATAATGATAATGATGAATAATAATTAAAGACATAAGGAAGCGAATACGGAATATGAAAGCGCCACACTCTGATTTTTCTGGATTTTGTGACACTTCTGGCGGTTAACCAAACTAATTTCGTCACATATCTCCCCAAAAGCCATAGATCTCCATCGTATAAGCATTCAAATTGGCATCACTAACCAAAGAAACAGCCGCAATGGGATTTTTAAATAAATCTTCTACCAAAATTCCCAACCCTCAACTCACAGTTTCCTCATCCTCTTTTTTTCCTCTGCAAATCACACTACTTCGGTCAAGTTTGCGTCTAACAAAACTCCAAATACTATAAAGAAATAAATAAAAGAAAAAAACCCAAAAATACACATACAGAAAAAAGCGATGTTTGGCAATCCAACAAAATTAGATTTTTATCGAAATTCATTTGAATTTTATTACAGTGAATTTTCAACACAATCAAAACGTCGACTCCTTTCAATGGTTGGCAATTGTAAGATGGCGGCGGGAAACGAATGAAGCCGTCGTCCATCGGTGATTGTAGTGGCTTTGGGTTGGGTCAAGTGGACCCAAGCAATTGCTTGGTGACTGACATCGTTTTCTAGGCAATAAAATAAACATTTAAAAATGAAATCAACGTAAACGATTCTCAAGTTTCGTCGTCGTCGTCGCTAACGTTTCATTGCATCGCATTTAATTTTATTCCTTTTTTTATTTTTATACTAATGTGAATTTTGTTGTTGCTGGGTCCTTTTCTTTCTCCCTGCGACTTTTTGGTTTATTTGTTCTTTTATTAGTTTTTTATTTGAGCAGCTTATGACCCGAAAAAGCACAACTACTACAACAACAACAACATTAGCAAAATATATCCTTTGTTCGTTGTTGTTATGTTTTTCCTTGACCAATGCTTGGCTCACTTTTGGCTCAATCAGTTTCAATTTCCATCGCAATCCTTATTCTATCCTTTCTTTGACACACACAAACGCACACATCCTTGACTGCTGCTCACGTTTCTCGGTTCGGTCCGAATTTCATTTTTTAAACGATTGCCTTTTATTAAGGACATTCGAATCCTTTTAATGTGACGCAAAGTCGCAGTGAGAAAACGATTTCTAATGACAGGGAGAAGAGGTAGTTCGAGAAGGGGTAAAATGGAGTATTTCGGGGTTTAAATATCTTTTTCAATTACATGGCATCAGTTGATATTGAAACCCGGTTTATAGTAGAGACTACAACCACCTTTCAGTCATACAGAGTGATCTAGGGTCGAATAGAGTAACAAGAGATCCATTGAAATCGTTTTAATCTGCTATACAGTTACCGAGAGTTTTTGGTTAACAGGAAAGACGTCATTCCTACGGGCTTCCTAATGCCCCCTTTCACGGTTTATCATAGGTTTTAGATGATTATAAAAAGAATGTTTTGATCACGATTAGGTAAATGTTATACCTAGAGTCATATACTGAAACTTCATATAATGTGCCTCCTTGACAGCATAAGTTCGGCCAAGATATTTTTATTAGAATGGACAAGGTATGATTTATTAGAATTGGTCAATAATATATCCAGAAATCATTCCATTAACGTTCAATAAAGCATGAAGACGGAAAGTACAAATAAATACTAGATCCATACTAACTCCCTTAAAACCCTATAAACGCCTCCGCACACAAATAATTTACAAAGAAAACGCAAAATACAAACAAAAAACAACATAAATTTCTTTAATAAAGTCCAAACTAGTCCTAATTTAACTCTAGTCGATCAATTGTATGTGATAAAACCGGAAAAAACTACCAGAAAACATTTCACCCATCGATCGTATCGCACATCCTCAAGCAAAGTCTTTGTGCAAAGCGCCAGGATTAAAACAAGTGTAAAGCACATGTTCTACATTTACATTGTCCATTACACAATCTGCATATCGATGAAGATTCTATGGACAAAAGAAGTCTGCTTTTCAGTCCTGAGCCGATCCTCGTCGTTCTTCAGCCTCTCGAGCGCTTCACATCCATTTCGTTGATCTTTTGAATGCGAAATCTTGGCTCAGGTTTGATTTACATTCTTTGAACTGCTGTGAATTGTGGACGGCTAAAATGTGGTAGGATGTCGATGCGGTCTTTAGCAAGATGAGATCTCATTTGCGTTCGGACGATCATTGAGGCGATCGGATGCTGTATTTTCTTCTATGGCGGCGCTCAGTCTTTTGTGTAAAACGCCGGTAAGTCTGCGATTACATTTTCCTTCGAAGCGCTTCCTTCGCTCTCCTTCCTCACACTTTAATCGCTGTGCGGGTTTTCAATGTTTGGTTTTCGGTTTTGGTTTCGTATTCAACACAAAATCTTCTCTGGCAGCTAATCCTTATGCTAAATGTTTGTCTTCTCTATATATGATGTCGGTAATATGTTTGTTTGTTGGTTCTTATCTGATTCTTCTGTTTTCAAGCCCAAGAAAAAACAAACAGGGCCTTAAACATACGGCTTTAATATTCATATATGGTGAACATGCAGTATTGAACATTTTCCAAAACAAAAGAAATTTGCTTTTGTTGCAAAAGGATTCGCATAACAAATCCCTTTGTGGAGTAATAATGGTCAAATGGCTTTTATTATTTTCTCAAGTACCACTCCATTGTTGGTCTAAATTGAACCACAATGGGTACAACTTAACGCCGTCGGGTTAAAGAAGAAATATTTGAAGTCGTAGTCGTACTTTTTGGCTGAATGAATATGGAAATCCTTTTTTATTCTCTTTAAACTGCTTTTGTGTTCTTAGGTTTAATTTTGTGTCTTCATGTATGTTTTCTATATATTCAAATGCTACACACAGACCTTTCTATAGATACATGAATATACAGAAATGAGTATCTTATTCTTCAGGACTTTTTGGAATCTGTTTTCAAGACAGACTCAGCTCACGCATTTCGATCTTGGATAATGAAATGGATAAAATGGTCTTTATCATGGATAAAATTGTGGATCATGGCAGAATAATAATAAGTGAGCTCCCATTAAAAGCTTCATCTTCGTAGCAAAATCGTTGATAATTATTAAAAACATCCTCTTTCCAGTTTCTGCCATATTCAAAGACCTTCTTTTTTATTTTTGCTTTTTAGAGATTATGTTTCCCCCTTGATTGCATTTCACATTCTTTTATATCATAGCAATAGTGGATATAAATATTTATGGATCATTTTTGTGCAAAATATTGCAATACCAAAAACAAAGAAGAAATAAAAACAAGAAGCTTTTTCCCGAATGCACTTCTGATTAGAAATAGATTCCAATTGGAACAAAAAATCAAACGCATATCTAAAAAATATTCATAGTTTGCAACGAGGGACGTCAACAGCATCAATAGCGATTTGGCAATCGATATCATGCAATGAATATGAATGTGAAAAGAGTGAAGTGAGCCCAGAAATTTCGTTGTTATTCGTGTGTAGTAAAAAATTCCCTTGGGATTACTTTTTATAGTTTGGCCAATTTTAGTTCTTAACGGAAGCTTCTGCATAGAGATTAGAATGGAATGGAATTTTTTAGTGACATTAAATTGAATCAAATTGAATCCCAAAATCCTATCAAAAAAAAAAACCAAAAATCGCAAATAGATGAACATTCAAAAAAATAATAAACCCATGAATAATAAGTATATATATTTAACAACAAACAATAATAATAAATAACAAAAAAATGTTGTCCATGCAGATTATTAACAATTTTTATTTTTCTTTATTTTATTATTATTCTTTAGTATTTTATTACCATTCTATATTCGCCTTGAGCCGTTTAGAGCCGCTTAGAGATGCGTAGTATCGCTAAAAGTGGCGTATATTCACGTAGAATCACTTTAAATGATGTAGCATAGCGTAGAGCCACGTCTACAATTCCAGAGTTTCACAATGTTGTGCTGAGACCTCGCAAAACCCGCGAAAATAAGTTTAAAGTGGCATAAAGCTGAAAGAAGTATGAGTATAATATTAAATTCAAAAGAATCCCGCACAATTGTACGGCAGAAGCCTCAGTCAATCTGAATTCTTCTTCTTAAACACCAATAATAATATTTAAAAAAACGCCAAAAAAAAAAGTCCAAAGTGTGCAAAGAAGTTTACCAATAAAACCGGAGAAAAAAATCGTAGCGATTATGAAATGAGGAAGAGAGGATATGGAACATTCGGCCCACAACCCGATCTTTGAGCAATCGGTGCATTTGTTCAGGAATCCATCAGATGCCGAGCAACAACTCGACTTACGGCTATTCTGACTTCCTCCGCCTTCCGTTCGTCTTTTTACCACCCATTTCCATTATTTCCCGCCCGCTTTTCAAGGAATCAGAAATCAAAAACCCGAATGAATGAATCGCAGCTGTTGCGAGCTTAAAACGTGTCGATTCAATAAAAAAATGGGAAACGGGAGAGTAAAAAACCAAATGGAAGAAGAGCCCAAATGGAATCCGGACCCAGAGGAGTCTGAGCACACAAACGCAACCGAAGTGGAGCCAAAGCGTAACCAGAAACGGATGCAGCAGAACATGCGACAAGGAAGCAACAAAAGTAACAAGTATGAAGAGAAGGCGGAGAGAAGGAGGGGAAAAGAAGAAGAGAAAGAAAGTGGAAGGGGGAAAAAGAAATCTGTTGCTGCTTGAATGCAACGCAATGCAATAAAAAGTTTTCTCGCTCAAAGATTCTCGATGGCGGAGAGCAAAGAGCACAACCAACAACAACAACGGGTTGTGTACCGACATGAGGACGCAGGATTCAAGTTGCAGGATCCAAGCTGCAGGCTGTCGACTGCCGGAATGAACTCAACTCGACTGAACTGAACCCACACAGAACACGGCGCATCATCAGCGTTGCAAACCGAGTTTGTGCGGATACGATTTCTACCAATAATAAACAGGATACGATAAGGCTTCTGCGGCAGGCAGGGAGGGGGGCGGGAGGGGAACTTCGTGTGGTATGCGATGCGGAAAGCTTCGGCACTCAAGCGTGTATCTTCTGCACCTCCGTGGGGACAAACGAGTCCCGGAAAAACCCGAACAACAAAACGGAAAAAACCACGTAGAACTCTTTTGCATTTCCTTTGTGCATTTTTTCATATTCTTCTTCCTTTTCTTTAATTCTCCATCCCTGCTTTTGTTTTACCCTGCACAATTTTTTCCCCAGGAGTTGAATGCTGCTCGTCTCCTCTTCCTGCGCCTGTTCCTTTGTCCCTCCGCGAGTCATACGGATTTTATATCCTGTCAGTAAACATCTGTAAAAAAAGTGTGCAAAAAACCATTGTAATTCCGAGATTTAGCTTTGAGCCATGATATTGGAGATTTTTCCAAACGTTCATCGGCGTCGTCATCAATACCATGTTTAGTGAGACTGGACAAGGTAAAGGATGACGCTGAGGCGGAAAAGGAAGGGACATAAAGATCCATAGAGTTATGCTTACAGTAGAAGCTTTAATCATTATAAACTTTCCATTGTTTTGCTTGATTAAGCAGAGTTCTTTGTCGAAGCTGAGGTTGGTGAAATGGTGACAATAAAGGATGCCAGAATATAGAGGATTTCTTCAAGTATTCCCCGAAAGACCCTTTCAGATCAGTGACTTTACTTCTAAGACTCTTCTGAAGCTTCGATATCGAGAAGTCGAGGATTTTCAAAGACTTTTAAGCCTCTGCTGGAACCCAGGCTTTTCACTCTCCATCCTTCTCTTCATTCCTTTGGAAGGTTTCCTCATCGCCCTGGAGAAATCGGTTTTGTGGAGGTTTTCGAGCAAACAAAGACTCAAAGTCGCCTGCATCAGCATCAACTGAAGCCACTGAAGCAACCATAAAGAACGGAAAAATGACAAGAAAACCAAAATTGAAAAACTCTCTGAATGAAAAACACTCGAAAATAAAACTCAAAACAAAAATTTCCCTTTTCCATTTCTCCTCTTTTTAGTTTTTTCCCTTTTTTAACATTCAGCTTAACATTAAAAACGATTGATGCATTCGTTTCATTGACTCGTTTTGTACTCGTTCATGTCAATCGATCGATCGGAAGCGGACTCGGACAAGGACCGGCAGCCGGAGGTGCAAAAAAGGATTTAACTGGATTAAGAGAGAAAGCAATCGCTCAAAGATTGATATGAAAATGAATGAATGAATGCAGGAGTTCGGTCTTTGTTCGGTTTTTGTATGTTTTTAGTTAAGTTTTCTTTGGTTTTATTGCTTCACTTGAATGCGGAGTTATTTTATGGTTCGGTTTTTGCTGCTTCAGCTACGGAAGTATTCTTGGGATTTCATTTAATTCAACTTCAAAGATGATTGATTGCTTTGTTTCGCTGATTCTTGTATCTTTTTAAATCTCCGTTTGATTTCGAGTCAACGATATTCACTTTGACTTGCAAACATTTAATTTAAGTAATTTGTAACGAGTTTTTTTGTCCTTAGGCTGGGATAAAACTCAGTCTGTCCAGGGTTCGTTAAAGGGGTCTCGCAACCCTCTAACATACAACGTATTCCCGAATTACTCACGACTGTCTTCGCGACAGTCTAGCACTGACTCTGTAAAGAGTTCAGCTCGGACGTTGTTTTATTGGTTTTTAATATTTTTTTATTCTTTTATTTATTCTTCGCTTAACAATTTTTATACTTATACTAATACTTAACAATTTTTATACCTAAAAATACGTACAATGGGAGAGGGGGATAGAGTATCCCGCAGCAGAGGGCTGCACAATATTTATCATCTAGTCAAAGTACCAAGGGAGACGCGGTGAGTGGTAGGAAGCGTAACTACTTCTTTGGCAGAAGGCCTTTTAATATGCGGAAGGCGAGAGGTTTTAATTAGAGTGAGAGCCAAAGTGCTACTCGGCAGATGGCCTTTAATGTATTTGGTGACGTCAGAGCGTCCACCAACAAAATAGTCTCTGGTTTGGTACCTTGTTTAGGTGCCCTACCTAGTTGGTGAGCAAATAGTGTTGCTCGCCGCTGGCCGAAGCCGATAGTGCCAGATAGTGCTGGACACTGGTGACCGGAGTCGATAGCAACTCGATAGTGCGGTTGCTGGTGGCCGAAGCCGATAGTGCCAGATAGTGCTGGACACTGGTGACCGGAGTCGATAGCAACTCGATAGTGCGGTTGCTGGTGGCCGAAGCCGATAGTGCCAGATAGTGCTGGACACTGGTGACCGAAGTCGATAGCAACTCGATAGTGCGGTTGCTGGTGGCCGAAGCCGATAGTGCCAGATAGTGCTGGACACTGGTGACCGAAGTCGATAGTGGAAGTTGGAAATGGTTTTCCAAAAATACAAAAGTCTTAGCAGTTTCAATGCAAGCGACTTAGGATTCCAACTTCTCCAACTGCTGTGCATTTTGAGCATCCTATACGTCGCATGATGGTTGAACTGTTTGAGAATTCAAACCTCTGATTACGAATAAGCGGGAAAGCAAAAGCGAATAAAATGTGTTGCTCATGTGCCGTATGCTAGTGCAATCGAAACCCGTAGTTGGCGGATTTCTTAATTTGTTTAATATGTGCTTTTTTTATGTTTTTTTATATTTGTAATGAATTTTTATTAATTTATTTTATTAAAAAAAAATAGAAAATATAATAAAATAAGAAATAAAAAATAAAAAAAAGAATATGAAGAAATTGCTTGCCGCTGTTCGGTTTTGAACCGGCGTCCTTCGTGTTGGGATTTTTCGTATGGTAGCTCAGAGAGCAGTGTTTGATGTATAAGAATAAGAATTGTAACTTGGCATCAATTATGCCTGTTACAGTCTATCCCGATTTCGGTTAAAAAAAGAAAGAGAAGAAAAAAAAGATTTAGAGTATATATATGTTTTTGGGTTTTTTTTTTGTCCCTGTCTAAAGTAGTATTCAAAGTACATATTTTCTACTTAGTTTATTTTTATGTTTTAATAATAATCAAATAAAATGTTGTTCTCTTTTTGTATATGTTTGTGACATTATTTCGTGGTGTCACAATGTTTATAAATATGTAAATGCTGAAGTTTGTATATATAAAAAACGTAAATGTGTAAATAAATTGGATGTAGGTACTTACATAAAGGAGTAAATAATATATATAAAAATAAAATATGTGGTAAATACTTATTATTTCTAGTTGTATTTGAAGGTGGTTTTTTTTTTTTTTCCTTTAGAAAGGCCGGACCTGCGAGTGGTTGCGATTGGTGGTGACGATTCTCCATTCGTTCTGGTAGCTTAGCTTGGCCCATCCGTCTTGCACGGTGACGGCCACGTCGCCTTCTGGTCGACGGAGGGTGAAGGTGCGCTTCTCTGGTATTTTCTGCGGTTTGATCTTGATCCTTCTCAGCCATCCATGTTTGATGGTGTGCGATGGTTGGTGGTCCTGTCTGGTGGATGATTTTGGGTCGTTGCCTCCCTTCTCGGGGTTTACTTGCGGACTTCGTGGCTTTTGTAGTTGTGGATTTTTTTTGGTGCGGTATTCGGATCTGTTCTTCTCGATGGCTGCTCGGATTTTACTGAGCTTTGGTTTAAGTTTAGGCTTTTGTATTGTGGAGACTGCCATTGTTCGATGGAGGATCTCCTTTTTTTTCTGTACTTCGATTGGTGGTACGAATGGTGGTACTGGCTGGACCCATTTGGTAGCTGGAAGCCCGGGACGTCTCGGCTGTGTCGGCTTGCGTAAGTGCGCCATTTCTCTTTTTTTCCTTTTGTGTGTGGTTGCAGAACTTTTTGGTGGACTACTGTTCAGCGCGATCGATCGGGTGTGACTGATTGCTTCTTTGTTCTGCGTGATTGATTCTAGTGAGTGTGGTGAGTGTGGTGAGTGTTGTGTTGGTTCCGTGGTGTGCTTCGTGTTTATAGGGAAGCTTTTGAGGTCTTGGATGTGTACTCGCACCTCTTTATTTGGATGAGTCTCGTTTCTTAAAACCGCTATATTAGGTGACGCATATCGGATTATTTTGTATGGCCCAATATATCTCAGAGCGAGTTTCTCGGTGAATTTCTTCGCGGCTGACGATGGCAAGTGGTTTTTGCGAAGGACTAGGGAGTTTACTGCCGGTTTCCAGTGGCGGCGCCGCAGTTCGTAGTGATGCTTCTGGTGTTCGGTGGCTCTTTGGTTCTTGAGGAGAGCACGTTGATATAATTCTGCAAAATTCACCATTGTTTTGTCGTATGGTGTCAGATGTGGGGATTTCTTCTTTGCTAGAACTACAGGTGAGCTGTACGGACTTTTTGCTGCCTCTATTTTATCTCTTTGTAGTAAGGTGTCGCTCTCGCTATTTATTATTTGTTGCATCGCCGGGTTTCGTGGGTAGTACCTTTGTTTGAAGGGTATGTCGGTCTTTCCACGAATGGTGTGTTGTGCGATGTTACACGGTATACAGATTTTCTCCATGCGATTCTTTGTTTCGCTTATTAACTTTTGGAGTTGTATTTGTTCGTCTTTTTGACTGCTGTAGTAGAGAGCAAAGTTTTCGTTGGCTGATGTTGTTTTTAGTTCATGCCCTCCGATGGTGACATGGACGTCGATTACTTTTAAGAAGTCCGTCCCGAGTATTAAATCTTCGGTCAGTCCAGGCATATATTGCAAGTGGTGGTAGTATACTTTGTTATTTATCTGTATTTTCGTTTTTCCGTAGTTATGGACGGTCACGGTTTCCCCATTGGCCAGTGCGATTGGTGTGTCTCTTGTGTGGTTTGGCTGGGTGCGTAGGTTAAGTTTACTCTTAAGGTTGTCACCCATAAACGTTAGAGACGCTCCGGTGTCAATCAAAGCATTGACTGTGTATCGGTCACACTTAACTGGTATGTAGTAGCGGCCAGCGACGGGTGGCGCTTTAGTGTTGTTTTGGTAGCATGGGCAATCGCGAGACAAGATTCCCATCTCTCCGCAATGAGAGCAGAATAGTAGTTTTCTTGTTGGGCACTTTTTTTTAGGATGTCTTGGCTGTCGGCCACAATGTGTACGTCGATCGTATGTAGGGGTCGTCAAGCAATTATTCGCGTGACGATTTGTTCTTGTTTCTTCATTTCTAAGGTGCTCATATTCTTCTGCTTGTGTCATTAATTCGTCGAGGTTGTCGAAGTCGCTGCGCCTGATATATAATCGGTATTCGGGGCGTAGTCCTTCGTATGCTCGCTCGATCTGCTGTTCACTCTTCATGTGTGGGTGTTGTCTTATCAATGCCATTAGGTGAAGAATATAATCTTTGGCTCGTTCGCGATTACTCTGTTTTCTCCGCATAATTTCTTCTTCTAATCTGAGTATATGTCGCGGTGGTTGGAAGAATGTTTTTGCTGCTGTTCGGAAGTCTGCCCATGTGTGAACTTCGCTTCTTTTGTATCGCCACCAGTCTCGTGCTCTGTCTTTGAATATTTCATTCAGTGGTAGCAGAAGGTGATCGTAATTTACTCCATAGCAGTCAGCTAGTTCTTCAATAGTCTCCAGGAATTCGTTTAATGGTCGATTCCCATTAAAATGGAGTCCCCATCTTCGCACTGTATTCATAACGTCAATGTTATTGTTATTGGTATGATTTGCGGGAGGTTGCCATGTACCAGTGGGCGTATCATTGCATGATTCTTGCGTTGGAGTATACACAAGGGTTTTTTGTTTTTCCTCATTGTCTCTTTTCTTTTGTAAATGTATATAGTTGCTAATTCTTTTCCGAATTTCTTTAATGGTACCATCAGTGGGTAGTCCCTTTTCATGTAAGTATTTTTCCAGCTCTTCTTTCTTTAGGTAGTAAACCCAGCTGGTCGACGTTTCGTCGATTTTTTTAATTGTTGTTGTTGTGGTGTGACTTTCTTCTGAAGAAGAATGTCCCTGTTCGGGCGCCATTTGTAACGAGTTTTTTTGTCCTTAGGCTGGGATAAAACTCAGTCTGTCCAGGGTTCGTTAAAGGGGTCTCGCAACCCTCTAACATACAACGTATTCCCGAATTACTCACGACTGTCTTCGCGACAGTCTAGCACTGACTCTGTAAAGAGTTCAGCTCGGACGTTGTTTTATTGGTTTTTAATATTTTTTTATTCTTTTATTTATTCTTCGCTTAACAATTTTTATACTTATACTAATACTTAACAATTTTTATACCTAAAAATACGTACAATGGGAGAGGGGGATAGAGTATCCCGCAGCAGAGGGCTGCACAATATTTATCATCTAGTCAAAGTACCAAGGGAGACGCGGTGAGTGGTAGGAAGCGTAACTACTTCTTTGGCAGAAGGCCTTTTAATATGCGGAAGGCGAGAGGTTTTAATTAGAGTGAGAGCCAAAGTGCTACTCGGCAGATGGCCTTTAATGTATTTGGTGACGTCAGAGCGTCCACCAACAAAATAGTCTCTGGTTTGGTACCTTGTTTAGGTGCCCTACCTAGTTGGTGAGCAAATAGTGTTGCTCGCCGCTGGCCGAAGCCGATAGTGCCAGATAGTGCTGGACACTGGTGACCGGAGTCGATAGCAACTCGATAGTGCGGTTGCTGGTGGCCGAAGCCGATAGTGCCAGATAGTGCTGGACACTGGTGACCGGAGTCGATAGCAACTCGATAGTGCGGTTGCTGGTGGCCGAAGCCGATAGTGCCAGATAGTGCTGGACACTGGTGACCGAAGTCGATAGCAACTCGATAGTGCGGTTGCTGGTGGCCGAAGCCGATAGTGCCAGATAGTGCTGGACACTGGTGACCGAAGTCGATAGTGGAAGTTGGAAATGGTTTTCCAAAAATACAAAAGTCTTAGCAGTTTCAATGCAAGCGACTTAGGATTCCAACTTCTCCAACTGCTGTGCATTTTGAGCATCCTATACGTCGCATGATGGTTGAACTGTTTGAGAATTCAAACCTCTGATTACGAATAAGCGGGAAAGCAAAAGCGAATAAAATGTGTTGCTCATGTGCCGTATGCTAGTGCAATCGAAACCCGTAGTTGGCGGATTTCTTAATTTGTTTAATATGTGCTTTTTTTATGTTTTTTTATATTTGTAATGAATTTTTATTAATTTATTTTATTAAAAAAAAATAGAAAATATAATAAAATAAGAAATAAAAAATAAAAAAAAGAATATGAAGAAATTGCTTGCCGCTGTTCGGTTTTGAACCGGCGTCCTTCGTGTTGGGATTTTTCGTATGGTAGCTCAGAGAGCAGTGTTTGATGTATAAGAATAAGAATTGTAACTTGGCATCAATTATGCCTGTTACAAATTGAAGAGGAATTTTTATCGGTGATTGCAACAAAACACTTTAGTGAAATATATTTCATTTCATTAGTCGAAATTTAACTCTAAAGTTTAAAGTAAACTTGAATAAAGAATGAATCAAGTCGAGCTCTAAAAATCATTAATAAATATACTCAATTTGTGATTGGTTCATTAGATCACTCGTTGAATTTTTCATTCATTCATTTTCGTTCATTGAGTACTTATTCATTCAAGCATTTAATATGAGTATTCATTAATTCACTTGTGAGTACATGTTTATTATTCGCAGCTTTTTTCATTGATTCGTTCCAGTTCATTTCGTTCGTTTGCCTTGCTTTCATTCACTCGTACATTGACTCGTTGGTTCATTCATTCGTTGCTTATTCGTTTGTTCATTAAATAGTTGAATTTTTCCTTCGTTTCAATGAATCACTCATTTATTAGACTGATTCATTGATTTATATATCTTTAATCACTATTCACAGTCTCTTGGTCTTTTCATTTGTTCGTTTGTTTAGGTTTGCTGCTATTTGCATCAAGTTTATAGTTCATTCGTGTATTCGTGTGGCTACTCATTCAGTCTTCGTGTGCCATTCATTCACTTTATTGAATCATTTCGTTCTTATAATGATTCATTTAATAGTATTCACTACTGACAGCTTCTCCGTTTTTTCATTCAGTGTATTCATTTAGTGAGTCATAAGATATGTGCCACCCATTCATTTGTTACATATTGATTCACTAGTATTCAATAGCATTCGATTAGTGACTCATTCGCCATTCGTTTGTGTGTCATCATTCACTTCAATCAATTAGTAACTTGTTATGATGATTCAGTCTTCGTGTTCTTTCGTTTATTCGTTCGTTGGTTTTCCCATCGGTTGATTTTTATTCTCGTTGCTTTTCTCTCTCCTTGAAATTTCCATTGAATCATTCACTGTTCGTTTCGTCGCTCCTTCGCTTAACTCATTCATTCATTCATTCATTCGCTCTTGTTAATTATTTAATGTCTGTCACCCGGCGGCTAACACTTTAAGCCAAATGCAAATTGGAATTGTCAGTGTCATGTACACCACGGAAAGGACACACACGAAGAGATGTGGAGCAGATGGACAACGTTGCTTCAAGCTGTTTTCTCGCCGTTTTCTCACCGTTGCTTGTTCACATTTGCTACGCTTGTTGTCCGTCGTAGGTGTTGCGGGATGACAACAACAGCAACAACAAATAAAATCACCATTACAAGCAACGAAAGCGTAGGCAAATGAAGGAACTGTTAAAAGTTTAAATTTCTCTGCACGAAAGAAAATCTCTAAAAATGCGATTGGATGGATGTCAAGTGGCAACAACAACAACAACAACAAGGAAAACAGCAGAAGCACTACCAACACCTACGCTTCGTCCCTTCACCTCTCCTCCCCATCAACGACCGTGACCGAAGTCATCTTCATTCATGATTCAAGCGACTTGTTATTCATTCGTTCTATCGTTCGCCCACTAAGTCTTTCCGCTCTCTTCACTTCTACTGCTTCTTCTCTTCTTCTTGTATTCAGATTCGTCCTTCGCCTGTCAAGGAGCGGCTGACGGCAGTGAATACGTGCTGCGGATCCCAACGAATAAAAAAGTCAACAGCAAAAAAACAACTAAAAAATATTATTCACATCACAGCGGATACCAGTGAAGAAAGAGGAGAAGGAGGACTAGAAGAAGGACAGGATAGAGGGGGAGGAGGAAGGGAGATAGAGGAGAAGGAGGAGCCTCAGCAGCGAGCAACATTAACATGGTTCGTTGGCAGGATTTGCTTTGTTTATGCGACGTTAGTTATTCTTGCAGTTGTTGTTGCTGCTGTTGGACCTTCTATACTCTCTACGGCATCTGCTGGTTCTGCTCCTGTGACGCCCTCCGCTTTTTCGCCGCCCGCAACACACACGGCCTCCTCGTAGCCGTTAGTTCCTTGTGGGGAAGCCGCACGTGGCACACAGAAGCGAGGCCACAAAGCAATGGCACTGAGGACAACCAGAAGCAGCAGCAACAACGTAATCATCATCTACAGCAGCAACAATCAAAAGAAGCAGCAGAATCAACGTCACCCACATCCACTTTGCTTTAAAATATACAATAAAAAAACGAAAAAGGAAACAAATTACAACACGATGGATATTTGAAATGTGTTAGTGTGTGTGCATGTGTGTCTGGGTATTTTTTCCACAGGACGAGCAAAAGCAAACTAATGCAACAACAGAATATCAAGCATCGAGCTACTCGAGAGCTACTTATTTTAGTTCCAAGCATTCAATTGCTTCCACGTTTCTTTCTGGCTGCAGCGGCGTTGCCACTCTGTTGTTGGCACTCGACGCTAGTTGCAGTGAGTGACTTTTTTCCTCCGTTTTGTTGAAACGATCTAAAAGTAGCTGCATGTCCTTGCCTTGTTGTGTGTTTTATTATCCTGTCCACTCGTAGTTAACTGTTAGTTAGCCAGGACGAGGAAAATGGGAGAAAACCATGAAGAAGAAACGAAGGAGGAAGAGTTTGAAGGGAGACAGAAGAACGGAGGAATAGGAGGAGAAGGAACAACATGAAGAGAACGAACAGAAGAATAAGGACGACGATATCAATGGAAAAGGTGACAAAATAACTGAAGGAAGACTGAAAAAACGTGGCTTAAGGTAAGAGAAGATAAGGTTAGACAAGATATTAGAGACCTATACACTCAGAATCTAATTCACAAAAACAAAAAAAGATTTTTAAATATATTATTGCCAAAAAATTCATATATTTCTCACTTCACGTGCTGAGAAACTTTATAATTGAATTTAGTACCATACAGCCCAATAACAACAAGTATATAATAACATCTATATATATAAAAATGAATTGTTCGTTTGTACGTTCATAACATGCGAACGTGAAGTCCGATTTGCTTGATTTTTTGGTATGTTTTCATTATTTGCCTGTAGAAGGTTTGTGTGAAATAATAATTTAAAAAAATTTCATTTAAAAAAAATTATTATTTTTGCATAACGGAAAACAGAGGAATCAAAGTAAATTGAAAAATAAATTTGACGTTTTAATTTTGAATTTCAATTTGACAATGGAAGTAAGTAAATTGTAAATGTCTTCCATTATTGCTTTGTTTTGACAAATTATTTTGACACACATAGAATTTTATTTTAAAATTTTGAAAAACAATTAAAAATTATAAAAGGCTTAATGCCGATTAATTACTCTGTTTCGGGTGTGTCAAGTCCAAAACAGTGTTACGTATGACAGAAAATATGGAAGCGTTTAAAAGTGATGAGCAGCAAACCGAAGCGAATCAAGAAAAAGACGAAATGTGTTTTATTATAAACACTATAAACACTTATAAACATTATTTGTTTTTTTTTTAGTTATAATTATGCCGCGACCGAGACGTGGCGCCAATATTGGTCGTCGTACTCATAATACAAGACGAGTTGCATCTGTTAGAGCAGGTGAATCTGAAGCGGAACGTGAAGTGAGACTTGAACAGCAAAGAGAGCGTCAATCGAGATCGCGTTCTGCTCAAACAATCGAAGAACGATTCGCGAGTAATTCTTCGGATTCTGCAGCTGAATTTTCAAAACAACTTTTGGAAATTGGGAATGGTAAAGTTGCAGTCGATAAATCAACCGGATTAATAACATTACCAAGCAATTTTTGTAATATCACTCAATCGAAAAAGGAACTGGTTCAACGTGTGTTTCCAAATATATTGCAGAAGTACAGGAATCATGATTGGTTGAGCGAACGCGCAATATTGGCAGGAAAAAATAAAGACGTGAACGATTTAAATGCAAGTATTTTGCAAGAAATAGATGGCCAATTTTTTGCATACAAATCAGTGGATACGATAATAAATGAAGATGAGGTAGTGAACTATCCTACTGAATTTTTGAATTCACTTGATTTGCCAGGCTTGCCACCACATTATTTGGCATTGAAAGAGGGAGCACCGATAATAATGCTCCGAAATATAAATCAACCACGGCTTTGTAATGGCACCAGACTTTCCGTGAAAAAACTGATGGCCAATTTAATTGAAGCAACTATTCTGAGTGGTAAATATAGAGGCGAAAACGTTCTAATCCCCCGAATTCCAATGATTCCATCAGATATGCCATTTGAATTTAAACGGCTTCAATTTCCTGTCCGTCTTGCCTTCGCTATAACCATTAATAAAGCTCAAGGTCAGACTTTGAATATTTGTGGCTTAGATTTGGAGCAACCTGTTTTCTCGCATGGACAATTGTATGTTGGTTGTTCACGTTGTGGTAAACCCTCTGCATTATTTATAAACACAAAAGATGGAAAAACTAAAAACGTTGTTTATCAAAGAGCATTAAGTTAATTTTTAAAGTATTTTCATTTTCGACCTTTTTATTTGAAAATAAATTATTGTAAGAAATTGATTGTGGATGAGTTTTACTGAAAATTGAAAAGAAATTTCGCAAGTTTCTTTTGTGTATTCGCCCTGTGAAGCGGGCGAAGGTTTCGCTATCTTTTATTATCTTTTATTATAATTATTATTATTATAAATTTTCATAAATATCTTCTTATTATGTACAGAAAATATCTTATATATAAGAATTAATGTGGATTAATTAATCTATATATACGTTTAGGCGCCAGACAGACAAACAAGAAACATTGTTTATCCACGTGCATTAGAATAATTTTAGCACTATTATCTAGACAATCTTTTATATTTTCTTTTTCTAAACAAGTTAGAAAACAACAAACTTTATCTTTTTTTAACATTTTTAGTGGGGCAGCAAAGCGCACCGGGGCAAAGCTAGTATAATACAAAAATAAATACGATTGTATCGCACTTAAAAGAGAAAGTTGATTAGAAGTGAAGCCGAAGGCGAACAGACGTTGTCCAGATTTTCCAGGAACCAAAAGTACCGTACTGTGGTCAATGCGGTGATTGTGGCGGCGGCTTCTTTTGTATCACCAAAGAAACAAAAAAATCCTAACCGGAAAAATTCTGTCGTCTCAGGAGAAAAGGTCTTCCTGCTCCCTTTTCAGTCCCAACAAAACGTCTCCGTTCCTCTTCTTGTTACTAATGGCTAATTAATGAAAAATCGAAGGATTGCTGAGAAATATTGATATCTGTTTCAGGGCGAGTCCAGCTCCGACCCAGACCGAAACATTTCTATTAGTACACGGTTATTATTGGGTACTCAGACTGGTGCTGCTGCTTAAGAAGCGGCAAATAAAACACCTCCTTCGCCGCAGGTGGCGACGACGAAAGAAGTCGCAATCATGTTCGGAGACACCCTGGAATGGAGATAAAAGCGAAGATCTCGCATCGGAGACGACGTGCCTTGGAACAATGGATACGGAAAGAGAGCCGAGCTGAGCCGATGCCGAGGAGTCGTCCTGACGGGGTGCCGATGAGAGCACGATTAAAATGTCATCATCAGGACGCAATAATTGCTCGTTTGCAGCTCCCAACCTGGTGACATCAACTAAAAGGATAACTGCAGGATGCTCGGCTCCGTCTGCTTCTATCTGCTGTCCTTTTGTTGATCTCCCATTTTTGCAGACATTGTGAAGCGAAGCATCCTCGGCCTTTGTTAACATCTGAGGACAGAACTGAACAGGAGGATGATTTAAATGGTCTACGGACGTTTTCAAAGGCGTGTCGGTGAAATGTCAAAGCAATGAAATGGGTTTTTCTTCTAGTCGAGATTCGATTTGGTCTGATTTTTTCGGATTCGTTGTGAATCACGCACCCGCTGATAGCCTCGGACATCTCAATTCTCTCGAATTCTCGGAAAGACCGAAAGATTCCGGAGACGCAAAACGATTCCCTCGTCTCCAGATTAATTTGTAGATTTTTTCTGTGATTTCGGTTTTGGGTCAAGCGGTTTCTGTGGTTTTGATGTTTATTTGGGTATTCAATAAAAAATTAACACGGTGAGAATAGAACAGGACAGACACGGACAGACAGAGATTGAGACTTAAACTGAGGTTGAGACTGAAACCTAAACAGGAACTGCATCACACATCAGAGCGACAAAAGACTCATACAATTCCCTTTAAATTTATGTTAATCTTCGAAGAATTTAAATTCCAGCATCGATCTCTATTAAAATTACCTTAATACACAATAAATTTGTTTATCAGAGTCACCTTTTCCAAGTCTTCTTTCCGAAATTGCCCATTGATGATTTCTATAAAGAAATCCGGTAAAATTCCAAAAATCCAATCAAAACACTATCCAAAAAGAAATCCTAAAAGTTCATACTTTTGATTTTGTTTCGTGCTTTTGACTGGAATCAATTTTATCAGAGGAACTACGGGGCACGTCCTTCAAATTGAATGGCACCGGAAATGAAATGACCGGAAGCTGGCGACACACCAGCTACGGTAGTCCGCCTGTAAAATTTGGACACACAAAAGCTGTATAAGAAGAGGAGAAGACGAAGGAGACTTTTTTATCCAGAGCTTGCAGAGGCGTGTAATAATTTTCGCAAATTATTTTATTCATCTCAAAGTTGACCAACTGCTGACCTGCCTGTGGACCTGACTGACCTTTTCTATTTCATAAGTTTTTTTTGCAAGACGGACAGACACACCTTCGCCTTGACAGGCGTTTGTAAAGCACAGAACAGTTTCGCTTTTTGCTCACTTGCCATAGAACGACCCACAGCATTCTTTGAAGGTGGTTGGTCAACTTAATCAACATTCGTCGACAACAGATGCGGACCGAGAGACACACTGACGAACCTTTTACTCTTCTTAGTCCCTTTGTCCTTTCAATTTTTAGTTTGATACTTTAGAAAATCCGACAAAAATTTATAGCTATTTAAATACACACATGACACATCACATATACACATATAAAATACACACGCACACGTTATTATATACATTTTCCCCCCCTATTTGCTCATATGTAAAATTTATTTGAATAATATTAAAATTGGTTTTTTGGTCAAGCTGAGGTTGATTATTTTCACTGTTAAGCCATTTTCTAAATTGAAAAACTTCCACTTTTATAAAGTGATTGTGTTTATGTGTATGTGTGAGTGAGTCTGTGTTTTTGGTTAGTTGCCCAGAAGAAGGAGGCGTTTCTGATGTCTGCCCCAGCTCAGCCTCTGACCGGCTTCTGAATGGTTTAATTTAGTATAGTCCAATAAATAAGGGGAGACCCGAAAACCTAAAAACCAAAACCACCAACAACAACAGAAAGGAGACTGTCCACAACAACAACAACAACAACAACAACAGCACTAACCTTTGGCCAGTTTTGTTTGCTGTTGTTGGTTACTTTCCTTCGCTTCTCTTTTCTTCACTTGGTTTGGTTTCTTTTTGGTTTTCCTTTATGCTTTTATCTTAACACTTGAATAAACATTTATAGCTAACCCTTAATACCGTTAGATGAGGCTTGTTGCCGAAGAGGAGCTGCAGAGATGTCGAGGTCAATTTGCGTTACAGTCCTCTGTGGTCAACTCAAATCAGATCAAATCTAAGAGCCTTGAGGTGAAAGTAATGATGATGGCGGAGGTGTTTAAATGAAGATGATAGAGTGATAGAAGATGTGGGAAAGATGGGTCAAAGATATCCCAAGATGACGTCGAGGATTGTGCTGAACTTGGCACTTTATTAGATCCCATATATTTTCGTTTT
Source organism: Thecophora atra (assembly GCA_937620795.1). Lineage (NCBI taxonomy): Eukaryota > Metazoa > Arthropoda > Insecta > Diptera > Conopidae > Thecophora > Thecophora atra. Next base: position 4,457,159 of record OW569397.1, on the reverse strand, counting down.
GAACTGAAGCTTAAGTGAAAGAGTTATTCAAGACGATGGCTAGAAGAAGGAGGTAATAGAAGATACTATAGGACAAAATTTATAAAATTCCTTAACCCTTAACTATGTCTAAAAGAAAGGGTGGTCCCAGTAGTTTCTCTGGGGAGACCGGAAGCCAGAACATAAAGACGGAGGTGGAAGGGAAGTGGGCGGATAAGTTTCACAAGGAATCGTAAATTAGGGTTAAAATAAGATTAAGAATGTGTTGAACACCCTTTTTAAGAGTATCCCATGACTGTTACTCTTCCCTGTTCCTTGGCCTGTGACAGTCGTGCTTTGTCCTGTCCTTACTCTCTTGTTAGCCCCACCTCGGGTCAAATGGAAATACGACCAGATCTGTCAATATACGTTACCATAAAAGCAAATCAAGTAGTGTTTAAAACAAAATGAAGATGGAAGAAACGCATAACAAGAAGGAGACTATCAGGAAGGATGCGCATGATCAAACAAGAATAAAACATGAGAAATGAACACAGAGACAGCGAAATGACGGCAGAGAAAGTGATAAAATCATCGTCTTTGAGAGAAAAGAAGGGTAAAGGAAAAAAAAACCATGAACTTCCTTTAGTTAATTTAATAAAAAAAGGAAATTTTAGAGCTGTCCATAAAAAGCTGTAAGACACATGAGAAAAAAGAACACCCAAAAAATGTTGGCTTCCGTTTTGCCAAATCTTTGATATGTGACACTTAAAAAATACTTTCTTCTTCTGTTTTATTCTTATTATATATTTTATTTATATATGTGTTTTTTATAGGTTTTAAATCTCTTCCAATTTTTTTATATTTTTATTTTTCTGAAATCGTTTTTAGTCCCGTGTGAGCAGGTTTTTATTTTTCCTTTTTTCAGTAAACTTTTGACGAAAAAGCATTTCATAAAAAACTAGAGTAGCAAAAAAGAGTGAAATCCGTAAAGCGGATTGAAAAGATTATGTCACGTCCTCTTTTGGCTGCCCTCGTTGGTCAATTATGGGGCATTGATTATGGAGGAGGTGGTTTTTTTGCGATTCTATTGAAACGCGGTGAAGATTTTCTCGAAATCCGGCGACGTTGTGTAATAAATCGTCGAATTTCAGCTAATTTTTTCGAGTATTTCATATGAGTTCATATAAAAGATGTATTTTAGTTTATATGTATATAGTAAAATCCAATTGAAATACAGCAGACTTTTTTAAAAGGCCTTTAAAAAGTCCAGACTCTGTAAGAGTACAAAAACAATACTAAAATGTTTTAAATTGAAGGAATTTAGCTCTATAAAATAAAGGAAAATCCTAAAAAATTCGGGTTTTCTAAGCAAAGTGATAATTGACTTAAAAAACAACAATTTAAGAGTCTTTGAAAGAGTTTCAAGTCTCAAGTCAAAACTCAATCTTCAAAATTTCCCAGCATCTAAATTCTAACTTTCTTTTTGTGTTGTTATAAGTAATAAAATGAAGTACTTTCGAGAATAATATTAACACATTCAGAGAGAGACGACAGGAAATGAGTTGGAATGGTAATTGATATATTTTTGTCGAATATTGGTCGTGGATCCACTTACAGATGGCGCCGTGATTCGTGTGAATTTCTCTCACTTTTAACAGCAGGAAGTAGCGTTAGCATGAGCATCTTCAACAGTCGACATATTCTTAAATTTATATCTCGCAATAAATTTCGATATCCTTAAGAATGTCCTGCGACGAACATCCTTCGCTTGTTTGCACACAAGTGTCAAAATTTACGCAACGCTCGTTAATTGTTCCCTGATAACAATTTAACGCCGTCCGCAGTCAAAAAGACAAGTGTTCGTCCCTCCCTTCCCCATCCTCGTCTTCCACATATCCTTTTCCACATATTCTTAAAGCATACACTTGATCTACACTCGTCTGTGTAACGTGACTCCATGTGTTGTGTCATTTATGCGTCTTTCGTGCCCCGTAACGACAAACAACGCAATTATCCATTGAGGGTTCTTTTTCCAGAGAAGCACTAAAACTAAACAACGCTAGGGCGCTTCCAACGAGCGCCTCTGACACCAGAAACCTGCAGGTTACACCAACGGGGATCATTTTGACGTGGCTTTCATTGCGTTAGTAATTTACAAGGGTGCAGAGTTGATGTAAGTAGAACTAAATTTAGGTTAATGAGTAAACACTGAACCCTCGAAGAGTACTGAAGTTAAAGAGAACCTTTAGAAGGAGTTCATTAAAGCGTCCAAATGGATAATTAAGTCATAGGATGAACCTTATGAAGCCTAAAAACATACCAAAGCTAGATCAGGTGTATTGCAATTTTAATTCCATTCAATTCAAGTAAAAATTCGGTTTAATTTAGGTTTAAATAAAGCAAATATGGCTCCAATTTAGTCAAATAATCTCTAAATATGAAATTAGTGCAATTTGTAGTCCCAATCAAGTATAATTCGATCCAAACTCAGCCGAAATTCTGACAAACTTCAGTATAGCTGTAATCTGAATCAATCTTAGCGAACCTCCAGGCTAAATCAAACTCAAATCCAATATAAATTCGATTAAGTTTAAACCAAATTTGTATTTCAACTAACAGATCCAGGCTCTGATCTGCCCGATCGACCATTCTGTGTTCTCTATGAAATGAGGGAAGGTTCTAAAGCTGAATTAGGAAAGTCCACACCTGACATACCTTCGTTCGGCTAAGTGGATAGATCTACCTCGGATATAAATCAGAACTACTATGAGTCAGTCGTAATGGACCGCAGGGTAGAAAATTACATTACTATCCGTATTACCTTATCAAGAAGTCTTCAGTAAGGACCTTGAAGCTCCTAGAGGTTTTCCGTAACTTTTTTAGTAATCTTTTAGTAATTTTAGTACTCTTTTCAGGAAATTGGACAAATCGCGCATCTAATAGGGCAGTTCCTAGAATAATTAGAGAATATATAACTTTTGTGGGGTACTCAGAACCTGTGATGAACAAGGAACTCTGTTCTACTCTGTTATTTTCCGCCGTCTCTATCACTTTTCCAGTTCTTAGTCTTTCCCACTCCCACTTCGACTATCATCCGTCTTTGTCTTTCTTCTCTGGTACAACTTTATTGATGAAATTTATTACATGTCCTCGATGACACCGACGTTTACGGTCGGTTGAATAGATGGAGCCTCGTGCTGATGATGTTTCTCGATTGTCAACTTTTACTTTACGTAGAAAAAAATTCCCTCTTGTTGTTCAAGCTTTCCTAACGGAATATTTATAACGACTACCAAACTATTCGTAATTTTGTAGTTTTTCTAACTATACAGTGTTTTTCTCTACTTTTTCAACTTTATTTCTCTCTCGCTCTGCCTTTTATATACTGTTATGTCCGTCACTCGAACTTTTCTTGTCTTTTTTTCATTTTTCTGTTAAAACTTTTATTCATTGTTTTAGTTTCATTACGATTCGATGGTCGAGATCTAAAACACAGCAACTACGACTACGTTATCAATGGATAACGACCACGTTTGGAGAATCGTTGGTGTGATATTTAATTGTTGTTGTTGCTTCTGTTGTTGTTGTTGTCAATGGTGGTGTTTCTGTTGCCGCTCTTCCCGCTTCAAACGTCTCTGAACTCGATTGTCGACGTCTCGCTTTATTCTATCGTGTTACAGTTGTCAAGTTGTTGTTTCTGCTGTTCCTGTTCCGTTGTTATTCATGGTGTTGTTGTTGTTGTTGTTGCTGCCGTTGCATTGGTATTACACTGATTGCAAGAATATGTCAACGGATGAGTTTCCGCTGAAGTGGTTCCACTTCATGCCATTTAATCTCGGGCACTCAAGTGGATGAGTGGATGTTTATTTTTATGGATGTTCATAAAGTTGCCCTGAATAACTCCAGAAAAGCAGAGAAGTTTTTAAGCTCTGCTAGTTTCGTGTTGCAGGCGACAAAAAGGATTATTTTTCTATATGTAAGAAAGCGTTATTATTGCCCAGAGAGGATAAAGTTCGAGACATTTGCAATTAGAAAAATAGAAGTGAAAAAATAAGTCCTAAGGAGTGAAAAAAACACTGAATTCAGTCCAGATTCACTTAAATTCTATTGAGTAAATGATTGTTGTTAATATAGAGAATGAATCGAAACAAATGAATCCAGGGAAAGCGAATGAATGAGCCGATGAATCAAGCGAAATCGAATGAACGCATCACTAAAAGACAAATGAATCACATAGTGAACCAGCTCAAAATTATTAGCAAAACCAACCGAAACAGCGTAAATCATCGGAAAACGAACGAATACACAAATTAGATTCCTGATTTTTCTACTGATTCACGAACGAATCTACATATAAACGACGCATGAATTAAGTGAATCAACAGAAAAAAGACAAACAACGAATCAGTAGATTCGAACTTGACATAATTCATTCGTCGTTCATTGATACGCTCATTTCGTTCGTGGATCAGTAGAAGAATAACAATTATAAAGATTCCTAAAATACTTTACAAGAAGCAACGTATGAAGAAACGATATTGGGCTTGATTCTCCCTTGAATGAGCTTATTGATTCATTTTCAAGTAGCTCATTGCACTCAAGCAACCGAATTGGACCACTTTTCGGACATTTTCATGGTTTCTATAGTCAAAACGTCTTCTCTACATGATTTCCACGCACACCACACGATATCCTGGCTCACAAATCGATCCCAGGCGTGGTGCCGATTCTCCCAGGACGAAGGACGTTTCCACATCCTCTCGTAAACGTGACGACAGTCGATTTGTTGCGGTGATCGGCATCGATTAGTCATAAAGTACATTGCAAGCATGCTGCTGACCCTTCTCTGTCTCTCTCTCACTCTCTCTCTCTCTTTCTCTCCTTCTCCTTCGTCCTTTATTCATTAGAAATGCTCAATTTTGATGACATTATTACGAAAATTGATAGAAAATTTTTCGATTGTCGATTTACGTTGCTGTTCGTTTCTTCAAACGAACTTTTGTTCGATTTTCATGAAACAGTCCTTGCTTCGTCCTGTGGCATGTGTTGCTGAGCGTGGAAATTGCAATTTTATGCTTGATGATTTAATTTCTTTAGTGTTCTGTGCTGGTTGCTGATTTTTTTGTCATGTTTTTTCTGTTCTCCTTTTTTCTGTTAAAATTTTACACTTCACAGTTTTTCCGCTCTCGTCTGTTCTCCTTTGTTTGCTCTTTGCTTTTCTCTTCCGATCGATATGAGAACAAGGAATTCGTTGCGGCCAGCGGCTGAAACGTTGTTTTGTGGGGTCGACCACAGTCGTGTTTAACCACAGCAGGACTGCTTCGTCCTTGCAGCGGGTCGCCCCATGCGGCGCTCGGCTCTCCGCTGCATGCGAATGCTGAGTCAATAATGAAATTAACGACGCAGCATTAATTGGTAACAAGAGAGGCTCTCGGCCTGTCGATAATTGCAGTCCATCGGAAGATAATGTGCAATTTCGAAGCGTAAAGTTGCATTTTTCGAGCTGTGGGAATTCCACAAAAGTTGATGGATGGCTTCGTGTAGCCTCTTTTATGCAATCGTCTTCCATCAGTTTTTCCAATTGCCTGAAGTGTGGAACGAATGCTAAATGCTGATAATTCAAAAGGAACCGTTTAACAGAAACCCAACACATCCTCTGAATCTAACAGAGAGAGAGAGGGAAAGAGATGCATTGCTGCACAGCATCATGGACACATTTAGTCCAATAAGAAAATTGAATTCAATATGAATAATTTTTTATAAGTTGGTGTAGAGAAGTAATGACGCATTTGATACACTCAAGCAACACGATTGCGTCTCAGCAGCCTTCGTTTTTAAATGCACGAAGTCTGCGCATAGCGAACAAGGCCAGCAAATGCGACCATCGCACACAAACACGACGGCGAGCGACTCTCAGAAATCGTTTATCAGTTCATGATGTCTGCGCGTAGCCGCTAAAGCACACAAATACAACTTCGGCCGCATTAACGAACGAGCTTTGCTCTCGCTGTCTTCATACTCACACTTTCGATGTCGTCTTTAATTCGTCTCCGTGTAAAGAACACGAAGTTGGTTTGTATTAAAACTTCGCACTCCATAAATTTTTACCAATTCGTTTAGCAGAATCGTAGCTCTTGTTGTTATTGCATCATTTATAAATGTTTTTGTTGGAAAAAGTTCGTTGTTAATATTTACGTTGCCCTTTAATGCAAGAAAAGATAAAAGAATAAGTAGAAGTGCAATAAAGACAACGATGTCGACGTCGGCGGCGATTAAAAAGCCGAATAAGAAGAGTAACTGTAATTGTCACAACAACAACAACAATTGAATTCAGAAAACACTAATGAAAACAAGACAAACTTTATTGGAAACATGGAAATCAATGAAATGGATGTTGGAAAGGGCGAAGGAAGAAAGGACAATTATTAAAATACGGCGTGACGTCTACGGATGACTGCGCAGCTGACGCCAGTGAATCCGCAATAAATAAATAAATGGAGAGAGGAAAACAGAAGCATCAAGAAGAACAAAGTAAAAGCGGATGTGAATATTGGCAAATATACGAAATTTCGAATCCAAAAAAAAAACACATCAACCAAAGAAAACAACGAACAAATTCAATATTTAAAATTGAACACTTTGAATTAAGAAAATTATGAAAGAAATTGATTTTCTGAGTCAAAAAATTTAAACAAAAAATCATTTCGATTAAATTAAGCAAAAAGTGCAACACAAAAACAAATGAAAAATGGCGGCGATTCATGCATTGAGTTGTGGAAAAATGAAAAGCGACAGGAAAAGTAAAAATAATTTCAAGCTCCGAGAGTAAATGTTGCGTAAGCGTCACTTGTTGGCTCTCCTCAAGCGTGGCCGCCATGTTGCGTGGTGCCGCGTCGGTTGCGTCACGTTTCCGCTTGTTTAAATCTTATTAATAAAATCCGCGATTTAACGACGCGAACAGATTGAAATTTTAAATAGTTACAAAGCCAACAGCAGCCATCAACAATCGCCTTCTCCCCCGTCGTCAACACTACACAAAAAAAACCCGAATAATTTACCGAAGTCGCAGCGAGTATTCAAACAGCAGCAGAACTTCTCACTTTCAGCGACGAAGCTGCGTCGCTCTCTTCCTTAATCGTTCTCCCTCTCTTAACGTTTATTTTTTCATCGAAAGCCTCAAGTTAATACAGAAGAACAACATCGCCTTTAGCAACAAAATTTGTTATGCTAGACTTTGACGACTTCACAAATTATTCCGTACCATTTGACGTCGATGTTGAGAAGTTTCTTTTATTGTTAATGCTAATGTTGATCTTCTTGTTTTTGAGTGGTGTTATTTTAGAGGCAACATTTTATTAATGCTTCTCAATGTATTAAAACCTGTGTCCATTAATCTACGGCTCGAAGAAATGTTTTTGTAATCTTTAAAAGAGATATAATTTGTTTACTAAAAAGAAGTCACTTAAATCCTGAATCGCTAAATGTTATCTGAATTAAACATTTAGCAAACATAAGCTAAGTTGGCGATATTAATATTCACATACAATGTACATAAATATAAAACCTATCGAAGCAAACTGCCAACTGCGCAGCGTCTTTTTACTGCGTAGAGTTTTCGTTTACTAATATTCACGACATGCTTCACGATGTCCAACGATCGTATGAAGTTGCTATTCCATGCTACCACAACAACAACGAAGGAAAATAAAGACTGCATTACAAAAACTATAACTACTCTGCACATCATAGAGCAATGTTATTTTCTCTCGTTCACGTTGCTCTTCGTGAGCTTTAATGCATTTGAAGGCTTCGCTTCGTCGTGAGCTTGGTGCCTTCGTAAGCTGCGTATTTTGACCGACAAAATACGATCCATCAACAGAGATTTCAATCGCCGTTGCGACGTCAGCAGAGGCCGACAACGACTTCATGCAATTGAAACTTTTAATAATATTTATTATTGTCTTCATTTAATTTAAATTTTTACAATCTTTATATCATAAATATTACATCAAATAGTTTACTTATTTTATTTGTAATTGCGGATTCTATGAAAGGTTTTAATTTCCTTAGAATTCTCAATTTTTTCACATTGAAAATCATTAACCGAAACACCTCTTGTTATTGAGATCCGTTTAACCCTTCAGTTAATTTAAAAAAAAATATTCACAAAAAATATTCGCCGTGCAACGGACCGCACTCAAAGCCAAATATTGATTTTTGCAATTAACACCAATAAGGATAACAATTTCGTTAAATAGAATCCTTTAAAATTGGATGAAATTACAAACAACACAATGAAGCTCATTAAAATAAAGGACGAAGGAGTCAACGGAATGAAGGAGCGGAAGAACAGAAATTTAACCGAAAAAACGAACGAAAAAGAAACCAAACAAACCAAGAAACAACAAAAAAATAAGGGACAAGCGATGGTGACCCTTCCGTAGGACTGTCCTTAAAATCGCATAACAAAAGCCAAATCCAAGGCACAGTCAAAACACGTAAAGGACAATGAATCCGCTAGACTTGGAAGGAGGATATTTTTTGCAAAAACGGAAGAAATTAAATAACATGAGCTACTGTAGAAGCCGCGCCGCACGAGGAGCTTCGTATTATTAACAGAGACACAAAAACATGACACCAACAACAGCAATTACAACAAAAAAAAAAAGAAACGCAGAAGACTTCGTGTGCATTTACGACAAATTGACAATGTAATTTGTGCAAAAAATAAGCTGGTTATTCATTTATTTAACAACTTTACGCTTTTTGCGTTCTGTGTGAAAGGTTTTTTTTCGTTTGTTTGCACACTTTTATTTCAGTGAGTATCCCCAACGAATTCCCTCCCAACAACTTTTAGCTTCTAGTCCCATTGTAAACATAACAAACCCGAAGCTAATCAACACCAACGAAGTTGACTTCCCTCACCTTTCGTAAACACGAGCTTCTCATTTGTAATTCTATATTTTTTCCCTACACATGCGTGCGTGTTAAATAATATGAAGAGGTTGTTTGCCGTAGACATTGGAAGCTCTGCGTGCAAGCATGTATGAAAGAGAACCACGTGCCTACGAGAGCAAAAGCTGTTATCAATCGTTCATAGACTCACGAGAAGAGTAGCCGAAGATAGTTAGCGACGGTGGCATTCAAATAATCGAAAGTTTATAAAAGTAGATTGCGAAGCTCTTCTCCGCATATGATGTTTAACGATCGTAAGCGTGATGGATTCTTCAACTCTTAATTAGATAAAGAATTCTCTTTTTCTATCTGAAATGAGAGTTTCATTTTAAAAAAAGAGATGAAAGTAAAAAAGAGAGATTGTGAGATTCATTCTGTGTGTTTAATTTTTCTCTTTACTTAAATGAATATTTTTATCGTTGATCAGTGAAGACGAACCTTACATGAACTCACCGTAAGCACATTAAACTACACCGAATCTCACCGAATCCCATATGAGTTCCGGCTTAAAGGACAAGCTTAAGAATCCAGAGATTCTTCGCTATACTTGATCATCTTCAGATGGGAAAATAGCAAGAAAAAACTGCTTTCATTCATAAATAGAATCGAAAAGGAGAAGAAACTGAAAACTATTCTATTTACACGACATGCAATACGAATGCACATCCTGTCGCAGTGAAATCCTGTCGTAATCCTGGCCAAGAGTTGCTTGCATTCACCATAAATCGTAACTATAGACAATAAATTCACAAAACATAATTCATACTCTAAAGGAAGAAAACTAAAAAACCCAAAAAACCCTTGCGATAAACGATCTGCGCAAGGACACAATAATTTGCTCGCAACATTTTTTCCGGCACGATCTTGATAAGATTTACATGCGCAATAATTACCTTGATGCGAGTGCCTCCTCGTCCTGTCGTCCTGCCGCTCGATGTGCTGCGTAAACAAAGTATCGCATGTCAAGGAGAAACAATCGAAGATCCGCAAACAGCGATAAAACACAGCAGCAGCACCCGACTGAAATTTAAATCAGTTTAATCGCGAAGGGAAGATCTAGGACGCCGTCCTTTGCAGGCAGGACGCACTCGAGGATCGGCTGCTGGTCGTCGTCGGAGCGCTGAGCCGACGCTGCGAGGTGTTTCGGCGTTTCAATGAACAATGAGCGCAAAACGGAAATCGAAGCTGTTGTTGAGTTGATCGGCTTAGCGAAGGTTGTCGCCTCCGCCCTCGCCGACCTCCCTATTACCGATTATTAGCCGACTCGATCACGATCTCATCGCGATTCCCCATCTCGAGCTCCTGCTTCTTCCCTGCCAACGACAAACGAAACTCTGCAATTCGCAGAGTGCAAAATCTGATAACAACAGATTAAACTTGTCGACCTTTGCACCCTGTATTCGTGCTCACACCCTGCGTAATGCGGCGTGAAACAAGTACACAAAACGAGCCACTGAAACGTGGTCTTTTATGGGGAAAATTCGTCCACTTTTCATTGAGAATTCAGTGAATTTTTCCTTTTTCTGTTTCCGATTTTCTCCGTTGCTCGATTTGGTTTCTTCTGATTAGCGAATTCGAGCACCGACGAGTGTATAAAACACTTGAAACGAGTCCTCGTAACGGTTCATCGCGTTTTTGTTTTCCGTTTTAATGTTTGTTGTTCTATTCACGTGCCCATTGCCGAGTGTTTTATAAATAATCCTTTCGGTCTTTGGTTTCGGTCGTAAAAATATCGGGTTTTCCTTGTATAAATTTTTATAGAATAGTTTGTTAAATTTTATTGAAGTTAAAGTGAATTTTTGCAGCATTTTTTTGATCAATATCGTTGAAAATTTTATCTCTTCGCAAGATTTTCACGAAAATGCCACTGAATCGCGTCATTAACTCACGAAGAGTCGTGAATCTTTCCTCTAAAGATTCTATTAAGATATTCTTTTATTTTCAAGCGAATAACAAACATTAGAAATTTTGTCGTTGGAAAACATTTGAAACCCATTCAAAAGGAGAAAGAAGTCAAAACATCTCCACTGAGCAGCTGTTAACGTATAAAAACACGCTTTCTGAGGATCATAACTCAATTAGAGAAGACAACGAATAGAAAAGAAGAGTTGGAAACCTCATAAAAAGGTGTTTTTGAAAGGCAATTATAAAGAGGCTCTTTTGAAGACGTTGAAAGGAGCAACGCTTTCAGACTTCGTTGTCACGCTTAAAGTTAATCCTATTTTTGTTGAGTGCCGCGAGCACCTTTTGCCATGACTTTTTCGAGCCCATGTCAAAAGTCACTGTACACACACACACACATTTTTACATCTGAGTAACCAATGCACTTCCTTTTCTTATGGTTTTCGGATATAATTTTGACCTTTCGACGCTGCTGAATATTTTAGAAAAAAGAAACAGTTTTTATATAATTTTTTGATGACTTTATGACTTTTTTTTAATATTATTTTGCAGTTATTTTGACTTGTTAATGCAATATATTTGAAAAATAAAAACCTTTCACTCCTAGCATTGTTATGATTCCTTTTATCCATGTTTTCCCCGCTTTTTTTATCTCTGTCGCACACGTGTAAACACTCTTATGACCTTTCCTCGTCGCTTTCTATAATTTTCCTTTGGTTCTTTACCGACCTCGCTTAGAACCCATTTTGATCCTTAAAAAATCCATTTTGATGCCCGTGCGTCACTTGTAATTATTAAAAAACGTGTGACTGTGTGCGTTTCTGTGCTTCCCGCTGTTCTAAGCTGACGCTTTAATTGTGCAACTTTTGCCGGGTGCCGCAGCCGCCGTCGATGTCGTTGCTAAAGCCACCGGCGCGCCGGTGTTTCGCCAACCTCTCGGATGATCCTTGCTTTGTACGCTTGATGGCATCCATCCGCGTTCCTCCTCGTCCACATTCATCGTCTCTCGTCCTTCAGTCGTCAGTCAGTTGGTCTTCATGCGAAGCTTGTTGCTGGAGCGTGAAAAGTGTTTGTTGTCGGCAGTCAGCCAACGAGACAATCAACAAAGCGCCAAAGTTGACTGAGTTCAGCGCCGTCGTCCAACAGAAGTCCTGCCTTCAGCTGGAAATCCTTCTCCTTGCTCGTCTTTTTGTTGTTTCGCTGTCAACTTGATTGTTATTTTGTGTTGATGTGTTGTGAAGTGTTGATGATTTTTCCTCTTCTTGTTATTATTGTTAGCAGGATTTTTCTCTCATTGCAATTGAATAATTATGAAATGTTCTCAGCGCGGCAGTCGTCCTTCTGCCAGCGCATCCTCAACGGAGCGGAAAATGTTGCGCTACAAAATAATTGAAAGGATAATCAAGCATAATAAAGTTGAGCTCAGTTTAGTCACCAGGCAAGCAACCAACCGTCGACTCAGTTTATTCAGTCATTCGGTGTCTCATCTCCGTCCCCTTCACTCATTTATCCATTCATGCAGTCAGTCATTGTCGCATTCGACGTATGCAACGCAACGGCATAAAAAGGATTCATTTAGAATTGAGCTCAGCCCCCTTCGGCGCTCAAACTATTGTCCTGTGTGGAAGCCCGAGAAGCAACTCGTTCAGTGCCCCGTCAAGTGTTTAATTCACACACTGCGCTGTCGTCTCTCTCGCTCGGAATGATTCAAAAGACTGCAGAAGAAGCATGGAAAAACGGCTGATCCAGTCTTTTGTTCGGTTCGCCGTTTGAGCGGCTTTTTAGGCCATCGTTGCGGGGTTGCTTCGGTAGACCGACGCCTGGTTGTGGCCTCGGCTCTGAGCCCACAATGACTGGCTTTCCTCAACCAAATCGAGCCAGCCTACTTCAGCAGTTCCCCTCTCGTAGTCCCCTTCCTTCACCACACACGAACAACTGCTCAAAAATCTGATACAACTTTTATCAGCGATGCACGACTTCGTTCTTTTCTGGTTGTTGAAATCACGCTGAGTGTGAGTCGCGAGTCCTTCGTCGTCATCGGCGTCCTTCTGCCTGTCTCTGCGAACAATGCAAATGTGTTTTTAATCGAATTCATCGATCCACAATTATATTTTAATATGTTGCCGTCGTCGTGGTCGCATTTCTTTCCACTGTTGCGATTTTGTTGTTCTATTTTTACTTTACTCACTCGTTTTTTCGCTTTATTATTGAATTTGCAACACTCTAGAGCCTCTTGGCATAATTTCTGTTGAACCAACATCTGCAGCAGGACGCAGCATGAACTCTTTTCGAATTAAATCAGTTGGAAGTTGATTGAGTTAACGGCCAGCAACGGGTTGTCGTCGTCCTCCTCGATCGAGAGAGGGTTGTACAGCGAACACTTCTTGCTCTCGCTGAGATTTAGAATTGCTGAACGAAAAAAAGGTCATTTAAAAGGTTTGTGTACTTCTTTCCGTCCGTTTGTTAAAGGACCTCAGGCGAGGTCAAGTTTGTCACTAAGTTAAGTTACAATAGAAATAGAATGTTGCATAAATACGGGATATATTATTATTGAAAGGTACTTGTGTATCTCCAAACAGCTTACTTGTCTAGAATCGTCCGTCGAACCGCGTTATAATGTATTTTAAGCTAAACCTAAATCAAGAATTTAATCTTGATCGTGATCTTTGATCGTTGCTATTATTTATTTTCCTGTTTCCCTTTCGAATGTTTCGTAGCTCCATTCGTATATTTCCTGACCTAATAACGGCAACAACTTGTAATATACATTCTAGTCCTCTTTAGGATCAAATAAATGATCTATCTTCCACGGTAGCATCTGAGGTCCATTCTTAAAGAAGGCCGAACTTAAATACGTATTTAAAAGTCCACAAAGTTTGGCCCAAAAACAACTCCAAGTTTGCCCACAAAATATTAGATCAAATACCCGCTCAGGAATTTTATTTTTCCGTACAGAGATTATTGCTTGTTATATTGTATTATCACGCGGATTCCTTCCTTTTATAAATCTCAGAATTCCATCTCCGACTTTGATATTCCATATATCATCATCAGTCCTCCATACACCATATCTAGCCATATGTTTGTCCAGATATCCCCAAGATTGTCGTTTAAATTGTTCCGTTTATAGGTCAATGAAATTACTGGATCCGGAATATTGAACAGAGTGTACATAGCTTAAATAATAGTTTCAATGGCATTATAAGTACAGCAATTAATATCAAAAATAGCTCTACAAATGTCATCAAAAGTATTATTGAAATTATCATCTAGGAAAAATTCTTTATGGAGCATTCCTTTAATGAACGCTGATTCATTCTGTCGTCACTCCCGTTTTTTCAGCCTTCAAGGTTTTCCAGGAGCAGCAATTGTACTGTTATTTCTTCTAAATATGTCCCAGAGACCACCGAACAGTGGCGCCAGTAGTCACTTGAAAACGCCAGCGAGAACACAAAAAAGCGTCCGAGGTCCACTTGAGCGTCATTACCGCATCTTTATATTTAAATTACGTAAATTCTAGTAAAGTACGAAGAAGAAGAAGCAAACAGGGCTCTTTACGGTAAAACACAGAAACTGCTCAACAACACAAAGGACAATTAATAGGAAATCCTTTGAAATAAAATTGAGCTGCTAAAAGAAACACTTGCACCGGGCCGTCCACTTCTGAAGTGTTTGTTGATGCAACTAATCATTAAGCCGATTCCTAGATACTAGGAATTTTCAACACTCTTCTTCTTTGGCACGATCATTTTTCAGCATTTAGCATTTCTTATCCTCTTGATTCTCTCCTCTTTCCTGCCTCCGTGTGTCATGTTGTGACAAGATCCTCGCCCACGCCACGCCACGCCACGATTATTGATCCTCGATCCCTGTTCGGTTTCGGTTTTCCTTATTAGTGATCGTAATTGGACCTTCTGCTGCGTCCTGACATTCAAAATTACACATAATTTCGTCTGTGTTGCTGTGTACGTTTAAATTAGCGCCGTCGCTGAGTGTTGATCCTTGTATTGAGGTTCGTGTCGCGATCGTATTACTCGATACGACCTGTTTATGGGTTACTTGGTGCAACTGACGAACTGCAGCTTCTTAATTCGTTGTTTATACAGCACAAAGAACTCTGTAATATGAGTTGTAATTAGTCGAGTGGTAATCATTCTGTCATTCATCAATTATCCTGTTAAATACTTGTTCTGTTATTATCAAAGATTTCCTACTGTTAGTTTTACAATTTAATTTGAAATCTGACTGAATCTGATCTCATTTATTGGCACTTCCTAGTTAAGGATTATTTTATTTAATATTCTGTCTCGGGAGGAATCCCTTTTCGTATGTTTTTGCTTGTTACCTTTATAAGTTCCTCAACAATGCAACTTTTAAAAGGTTTAAAGAAGTTCATAATAATTTCAATTTTACAGAATGTGTCCATAGGTTCTCACAGTTTCTGCAATGTAGAGGATTTCAAGATAGTTATCGATCCACTGAGAAATATGGAATGGTATTACCGTCCACGATGCCCCTTAATTAGACACGTTTACGAAATTATTTACTGATCTTCTACTGATGAATGCCTTAACGAAGAGTTTGAAGCGAAAGAACTTCCAGCAGTAAAGGAATCGTTATTCTTTTAGATCTCTAGAGGATCCTTGGGATTCAATCATTAGTCAATCAAAAGTAAAAAAGAGAGTTAACATCATTTAAATGATCACTAAAACTTCTGTCTGTTCATAGTCCAAATATTTACTTAGATTATTTGACTTTTCCTCTCTAAAATCCACTCCTCCGCCCTCATGAAGAGGATCCCATCTCTGGAGGACCCCCGTAAAAGTGAACCTGAAAGGAATTTTCACCGAACGTTTTTTATTATTGGATTTGTCATGCATTTTTGTTCTCAGCCGAACGGGAGCAACATATTTATTTAATACTCTTATCAAGCGAAGAAATAAAAAAAATCCCGAGGAAAAAAGTGAAATAGAGCCTTTGATAATGGTAAAGAGGGAGACACTGCGCTGAAAAGATGACTTTAGGGAGAGAATTCAACGCTGTGTATCACATTCGATAGGTTTTCTTTCCCTTTTGACATGTGTGAGCTCTCAAAAGAAAACAGAAATGTCGTAGAATAAAAAGGTAAATAAAAACGTGAGCTAAATTGAGCTCTATTAAGGCGCATATTTATTACAAGCGACTTATTGCGAGAGCAGCAAGAAACCAAAGGCAACAAGACGAGGGATTGCTTGAGACTTTGTCTGAGAGGCAAGGAAGTTAACAGAGGCCTAATGTAAGGAGTTAGGTGAAGGGAGAGAAGGAATGAATGAGAGGGAAAAGGAAATATTTTTCATAGAAATCAACGAAGGTGTCGAGACAGTTTTTTAGGCTTGAACGACGACTGTATTTATTTAAGAATGAAGAGTTTATCAAAGGAACAAAGAATAAATGTTTTATTGATAAGAATGGGAGAAAAAGAAAGAAATAGCGGCCAGCAGTGGTTGTTGTTGTCGTCCTTGTTAATGTTACATATGCTTCTGTTAAATACTCCTATTTGTCGTAAGGATATCGAGGATTTTCAAGATTTATTACAGGATTTTGAATGGGGTTTCCTCGTCCCTAGACTTTTTTACGGTACTTAAGACGCTGAAGCGGAAAGATTGTCGAGTCCTTTTTCATGGCCAGCTGCTGGTGGTGGGTGCACATGCGACACGAAGACGAGGCATTAAATATGGCGCGTTCACATTAAACGCTCCTTGTGTATGTCGCCGTTGTCCTGCGAGGGATAAGATTGGATATTGTTGTGGATGTTGGCACGGGGCGTTCGCTAAGCGCCAAGTCCACGAACATATCAGGGTCCAATCAGCTGGAGGATGTGTGTTGGGCATATGTTGTGACACTTCTCTCTTGCTTCACTTTCTCTTTCAACCTTCATTCGTTGGGTTCCGTTTATTCCCGGACCTTTTCTGCACCTTCTTCTTCTTCTATATCCTTTTTCCAAACTGTTTATTTGCAGTTAGATCCTAAACCAAACGGCGACTCTACTTTATGTCAATCTGTCGCTGTCACTGACATTTGCTGTCCTTAAGCGGATTGCAAATCAATCTGGAGGCATCGACAATCGACGCTCCTAATCAGGATTTTTCACTCTAAATAACGATTAAAGTGATTTTATTGTTCATTTGTTGCTGTTGCAGAATTTATTATCCATATTCCGCCCTCACAAAGAACATATTGCGATCTCTTCCGACCTTTAACAAATAAATTTGTTGTGTTTAATTTGATTTCTGGTGATGGTGACGATTTAATTAACACCGAACGCTGTTGACGTCGTCGGCGCTGTTGTCCTCGGCACGTCCTGTCGCTCCGAATATCCTTTTATTGGTTGGCCGCTGGTTGAGGGCCGTCAGGTGACTGATACTGATAATAAGTGGATTGATAATAGTCACGAGTAGCATGTGTTGCCAGCCCTCGACGTCTCCGTTTCGGTTCGGACGTTCTTTCGCACTCTCCGCTTTCATATCACAATCGCTTCGCTCGACTCTCGACTCTCGGCTCGTAAAGACCGGCAAATGTACCTCTAATTACTGCACTTAGCGGGGGACGACGACGGCGACGTCCTGCGAAATCCATTGTCCAGCGACGATGGCTCGTTTATTGTTTCTTGCGTCGGCGGACATATTGAACATTTGTCGTTCATGACTTCGGACAACAATACGTCCCACAGCAGCTCCAGAGAGAAGCAGAGAAACCAGCTGTGCAGATTTTTTTTCTATTTCGTTTTTTCAGTCCAATCGATTTTCTAGAATTAATAGAAACGTCGCAGTTGTGTCAGTATGGAAGTAGTTGTTCTGCTCTTTTACCGTTCGTTTACCGCTTGAGTACCGCTTTTGTTTGCCGGGCCAGAAAGTCAACAGCCGACAAAGTGCCCTCGTAACCCTTGTTGATTGCTTGATCGTTTCTTAAAAGTCCTCAAGGTTCGTACCGGTCAAGGATTTATTACCAGTTGAATATAATGCGAAAAATTGCGATATTGAAATTTTAACGATATTGACTAATTTTCGATAGAAGCCAAGCAAAAGTTCTATTACGGGACTTGGTACAATTTTATACATAACTAAATACAACTTTTTTAATTGAAATTATTTCACTTACAAGGAAGTCATGTGTTGGCCACATTACATATTATTTCATTAATTTTATTTGAACTTTTTTTGAGTTTTTCTTTTCGAAAAAGAGGACCTTGATTTTGACAGGTGCAGTTGTCGCTAGTGGCTTTATTTTTGTCTCAGCTGTTATTGTTCTGTTCAAGTATCGAAATGCGATATAAAAATTAATACATAAGATTTTTTACATAATGCAGCTCTTAAAAACCTCAAAACCTTAAACGTCCATCAGCTTCTTGAGGATCGTCTTTATAAACTTCCAGCTGTGTTGAATCTTCAATTTGAAATGGTTTAAAAGCCGATTTTTAAATACATATCAAAGAGAAATCGTAACTTTAGGGATCTGTCAAACGACAACAACAACTCTTATGACCTCACGCTGCTTCCCGATCCATTGAAGTCGGGCGCGATCGATGACAATCAGTAGTTTAAACAGCTCCATAAAATTAAGCAGCACCTGCTACAACTGCAATAAAAAGGAAGCTAATGGAGGACTCAATCTAATAGATTCAAAGCAAATCTAACTCACACGCAATGTGCAAAATTAGGGACATCGCACGCGCCATGGGTGCCCATGAGCACCAGCAATCGACCGTTTCAGCTGACCAACTGAGAGATCAAATAATGAAAGAGCTCCGCCGCTGACCGTCGGAAGTCTGAGCTCGGTTCACCCAGCGAAGGGTCAAACACAAAGCTGCAAAATAGATTGCTTAGTAGCCTTGCAATGGGCGCGTCGCCGCCTTCCTCCCAAAACTAAAAAAGGCTTCTAAATAGCGCGTTCCCATGTCGCTTGACCGATCAACTGACCAACCTCTTGACCACCGCCACGAATCAGTCAAACATCTACCAACCGACGAGGTCTCGGCCGACCAGCAAAGCTGCCAACGTGACCAATAACGTAGATGCGCAGATTAGCATGCGTTGCCGTGCTTTGCGTCGCTCACTGCAGTACAAGTTCGAAAAAGAGGCAAAAACTTTGCATTGTTTCACTCTTGCGAGAGGCGTTTGGAACTCGTTTCGTAACAATGACGCCGCTGAATGCAACGCAAGTCGCCCCGTTGACGACTTAATGAAGTCGTTGTCGTTGGATGTTGGTTGATGTGGCCGATGTTGTCCCTCTATTGTCTGCGTTGGACCTCATCTCGGTTTGTGCTTTCGTTGCGTAACCGACGTCATCGCCGTGAATTATGTGCCCGCTGTTCAAACGAATGACAAGTCGACGACGGACGCACTGTGCCACTTACGACGACGCCCCTCGATCATTAATTTACGTAAATACTTTAAAGTTGGGTGTTGATCATGCGCGCTGTAGTCGTCGTTATCGTCGTCGTCGTCGTTGTTGTTGTTCTTCACGCCTTTATTGTTGGCATTGTTACTGCGTCGCATTTGCATATGAAAGAATTTTCTCCAAAAGTCGCTGAGTTTTTGTTGCTTGGAATACTTTTCACATGATTATTTAAAATTGTTTCGACTTCGTGTTTAACCGAAAGATGTGTGAATGTTTTTCCATGGTTTTTTTATGCTCGCATTTTTTATTTGTTTATTGGAATGTAGATGAATTTCTATGAAGCAGAACCTCTCTAAACATTTCTTCTTTTTCCTTCTCTTCTTTAACATAAACTCGAAATTTTATGATTTGCGGTGCGCCACTGCGTTAATTATACGCACAATACGCACACAACGGATGTCAGACGCAGCGTTGCTGAGTCTCGATAAAAACATTAATAAAATAGTTCAAAATTTGTATACACTTCAATTTAACGGTACTCCTATTTTGGTATAGAAAACTACAGTCTTATTTTCAATATTGCATATTTATTCTAAGCTTTATTCTACTACTTCTTTATTCGTAGTTGAAATAGTCTGAAAAACATACCTGGGTTGGGTGTCCATTTATACATCCCTGGATTTACGTAGCAAAGTTTAACATTACTATTCGAAAAGTTTGCATGATTGAATAATTCTTTACATCAATTAAAGTGTTCACATTCTTAAAAAATAATGATGAGGAACTTTTATCGGGAAGTAATACACATTTTCACAATGGAAGTCATGTGTTGGCCACATTAAATATTTTTATTTGTGCTTACAACTTTGATTTTTGTTTCCTATTTCAACGTTTCGCTATCTCATCGCCACCTCAACGATCGTCATATTGGTTGCTGACAATTATTTGTTGTTTTTACCTGGTTTGAGGCCGATTTTGAGGTTCTCATTGGCAATCACACTGTCCCGGTTTGAGGTGTTCATTTAATTCCCCTGCCGTGGCGCTCGTTTTTAATGTGACAAACGTGACGAATCGCGGAATTTTAGCGTGATGCCGCATAAGTTTTTATAATGCCGAGAGGCAGATGAGAATCCATACGTTTTCTGTCGCTTCAGTTCTTTTGCTAAATTTTATGGAATCTGTTTGTTGTTGATATTTCTGTTTTGTTTTTGTATGAATTTGTCTGGTATCAAGGACCAAAAAAACCTTTGAAAAATTATACAATGTTATTTGACGTAGCGAATGACATTATTTTTTGTTGAGTGATTTTTTTGTGGTAAAAACGGGATGTCGTCGTCGGTTTTACTTTACAGAAGCGTATACAAAATAAAAATTTTCCATATGCTTCTTCTCCATCCTTTGCTTCCATGGGTTATCCTTGTGTTCCGTGAAAATGCAGATATTTTCTTCGCATTCTATTCTCTTTGATATTCAAATTTGCCATAACAAATTTCTGAAATTTAAATTGTTTCAATGAAGAATGTTCCTTGGAAATGTGCTATTTATTATGTCTTTTACAAATGTTTTTTTTAAACGTCTTTAATCTTTTACATTAAAACAGTTTTGTTTTGTTTACATTCAACCCTTTTTTCCCTGAAGAATCAACTATTTTTCAGAGAATTATTTCATAACATCATAATTGTGGATGGAATTCAAAAATTAAAATGCCATACACTGCGATTTTCAGCACAATACGCTTCTGCAATATTGAAATAACAACCATAACCCTTAGATGGCGCTGCCGCTAACGCCATTTTTTTATCAGATTCATCAACCATTTGCTGTTGAGGAAATTTTGCTGTTTCGCCACAAAGTTTCGTGGCTTTTTCAGGAACTTTTTTATATTAGTAATTAGAGTACATCTCGCAATTAATGCCCCAATTTGAAACCAATGATTTTGGAAATACGAGTTTTGAATGCACTTCCAGTTAAAAAGTCCCGAAAGTACTACTCTTTATGTTAAAAGTTTAACTTTTATGTGTTATTGTTTCTTGTAAAATATATCAATATAAAATACATATTCTTCAATTAAACGCAAACCAATATGAATTGCGAAGTCAAACCGCATTAGAAACTCGTACTTATATTAGTAATTATAAGACATAGCCCAATAATGCCCCAGTTTGTAACCAAAATGAAGTGTTACCATTTTTACAATGGAAAAAAGAAAAAAATCATCAAAATCAGCATTTTCAAAAATACAGCAAAATTTTGTTTGGTGTGGTGACACCATATAAATCCACCATAGTGCATGATGGATCAATTTAGTTTGTGTGCACTTGTAAAGACTGTACCATAAGACCAAAAACAAAAAATATTGTAAATATTGATACCAAATACATCTACAATTTGGAAAAATAGTCTTACTTTACAATTACTGAAGTACTACTCATTTACTTAAGTAATATTTAGGCTCCCCTTAGTGATTTTGGGTTATTTAGTAATTACCTACATATAAAAAAAGACTCATAATTTTACTCTATCAACCACATCAATGAAAACAATAGCGGCATGAAATTGATCATTTCCACTAAGAAAGCGTTAAATATATAATCGGCAAGTGCTTATCTACGTCAATTCTCTGTCAACGTGGAAAACACATCGTCTCAATATGGCTCGACACAGACGCCACGGAGGCAATAACAGCAAAAGCAGCGACGGCAATAACGCCAATTCCACTAACCACAACGACACCAAGAGCAGTACGTCCACAACGACTTCGTCTAAAGCAAGTAACCTCGCTGGGCCAACAGCCACTACAGCAAACAGTCATCAAACGGCTAACAAGGTCAAAGCAACAGCCAAGCAAAGCAGTGCTCATGACTCACAGTCGACTAATAGTGGAAGCAGCAGTGGCAGTAGCAGGTCTAAAGGCCACAGCAGCGGACAGAGTAGCCTTCACAGCAGTGGTTCTAGCAGCACCAAAAGCGGGTCCAGCGGCTCTTATAAGAAATCGACACCACTGGACCTGTCTTTGAAAAGCATGCTCGGTGGATGGAAGATTATCGTGGGATGCACTTGCCTGCTGGTGGCCTCAACCTTCGGCTATCTAGGTTACCTGGAGACCCGCGTGAACACTCCTTTTGACAACCAGAGAATGGTGCAGCGTTCTGGGCTCGATGACCCGGAGCGCTACTGGGGCAGCTATCGACCAGGCAACTACTTTGGGTTGAAGACGCGTGATCCGCACTCGCTAGTTATGGGCCTGATGTGGTACACGCCGTCTGATTTAAGCCACGGCGGAAAAAGTATTCGCCACTGGTGCGACCTGGACGATCATCTGGACCATTACGGCTGGTCACATCACGATGGGCGAACGTTCGGCGTGCAGGAAATTCGCGATTCTGCGCTTGAGCTGAAGACTTCTTTTATTAAGAATACTAGCAACAAACAGTTCGGCGGCGATTGGACGGCTCGCATTGCAGTGCGAAACACAAGCTCGTTGCGGGATCGCAGCGTGTCTCTTATCTGGTACGTGGCGTTGGATGAGCGCACCAATGGCCAAATCAAGTACGTATCAGACGAGCAGAGCCCGGAACCTGGCGTTTATGGCGAGGCGCAAGGACTAGGACAATTTCAGGCAAGTACAAAGCAGCTGAATAAAATATTTTAAGGTTTCGCTTATCCTAGAATGGTTACATTACAGGTTCGATTCCATCCCAATAAGGGTCGCATCTTGCACAAATCCTACTTGAGCACGGTGGCCAATTCATTCAGTTACCTAAAGGAGTCTGTGTTCTCACACTTCCGCATCTTTGCCAACAAAGCGGGACGTCGTTTTGTCGGTCTTCCTGGAGCGATGATCTCTCAAAACACAGGCGCAGTGCCGAGTCCAAATTTCATCGCCATTCAATTTACAGTGGAAATGGACTTCTCGATGGACATCACATATCACTCCACAACAGGATTCCAGGTGGGCGAAACAATTCCACTGCCGCCAAGGGGACGCTTGTATACTGCTGCTTTGGAGGTGAAAATGCTAGAGTTCGATGAACGCTTCGAACGCACATTCCAGCTCGAAGCCAAGGGATTTTCCGCGCAAGAAGTAAAATTCGCTAAATACGCTCTCAGCAATATGATTGGCGGCATTGGCTACTTCTACGGCTCCAGTCGCGTGCAGTCTGTGCACACGAAAAATCCTGTACCTTATTGGAAGAGTGCTCTGTACACGGCTGTGCCGTCGCGATCCTTCTTTCCTCGCGGCTTTCTCTGGGATGAAGGTTTTCACGGCCTGCTCATCTCCTCGTGGGACCTGGACATTGAGTTGGATATAATTTGTCATTGGTTTGATCTGATGAATGTCGAAGGCTGGATACCGCGGGAGCAAATATTGGGCGTTGAAGCGAAA
The DNA here is from genome assembly GCA_937620795.1 of Thecophora atra. Taxonomy (NCBI): domain Eukaryota; kingdom Metazoa; phylum Arthropoda; class Insecta; order Diptera; family Conopidae; genus Thecophora; species Thecophora atra. The sequence continues at coordinate 4,433,578 of OW569397.1, read as the reverse complement.
GCCAAGGTGCCTGAAGAGTTTGTGACCCAACAAAATACAAACGCAAACCCACCCACATTTTTCCTGACACTTAAAAAGATTCTAACACACCACAAAAAAGAGCTCTCGTTGAATAATCGCTTGGGCACGCTGGAGCGTCTGTATCCGCGTCTTCAAGCCTGGTTCCATTGGTACAACGTGACTCAAAAGGGTAACTGATTTTTTGGCGATATTAAATGAACCTTTAATTTTACTGTTGCACCATTTCAGGTGATAGTCTTGGCACATATCGTTGGCGTGGTCGTGATGCTGAAAGTGACAGGGAATTGAACCCGAAAACTCTGACCTCAGGCTTGGATGACTTCCCTCGCTCTTCACACCCGACGCTTGACGAAAGACATGTCGATCTGCGATGCTGGATTGCATTCGCTGCGAGCGTCATGTTTGAACTCGGCACTTTGCTGGGAAAAGACAGCATCAAATATTATGAGACTGCTTCATATCTGATGGATAATCAATTGCTCAACGAGCAACATCTGAGTCCCTTTACGGAAACCTATGCGGACTGGGGTCTGCACTCGGACGCCGTGGTACTGCGGCGCCCGCAGGTCACACAACGCAGCGCTAATAGCAAAATGCAAGCCAAGAAACCGGAAATGGTCCGTGTTGCTCTAGAACAGCCGGAATACAAATTTGTAGACTCCACTTATGGATACGTAAACCTTTTCCCATTCCTTTTGGAAATCCTCGAGCACGACTCACCGCATTTGGGCAAAATGCTGCGCGATATACGTGAAAAGTTGTGGACTAAATTCGGACTGCGTTCCTTGGCGAAAACGTCTCCGCTCTACATGGAGCGTAACACGGAACATGATCCGCCATATTGGCGTGGTCCCGTATGGATTAATATTAACTACCTAGCGTTGAGGGCGTTGAAGACGTACGGCACCAAGGAAGGTCCTTATGCAGCCTCTGCTCGGTCTCTTTACACAGAACTGCGCGAGAATATCATTGGGAACATTTTCAAGGAATACAAACGGACCGGATACATTTGGGAACAATACGATGATGCAACTGGTGAGGGTAAAGGCTGTAATCCCTTCACCGGATGGAGTTCACTTGTGGTTCTTATCATGGCTGAGCAATATTAGCTTAGCAATGAGGCATATAAGAGTAATAAAGTATAAGTAATAAAGTGTTACAAAGTAATAAGTTACAATTGAGTTTTGTTCGTGAACAAATGCTTGTAGATAATAGAAATCGCTTTAGAAATTTAATTTGTTTTAATCGAAACCAAAAACCCAACATTTTTGTTATTCAATGTTAATTTCTAATCGTATTTCATTTCAATTAAGGTACGTTAAAAAATCTGGTCGCTTATTTAATATAAATAAAAACATTAATGTTATTTTACTCGCCTACGTTTTTAGGTTTAATAAGTGTCGTATATAAAAACTTAAACTGCACGGCGATGAGGAATCATCAGATAAAATATTTACTAAAATAATAAGCAAAAGAATTCACTTGAAACTATTATGTATTAATTATAAAGTTACAAATTGTGTAGCCTTTATTTTTACAGTAACTTAACAATTAGTCACAAATCTTGATTACAATTGTTTTTATGATAAGTTCTTAACTATTCTATAAATAAATATTCGATTAGATCGAAACAGTTAAAATACAATTCATTTATTATTCACACAAATAATGAGTAAAATGGTTTTTATATACTATATATTTTCCAAAAAAAAAACCCAATACCAAAAAATTTTATATTCCCAAATGTTTTTAATATCACATAAACTTATAAATTATCAAAGAAAATCCTTTTAATATCATAATTATAATTTAAATCTATGTGTTAATATGTTTACTATAAATAGCTTAAAGATCTATTGCAAACACGGTTAGAATCAATTTGTGGATATAACTGAGCCACAGCAAATAAATCGCAATTGTAAACTAAGCTCCCGTAAGAACACAAAAAGTAGTAATGATAATAATAAAACTATTAATCATGTTCATTAGCATAAGCACTTTTGTAATCATATTAAACTAACTAACTAATTAGCAGCATAAGAGTTAGTTTAGATGAATTAAAAAAGCTTCTAAAATTAATCTGTTTTCCTTCTGAAGGGTGGCAGGCGATCGAGCAAGGCATGAAAAATACTGCCTGGAATACGTTGATGCTTATTAATAAGTTCCTCCAGCGCCGTCGCAACCTTTCAAACCAAATAATCATTAATTGTTGATAACAAATGTGTCATTCACTCACTTTCACTTGCAACTGTTGCGGCGTTAGGCTGTCATCATACTCAATGGGTGTCCCCAGATATGTACGAAACTTCACCGGGAAACCGCCGTAAATCGGATAGACCGGAATACGAATAGCATTATATAAACGCAGGAAGAAAGTGCGGAAAATGCCAAGCTGACGGAATCCCTCGCGCAAATTCTGCGTAAAGCATGGAATTATCGGTGTTTTCGCCTCCAGCGCGACCTTGGCGAAGCCGACACGATCCCGCCACAACAACTCGTAATAGTTATCACCGAATTGCGCTTCGTATACACCACCTGGCGATATGGCCAACAGATTGCCATCCCTCAAAATGCTGGCGCAGGACTGTACGGTGCCTGAACTGATATGGAATGCCTCCGCCAAAGTGCCCCAACCCGGCAATTTTAAAAGAAACCGATCGGCAATGGTGTAGATGAGGCGGTCATGCTGCAGTAGCATGCGGGAGTTCAGGTAATACATATCGATAGGTATGGCTCCGTGATAGTAGACGATCAAGGCGCCGCCTTGCTTGGGGATGTTTTCCATGCCAACCACTTCGTAGCTGTGATAGATTCGGGCATGTGCATCCCAAATGGCGGCGACCAATTTACGACCGAACTCCCAGAAATTTCGATCAGTTCGGACGGCTCGCATTATCACCTGCCTACAAAGAATTATATTTTATATCAACCCAATAACAAAGATTTATGTATTTAATATCGTGCAATAAATAATGATTATTATAGTTCAATAAAGAGGCGTATCATTAATTATCGATTAGCGAATCGTTAAACCAATTTTAATTAGTGCGTAACAAATACAAGGTCTTTAAAAAACCTAGTAATAGAGAATTAGATTTTGTATAAATTAGCATATGGATACAATTAATTAATTATTTTTTATTAAACAGATAACGATTTAACTTACATTCTGCGAAATAATTGCCTATTTAATTACAAGTGAATAGCAGATTGAAAAACCAATTACAATTGAACCCTAACAAATGCAAGGTCGGTAAAACGTTTGTTAAATCAAATGCAAATTCGACATCTTAAAACCGCAGGCAGACAAACTTGAGAAGAAACAGTAATAATCGCGATTGAGTATCAATTCTATGATCATCAGAAATGTAATCAGTAACGACCTTGGCTTTCTCTATCGATCAACCGATCATTGAACGATTTAAACCATTACATGAGAAATGAAACGGGCTAAAGATATTCTGTGATAAAATTTCTCTGATCAGCAACTGTTATCATTTCGGCAATGTGTAAATGCATTAATTTTGTGTATTGCGAATATTTAAATATTAAATGTAGTCGTTGAAAATTGCAAATTCAGGTTTTAAGTCAAGCAAAATTGCCAATTCAGCATATTGCACAATTAAAAAAATGAAGCTTACCAGTTAAGCAATAATTCATCCGTATTTATATTTGTACATTGTATATATATTAATGACTTTGTGAATTTGGTATTTCTTTATATTTGCATTAAGAAAGCCGTATGTACGTAAATACATATGTACATATATTATTTTTTAGCGTTTGCAAGGCTTACCTGTGCATTTTGTAGATGAAAAGCACCAGGAAGGAAATGTAAATTAATGCCACAAAAACCAAGGGCAGCAAGAAGGTAACAATTAAAGGTGTCAGTAGTCTGTAGAGCCACAATGAGTAATCTATGTCGATGTATCCCGCTTGAGTAGCAATGTCCAAAATTAGTACAAAGTAAACCAAAAAGACTGATCTCATTCATACCAAGAAAATCCTGGAGACGTTTGGTCAACACGTCGAATAAGTCCATTTTTCTTAATAGTTCCTCTGTTATCGATCACGTATATTTGGAATATTTATGCGCCGGAAGACTTTTTAATTTAGCTTACGAAGCTACAAACTGGACTCTGTTTCGCATTTCTTACTTCAACACTTGGCCTTGTTTTTTATTTTCAGCCTCACTGAAATTCCTCGTTTCCGATTCTGCAATTCTTCTGTTTCATGAAAGACAGACTGACATTCATGAATATTTAATTGATTGATCTGAATTATGTATTCTTTGTTGGTTGCTATTAATGCCGCACTTCATGTCACAATATTTTCCTATTGCTTTCATTAACTTTTAAAACAATTTAAATAAAAATGCTGAGAAAAAACACTATTTTTGTATTAAATTGATATGTCAAAACAACAAACGTAGTATTACAAAAGAGTAGTAGTTACTGCATCTTCGGAGTTTTTTCCTACTTTATATATTAAAAAAATATAAATAAATACGACGAAATATTATTAAAATTAATAAAAATGAAAATCTACTACTGTACCAGTAGTCAAAATATTATAGATGTATTAAGCGGATGTTTTTAAGTTAAGGAGTTATACGGTATAAGAAATTCAAATTTCAAGGTTTATGACTCCGTAACTGTTTTGTTTAATTTGTATTTTTTTCGTCATCTGCAACAGGAAGAACTCGTTATTTCGAATACTTACTTGTATTGAAATAAAAAATAAATCAAGATTTCGAAATATTATTGCCTTACTTTACACTTCAAAACTAATAAAATATTAGACGATTCAAATTACTTTTTCTTTAGCATTAGTAGCAGAAGTCAAATATTCCAAAAAACAAGACCAAAGGAGGAAATATTCCTAGGAAGAAATCATTTTAACTATTAGGAAAGGAAGCAGTCATGAGAACCGCATTCTTGATCATATCGATGTGTGTGAACATCAGCATACTGCTGCTGCCAGTTTTGTGGTATGCTACTGATTTGAAGCCGGTGATCCACACCATCCTTCACCACACAATATACAACACAATGTACAACACACCTAATGCGCACATCACATACGCTTTAATTGCAGTATTTTTCTATATTTTATACGCTGATTGACTAATGCACTACTAAATAAGAAACATACATATTTGTAAATCACTATATTGTAACTAAATAAAACCAAATTTGTGTTTAAAAAGGAATATTTTATTGAAAACATTTTAGCTAAGGGCGTTCGACATGCTGATCGAAATAATTTGCAATACATCGTAAAGTTTTCTGGTCTGATTATAATTTTATTTAATAATAATAACTATTTTAAATGAAGATTTTTTTTGAAATTAATAAAAGTAGTACTATAAAGTAGTAATTAATAAAAGTTTAATTAATAAAAGTAAAGTCTAAAAAAAGCCATTAGGCAATAAAGTAATGGATCAAGTTTACTTAAAAACATTTCAAATTTAAATTAAACACAATTTAGTTATATAGATATACATATAATGTTCTGATAAAATTAAACATTTATTAATATTTAAAATTCGCGGCGATGATACTTGTCGGGATCGAAGTAGGACGTAACGACAACGCGGTCGCTGAATTTACGACCAGTCAACGCTTGTTGTGCCTTCTGACAGTCAATAACCGAATTGAATTCCACGAAAACTTTGCCACAACCAGGCACTTCAACGCCCTCAATGGGGCGCGGTATCTCTACACTACGTACAACACCATATTTGGTGCATTCATCCTTGATGTCTTCAAGAATATCATCGTATTCGTCCTCATCGCGTAGTTCATCGGGTGTAACCATGTTAAGCAAACACAGAACCTCTGTGGGTGGGCCAGAGGCCCCAACCATCGACGATAAACCAGGAACCTAAAGAAAATACATCAAATAGTTTTAATACATAAAGGTATTTTATATTCAATAAAACTAAACCAACCTGTATAGTGACGGGTCCAGATGAAAAAACTGAGGGTTGTGCGTTTTTAGCACCAACGCTTGCTCGCTGGACCATTAACTTTTTGTCGCCCAGCTGCATACCATTTAAGCCCGCGATGGCCTATTATTAAAGAGACTTTACATAAACTTGACTGCTCAAGTAAGAATTTTTACTATTACTTGATCTGTTATGCAAACGTCCACATATTCACAAAATGCGTACCCTTTGCTTAATCCTGTTGCTGCATCCTTCACTAAATTAAATGCGCGCAACTGCCCAAAAGAAAGGAGCAATTCCTTAACCTATGGAGAATTTGTTTAATAATATTATCTGCGTGTTTTTAACTTTTGTTCAACCTGCGGACTTTATAATTACATCCAAGTTATAAATTAAATCACTTATAGCTCTAAAGCTTATAGATAAAGCTGAAGTCTAAGTTAAAAATAAAGTAACTTTATAATTTTTTTTCTTTAGTGCGGCAGTTGCTTGTCATCGCGTCTCCTGAAATATGTTTAAAATTGTTTGCAATACGTTTTAAACTTGCCTTTCGCTTAAATCTTTAAGTGTTTCAAATTTGAAAACACTTCTTTGTAATTATGTGGCTTAGTTTGTGGTTAATTCATACTAGATTGGTATTAATCTGCGCATTGCTTGTATGTGGCAACGTACAACAACTTCGGCAGTTGTGTGAGCAGCTTGGCTCAAAGTAATCTACAATACATAATTGAAAATTTCATCAGTAAGGTTTGCAATTACAAATTACAATAATAAAGACTGTAAAAATACATTGTATTGCTGAAAAATAGGTGGAAAAAACAATTAGGCTACAGTAAACGGCCGCACACGTCCTAAAATCTCGCCGATTTGTTTTCCTTTTTAAAAAACGCCTGTTATTATATCAAGTATATGCTAAATATCATATAAAACAAATCCCTGATATTGGCAACTCTTATTACTAAGGTCTCAACAATTATTTGCAGATCATTCTGGTGAGAATTCTATTACGTAGACTTTATCCTGGTACAAAACGCAGAGAAAATCGTTCTAAACGAATCCAAGCAATGATTACACTGGCTTAATTAAAACTATAGGTAAAGAAGCGGCAGCATTACTTTTGGTTTCTATATAACAAACCTGATCATCATTTAGATAATTGGGTAAACCACCCATAAATATCTTGTGCGCGGAATCGGAAACAACAGTGGAAATAATTCCGGATGAAACTATTGAAAAAAAAAGGTTTTAAAACTTCAAAATGCTTATATCGAATAAAATATATACCTCCGGCTGTTTTCGAAGGTGTATCTGTCATGCCTGGCATTGGCTGGTAGTCGTGAGGACGACGTATTTTTAGAACTTGTGCCTGAAAGTTGACGCCATCAAATGCCATTGCTTGGGTAGTTTCGTCGATGGAACGGAATTCAAGAAATGCAAAATTCTTGTCCAGATTAATTTGGCAAGCGAGCACTGGATTACCCTCTGCCTGCGCTAGACCCGTGAGGTGCATTTTTTGGTTAAAGAAATCCATCATTTCCTCCTCAGTCACTCCAAACGGTATATTGCCTACATAAAGGCGTCGCGCTTGACGCGTGATTGTCGATCCTACTACAGGCACTGCAGCCTGAGGTATCTCCGGCACAGTGTTAGCTGGTATTTCTCCAGTAGCCTGCATTGCTTTGTACTGCATTGGTGAGATATGCTCAAAACCAGGAGGCGGTACGTCCCAATATAATGATGGTTTCCGTCGTGCAGTTGTTCGTTGTTTGCGACGATCTCGCGACCGAGATCGTTCATTGCGACGATCGCGTGAACGCATTCGATGGCGTCTTCTGTCTAACGAAACGAAAAAAACCATTAGATAAGATTAAGGAAAAATTGCAATGATTTTAAATCTATTTTACTGAATTCTAGTTACCGTCATATCCCATTATGTACACGAATAAACTCTACTATTAAAGGACAGAATTCTAATACAGAAATTAACAGCCTGACAAATTGTAAAATGGAATTTCAAAAGTGCGCCCAAACCTAAATATAATCCCCAGATTTGGACACACAGTGGTTCTTAACATTAATATTCAGAAAAGCTATGCTAATATAAGATACAGAAAACAGCATTTACTTGGACACAAAATATTTCCTTTTGGTGGAAAATCTGTTTTTGCTGATTTTTCTCAGATTCGTTTGGGTTGAATTCTAACATGTAAGAAAAAACTACATATTGCTACAACATTATTCACACCAAATACTAAGCAGAAAATCTTTTGCTGTTGGTATTGTTTAGTTTTAATGTTATGTTTTTACAAATGCTCAAAATACTTGCTTTCTATAAAGAAACAAAACCTTTATGCTTGAAAGTTAATCAAATCTTCATTGGATTTTATTTAATTACTTTAACAGTGGTTGGGAATGACAACCAATCCTGTTTTATTTTATGTGAATGTTCAATAAATAGAACGCTGTATCAACCTTGTAAAAACACTAATTTCATCTAAATCAATCCTAATGCCTTAACCAGAGTCGGACGAAAAAAAACACAGTGTAGAATTGTGCTATGTAAATGTTCAATAAATAGAACGCTGTCGAACACAGAAACAGTGTACTTTAAGGCGACTAGCGATTACGAAGAATCGTTGCGTTCAAAAGTGTGTAAAAACACTAATTTCATCTAAATCAATCCCAATGCCTTAACCAGAGTCGGACGAAAAAAACACAGTGTAAAATTGTACTTCCACTTTTTATGAGACTACATATTTTCTTGATAATACATTTTTTAATAAAAGTTAAGTTTATGTGTATTTACCTTTTTATTTCCGAATTAAAAAATAACACAAGAAACCACCCTAATAATCGTTGCTAATTACAGTTGCTATTTCCATTCATGTATGGTCTAATGGAAAACCAGTAAAAAAATCTATATCATTGTTGTAGACTAAGATTCTCTCTTTCTAACTCATGTGGACACAGATCAACCTTGTGAATTTTGTGGTGTTAAAACTACAAAGCCTGTAAACTTACAAACTAACTTTTTCGTCGGAGTTTTGGAAAAAGTTGTCAGCAGAACAGTAGAAAACCCGGAATAATCGCATTCAGGATAAATATAATACTGTGAATACATCTCCTAAATTTGTCATTTAGCCTTTAAATATGGGTTCAGATGGTAAGTTTCGAAATGTACAAATCAATAATTTCTCGTTGAAAAATATATGTCCTGCATATGTAGATAGAGACCGACGCCGTCGTAGATCACGTTCTCGGGATCGTCGTCGTTCTCGTTCACGGGATCGTAAACGCGGTGGTGACCGCAATAGCGCCCGATCACGGCGTCGCAAACCATCTCTGTACTGGGATGTACCTCCTCCAGGATTTGAGCATATCACGCCGCTGCAGTATAAGGCGATGCAAGCGGCCGGTCAGATTCCCGCAAATACCGTGCCGGAGATTCCACAGGCGGCGGTGCCGGTGGTGGGTTCCACAATTACCCGTCAAGCACGCCGCCTGTACGTTGGCAATATACCATTCGGTGTAACTGAAGAAGAAATGATGGAGTTTTTCAATCAGCAGATGCACCTCACCGGTCTAGCTCAGGCAGCTGGCAGTCCGGTGCTTGCATGCCAGATAAATTTGGACAAGAACTTTGCTTTCCTCGAGTTTAGATCCACAGATGAAACAACACAAGCCATGGCATTCGATGGCATTAATTTCAAAGGGCAGAGTTTAAAGATCCGACGTCCTCATGATTACCAGCCAATGCCGGGCGTAAGTGAGACAGCTCCGGCGTCGACCCCTATTGGTAAGGATCTGCTTATGTCCAACTTGTCATTTGTTCCACTGTAGCAAAGAATATTCCTCAGTTGCCAATGGAGTTATTTCGACGGTTGTCCCAGATTCGCCGCACAAAATTTTCATCGGAGGTTTGCCCAATTACCTTAACGAGGAACAAGTAAGTTAGTGACGAATGCGCATAAATTCTGATTTCATTTAAGCGTGACGGCAGAATTTAGGTTGGAATGATACGTTAACCCGGCACAAAGACTTACAGAACACGAGTTTTTCGAGTTTCAGATAAACATTTCTCATTTTAGCCTAGCTTCCTGGTGCAGCTATGAGTTGGTGCATTTCTTTTCAGGTTTTCCGTTTTCAGGTTTGCTGCTAACAAACCGCTTCCCTTTATGCATTGATTACAATTCTCTTGTGTCAACATATCTCATTAGGGAAATAGATTTAATACATGAGGTTAGAATTAGGAATTTGCAAATTGGTTAAAAAAATCTACATTATCTTTTTTATCTAACTTTTTCGCTTAGGCCGCTTTGACTCTGCGCACCGTCAATAAGATATAGTTTAGTCTTTATTCTATGCAACATCTGAAAGAACCATGGGAAGTTTATCACTGAGATCCTTCATTATTTTGTTTTAGTGGAGAAAAAACAATACATTCAAACTTTTCTGATATAGACAGAATTCTAAATTAATATTGATGTTTGGAGAAAAAGCGAAAGTTCATGGAGAGCAAAAATTTATAGAATCGTGTTTGTTGCCATTTTATAGATACTTCTCTCCTTTAATTCTTATGATATTTATAATGTAAACACGTAGGGTAGTTCTTCCACTTTACGACACTCACCTTTAATTACAAGGAAAAGATTTAAACGACATTATTTTGAAGTCACTTTAAAGTTGGGCCTGCGATTTACTTTCTTTCTCCATCCAAATATTTTAGGTGCACGCGAATATTAATGCATTAAGGTGGAGCGGTTTGTGTTTGTTTATACTTCCTATCTCTCTCCCGAAGTTTTCTTCTTTACAGCACTTAAAAGTTAATGAAAATTTTAAAACTACAAACAAAACAAAAACTTTTCTTTACGTCACATATTGTAAAACCCTTTATTAATGTTTCATTGTGTCATTGTAGCTTAGGTTATGCGCTACACTGGCGCCCACTTCAACCGCTACAACAATTCTACTTCCCTGTCGTTGTCGTTGCGTTGAGCGCGCTTACGTCGTGTATCTTGTTTATTGAATTTCGTTCGTTAAAAATAACAGATCGATCCTGTGAAACCATAAAACAAGGCAAGTTTACAAACGTTTTAAAAGTTATAAAACCAAACTTTGCAGATACCTATCAAATATTAGCAAAACGATGCAGCGAACAACGAAACATTTTTATTCAATTTAGCATACAGTTTTAGGTTCCTCCTTATGTAACAGACTCATCTGGGTGGCTTAAGATACCAACAGAAACAATCACTTTCTACACAATAATACAAAGTGCCTGTGGACTGTGAAAGAGTGCTTTAAATCCCTGCTATAGTCTTTACGAAAAGCATAGATTAATAGGCATTAACACATCCATACGTGTTTATTTAAAGGAATCTTTTAAAATTTCTACTTGCAACAGGTCAAGGAGCTTTTATTGTCTTTTGGTCACTTGCGAGCATTTAATCTGGTGAAAGATGCTGCCACCGGACTAAGTAAAGGTTACGCATTCGCTGAATACGTTGATCATGGCATCACGGATCAGGTATACTTCAGTTGACAGTTTATAGTGCTAATTTTTGGTTATTTACATTAAAAAATTCGTTGCAGGCAATCGCTGGGCTGAATGGTATGCAGCTGGGTGACAAGAAACTGATTGTTCAACGTGCAAGCGTCGGTGCGAAGAATGCTCAGCAGGGTGTTGCGACCGCTGCTCCTGTAATGATACAAGTTCCGGGTCTGTCAATGGTGGGCACTTCTGGACCACCCACCGAGGTCTTATGTCTGCTCAATATGGTCACTGCGGACGAGTTACGTGACGAAGACGAGTACGAGGACATTTTGGAAGATATCAAGGAGGAATGCAATAAATATGGCGTTGTGCGTAGTGTGGAGATACCACGACCCATCGAGGGCGTCGATGTGCCCGGTTGTGGCAAAGTATTCGTTGAATTCAATTCGGTTATTGACTGTCAAAAGGCACAACAAGCGTTGACTGGTCGTAAATTCAGCGACCGTGTTGTCGTTACGTCCTACTTCGACCCCGACAAGTATCATCGTCGTGAATTTTAGGTTATATTACAGAAAGCTTTCTTTATTTTGAGACAATATACATTTTACATTTATTTTTTCAAAGTAAAACAACCACCAGACACCAGACAAGTGAAATTAACAAGTTTCTGTCATAATATCACTCATGTTAATAATTTAAGTACCCTCGCATGTAGTAAACGTCTCAATTGTAGCTAAAGCTTGCTGCTGAACTACATGAGTGTATAATTTTAGTCCAACACATGTGAGTCATTATCAGTTATTCTCCCTAAAATAAACAATGTACTGCAATGATTCAACCAATGCAAAGTGCTTTACGTTTTTTAGTGTCCAAACTTTGATTGTTTTGCTAAATGATTTTCTTGTCAATAGCGCAATCGGTATTTAATGTCAAGAACCGTTTCATTAAAGGTTGTTTTATTGTTTAACTGCAAAAAACAGTTGTAGAAGGAAGAAGCAAAACGAATCCAGGGACAAGTAACTATATAATAATGAATGTTTATGTGTTGAACAAAATGAGCGAATTTATTATTATGACAAAAGAAGATGAGACTTTGCTGAAGGAAATATGACACCATCACCATATTAAGCAGCATTTGCGGATAAGTAACTGCCTAGCCTCGAAAGACTCTTTACTTCACATGGACTTATATCATTGAAAGATTCGTGGGAAAACTGAAGCAGCAAAGTAGATCTTAATGATGTCTTCGGTAGCAAGAGTGACAACAGAAACCGGAGTGGTAACCTTGGCCCAGCAGAAGTTTATATTCTACGCATAAGCATAGGAAGTTTACTTCAGTGTGTGAAAGAAGCTGTGACAGTGTTAAGTATTTCGGCAGAATAAGTTTAATCTTAGAATGAAGAGTTTAAAAAGCAGAATCAACGTCAAAAACAAGTAATCTGTCCAAACTATGGGATATAATTTTACTACACTAATTTTAAATATTGAATACACCATCGCAAGTTGTATAATTAATTCCGTTTGGGGCAAAAACTACAAAACCAAATGACTCAAGCGTGCGATTCGGCGTCTGTAAGTAGTTTTAAATTCGCTGATTGCGACAAACGAGCTACAGTTGTTGCTGCTGGCTCCATTGTTGCAGATATGATAAATTATCTGATTTTTCGTGGGTTGGTTTTTTCTTCGTTTCTTTTTATTTTGTGTACTGCTTTTGATCGCTATTGTTATTGCCCACAAACAATGAAGGGCCTGTGTTTGCGGTGCTGCCAAGTGCGCTGAATTGTAATCAATTAGAATCGGAATCGTTGCGCTACTCACCGCTTTTTTCCCTTCTTGACAGACGCATCCGGCTGCGTTCTGCGGTCGTGTTTTCGTTGTTAACCGCTGCGTATACGCAACCCGCATCTCGGCACTACACTTCGTTCCGCCCGCTGGGCACAGAGTTGATCTTTGTTAATTTTGCCTGATGATGATTTGCAGTTTCTTTCTCCATTGTTCATTGTTGTGCTGTGTGGAATTGAGATAAAGTCTCTCGGTCGGTTTTCTGTCGGTTTGTTTTTGCAAAATACTGGTAAACAATCAGCTACTTTTCACATAGTTGGTTAAATATTCACGTAGCTTGACTTCACCGCCAAGGATTTTGATAATTACTCAATAGCATTTTACAAGCATTTTTGAGTTATTATCTGTGACGAAAGCGGTTAAATTTAATGCTGAATACTTAACTATTCTTATGCTGAAGCTTATGCTTGAATATATTCGGTCTACACTTTGTTTTAGCATTGTTTTATTTTCTTGATCTTTGCTGGCATTGCTCAATGATTCAAATAGTTTCATCGTCATTCGAAAATTGCATGGAATTCGTATAAATTTAATACTTTTATGTCGTTTGTATTCCATATAAGATATGTACATCAATTAATCGGCGGCAATATAATGAATCGTCCAGCATATCATCAATTATTTCTCACTCTTGCCAGCTAATGTCCTCCAGATCCATTTAAGTGTACATACGAATACATACACTGAGAAAATGTCCGCATAGAATTGTGTTTGTGGAAAGCAATTCAAAGTGCTCGTTGCTCAAACGTTTAACACAAATTAATACCTAAGAGAAGTAATAAAGGAATTGACGAATTTTTAAACTTATCTTTTAATAATTTTTAAACGAATTATTGCAAATTTCTAACGTTTCGTTAGGCTGAAAATCTAATGTGAGTACAAAGCTACGTAAAATGTGATTTTAAATGCTTCTACATTCATTTATTGTTTGTTTCTGTGCACTATCACTATTTCGACGTTACTTGGGCTCACCAATGCACTATGAGAATAGTAAACATTCGCAATATCTACAAATGATCGAATGAATGGCTTCTGGAAAGCTGCATTAACTCGACTGCATTGAAAATCTTTATCCGTAGACTTGAGCATAGATTTAGAGCAGAAACCAGTTAAATGCTTTTTTTATTGTCGCGCTCGATGCGACTGACATTCACACGAAGCGACGACCAGGTTCCGCTGTCGGTCGGATGCTCCGTACACCTGCAGAAGTCCTCCTGTCAATCGCAAGAGTTATTGACTTGAAAATGCTATCGTTTGCTTTTGACATTTAAACTGGATTTCTCTGGTGAGTGGTAACTCGGGCAAAGTGGCTTTGGTGACAACAGGTGCAGCTGGAATCGCCAATCGTCGAACGGCGGCGTCAATTATAGAAGCATTTATGGAGTTACATCAACGACAGCGTTTTGAAGCCAGTGTTTTTAGCTGATCAACGTTTAATTCTCTGTAACCGAAAAATACATTTACGAAAATACATTTACTACATTTACGTTCAAGTAGCATTGAATTCAAGTGATAAAATGAAAGACGAGACTTCATCACGTATAATATAATAAATTATAATCTCTATGCTACAATCTTCCCTTCGTTGAGCTCAATTGAGTTCATCTCAATCGCATTGATTTCATACTTGAGTTCAATTTGATTTTTACTACCGATTATATACTCAGCAAAAGATTGCTTAACATAACCAAACCTAAATTGAGATGATCGAGTATAGCAATTAATAAGATGTACATGATTTCTTTTACATTAAATCATCATGTTAAAGTAATAAGCCTTCACATTGCCCAGAAGTCAGTGCAATTGCTTAGTAGTCGAATTTTAAATTGAAAAGGTTTCTTATAAGTCAAAGCTTCAAAATTTATTTGATCATAATAAACCAAATCTACAAGCAATCATTTTCACGTTTTAAGAAATTCATCATTCATTTTTCTATCGGCTACTTTCTTTCTTTCAATCAACGATTTCTGCTTGCAATAAACTGTAAAACAGGTAACGATGAATTATCTAATCAACTCCGAATTAAAGATAAACAACAATAACACGATGCTCCTCATTTTGTGATGTATCACTATGAAGATGAGGCTTTCCATAATCACGTAATCACCTCGGTGGCATGATTAGGTTGGGTAACGTGTTACTTTGCATCTCTTCGGTGTGAACTCGATGATTACAACATCGCATTAGCTGACGACGCATCACTTTCAGTAACTTTGCGTTATTGCGGCAGTCTCTGCGTGGAGATGAAAGACTCGATTCTTTTAACGAAAATAGAAGCAAGAAATTTAAAGCTGAATTTAATTTTAACAAATCTTTAAATGAATCAGTTGGGAATAAATCAGGTTTAGTAAAAGTTTTAAACCTAAAAAAGCGATAAGTTAGCGTAATTGATTCGTTAAAGAGTTGAAAGATCCGAGGTTTTAATTTAATTTTCAAACCATGACAATTTTTTTTGCTTAGCACAAAAACTAAGCTCCACTTAATAACCAACGATAAGAAACTCATTCAATAGTAGAAAATGCTTTAAGCCGCAAACTTTGTCAGGCTTCAAAAGTGACTTGAATTTGAAAAACGAGTTCAATCGAAGTGAAGCTGTTGCTCGAGAAGAGAAGCGGCTGTGGGTGGACGAAGGAAGCCTCAATAACAACAAAACTTTATTTTGTTTTAGCACGACTCTAGCAATGACTTTTAACATGACTCGCAAAGCAAGTACAACTCCGCCAATTTTGTGGTAATTAAGTACAAATACAAAAGAAGACGCTAAGGGGTAATGGAGGAGAAAGAGAAACAACAAAAGAGGGAATAAAACAACCAAGTATATAAAAAAACCTCCTGTTATTGAATGTGAAAGAAAGCGAAAGTAAAAATGGTTTCGACGGCGTTCGATCGCGTTTTGTTGGGCTGACGATCGTCATACCGCAATCGGGTTTTTTGAGTTCACAGCGATTTCTTGTTACAACGCCAGCAGCAGCAACAGCAGAAGCAGAAGCAGAAGCAACAGCAAAAAGCCTGCTTGGGATCCGTTGTTGGTAAGCCTCAAATTGAGAGAGTCGCCGGCCGACCGCACGACGATCACCTGAGGATTGAGGAACGAACAATCTGCGGCCGTTGAAGTCGGATACGAAGCCGCAACGATTCCAAGGTGCTTCATTAGGCGCTTGAGTCCAACTTTTACCTTCAGTTGCAGACCAGTTTTAACGCAGTGCGGTTCGTTTTCGACACACTCGCCGAACACACACGGTATTTAGTGTTAATTCAGTAAATTATAATCGCGATTTACTATAAAGTAAATCCATTCGTGTGCTTCTACGGAAAATATAGATTTAGGATGAAATAGTGAAAAGCGAACAAAATGAAGTGAATGACAATCGGTTAATAATCACAACCATTTCATAATAATACTTTATACTTTTTTACTTTTATTTACTGTCACTCAACGATTCGCTTGATTAATCTAAAATTAATTTATATATGTGATAAAAAAACATTTCTGTAAAGGAACGACTGAAGTCTTCAAAATCTTGCATCAACAATTTCAAATAAATGCTTTTAAATTATACATATTTATGTTATGAATAAAATAATTAAATGCTTCAAAGCAACCCACAAAAGGAACTTTAATTAAAACTTTCCTTAAATAAAATTAAATTCACTCGTAAATAAAATCGGCTAGACTTTATCCTTTGATGGATTCCCCATTAATAGTCGTCCCAGGTAGCTTATACTCGTTCATCTCTGACGGATTGGATTAGGCGTTTTGCACTTAAAGCATTTCGGTTTTTTTTCCCGGAAAATTTAAAGTTTTTAAGGTTTTAATTCGTACCCATTCTGATCGTTTCACGGTGCCGCACTCCAACTGATCTAACAAATTCCTTGCTTATGTAATGACTTTAAAAACAGCTTTAAAAATATTTAATTACCTAACTAAAAATCTTAATTAAATATTAGTTTTAGTCATCTCTGCTTAAACTAAGAATTCAGTTAAATCAAATTCTTATTTGAGAATAATTAATTTTTATTTATATTCTTAAATTCACAAGGTAAATTCGTTAAATTGTCATAACTTTAATCATATTTTTTAACAATTAAAATAATAAATAATTACTTCTGTGATAGATGGCTTTGAACTTCGACATTCTATCAGCTTTCATGTTATATAGCCTATAATATCTCTAAATCAAATTGAGTTTCATGTTATAGATAGATGCTCGTCTGTTTTAAAAGTGCAAGACTTAACTAGAGTCTTCGTAATTTAACTAAAGACTTGAGTTAACTTTACAGGTAGATATTTTGTAGTAAAAACTTTAAAAAGTTCTACTTAGAATTCTGTAATTGTTAGGACCTTGTTTCTTATGAGAAACTCATTGGATCCATCGTTCCATCAGAAATTTTTGCTCAAATTGAAAGCATTTCCTATAGAGTTGCTAAGAATTTAACTAACCCTGGTTTATATTTAACACTTGTTAAGTAATTTTTGCATAACATGTGAATGCAAAACATGTAACTGCGAAAGAGTTATGACAACTTTTAATATACAAAAGATCCGAGGAAAGCGATAACTTTAAAGCATGTCTGTTGATGGGGGAATTAAAGGAATTGAAGAAGGCAAAAGAAAACCTAAAATTAAAGTAAAAACTTCAAAAAAAGTAGGGGAAAAAGAAAAGTCGAAATGAACACGTAACAGAAGCAGAAATTTCTCGAGCCATCTCGCTTTTCAGGCCACAAAACATGGCCAGCAACGTCTATGGCTCGGAGATTAAAATCAAATGCGAGTACGAGTGCGAAGAAGACTGGGAAAAATTAGCGGAAAAAAGAAAATGTAATGCAAACAGAAAACGACTTATTAAATTAGGAAGCAAAAACTGGCACGATCCATTAAGTTTGGAATGTGGTTCGTGTCCAAGCCGTTGCATTACCATAAAAAAGCTGCTTTTGGCCAGCTTACACACAGATGCAGATTTTGCCTTTGCCTCGTTGCCTTTCCGTAGGCTTCACATTCGCGAATGAGTGCAAAAGCACGCGAAACTTTTCCCGAATATTTTTTGCAGCAACGATATTTTTTTCTGTAGTCCTTTTTTGAATGTCTTATCCTTTGTTTCTTTCCACGTAGTCTTTAAAAATTGAATTAATTATCGAAGTTGTGCAATTTTATTTAAATCAAGAAGAAAAATTCAAAGAAAAGAAAAACACCCGAAAAGAATTAGAAATAAAAGCAGCGGAAAAAATTGCATCTGTTGTTACTTTAATTACTACTTTGGTAGTTGCTACTGATTGTGCATTGTGAAAAGAAATTATTATTAACAAAAAATAAACTTCAAACAAAACGCAGAATCAAAGAGGATTTGAGCATCATGTTGCCGCAACAAAAATCTTCAATGTTGACAGTTGTGCTGCTGATTTTAATGGGTGAGTGTTTAATTGAAGAAAGAAATTAAATTTCTTTCATTTTCTTTAGGAATATTAGAAAAAGTGGACGATATTTATATTTTGGTGTTCTTTTTTGTTATAAAATTGGATCTTTGTACGTACGCTTTCAACATGAAGTCTCTACATGTGTCAGCACATGTTTTTCTCTCATGCGAGAGAAGATTATTCATAACGGATTTTCTCTCATGAAACCTAACAGGAGATCTCATGCAACTTATTTGTTTAAACTTTAAAGGTGTTTTTCTCGCATGCAATCACACATAAATTCTCATGCAACTAACATCATAAATACAATCAATTTTTGGTTTTTTTAATGTGTTTTTGGAGCGTCTGTAGGTTTTTGTTCTTCTTTGTTATTTATTTATACTTCAAGTAGGTACAAATTCGAGTTTTCATAAACGTAGTCACTGAAACGTGACTAAACTTTAAATTTAGAGTTCGTATGAACGGTTTCACTGCTGCTGATTAAGAGAAACTGCTTCTCGGACAAACGAACAAATGTGCGGTTTAGAAACAAATAAAATTTTGTTTATAAGGATTTTTTAAGGCCCATAAATTACTTAATTTATTTCAATACAAATAAAGTTGTCAACTTTAAATAATGGAACCCTTTTACGACGTTTTTTGAGACGAAAAGAAATTAAAATAAACATAATTTTTATTCCACGCAGGTACAAAAACAGTTACTCACAGAAACGGTTGGACGACATTTAAACATTTTCTTCTCCTTTCGTAATCCAAAACAAAAAAAAATCTCGGTTTATTTTAAAACCGGCGGCAGTTTAAAAAAAGGCAAACAGCTTAAAAATCGAAGCTGCGTGGACTTTTTTATTGAAACGGCTTCGATTTAGTTGCAAATACTTTGAAAAAAATGGCAAAATCATTATGAAAACAATCAATACACGTTTCTCAGTCCTTCCCGCCGCGATTCCCTTCACATTGTAGAAGTTTATTTCAACGAAAGCCGATTTGACCGCAGTAGAACCAGGATTTGAAAAACGAAGGCGAACGAAGACTGTCAACGTGAGATAATCCAAATTTAGTGTGGACAAAAGTGAAGCGAAGTGAAGCGGAGCTCCTTTTGATTTCTGTTTTATTTCCTTTCCTTTTTTCCCATCCTCAAAAGAGGAGCAACAATCAATTGAGAAGTTTTTTCAGCTTTTGCGAGCGTTAAAAAAGCGAATAACTTATTTAAGTCAAATCGCTATTGAATAAAGTAAGGCAAAAGTTTTTATTTCTTGTTCTTTTGCTTCTGCGAAGCGACCACAGAAGCAATTATTTTCGAATTGACTCGACTTCGATGGGAAGGAAGCGCTGATTGCGACGCTGCTTGAGGAGGAAACGAGGAACAAGTGAAATAAGCGATGACTTCGTTTAAGCTTACAGGGTGCAGAGTGTAAAGTGCAAGTGAGTTAAGTGAAAGAACGCGAAAGGAGACAAAAATAACAAGTATTCATAATGGATTTTCTCCTGTTGAGATGGGAAAAAGAATCGAATAAATTCAACACAGCAAAAAATGATAAATTCTAATCGAAACTTCGACGTTTTTTTTTTTGTTACTTGTTGTTATAATCACCCGGAAAATAAGAAAAAAAACATCTACAAAATAATGTATAAACGAGAAAAAAGAGAAAAAGCAATCAATAGAAGAATTAAAGCTATATTCAAAGCGGAAAAAAAGCAAATTTTGATTGACAATAAAACTAAAACCGAGACTAAAACCATGACTAAAAGTGTTTGAAAGGTGAGTGACTGAAATGGAGAATAGAAGGGACTGATTTGTAGTCGTGACTAGAACCCAAGCGATGGAAGGAAGGAGAAAGTAAAGCATGGAGCATGTGGCGCCTTTCTACCACACTTCACCTCAACTCATTTCATCTCACCACGAAACACTTACACGGAAATCCACTTAAAGTCTTTTACTCAATTTTTTCCTTGTAGCCAATTTACAAAGGATCCCATCGTGTGTTGTGTCCTTTATTCATCAACGTCGTGTGCATGTGTGAAAACTGTTAATGTGTGGAGGAAGAAGAAAATCATACGAAGAAAATTCTGCAGATTTTTTTTAGAGATTCATTAAATTTTTTCACACTTTTTTTTCAATTCCGTTTATGATTGAATTATGAGTCACATATGATTCACGAACGCGAAATGACACTTTAGCATTTCTTTTAAAATAATTCAACTAATTCCAGAATCCTTCTTCCTCCACTGAAGCAACAATTAATTCCACTTGAGCTAAGAAACAATGAAACTCTTCAGATTCCAGTGAATTGTAAGGACTCAAGCGACACTCGACGATTTCATGTCCTTTGAGTGCGTCACCTTGAACGACCGCCACTTCACTCTGCATAACAACCGACGATGGACACTTTAGAAACGGACAATTAAAATTTAATTGACGAATCTTCGCTGCTCCTTCGCCAGAAACTGCGCTGCAACGTGAAGAGTTGATTTCGATCGAATTCCGCCGTCAAAGCAACGAAAGCGAAACACAACTTTTCAATTTAATTTAATTCAATTATTGCAACTGTGCTGCAATTAATCGAAGGAGAGCCACCTTAACAAGAAGAAGAAGAAGAAGCAGAAAAACACAACACAGAAGCAGCTGCAGCAGCGACTTTTGCCGTTGGTGGGTGAGGTGAAGTGAGGTGAGTTGAGGTGAAGCTGTTAAACCTGCTGGCGGCTGGCGAACTGCGGTTGTTTAATGATGTGGACAACTCCGAACGGAGGAGCGGCCAGCGAATGCGTGATGCCGAGTGCGTGTTGCTCTTGCCACATCTGACGTAACCGAGTATCACTTGACTAACAGCTCGATCGGTCCTACGCAATCAACAACCCACAAAAACTACTCTAAAAACACCGTTAGTTAGAAATTCCACCCATTAATAGAGAAAAAAAGAACGATTTAAGAAGCAGCCGGCAGAATTTTGTTCGTTTTTGCGAAGAGATTCAAATAGCCTTTTTTTAACTTCTCGTTATTATTTTCACTGAATATTAAATTGCTTCGTTTTATTTATAGCATCTTCGTTCGTTGTTACTAAATATTTATTTATTTATTCAGACCTCAGAGTGAATTTTCATAGAGGAACAAATTAAAAAAGTTTGTTCATTTTGCAGTGGGGGCAAAATTCCGAAGCCACGCAGCGCAGCTCGATGGGCCGCCATCTCCATACACCTCACTCTGTAAGTAGAAACGAACCGAAGCGCCGTGAACGCTCTGCTACACTTTACGATAAAAAAAGACTGCAGTAAAACGGAGCGGAAAACAACGGCGCTCACGTAAGACTAAAAAACTATTAAAGCTGAAAAGTTTTTCCTGGATCCTGCAGCCGGCGCTTCTGAAGTCTGCGGTTACTCTTCAGTTTGTTTTTCATTTCGCAATCGACTCAGATGAGGTTCGAAAGTTATGCACGATGAACTGCGAATTGATGAGTGGCGAGCGTTTGAAGCAGATCGGCAACAATTAAAATTAACTGCTGTTCGTGTGTGTATGGAAAACGAAGACTGCTTTAAAAGAGAAACTTAACAACAGCGTAAACTTAAGCGCAGTTCGTTATTTAACAATATTCGGAAAAGTTCGTCACTTTAAAATTCTCGTTGTGTCGTTGTGCTTCGTGCTCAATGCGGAGTTCACCTTCACCTCACCATCGAGATTCTCTGTCGGCGCAGTTACAAAGCAGCCAAAAACATTACAAATTAGTTTAAAACAAACGTTATAATCTGCAACGTTGCCTTCCTTTGCATCGTTGTTGAATTTTTTGCTGGAAACCGCAACGGGCTGCCTCATTCCCTGAATGATGACCACGCTTGAATGCACTGTGGTGAGGTGATGCTATGGTGTGGTGAGGCTGCACTGTGCTGAGTTGAATTTATGTACACATAGAAACTGTACCCCAGCAATTGCGGAATTGTTCAGAAGCGATGTCGAATTGTTGCTTTTGCGATTGCCACCACTCGAGTTGCTCTTCATTGCGTTGTCGTTGCGTTGGAAGTTGGTACTTTGGCGGTTGAGGTCAGTCAGCCCCAGCACCGTTGACTCCACGGAAGGAGTGAGCGAGCGAGCAGCCGATCAGATCTCACCTCAGTTGCTTTGTGGTGGGCTGCGGTGGAGTCGACAGGTTTTGCGGATCAGAAGTGGTGAACCTGCATATTTTGTTATGATACCAATTTAAAAGCTCGAAGTACAACTTTAAGCAGCACCAACAACAACAGCTTTAATCCTGTTGTATTTTAATGCTTCTTCTTGCTGAGCTTTTCTCTCTTTCTGTTGATTGTTATGGGATAATTTGGCACTGCAGTTGTTTGTAGTTCAGTGTGCGTGTGTGTGTGAGAGAGAGAGAGACAAATGTCGTATTCATCCTTAACATAATTTATCATCATTAAAAATTGGACAATTTTAATTATGAATTTTTACTTTTTTTGTGGTTTTCAACTTATTAAATGTTTGTTTTTAAATTAAAAACTGTTTCCGTCTGCTTAAAAGCCGCTTTTTTCAGCGCTTTCGTTTGTGGCTCTTCGGGGAATCATTAAAATAATGAATGGCTTCATTGGAAAAAATGCTTTTAATTAATTAATAAAAGTGCAATTTATATTAATTTAAACTTTTGTTTCTCCAACTCTTTTAAACCGTTGTTTTTTTAGGTTTTCGGTTTTTGGTTTTTGTGTGAAAACAAAATTTTAAAATTAATTTTATTTAGTTTCTACTTAAATTTCATAAATAAAACTGTTATTATTTATTTATGGAGAAGGGGAAGAAATAAAACCAAATAAAACTGATATCGAAGCTGGCAAAAGCAGAAAAATTTATTTATTTTAATTTAAGTTAGTTTTGTTTATTTGACCAATTTGATTGTTAATTATTTTGATTGTTTTTTTTTTCATTTATAGTTTAATCGAGCTATAAAAACAACCAAAATATTTGTTTTAAGAATAAATTGTATTTTTAGTTATGCAATATTTATTTCAATTAAATGCTGCCTTCATTTCACCCAAACCAACCACGAAGCAGACGCTATCCACAGGCTACGGGTGCGATGCCCAGCTTTAATCAGGTTCACAAATTGACTTAAATAATTACGAAATGAGGTGTGTTTTATTTGGTGTTGGTGAAAAACAGTTCAATGCAAATTGCGTAACCTCCAATAAGAACACAGGAGTATTTTTGATCTTTTTTGAATGGAAGGCACGCTTCTTCTTCCGTTGAGCGTGTGAATAGAAATATGCAAACATTCTGCCTGTTTCTCTCTCTCCCACTCTCTGCGCTCGTAACATGTGTGTGTTGGTGTGTCGCTGTATTCAACACGCACCGTTTTAACGTTCACATAAAACATAAACAAATTCTTATTACAGCTTTGCTAGAATAATCACACACACACACTCTCGTAATTCCCTATTATTTCATCCACAAATTGGTACATATTTCAAAAAGTCGAGTAACTTTATTCCACAGCGATGCCATATTTTCATTAGCGGTTTATTTTATGGCTCATTAAACCATTGAATTATTAATGAGAGACGAATAAATTACGTTTTTCGTATTGTTGTTGTTGTTGTTTTTGTGTATAGTGTTGGTGATAATGTGAAAATAAACCAGGAATTGTTTAAAAATTGTCTACACACCGAGAAAGAAGTAAATATCCAGAATCAGAAAAATTCCACACTGAAAAAATCCTTCTTTAATCACAGTTTTTGCTTTTATTCCCGCGAATCTCCGAAGCGGCGAAGGCAGCGTGTTGAATACACAAAAGATTCCAGTGGTGAGTGTTTAGAGGGGAAAATGGCGTCGCATCCGATGATGTGGTTTGCAGAATTCTGTGTGGTGTGTGCAAATGTGTGCTGGTGGATTGTATTTCGACTTTAGAGAGATTTCATTAAAGTTCTGTTGAATTAACAAAGTTTAAAGTTGAAAACAATGCGGTCAACGCGACAGAGAAGCAAAAGCTACTGACAAACATTGTACTAGAAAAGACAATGTGTGTACACTGGGAAAAAGTTCCTTTTTGAAATAACTTTTGATTTAATTTTATTTTCAAATCATTGCATGCAATCATAATTGCAATCGAATTCGTATATAGAATCGATACTTTTTCAAAGTTTACAATTGCAATTGATTAAAATATATTTTTTAAGTGTAATTTAAATAATAAGCAAACAATGACAGCATCGCACTTCGATTGAGCATTCTTGGCTCAAAGCTTACGCACACATGTTCACTTCTCTCCGCTTGAGAGGCAGACACGTCGTCTGTGCGCATACAACCAACACACACACACAAATAAATGTTGTTGGTGCCGAGGAAACTCTTGAGCAGCTTCGGAGGTTTGCTTAATTAAATGCACGAGTCGAGCTTCGCTCTCACTTAATTTGAACACGAGGAAGTCTTTGAGGATTTCGTCTGCAGACGCGTCCCTGGCAATCAAAGGAAGAGCATCAACTACGCAGTGGACAGAGGACCGCACAACTCTGATTTCAAAGTCCAGCCACGGCAACTTAACAAATTATGTTGCGAAGGAGCGGAACGGAGACGAAGATGAAGGAATGTGGCTCGGCCGTTCGTCTTCGTCTTTCGTGCGTGGAAGCGATGTGAAGGTGTCAAAATGTCGAAATGCTTTTTCTCCATTTCAATTTGCAGCTGTTCACTGATTCTGTTCCTTGAATTAATGAATAAATGGATTTATTTGCCTTGACCAAGCAGCAGCCAAACAAACGTTGCAATACAAATTTGCCAGCAACTAGTAATTAGTTTATGTAAATAGTAATAATAATGTAATTGAGAGGATATCCTTTTCCTCTTCGTCTTCTCAATGCACAGATCCTTCGTTTACTAGGCTATAAATACACTTCTGCAAGTTGTGGGGCTTCTTGAACAGGCTTTTAACGAATTAAATAACCGTGAAGCTCACCTAAATAACAACTGAGAACAGGATGAGTAACGACTGCTTTTATACAAAGAATTCCATTATGTAATTTATAGACATCATTCAAGAAACACACACACACTTAAATAAATAATAAGTTAGGCCAAAGAATTGCATTTATTATCACTGAATTCGCTCATTCCGTTGCCGCTGCTTCAAAGAGTGAATCAGCGTCTCCGCCCGAAGACAATCCCTCATTTGTCTTTCTATTGACGACATGTTATGTGACATGTCTTGCAGATTGTCCTCTTCAGAAATACCGTCCTGTCAACAGAAGACGTGGTTCGAAACAGAACTGGATTCGGGAAATAAAACATTTATGATTAAAATATTTCAGAAATATCTAAAAACTTAGTAGAAATTATAAAAATTATGGCCAAAAATGATTTATAATTTTTCCTATACATGTTTTAGTCGAAGACAACGTGGAGGACACGTCTTGCATTGCGTCGTGATAGAAAAAAAACGAGATTTGTGTGAAAATGTCATCGACGATAAGCATGGACTTGTCTTGCAGGCGTCTTCGACGATTCCCTCCTGTCGTGCACGATTCCTCGATGATGTCTCGAAGACAAGAACTGCGTCCATGTTATCATATGAAGCAGATGAAGAACATTAATGAGATTGTTGCTAGATCTAAGTGAAAATAAGAGAATTTATTCTACCATTTTTGACCGTTTTGTTTCGAAATCGTGGGGAAAAAAGCGTCTAATACGAGAGTTCGGTGTAATCTAAATTGAAATGCGTGAAAAGAGGAGTTTATATTTATGTAATTTGGTCTTCCCAAGAAACGTTCGCATCAAAAATGTCTTTAATATTGAACATTCTGCCAATTATAGCCGTTAAAACACTTCAAAAACCGACAAATAAACCGAAACGTTGTCTGATGTCTAAATTCTAGAGTTTCCAAGGACCCTTTAGAGCCTTTGAAGTTAATGATTTAAGTACGCAATTAATAGAAATGCTTTGCGGGAAGTTTAACGACGTCTCATGACACACACAAATAAATCTTTACAATAAAATCTATGGAGAACAAGCTGCATAAAGGGAGACATCCTTGAAACTGTCTCGAAAGTGATAAGAATGAATCATCATCAACACTAACACGTAGGAGGATTCTTGTCAAACATCCTGCAGAGTATAAATACATATTTAAATACATATTTTTGTATTCTTTTATATTAACGTCGCCTGCATAATTCTGATGATGTGCGCTTGAAGCTCAGCCGCAAACACGCAAAGCGTCCGTTTGTTGGCTGCGAGGGAGGCGCAAGGGGGCGTGAAACTGTAAAAACGTGTTGCAGGATTAAACAACTTTATTTATCTCATTAATTTTAATACAATTTCAAAGTAAACAAGCAATGCACGAATAAATGGGCAGAATTCTCAAGCAGCTGCAAGGAATTTCATAAGCAAGTCGCCGATGATTAACATGTCGGCTTTATTCGGAGCCGCGGTATTCAAGCTGGAAACGTGGAGTGCGACTTCATGCATGAAATATATTTTTCAATAAAATGTTTCATTAAAAATTTGCTACATTTGCTCGTTTTTTCCCCAGTAACTAAGGGAATTTTTTATTTTCTTCGTCTTTTTTGCGAGTCGAAGGTTCAGCCGGAAAATTATATTCATAGACGATATTACAAACATGTCCCAACGACGCCAACACACACACACACACATACATACATGTTTCTGAAGCAACACGCTTCTGTTGAATGTTGTTAAAAGCTGTTATTCGCAACACATGTTTTTGCTTATCGAGATTTTGAAGTGGCTGGAAAATCTTGAAATCGTCTCCTGTGCTGCTTTCGTCATTTCTCACCTCTTCCCACCTCCTCACGATATCTTCTTCTTGCTATCATTTTCTTCTCTGTGTTCTCGTCTTGGCTTGGGTCGTCATCGTTCCCGCGGCGCCAACAAAGCCGCCATTTTATTCAGCTTGATTTTGGGGCGAAGGTGGATCGACGACGGTAGAAGCGACATGATAGAAATTTGTGGATCGTGGAATCTCCACTCGAACAAAAACTCGTGGATCGTCTCCTACAAAACGAATGCTACAAAAAACAATCCCGATTAGAATAGCAAACCATAGAATTCCAATAAGAAATTAGACCAACTTTTGTTTTTTAGCTAGTGGAATTAAATCCATTATAAATGCTTTTCCCTCATTTAAAAAAAGGCTTTAATAATATTTTAGTAATTCTTTTATAATTTTCTTGAATTCCATTTCATAATTTATTGATAAAAAGTTAAATAAAATTAAAGTTGATTGTTGTCATTTCTTTTATATTTTATTTCTAATTAAATAACACTTTCTCTCCATGTTTTGCCTTAAGAATTCATCATCTTTTATTTCATTACTGTTGTCAAAACTGTTTTCAATTGTACAAAATAATTAAAAGTAGTTTTTCTGTTGTACTTAGTTACAATCGAAGAATATATTGCTCGATATAGAAAACAAAATAAATCAAAATTAAACCCTGAAACGATAGCAGAAACTCAACATCTTCACCCATTTTTATTATCTTATAAATTCATCAACTTTCCCGTCATAGAAAACTGGGAAAGTTCTTCTCTTTCTGCGACCTGTTTGTCAAAAGTTTAACATTTCATGCAGTTAAGTAATCATTTTATTATTCAGTGGAAACTTTTCGCCAACATCCAAAACAACGGCGAACATCAAGGAAAAAACATTTCGAATCAGAATTAAACGAGCGAAAATCGTCCTGATGTTCATTGTGAAGACTGACATTTCACTCGTTATCGTTTTTCTGTCTCGATATCAGCAGTTGCCGGCTCTTCCCCTCTTTTTTCGCCCCGTTTCCATTCCGATATGAATTCAGTTGCGCGTGACCAAAAACTTTGCCGTTCAAATAGTCTCCAGTCGTCATGATTACTTTAATATTGTTACCGTTATTTAAGCA